>CAXKWD010000007.1:144772241-145972241 GCA_964059195.1 Ectobius pallidus
TTTTGATCTTTTCATGCTAAATGAATCTGTTATGTTCTCTGAACACACTGATTAATTTTCAAAGGTAAGTGGAAAATATAACAGGAATTGACATCGTTAGATGTAAATGAGTCGACCTCGGCACCCGCCTCTGGGTCCCATGGTCGAGAATTCAAACCCGGTCAAGGTACATCCTTTTTTCAAGATGTAATAATTAGGGACCGGATTTTTAGGTTTTTAAAAACACTGTTTTAGGTTTTCCATTAGGTGAAATAGTTTTTTTAGGTTTTTTGTCCAAAATATAGTTTTCGGGTAGAATAATTGGTTTAATGAATTTAAATGTGCTACATAGGGAAAGATTGGAAAGGTAGAAAACTAACTTGGGTAAAGCTGAAAAGCTACGAAGACAAGATCGCGGTAATGAAAAATAAAAATAAACTCACAAGAACAGACTGTTACATAGAAGACGACATGACGAGAGAAGAGAGACAAATTCAAGCTGTGATACGTCAACAGGCGAAGGCTGAACGAGAAAAAGGGAACGAAGTGAAAATAGGCTTCCAGAAAATAAGGATAAACGGAAAATGGTCATACGTGGACAAAAATGATACAAAAAACTTGCAGTCTTATGCGAAACCAAAAACACAAGAAGAGACGAATCCAAACCCAGAACCTCCAAAAGGAGAAAAGAAATCGTCGAAGAAAACATAATTATAGGCTCTCTGAACGTAAGAACACTAAGAACACCGGAAAGAGAACTCGAATTGGATAATGCACTAGAAGAAATAAAATTCAGTATAATAGGTTTAAGCGAGGTGAGGAAAGAAGGCGAAGCCATAATAGAAAAATCGAACGGAAACATACTGCATTACATTGGGGAAGCGAAAGGGCAGAGAGGAGTAGGTTTCCTTATAAGCAAAGAGTTCAAAAGCTGCATCCGGGAGCTAAGAGGAATAAATGATAGAATAGCAGTTGCTGTATTAAATGTAAAAGGCATCGATATTACAATTATCCAAATTTATGCGCCAACCGAAGCTTATAAAGAGGATGAAATAGAAGAGTTCTACGATACCCTAGAGAGAACTATAGCAAAATACAAAAAAGACAGACTATTCGTAATAGGAGATTTCAACAGTAAGGTGGGAAACAGAAGCAGCATAGAAGAGGAAGCAGTAGGTCCATATGGGTACAAGACCAGAAATGAACGCGGGGAAAGATTAGTGCAATTCGCACAAGAAAACAACCTGAAAATAGCTAATACATTCTATAAGAAGCATCCAGATGCAAGGTGGACTTGGAGATCCCCGGACGGGAAGACGAAGAATGAAATAGACTACATTCTGAGTAACAACCTAAGGGACCTAGAGGACATTCAAACGACAAATGGACTGAAGTTCGATACAGATCACAGGCTGATTCGCACAAAATTTCGGGTAAAGAAAACCAGAAGATTCGTCAAAACAACACGTAAACCCAAGGCCGAAAACGTCGAGAAGGAAACGTATAGATTAATGCTACAACAAGCACTGGAGCAGAGGAAACGAGAACCGGAAACTAATGTACAGGAAATATACAATGCACTACAATCAGATATCCTCACGGCGGCGGAAGTAGCCTCAGAAAGCAGAGCAGCATCAGCAAGAAACATAAGGAACAAACAGAAATTAAGTGAGAAAACAATTAAACTGATTGAAGAAAGAGAACAGAAAAAAGCTACCATGCATATGTCCACGAAGAACAAAATCGAGTTCGTAGAACTTAACAAGTTAACTAAAAGAGAAATCAGAAAAGACCTACGCGAATACAACTCTAACATAGCCAAGCACATCGCCTCCACATCTAGATCGGTCAAGAAAATAAAAAGAGAATTAAATGAAGGGAAACACTGGATGTTGGGCGTTAAAGGGGACAGAGGAAAAAGAATAGCTGACAGAAAGGACATTAACTCAGCAGCCACTGACTACTATAAGGAACTTTACAAGAGTACCGCGCAACTAAGAAACGTTGAACTCCCTCTAATCGGAGATGAGACGGCGCCACCGATACTCAAAGAAGAAGTAACACAAGCTATAAAAGAACTAAAATCTGGGAAATCCCCCGGTGAGGACGGGATTCTAAATAAAATCTGGGAAATCCCCCGGTGAGGACGGGATTCTAAATGAATTCCTGAAATGGGGAGGAGAACCCCTAGTAACTGCAACGACCTCGCTATTTAATCACATATTACAAACTGAGGAATTACCACAACAATGGCAGCAGAGTACAGTAATTCTGCTGCATAAGAAAGGAAACAGGGACGACCTGAACAACTATCGGCCCATCAGTTTATTATCCAATTTGTATAAAGTATTCACTAAGATTCTCACCAAAAGGCTTAATAAAATCTTTGATGAAAACCAACCTCCGGAACAAGCTGGATTTCGCGCGAACTACAGTACAATTGATCACCTCCAATCAGTTAATCAAATTCTAGAAAAAGCAGAAGAATACAACATACAGATACACATTGCTTTTGTGGATTACAGAAAAGCATTTGATACAGTGGAACACACGAGTGTTTTGAGCTCCTTGAAAGCTATAGGCGTAGATAACAAGTACACAAGACTTATAGGAAAATTATACTCAAACAGCACCGCCAAAATTAGAACAGAGATAGAAGGCACGCCATTCAAGATAGAAAGAGGCGTTAAACAAGGTGACCCGATCTCACCAAAATTGTTCACATGCCTGTTAGAACAAGTTTTCAGAAAACTGGATTGGGAAAAGAAAAGATATGGCTTAAACATAAACGGGAAAAGACTCACAAACTTACGCTTCGCAGACGACATTGTGTTATTCGCAAAAACTGGGAAAGAGATGGAATACATGCTGAAAGACTTAAGCGGGAAGAGCGAACAAGTGGGACTAAAAATGAACCCCGAAAAAACCAAGTTAATGTCACTTTCAGGCCAAGCAGCAATAACATTGAATGGAACAACAATTGATTACACCGACGAATACACCTATCTAGGTCAGAATTAATGTGGACATGATTCGAAAAAGTGTATGAGCGCTTTTTGTTTTGGAAGTAAGGAAAAAAATAGGTAAAAACCTAAGAATCCGGTCCCTAGTAATAATCAGAGATACGCAGCCCTCGGGAAGGGACTAATCTTAGGTCGCGTCATAGATTTAAGGCACGTTAAAGAACTTTAAGCCTAAATTACATCCTCTGGACCAAATTCACCGGGCCTTTCATGCCTAAGTGCAGAAAAATGAAACCTGGGTTCATAATTTTTTTTTTACTTTATCGGATTTTCATGAAACTTGGTATACGTATTTATATCGTCCATGGGACGAAGCCTGTTTATTTTGGACCAAATCGGTTGACTGGTACATTAGACAGAATTTATCAAATGCAGGTTAGTTCTCTTGTCAACGTATTGTTTTACAGTGTTCATGTACGGCTTTGGAAGTTGCAATACAGTTAGCTTTGACAAATAACACTACCCACATATTCCTTCACATATACATATCAAACTTTAGACCTTTGTTTTTCCGTAACCCTGCTTAATGAATCGATTTGGAGCTTAACTCAGAAATCGATTACACAAATAACTTATTATCTGCGCATCATAATTGCAATTATCACTGATTAAACAAAATAATGCTGGCACTTTGTTACGTCAGTTTACCTGATTTTATTATTTTATTGTGTATATTTTTATTATTACATATTTATAAATATTGCGTTTCTATATTTTGTGTGTGTTTTTTTTTTAAAGACATGCTTTATACTTTATTTTGGTCAATTACGCTTTATACGCTTAAATTGTGGTTTTAAAAATTGCAAATATTATTTCTGGACATGTAACTGTCTCAATAAAAAAAATATCAAGGTAGCAACCATAGGTTAAAATATTCTGGTATGCTTTTTTCATTTTGTATGGTTATGATAGTTCGGAAATTTATTTCAATAAATTATACATAATTATGTCAAAGTTATATGTTTCTTAGTATAGGTTGAATTATAATGGACACAACGCCAAAATGATCCAACCGTCGAGCATCATCAAAATGCATTCTTACACATAGGTAAATAATTTAAAATTAACGCAATATTTTAAGCATATTTTCCTTCTGTAGGTGATTTAGACGACGGTTTCTCATAGTCCGGAAATAAATAAATCATTCTAAATTATCATATTTTTCATATGAGCCTTCAATTAGGATCAAACGTCATACAGAGAATTATGATTTATAAAAGTCTAACGACTTTCATATAAAATTGCCGATATGCATCTTATTACTACTATTGGCTTCTAAAAATTGTATAGACAAGTATGAAACACAAATATACAAACCCATGCCGGACTGCAAAGAAAACAGTTATCACAATTATTTGGCTTAGAGTTTATTTCTTGTGCCTTATTTTGATATTTTACATAAAATTTAATTTACCTTATTTATTTTTTAAATTTTATTACATATTTAAAGACAAATTATGAATTTAAGAGTTCAATTACTACATAAATACAGTTATGGTAAAAAGTGTAATACTTCTGCAGTTATTTTCTTTCGAAACATTCCTGAATTTCTAATTTGTAATTTCCGAAATCTTTCTGGAAATTAAATAAGTTTTGCTGTAAACTTTTAATTTATATCCTAAAGTATTTTTCTTCTATTTGCAGGTGAGTTCACATGGTCCAGTGCTTTTAATTTTACCGTAAGTGTTGATTGAGAATGCCTTTATATATTATATTTTGTAGATTATATTTTCCTCTTCCTTTTCTTGTGACATTTCTACTTAAAGAGATTAAGTATGATGCAGTTTGATCACTCAAAGAAATTCTAAAATGGCGTAACTCACTTCGGATTTTGGTAGTGGGAAAAATTATATTAGCCTATTGCTGCCTACACAGTTATAGGCCTATGGTACACAGAATTATATAGACCTATTACTAGGGGCTGTATTGCTACCATAACTGTGAAAACCTATTCCCTGCGCGCCCAGAGGCTACGCATATCATACTAGCATATTCAACCCCTTGTATCCCTCAGTGATTCGGAGTACTATTTTTTTTTTTTTTACTGGATTTGGGTGTTGGGAGAAAAACAGTACATTTTCTTGGGAATTCCAAGGAATTTTTCTACTGAAGACAAAACATTCCTTACTATTTAACCACGTCACAAATGTGTACTGCCGTTCCGAGCTAAAAAAAAATAGTACGAACTGAAAATAAATGCTAGAATTTATAACAAAAAATGACTTATTTTGAACTTTAGAGAAAAAACAAGCAAAAGGCAATATCAGGCTCTAATGTAAAAATAGGCTGTTTCAGGTCCTATAAAAGTATCAGTTTTAGGCACAGTCACTTATGAAACATGCATATACAAGTTTTCGTCCATATATCACTTAAGGATTAAAATAGGTTTTTACCTAAAATCCGAGTCTACTTATCACTAGGCCTATACTCCATCGGTGTTAAATACATGTTAAAGAGTGCAGATGTGATAATTTGTTTCTGTTTTCATTACACTGCACTTGGGGACGTAGCCAAGGAGGGGGCTCAAGGGGCACGGGCCTTTCCCGAAATGAAAGAAAAAAAACTTACAAAAAACACGACTGAATAGGCAAATACTTAAATTTTGAATTAATAGAATTGTTAATTTGAAAAGTTGTACAGTAGCCTAGTGGAACAACCTACCGGTACAACATTAGAATTTAACAGAGTACAGTGGGTCGCTTTCTAATGAAGCCTAGTCGGCCTTGAGCGTTGGCGTTAAATGTATTATTAGTAAAGTGCATTAGCAAAGTAATTTTTAAAAATATTTTTATTTTGCCGAATTATATTGTCGTTTTATTGTACAAACGTATCTTAAAACAATTAGTTTGAAAGATTAAAAGTCAGTCTTATTTACTCACTATGAATGCATTATTTCACATTTATATAAAGTATTACTTAAGATAATTTTATAATAATGCATAGCGGTAAACGTATTGTGTAATCCCTTTCAATCTTACTAAATTAAAATATACTTTTCATATAAGTTAGTATTCTTAAAATAATGAAGTGTTTTATTGCCCTTATAGCTTTTTATTTTAGGCTGGTAGTAATTATTAACAGTTCTATTAAGTCTTCAGATTTTATTTTATGCATTTTTTCACACGTAATTTCCCTGGAACTGTTTGTAACTTAAGAATTAAATTAATTAAAATTAAATTTGAAGACTTAATTTTTAAAAAAATCTAGTGAGTACCACCGAGACCCGTCGCTGAGTCGCTTACGAAACAAAATCCTGGCTACATCTCTCGCTGCATTTTGGATAACTGTAGGGTTAATCGTAAAAATCTGTTTTAGAATTTTCATGTGACAGTAAGTCTGTTAACAATTACCCGGTTGTATGGAAATATCAAGAATTGTTGCTATTAGATGAGCGAAAGACTTCAAAAGAGAGACAAGATACAATCTGATACTGTGTGTGCAGATTTAGCCATCTTTTTATCAGTAGTCAACAGGTAGAGAATAGACAAGTAGGCATTGTTAAACAAAAAGCTTGCAATTTCTATGAAGAATTCATTATTATTATTAATACATCTGCGCCTTCATAGCAAGATCCCCTGAGGATGATCCTACAATATCGAAAGGCCTGGACAGAAAATAGTTTGTTATCCGTTCTATTTTGTTAATTGAAGTCAAGTCAATTCCAAATATTGTAAATATTTTTGTAATTCTCCGTTTTTATTATTTTTAACACGAAAAAATGGATCGGTATAAAATTGGTAATAGGCCTACAGGAAGGTCTTGCTTTCAGTAAATAATAATTTAATTTTTCTTATTCCACGTTTTATTAATTAGTATGAGGGAAAAATACACCCTTCCCTCAAGATAACTATTCATTGGACCTGTTGTAAACACAAGTCTATGTACATTATGACACCCTTTAACAGAATTTACATCAATTCCCAAATTGAAGATAAATTTCTCTCCTAGAGCTTCTTGATGGCATTTAATGCACAGGAGTGGGGGGAAATTTCCAATTTCTGCCACCAGAGTGCACTTTCTCACGTTAGTTTTATGTCATGACATAAACCAGGAAGTTTATAGCGCAGTTCCACAAGACACTAATGTCGAGTGCATTACCGGCATATGGAAGTGATTAAACCAACATGACATTCATTGCCCGTGTAAGAAAGCCTGTTTTGTGGGTTTATTATAGCCTACATGAGACAGGAACATATGGTAGAATTTTTGAAACTGAAGGCTATTTTTTTCAACCTCTGATGGGGCATAAAACGAAGAACTGGTAATAATAAACTTGGTAATAAAACCATGCTGTGATTCACACTTGAATACTATAAATTAGAAAGGGTCTATGTACCAAAAATGAAGAACGGAGAAAAGTTTATAAACGTGTTTCATTTCAACACAGCTGGAGATACAGCTCCTGTCATCTTTCGGGGACATTAAAAACTACAACAAATTCTTTGAAGCTATAAAGCCTTTATAAAAGTATTCCGCACGGCACATAGACCACTTTAAACCATATAACTTAAATTTGCTTATTTTGGCACTTAGACCCTTTCTAATTTATAGTATTCACTTGTCTTCATTTTATACCTCATCGGAGGTTGATAAAATAGCTCTCGTGTAAGAAAGAAGCAGGAATTAGGCCTAAAAACTAGTTTACTCGGCGAAATTAGGTTTCGTAACTAAGTTTCGCAACTGTTTTTTACTTGAATGCGCAAGCGCGAGATTTACTGGCGACAATGAGTTACGACATTACGCAGTTTCGGCTGATTTAAACTTTTCACGAAACTATAATAGTAATTTTGAGATTATATGCTTATTTAGTTTGCTTGCGTTTTTGTGAAATGAAGTGGGAAGTGAGGAAATGGTGAAATGCCTGGATTCATACGTGTTTCAAACGTGCATATGGGATTTCAGCAACTTAAACTTCAGAAATAAGATGAAACGTGCGGTCGGCCTGGAATTAGTTTTGAAGAAAATGTAAATAATTAATTCCACGAAATCACTTTCAAGAAAGTAGTTATGAAACCTAGTGTCATCATGTAAACTAGCCTTAAGTCTATTGTTTGGCGAATGTCAAATACAAGGTGCACTTTAAGCTCCGCCCACTCGTTATTCACATTTTGTTTCTCAGCGAAGCAAGGTTACCAACTATCCTTGTATATTGTCCTCGACACTCCCGACCGTACCAAATATTAAAAATGCGAGAGTGCCTCTTGTACCAAATATTAAAACTGCGAGAGTGTCCCTTGTACCAAATATTAAAGATTTGAGAGTAAGTGTCTTGTACCCACAGGTTTGCCTTGTACCCAACGGTTTGTCATCCTGTTCAACCTCGAAGAATATTCAGTATGCTAAAGGGAAGAAAGTTATCTTACTAGAATCTAGCAGATTTTGCTGCACACACAATTTTTTGTATATATTTTTTCACTAGTTAACTAATAATGATATTCATTAATTCAGAATTTCTTCTGATTATCTGTAGTGGTTATTAAACGTGTAAAACAATATAAATGCACACTTTGGTTTCGTTTAAAATACCGACCTGTTTGTCGATTAATCAGTCGATTAATGGATTATAGTCAAGCGTTAACTCGATTAGAAATTTTAATCGATTTTCAGCCCTAGTTAATTTCTGTTCCCAGGGTGCCATATTTCATTGGTTAGAAAAGAACATCTTCGTTCTCATTTTTCCAGTGTTTTGGACACTTTCCACATAGTGCTTAGGTATAAACATCGAAAGCATCTCCTATTCCTGGGCACTGTAACACCCGGTAATATGCACAGAGCTTTTCAAAATAACATTACAAAACATCATTTCTTTATAAATTATGTACGCTAGAGTAACGCTTTTGTATACTTAGTTGTAAAAACGTTTGATATGATCAGTCTATACTTCATTCCTTTAAAGCAGCAAATAGCGTTAAATCGTTTAATTTAAGAGAAGTTTATTTTTATTATCCAGCAGACCGTAAAAACAGTTACAGAGTAAAACTGCACAGAGATACGATCTCTGTAGCTGTGAATAGGTTGCTTTTAAGTCAAAAGAAAATGACGAGGTGGAGTTTAGAGCTATACAGAATAGTGCAGAAATAACTTTATGTGCAGTTTGTGAGCAGAATATTGTGAGGGTAATTTTACGGTCGTTAAGTTGGCTGTAGCCATTAACTAGTTTTCAATTGTAGTGCTTCTCCGTACAGACACTATTATCTATAATAATAACAGGAAGTGTTTGTCTGTGCGGGATGCCCAGCGAAATATACTGCACGCAGCATAGGCGTAACCAGGCCGACCATATGGGGGGGGGTTATAACATCCGCGGGGTCTGGCGAGTATGGAAGGAGAGGGGGGTCCGGGGGCCCTCCCCCGGAAAATTTTAAAAATTAAGATGCAAAATAACGAGTTTTAAGCTTCCGGGGGTTCTCCCACGGAAAATTTTAAAAA
The DNA here is from genome assembly GCA_964059195.1 of Ectobius pallidus. Classification (NCBI taxonomy): domain Eukaryota; kingdom Metazoa; phylum Arthropoda; class Insecta; order Blattodea; family Ectobiidae; genus Ectobius; species Ectobius pallidus. The sequence goes on from CAXKWD010000007.1 coordinate 144,781,673, forward strand.
TTAAGATGCAAAATAACAAGTTTTAAGCTTCCGGGGGTCCTTCCCCGGAAAATTTTAAAAATTAAGACGCAAAATAACGAGTTTTAAGCTTCCCACGCTTTATACTTGTATTAAGCAATTTATGGGCAGACTTAAAAAAATTATACAATTTTCCTTTTTTTAATCAATGGGGGGGGGTTCAAACCCCCAAAACCCCCCCTCGCTACGCCTATGGCACGCAGAGATCTGAAATTTTAAACATGGATGAACTCAAGAGTGGCCAAATGCACCTCCAAGCCGGATTTTTAATTTTCGCTTTCGTTCGCGAGTTATGAGTGAAAAACTGGCAGAAAATGTGAATTTTTGTGCTACCGAAGCATCGGTTTTCGGTAATAGCCTACATTTAAATTGTCAAATCAATTGCAGGTGGCTTTGCTTTTTTGTTGTTGTCATAACTCGTAAATAAAAGCATAGCGATTTTTTAAATATATCGCATGACATTATAGGTCGTTTCGATTCTGTGAGCTCACCCTGGTCGATTCGTTTGTTTATAATGTTAAATACAATAAAGGCGCTTTCTAATCGTGGAATGCACTCCGAAGGCGGATTTTTAGCTGTTTCATTATAATTATTAATCGTTTAGTTTATTCTTTGGGGAATGATACATTGTTACAATTTTATAAAACAATGGCCGTCCCAATCCTAATGTATGGATCTGAAACATGGACATTAGAGCCAATCCATAGTGACGGGTGTGACATTTGGACAGATTTCATTACACTTATTTCTTTCTACCTCTGAACCATATTGCAGGAATGTCTTCAAAGTTTTCTGTGTTAACATACCAACCCATTTGAAGTACAAAATATGATCTAATGTTTTTTCAAGGCTGTATGCTTGAGCTGGAAAATATATTGTGCATGTGACGGGTGTGACCATAATTGGACAAAGGTTCTTTCTTTTGTAGGTATAATTGAAATTTCTGTGAATTAATTAGCTTCACTATGTTTGTTTTATTTTTTCAAGTAAGAGGACTGATAAACATACTGAAATGCATAATTAGATTTTACAAAAGTATTTATACAGTTATTGAAAATTTACTTTATCAGTGTGACGGGTGTGACGTGACGGGTGTGACATGTCGGATGGGACAACATCAACTTATAACCGAGACTTAAACTAAACTAAACTCCGTCCCTGGAGGGACTTGGCCTACCACCTGACCGCTGCATCATCTACCATAGGCAGATGGTAGGATTGGGGGCATGTGGTCAGCATGCCGACACCCACGGCCATTAATGGTGGCTTTCATGACCGGAGACGATACTTCTCTATCAAGTAGCTCCTCAATTTGAATCACGAGGCTGAATGTACCCTTACCAGACCTCCCTACCTCAGAAAAATTCGAGGTGGCACAGGGGATCGAACCCAGGCCGATGGATCTATAATCTGCAACGCTAACCACACTTTGCACCTTCTGCCTCTGTACCATTTTGCATGAATTTCTTAGCAGTTCTAAGATACACAGTACCAGTACAGAAATCAGGCACAAAATTAATTAGGCTATCACTCTCACTTCTTTATTGGGGTACAATGTCATGCTGCTGGTTGAGGCACTGTGCTACAAACCTGAAGGGCACAGGTTCAATTCCTGATGAGGTTTTTGAGATTTTTCAATTGCCCTAATTCTTCTGCTGGCACTATGGCCCTGAGGTCAACTCATCTTCTAACAGAAATGGGTACCAGGAGCAATTCTGGGGTAAAGGCAGCCAGTGCATAAGACTGACGACCTTACCACCTTCATGTGCTAAAAGTCTAAAATTGTTGGAGGTTGAACGTTTGAATCCTAAAAGCCTTCATGGCCTCTATAGGGATCACTTGATCTTTACCTCACTTCTTTACCACCATTAAAACATTTGTGACATTTCCTCCGGTCATCAGTGTCATCCATAGCCAAAGCTAGTTGATCGTAGTTTCTTTGTCTTGCAAACTACGAAGTTCTGTTCTGTACCACGGAAGTCCAAGAAGTCCAAGAGCCATTTAAAAGATAGTAATAATGAAAACATATGATTTATTCAACATCTGCATGAAATAATCACTATACAAAAGCTGCAAAAGGCATTTTCCATAAGTGTCACACCTGTCACACAACATATGTCACACCCGTCACGCAACATGTGTCACACCCGTCACATCAAAATTAAGCCAAAATAGTAGGCATTTCAAAATTATATTTTAGGTGTGTCTTCTGTATTGAAATATCTTAACTTTTACCAAGTTTCCATTTTATACCATGATTACTTAGCTTTCTACCCAAACTATTACATGTTTTTTGTGACGGGTGTGACAAGGGTACCTTGAAAATTGATTTGATGAATATCTTCACTGAAACTCACATTTACATTTTCTTCAAAACTAATTCCAGGCCGACCGCACGTTTCATCTGATTTCTGAAGTTTAAGTTGCTGAAATCCCATATGCACGTTTGAAACACGTATGAATCCAGGCATTTCACCGTTTCCTCACTTCCCACTTCATTTCACAAAAATCTGATGTGAAAGTCACATAACTTCCTCTGCCCAAAAAAAAAGTTAGCAGTATTCACATATCCTTTTACAGAATCGCAAGACACAATTTTACGCTATTATTATCCTATAAATACCTAAATTTTTACAAACAGTGGGTGAACAGTGGGTGGCCTGTAACTACCCTCAGAGAATTTTTTCGAAAAAAAGTTTCAAATAAAAGTTTTAGCTCTCAGTAAAAGGAACACATGTGCAAATTTTAAAGAAAATCGTTAGAGCCGTTTTCGAGAAAATCGCGAAAAACGAAAATTTCTTCATGTAAAGTCCCCTTAAAAATAAGAGAAATTTGTCGCCAATCTTCGAATCACATCTTCAGAAGGTACCTGACCCAAATACGAAATTTTGTTCTCATACGATTCTCCGTTTCGGAGCTAGCCTGTTCACAAACTTCCACACAGACAGACAGACACACACACACACAGACACACACACAGACATGTTTCCAAAAATAGTATTTTTGGATTCAGGGGGCCTTGAAACGTGTATATATGCCAAAAACTCAACTTCGAATTTTAGGGTCGAAAACAATACTTCCTCTACTATAGTACCTATGGTACGGGCAGAGGAAGTAAAAACGCAAACAAACTAAATAAGCATATAATCTCAAAATTACTATTATAGTTTCGTGAAAAGTTGAAATCAGCCGAAACTGCGTAATGTCGTAACTCATTGTCGCCAGTAAATCTCGCGCTTGCGCATTCAAGTAAAAAACAGTTGCGAAACTTAGTTACGAAACCTAATTTCGCCGAGTAAACTAGTTTTTAGGCCTAAGATGAAACTCATCTTAAAAATTTGTTTTATGATGACAAAATCTTCACTTATTTGTGCTTTTGTGGATGAAATTAAAAATTGCAGCAAATCTACTGATTCCATGAGTATAATGCAGTACTAGCCAACATGTTAAATTATAAATTTCAGTCAACGAAAAAAATACACATTTCAGCAGTTGTTATTATATAGATACCTTTAATTTAATAGAATTGTAAATCTATTTTCAAATTCTACAGTCTTTTACCTTTACTTTGATATATAACATGTCTATGTCACATAAAAAAAAAATGTAACCACCTTTGTCCACTTTCACATGGATTGGCTCATTAACAAAAGCTGCCAAAAGAAAAATAGAGACAGCAGAAATGAGATTTTTAAGAGAAACAGCTAGAATTTCTCTAAGAACACACAAGAGAACTGAAGAGATTAGAAAGAAATTGAATATATTTAACGCGAATGAAAAACTAAAAAATAATAAAGTTAAATGGCTACAACATTTAAACAGAATAAGAGATGATAGAGTGGCAAAACGGATGTCCAACTATCAACCAGCAGGTTATAGAAATGTAGGACGACCGCGACTCAGATCATGACTACTAGAATATAAAAATATTAATTTTTTCGGGTCATTTTTGTTCATTTTTAATTTGTTTTATTTTGAGGTCATTTTTATAACTTACCGTCTTGATTTGTTCATTCTTTGGTCATTTACGGGTCTTTTTTTCCACAATTCATATATTTAGGTAATTATTTTTAATATAAAGTAATTACTTTCCTTTTTTGTGTTGCTTCTCGCTTTATATAGGTTTTTGTGCATTTATTTACACTGGAATATTATGAGTACTGTAAAATAAGCATAAATAAATAGATATTGTTATAATTTTAATTTGTATACTGAAAAACGAGGTACGCCGTAGCGTAGTGGTTGAGGCGCTGCGCTACAAACCGGAAGGTCGCGGGTTCGATCCCCGATGAGGTCATTGGAATTTTTCAATTGGCCTAATCCTTCTGGTGGCACTATGGCCCTGGGGTCGACTCAGCCTCTAACAGAAATGAGTACCAGGAGCAATCCTGGGGGTAAAGGCGGCCGGTGCGTAAGGCTGACAACCTTACCACCTTCATGTGCCGATGTCTAAAAATCTGGGAGCCTCAACCTCCTGGAACCCTCTCGGCCTCCATGGCCTGTAATAGGGAACACTTTACTTTACTTTACTTTACTTTATACTGAAAAACGGTGTTTGCTGATGTATGTAAATAACTAATTACAAGCCTATAATTGGACCAACAACATAAATTTAGAATAGACACTAATCTGATGAACAAACTACTATTTTCATACAAATTTTTGGGTAATTATTTTTAGTTTTTGGGTAATTTTTTTTATTTTTGCAGTCATTGTATAGCTCATTTTAAAGCATTTTTATGTCATCAAAATCCGGGCTCTGATGATTACCATATCTGTCGCTCATTTAACATAATACATTGAGCACGGTAGGTATGGCAAGATGAGAAGAAGGATGAGAGGTATCTTGTGGTCCAGCCGGTGATATTTCGGGCGCTGCATCGATCCCATGAGTACGTGGACTCTCCTACTTTCTTGGCCTCCCCCACATGCGTGCCTCAAGAGTGCATATAGCATGCTTGACAAACTGGAGTCTACAATTGGTAGAGAACTTTGCGAACACTTTTATGATTGTAACATTTTAAAATAAAAGGGTTAGTTTTTAATAGTGGCATCACATTTATTTGTCAATATCAATTTTAATTTCAATTTCAAGTTTATTACTACAAATTACAATATAAAGTATATAGGCCTACAAATGTGATTTCGAACGCCACCCGAAGATTCAAAGATTGTGCTCGAAGGCGGTTTTGTTCAATACAATACACTAAACAATACAATACAACTTACACTAAAATAATTATTTACAGTAATACAAAAAAATTGGTTTACAAAATCTGCAAAAATATGAGTTATTGCTATTATAGTAAGGACAGAACATGTGATATTTACAACAATGGAAATGTACGAATGTATACAGTAATAATAATACATACATTTTTTGTTAAACACATTTTAAGACAAGATAAAGTAATTATATCTAGGTTTATATTTTATAGTTTAATATTGAAATTGTTGTACTAATGACAGATTAAGGAAATATACGTAATTACTGTATATTTTTTAAATACATTTTTATAAAGCCCATGTTTGATAATTTATTTCAAAATGCTGAAAATATTAAATTTCTGGGTATTAAATTGGATTATTAGCTTGAATGGGTATAGATTTTATAGTATTTAAATTATCCAGGGTAGTATTTTTATTAAAGCACCTTAGTCTCTCATTACCCTACATGAAAACTGTTTATTTTGCTTTTTTCAGTCAGTCATGTGCTGGGCCCGGATTCTGATGATCTAAAATTGTTTGAAAAATGATCTTTAATATGATCCTAAATTTTAAAGAATATGACTTAATAATTATAAAGAATGACCTAAAAACGTGTATTTTATTTATAAAAATTATTTTGCACACACAAAGTTATAGACTGATTTATACATACCATTTTATAGCAAAATCTGCAAAATATGATATGAAACTTCAAAATTTCTTTAATATGCACACAAATATACAAACAATATGACATAAATATGCATATTGATACTACATATGCTACAATAGTTGAAAATTTCCTAAATATACAGTTATATGCACAAAAAAAGCTGTTCCATTTTCACCAGGATGCTTGGAATCGGGTTTACATTAGTCGGAAACCTGAAATAATGCAAAGGGGAAAAATATGACATGTCATAGAAATCCGCCTCGTAGTTATAATATTTCATGGGACGATTGTCTAAAACTCGAGAATCCTTAACCTCCAGTGGACGTAAGGCCCTCCACATAGGCGTAGCGAGGGGGGGGGTTTGGGGGTTTGAACCCCCCCATTGATTAAAAAAAGGAAAATTGTATAATTTTTTTAAGTCTGCCCATAAATTGCTTAATACAAGTATAAAGCGTGGGAAGCTTAAAACTCATTATTTTGCGTCTTAATTTTTAAAATTTTCCGGGGAAGGACCCCCGGAAGCTTAAAACTTGTTATTTTGCATCTTAATTTTTAAAATTTTCCGTGGGAGAACCCCCGGAAGCTTAAAACTCGTTATTTTGCATCTTAATTTTTTAAATTTTCTGGGGGAGGGCCCCCGGACCCCCCTCTCCTTCCATACTCGCCAGACCCCGCGGATGTTATAACCCCCCCCCCATATGGTCGGCCTGGTTACGACTATGGCCCTCCATGACCTACGTAAGAGTGAACTAGGGGACCATCACAACGTTCCGAGGTGTATACCTGGTACCTCCCATGCAAGTTTATGGACTAGCGCCTTTGTGTAGCCTGGATACTGCACGCAGTACACCGGTGTCGGAGAAGTGTTCGCTTCTGTACGGCGCTTCCCTTCGTATAGTGGAGTTCATGCGAACAGCTTTGAGAAAATGACTCTCCAATTGGAATATGAATAGCATATTGTATTTCAATGCTTAATAATCATTTATTAACGTGACTGAGCTTAATTTAAATTATTGTAGGAATTTTTTTTCAGGGGTTTTATACAGTATGTTTCCTTTCTCTACATGTACCAACATTGTGGTTTCATGACTTCATTATTCATTATGGATATACAGAGTGTTAATGAATAACAACGAAATATGTTACTTGTGTATAGAGGGGACATATACAAGCAAATTTTATTAGGAGATTTTTGTCTAGGCATTCAATTTTTCCTGTTACAGCATAAAATCTCCAATGGCATGGCCGGCACTGATTTCTAACATTTGGAAAAAAAAGCAAAAGAAAAGAACTTCGTTGTAACACTAGAGTTATGAATTAAAAAAAACTAATTCTAACTAAAAACTAATAATATTCAGGACGTATATAGAACATGAAAAGTGGGTACGGAATTTCAGGGTGGAGCATAGCGCTGGCATTAGTTATAATTAGGGGGCGGATTTCTATGACCTAAAAAATAGGATATATGCATGCATTTATGACCTAAAAAAATAGGATATATGCATGCATTTATGACCTAAAAAATTAAAATATGACCAATAAAATTTAAAATATGACTTTACCACTTACACATTGTGTATGTTTTTTAAAGTTTCATTAGAATACATTTTATTAAAATATAATGCTAATTATTTAAAATATCTGTAAATTCTCAAAAAGTATAATTTTAATGCAAAATCTGCCAAATATGATATGAAACTTCAAAATTTCTTTAATATGCACACAAATATTCAAAACATATTACCTAAATATGCAGATTCAAACTAAATATGCTACAATAGTTGAAAATTTCCTAAATATACTGTTATATGCACAATAAAAGCTGTTCCATTTTCACCAGGATGCTTGGAATCGGGTTTAAATTAGCCGGAAACCAGAAATAATGCAAAGGGGAAAAATATGACATGTCATAGAAATCACCACCTACTAATAACTCTACCCACATATTCCTTCACGTATGCGTATCACACTATACCTTTGTGCTTACCTCAAGCCCTGCTTAATGAAACAATCTGAAGCTTAACTCGGAGATCGATTAAAAATAACTTATTTTCTTGCATATGAGGGGGTTAAAGTCAAAGTGGTGTAAGTCATGTTATATACATTCTGAGAAACAGGTTTTGTTAGATTCATTATAATAAATTACACAATAAATTGTTGACTCTTTTTTTCGTGTTGTACATTGCCAGAAGGTGTCGTTATTTCATTATGATTATCACTGAAAATAATTCAAGTAGTTTTTTTATATTTTTTATTGACATTGATTCGTTCGTGACATTTTTTTCTCTCTTTGTAATGGCTTGTTCAAGATTCTTTGTAGACTTGAAGTCTTGAACTGACATTAAGCTACAGAAAAAAGCTTTCTTCTTTTTGACTTTGCGATTATTGACCGCCAGTCAGCTGGAACAACAACGGTCTTACCTCTTGCATAGGATTCTATGGATCCAAAATCGTAATCATTAGGGAGGTATTAATGCCCACTTACCATAAATTTATGGTCAATAATGTCGATGTTATCACTGCTTTGAAGCAGTTTCATAAGACACAGTGCAAAGTTTACAAAACTGCGGATGTAGCAACTCACACTTCACAAACACTTACAGGAATAGTGGTGTAAGTCAATGACTTACACCACTATGGCTGTTAACAAAGCAGCTGTTTCATTCACCAGTGAAACTTCTGCTGCAAATTGTAAGTGTATGAACACAACTAGGACTTACACCAATATTTCTTTTAACAAATCTATACCTCAACATTGCATTGCAATACTTCGGTTAAATTTTTTTAAACGTGACTTACACCACTTTGGCTTTAACCCCCTCATATCATAATTGCAATTATCACTCATTAAACAAAAGCTTTCTGGCACTTTGTTACATAAATTTACCTGATTTTATTTCTTAATAATGTAAGCACGTATCTGGTTTGCGACGAGATGTAAGTTTTTTATATAGTAGCATAGCTGTCGTTTTATTAAATTCATTATTGCAATTTCTGGTCATAGTCAACTTCGAGTTTAATTACGAAACGAAATTTAATTGTATTGTTAATTTGAGGGAACAATTAATATTAATAACATTGCGAAAGCAGTACAAAAACATTCGCAATTATGAGAATTGCTGAAAGCGGTCCGTAACCATGGCAACAGATTTCCCGAGTGGTTGCTGCAAGACTGGTTTCATTAAATTTATGAAATAACGCTGCTGATGCTTCTTTGTCTTTGTGCCACTATATCGGAATATTACAATCGCTGTTTAATTCAATGAAACTAACTTGTTAATTAAACAAAATCTGACTTGAAATAGGCACTTTCTGCACCTGTAGACCTACCATAAAAACAGGTGGAATAATATATGCAGACGAAGTATCGTGTTCAGCCTGAAATTCGGTTATTATAGTATATTTATAGCTATTTTTTGCACGATGATTATTTATATCAATTTGTTTATATTAATTGAGATATTAGCTGAAAATATTATGTTTATACACTATTGAAGATGGATGTTATATTTCAGAAAGTGATTCGCATATGTTGGTTATAATGGGGACCGAATATTTGTCCCGTTAAAATCGCCACAAACTGGGGGGCCTTGGTTCCGGTCTTCCATAAAGGCATGTATTATGATGGTTTTACTTACGGCACTTGTGCTTTTTGTAATTTTTACCGCACGGCGGTTTCTTTTGTTTTCATAGCATTTAGATTGCGTGCGGGAATGTCAAGTTACGATCCACGGCAACAATATTCGTAAGTACCACTAATTAGTTACGTCATGCAAAAAAAATACTTGTCCAATATTGTTGAAATAAAATAAATGTGATGCCAGTTGCTCAACTATAATTTATTTTATGATTCGCCGCCTAGGCCTTTCGGTGCCCTAGCACCATCTTCAGGGCATCTTTTTGCTGGCTTGGAGTTCCAATTATTAAAATTAAAAATGCATTTTTCACATTTATAAAATAAGATATAATTCACAAAAGCTTATAAAAGCACTGTCACAAAATGGACACAAGACAATTTGGTGACAGTGTTTGTATGCATTTTTTTCAAATAAAAGTGTTCGCTCTTTGTACAAAATTTAAAGAAAATCTCGAAAACGATTTTTTTTAAGTGAAACTTCTTTAGCCGCGGTAGGGGTAAATCGAGATCTTGTGTAACGCTCAAAAATCGTCACGAAATTAATGTAACGCTCAAAATCGTCACGAAATTAGTGAGGTGTGACGGAAGAGACTGCACAGAAAACAATCAACTCAATGATTAGGCTTTTCCTAAGTTTAAAAAATAAAAAAATCCAAAATTTTAAAAATTAAAAATTAAAAAATCGAAAATCCAAAAATAAAAAATTCAAAAATCCAAAATTTAAAAATTCAAAATAAAAGATCCAAAATTTCAAAATTAAAAATTTCAAAATTAAAAATTTCAAAGATCCAAAATTCAAAAGTCGAAAAATAAAAAATTTAAAAAATAAAAAATCTAAAATTTAAAGATCAAAAAATTTAAAATTAAAAAAATCAACAATTATAGAATAAAACATCCAAAATTAAAAATCCATAATCCAAAATTTAATAATAATAAATCCAAAATTAAAAAATCTAAAATTTAAAAAGTTCAAAAACTCAATATTAAAAAGTCCAACAATCCTAATCCAAAAAATCCAATAATCCAAAATTGAAAAATAAAAAAATTAAATCAAGTTTCACTTCTGTCGCGTGGCGTTCTACGTACACTTTTTTCTAATGTAAAGTCCTCTTAAAAATAGAAGAATGTCTTCGCCAATCTTCGTGTTTGCAGGTGAGAAAAGATACCAGACCTACCGGTACCTATCATGTGTTATCCCTCTCGTCAAGATTATCTCACTCCTGCCCGCGGTAGATTATCCCCTTGACTTGCTGAACCAATATTCTTCCTCTTGTGCGGGTGGATAAGGTCTCCATGCTACAACCACCTATGTCGGACAGTAGCTGCTCCAGATTCACACCACTTTTTTCTTAGTGATAGGCCTACTATGTTACAGTCTGATATTTTCGAACTGCGTTAGGGGTACCTTAATACGGCATTATTCAGCCGATTTTGTCCATTATTAATAGGCTTCTTCCCATGGACGTTATAAATGCGTATAGCAAGTTTCATGATAATCCGATAAAGCGTATTTAAGTTATCCCGCGTACTGACTCACGGATGAACAGACGGACAGACATTTTCCCTCTCCCACACAATCTTATAAAGTACCATTCTGGCACTTAATAAATATTTTGTGAAACCAGACTGGTTATATGCCGTAATAGCGAACTGATGGGATCAACATGTTAGTTCTCGTTCAAATGTGAAATTTAAATAGATTTTATTTATTTATTTATTCTGGCAAAGCTAATTCAATTTTGCATTTTCTTCCACTCTATCTGTCAATGGTTATGCAACAGTTATACAACAGACTAAATGCATACTACTAAATTTAAATTCAATACAATATAAGGTAACATTTGACATAAGTATAAAATGATATGAATAAGAAACAAGTTGAGTATTTTCATAGTATATAAACAGTTTTGAGAGTACGATGAATCGGTTTCGTGTTACTGACAGGATGTAAACTTTTAGAGTAAAATGTTTTTATTTATGTGGTGCATAGAGTGGGAGCTGAGCAGACGGGATGTAAACAGATCGATAAGGGAAGGAAGTTCGAGACAGTTGGAAATTTAATTATACTTTTCAGACATTAAGTCCTTCTTGCATAGAGGGGATTCACACTGAGTTTTGGAATTTCAAATAAGTGGTTATTATATGGATTTTCTGTCCACATCTGTTACAACATTATCTTTGTCACGACAGATCTTTTCCCATGCACAGTAGAATAAAATCAGGTAAAAAAGTGCCAAAATGCTTTTCTTTAATCAGTGATCATTGCAATTATGATATGCAGAAAAGAAGTTTATTTTTTGAATCGATTTTCGAGTTAAGCTGCAGATCGATTCATTAACCAGGGCTTATTGAAGAACAAAGGTCTAATTTTGATAAGCATATGTGAAGGAATAAGTGGGTATCAATAGTGTTATTTGTCAAAGCTAACTGAATTGCAACTTCCAAAGTCGTATATGAACACTGTTGTCATGAGAACTGATTTGCATTTAATGAGTCTAATATAGCCTACTGTCGCAAAATAAGCGCTAAATTTGGCATTATTCTAATATCAGTCAACCGATTTGGTCCAAAATCTATTAGCTTCGTCCCATGGACGTTATAAATGCGTATGCCGGTAGGCCTACCAATTTTCATTAAAATCCGATAAAGCGTATTTGAGTTATCGCGCAAGGACACACGGACAAAAGAGAGACAGACTGACATACATATTCCGTCCAACATACAATCTCAGAAAGTACTATTCTTCCACTTAATAAGGTATACCTTAAGGGGGGCGCAAAATTTCCGGTCGCCAGATCGCCTTCGGTAACCCAGCTTCTGAGGCTGCCGACAAAAGATTTTATTTCGAAAAACTGCTATTTCATTTACGTTTTGCGTATTAGCTTCCACAAAAAATCTAATCTATTAGTAGATATTTCTATAAGCAGTCCTTTCACCTGAACACGTTGACTGAATCACGAATCATCCGGAGATTATCGTTAGAATTCCAATTTTAAACGCAACTTTCGTTGATTTTTAGCCAATCGTTTAGCAATAAACAGTATAGTTTAAGAAAATATGTAAATTCTTTGTTACGAGAGTTTCATTCATTGTTGTACATGTTCCTCCAGTTGTTGTTGTTGTTATTATTATTATTATTATTATTATTATTATTATTATTATTATTATTATTATTATTATTATTAGTATTATTATTAGTATTATTATATCCAGTTTCATTTATCTTCTTTGTAGTTCCAGAAGCTTCCAGTCATTGATGAGATATTTTACTATTTGGTCACATACGTTACAGGGGCTCATGGGATTGTCGGTTATCTTGAATCGGCGCAAACAGGATTCTGTCATTCTATGTTCTGTGATTATTGCTGAAAATCCTGCTGTTGCTGGCATTTTTAAATTAAACATTTTTCAATCTTATTCTTCCAGTACACCAGCCACAAAGAGTGTGGGTTGAATACCGGCTGAGAGTGTGTGATTTCTTAGGTGTAAAAGTAAGTGAAATCGTGTGTAGTAAAGATAAATTTTCTGGGGTAAAATAGCGACTGTTTCATCTCTTCCTTTACTGAGGTAATTTAACCCTTAAATTGATAATTTATGTAGTCGTTTCTCTTAAATTTCTATTAATACTAGGAGGTGCCCGCGGCTTCGCCCACGATAATTAATTGAAAAATTAAACATTAAGAGTATAATAATTATTATAGCATTATATTTATTAACACTTGCACGCGAATCATTCATAAACTAAACCATTCGAAATTAATGAAACAGCTAAAATTCCGGCTTCAGAGTACATTCCACGATTAGAAAGCGCCCCCTGGGAAAACGATCTCAGATTCGATTATGCAGTTCCAAAGGAACCTGTGAACACATAATACGTATTGTTTCTCAACTGTTTGTTGACAGATGAATATGATGTGAATTTTATTTGATAAATTCAGTGTAATTTTCAGAAATTATATAATTTTTCAAGGGAAGGAATGGTTTGTTTGGATTTTTATTGTCCGCGATACTTCCTTGGTTAAACTATCAATATTTTACAGCTGGTGCTCGCGGTTTCGCCCGCCATTATTAATTGACTCCAGGATATTTAAGAAATTTGCACTGGCAGCTTATTAAAAATGTTTGTGGTTCAGAGCTATGAAAATTGTAAGTAAAAATAAAATTAGAATATTTGTTCATTGTGTTCATTTCACTTAGGCCTTATATAATAAAGAAACGGTTTTCCTAATTTTGTACTTTTCGTGAAAGTTTAGACTGAGAGAGACGAACATCGCCGAGTATGCCCGATGTTTCACGAAGCGGGCGAGCGTGTGAGCACGCTATTTAGGGCCGTTTAATTGTATGAGAGTAGATTCTCTCTCTCGAATCCTATACCCCCATGTTGGGGCGAAGGGGCTCCAAGTGGTTTCTGTTTACCGATGTGAGTTTTTTACGCTTATTTTCTTAGAGAGGGGAGAGCGACAGGTGGTAAGCCCATCGCCCCTTAACCCCCTCCGGAAACTAAGGTATTACTTGGACGTGAAAGGGCCGAGAAATTTTGTCCAGAGGCTCTAATTTTGGGTTTGAAGTTCTTTTAAGTGCTGTGAATCTACGACACCGGCCCTCCAGCTTAAAGTTCTATTAACATTACTGAAAATAAATTGTAAGAAAAATTTAAATTTCATGTCAAATTACAGAAAAAGGAAGCAAGAAATAAAGTAGGGGTAATTCATTGTGTTAACTGTTTTCATTACAGTCCGGCACGGGTTTATACATTCTGTGAGGAATTGAGTCTCGCCAAATAAAGGGTTATGATCCGCTGAGCTCCCTTCGCCTACTGATCAATCAGAGACGAAAAGAAACCTGATTATAAAACTCATTGCATCAGTGATCACTAGGATTTTTAACTAAGTATATAGTTGCTGGTTAACTGTGATATTTTAACATAATTGTCCGTTTCATTGCCATGGCAGTCACATAGTATAATCTTATGAAACCTAAAGGCATTCGCAGACCTTAACATTTTATTGTAGTATTCTGTCAAAGCTAAGATAATTTTGCCTTTTATTTCGCTCCGTCTGTCAATAATTATTATTGTTACAACAGTTCTAAAATACATAAATACAGATTACTAAATAAGATTAAATACAATATAAGGTAACATTTGACGTAATTATAAAATGGCATGAAAAAGAAACAAGACATTAAAAACTAAAAATGGCTAAAACTGTTTTATTTAAAATAGTATAAAATACAAAACAAACTGAAAATTATTTTTTAATAACTCTGCTTACAGTTTGCATCTTGCTCATTGTTGCTGGTACATTTGTAAGAGAAACTATAGCATTACATTTTGTAACGTTATTGTTCCGGTAAAGGAATCGTTAGTGAACCATAACCCCCGGTTTCTTTAGAAGCAAATTGAGGACATTCTTAAGAACCTTACACTTGCAGTTTATTCACAGTGTTTGCTCTAGGAAAATGCCGAAAGTGAAATATTCTAAAAGTTGGTGGACTACTTGAAACACGTTTAAATTGTTCGTATAGTTTAATGGTTCAGGGCCAATGAAATTGTAAGTGAAAATAAAAGTAATATATTAATTGTAATCGAGGGGGAGACCCACACAAGTTAACATGAATTCTGAATAAATATTATATTACATTATATTATATATTACAACATACTGTTGCTGCTCACTCATAGAGGATGGTCCTGATAGAAGTAATATTCCACTTTTTGTTTATTTAAAACTACTTATTGATTGTTAATGGGGAATTCTGTGTTCCGTAAAAACAAGTTTATGGCCGGGCTATTCCATGAGGATGTGGACATAAGGGGTAATTTTTATTTTTCGGTATATAATGCTTCTTTTAGCACCAAACATCTCTTGAATATCTATATTTTATTTTTTATTAGTATATCAATTGTTTCCATGTTTATTGTGCGCATTGAAATAAAATTGAAAAAAATACTCGGAAAATGGTAAAAAAAATAAAATAAAACTACTGTAGATATATAAGCATTCATGAACCACAGATTATTGTCTCTGTTGGACATTACATGAGAATATTATAGGAGAAAAAAATCCTCCGACACTGGGACTTGAACCCATGACCTTTGGCTATTCGCGCCAATGCTCTACCAACTGAGCTAAGCCAGAGTTCAATTCACAGCGCCAGATGGAATCTCTCTCCTATGACAGAATGCCCTAATGGTCTACCTCACAGACAGACAAGTTATGTCATGAATGCTTATATATCTATCTTGAATGTTAACTGTACAATAACAGTTGGAGCCCGGTCACAAAAATCACTAATTAATGTACCTCACACTACTGCATATGATATAACTTGTCTGTCTATGAGATAGACCATTAGGGCATTCAGTCATAGGAGAGAGATTCTATCTGACGCTGTGAATTGAACTCCGGCTTAGCTCAGTTGGTAGAGCATTGGCGCGAATAGCCAAAGGTCCTGGGTTCAAGTCCCAGTGTCGGAGGAATTTTTATCTAATAATATTCTCATAAAATAAAACTGTTTCAACATGTTTAAAGAACTAATACAGGGTTTGTAAAATCCTAAAACTCCTTGCATCAGCTTTCGCTTTTCTTGAAGAAGCGAGAAGTTCGGGCTTCTTAGCGTATTTTTACAGTCGCACTGTTTTTTAAACTTAATACTGGGAACTTCTGAACAGAAGTTATTCGCTGGAAGTGTCGGGAACATTTGGAAAGAATGGGAGGAGAGGTGAAAATAACAGAGTTGAGTTGTTTCCACACACTCAGCAGTTTTCATCCCACATTGCAGAAGTGCAGATACCTGTTGACTCGACAGAATTACATCTCTTCTCATTCTGTGTGTTTGTGGAACTTGTCTGTTTACTCACAATGGTCGATTGAAAACAAAAATTTCGTTTCAAAATAAATTATAGAAATACTACATTGTTTGCAGAAAATCCCTCGACGATTTGTTAAACTGGCAATTTATAGGCCTAAGGAGTGGAGATAGAAATATTCACTACTTTTTGTCAAAATTAGCATTTTTGTTTATTGAGTTAAAAGTACTTACATAATAGCAATAGACAACTCCTCAGCAAGCTAATGGAATGTTATCGGTTCATTGCCGCGCTTACCTGAGCCCGCTATTCAACCCACTTCTGTGCTAACTCCATCCAATTATCCCTCACAAATCCTACTTCCCTTAAGACTATCTAATATTGTTCACCTACGTACGTCTAGGTCTTCCAGGTGGTCTTTTTCCTTCGGGTTTGCCAGTCAATACTTTTGAGATTTGTCTTACCTCCCCCATGCGCGCAACATGTCCAACCCATTTCATCCTCCGTGAATTAAAAGTACTAAGTACCTTAATGCATACATCAGTTAAATTTTAGTGTCCCCAGGCTGCTTTAAGTCTCCCTGATTATACGATATTAAATCTCGTTAAATCTTAGCGATGAAAATAAATAATTTTTGAAAAATTAAACTACCTTCACGAGATTTTCACTGAAAAACGAAAAGTGATTTAAAATTGACTTGAGATTTTAGCATCAGATAAAGATATAACTGGGACGCCGAGCCAAGAATCTTCGATTGAAGATGCGCCGTAGCAATATGAACTTGTGGAGTAGCTTCGAAGCGGCATTCTAAGGAGACTGTAGGCTAGTTTACACGATGACACTAGGTTTCGTATCTACTTTCATGAAAGTGACTTCGTGAAACTAATTACACCCATTTTTTTCAAAACTAATTACAGAGCAAATTACAGCAATGTCACATTTCATTGATTTGGTCAATAGGCTTTTTCCCATGGACGTTATAAATGCGTATATCAAGTTTTATTAAAATCCGATAAAGCATATTTGAGTTATCGCGCATACAGCACACGGACGGACGGACGGACAGAAATTTTCCCGTCTCGCCAGGGTTGCTATAAGTACGACTGTAGTCGTAAACATACGACTATTTCATAGATTTATACGACGTACGACGCATCCATGCGTCGTATGCCTATTTGTACGACTATTTTTAACATAGCCTTTTATTTTTTCTTAAATCAATCTACTGACAAATTTTAAATTTTGATATATATCCAGGTCTTTTCTCATGGTTTATGTTGTAAGAATGTTGCTAAAATCAATATGATTGGAAAGTAATCCTGTTCCTTTTGCAGTAATTACAACACTGTGGCAACTATTGTTTATTTATTTTTATTGTATTTTATCAAATTTAGTACATCGTAAGATAATAAAACACGCCAAATGATTTACAAATAAGATGATTTATTAACATTTGCATGACATATGCAAGGTGTATAATACCGATTTATCATTATTATTACTATTATTATTATTATTATTATTATTAATAGTATTAATGCAACATGTTCATTACACTGGAAAATCAAAAAAATATACGACAGTTTTAACTAGCATACTTCTATTTTCGAGTATTGGTACGACTATTCTAGGTTTCTGATCTGGCAACACTGCGTCCCGTACACATTCTCATAAAGTACCATACTGGCACTTAATAAACTGGCAGGAATGAACGTTCTTTACATTATCTATTGCCATAAGAACGCTTACAATGAACTGGGATTCACTCGCTTTTTTTAAGTCTCCTTTTACAGTTTAAAGTTCCTTTATCTTATTTAAGCATCCTTGTATGAAGAACTCGTTTCTAAAACTTTTTTGTACGGATCTTGTGTATCACTTATTTGACCCTCATATCTGAATATAGCTGTGCAAATATAAACAGCTGAGAGTTTAGAATGGCACTGCAGAGACGATGTGGGCGCAGAGCATGGACTATTTACTTTAGAAACTCCTCCGCCAGAGATCTTTGCCTTCTGATTGCGTTACCCGAAGTCAGTCATTTGTTGACTGTCGCTGTCCAGAAGATATTACTAGAAACTCTTCCTATAGGCTATTCCAAAATATGTTTATGAAGCTTTCGAGTTTCCTTGTGGAATAATACCTTCGAAAATATTGTCCTACTGCTATATATATCTGTTTAATCTTCCTACTATAATTGATCCCATTCTAGTTTGATCCTAGTCGAAACAAAGGGGAGGAGAACTCACAGAGAGTTCGCGGAAAATTCGCATCGTGTGACAAAACGTGATTGGTTAATGTCATTAGCATGCGCCATTAGCAGAGTGTGGCTAACGAGTGTTCGTAAGTTCATGCAACAATAATATCAACATTTACACGTGAAATAACAAACTCTCACTGGCATCGTCATCATTATAGTATATCAATTAGCAAACAAAACAACGGATTCATTGTTCACGACGACCCTGCGGATAAGTTGTATTGAGAATAAACAAACATAAACACGATGAACACGTGCGTTCTCACGTGCGGGCTATGACAGCCAAGCCTCTTTGTTTTGAATAGGATCGTTCTTAAATGGGATAGAGAATACCAGATTATGTTCGTTACACTGAAAACCGCTGGGGTCATAAATACCCCAAGTAATTTACGTACGACATATCTGTAGTACTGCAATTGATTCTTATAAACTGACGTAAAAACATATTTTTATCTTGAAAATAGGACAACTATGTACCGTACGACGGCCGTCCACAAAGTAAGTTGGGGCCGTTTACACAAAGAAAACAAATTTCATGGAAATATTTATTGCGACAGATATAGCAAGTGTTCAGTTATTTTTAAACATTTTTTCACGACGTAACTAATTAGTGGTACTTAACGAATAAAAATTACAAAAAGCACAAGTGCCGTAAGTAAAATCATCATACAAGCCTTTATGGAAGACCGGAACCAAGGCCCCGTAGTTTGTGGCGACTTTAACAGGACAAATATTCAGTCCCCATAACAACCAACGCATGCGAATCACTTTCTGAAATAAACATCTATCTTCAATAATGTATATACATAATATTTTCATCTAATATCTCAATTAATATAATTAAATTGATATAAATAATCATCGTGCAAAAAATAGCATGCAGTACTCGTGCCGTAAGCGCATAACGGATCTCGGAAATTGAAAAAACTCTGCGCAAGCGCCTCGTTTTTTCAAACTCTTTCTTCGATCCGTATGCACCGCTTACGGCACTTGTATCGCAATATACTATTTCGCCACAGGAATTGGTGCGTAAAGGCACATTACCGACCTGGAGCCTTAAACTTCCAGCAACACTAAGGGTCTCCATGGCCTATAAAGTAGGAACGTTTGAGTATTTGAAGGTAGGGTATAAGGTATAAATAGACATGTGATTCCATGCATCTGTATGTGTAACATTACATTTCAGGATTTCACTGTTCCGGAGGTTCGAAGGCGGTGTGATGTCACCTCATACCGCTCCGGCGCTTTTCCGGATTCTCTCTCAAAGGTCAGCGTCCCGACATTTCGCGAGTCACTAGTTCCACCCTGTCGTCATGACAACCACTGTTTGAATCGCTTTCTATGACTATCCTGTAAAAACTGGAATACATTTCCTAAAATATTTCCTACTAGGAAGCAATCATAGCAATTTAAATGATATTTTAGGAACGGGCCCCGGCATTGGGCTGATCACTCATCCGAGGAGGCCCTCCATGTCCTTGTCTGGTCAAAAAAGTATGTATGTGATCCAAAGGTAATCCCTCTCCCGACAGGTCGCGGCCCTGTAAGGCCCGGGCGGCTTGAGTCGCTTAAATCCTAAAAGGGAGAGGTAACAACTACGAAAAAGAAAGAAAGAAAAAATTTAGGAACGGTATTAAACTATAAAAACTCTGTAAACGAAATTGATATAATAGTTCAACGAAATTGTTTATTACCAATAAATAACATTTTTTTAACACATTCATTGAGTTCTTCTCCAGATTTATTCGTCTACTCACAACTGGTTGCATTCAACCGAAAAATCTCAGATGTACTTTTTGCTCCCCCTTTCTTCTGATGTCATATATCTTAAACTATAGAATTCTACGAGGGTGGATCAAAAGGTAACTTACAATATTTTTTTGTACAAAAAGTTTAATAGGTACAATTACAAATAAATGCACACATGAAGGGACATCTTTTCTATATTTTTCTATATAGTCGCCAAGTTTTTCAACACATTTCCCCCAACGTGATACCAGTTTCAAAATTCCCTGTTCATATTGTTTTCACTTCTGCATCTGACGCAAAGCGTTTACCGGACAGGAATTTCTTCATGCGACCAAACAAATGAAAGGTTATCACGACCACCTTCGAAGAATGCACACCACCTGGAGTCCATACAGTCGTCCTCACACACGCCATGCATGTCCCTGTGGATTTCACTCGGGTTATGACTTTTAGCCCATAATAATCGCACTACACTTCGCTGAAGAAATTCCTGGCCGGTAGACGCTTTGAGTCATATCAGAAGTGAAAACAGCAGTCCGCAGATGGCTATACTCCAACTGAACGGACTTCTATGAACAGGGTATTTTGAAATTGGTATCACGATGGGAGAAATATGTTGAGAGACTTGGCGACTATATAGAACAATAGACAAAAATGTCCCTTCATGTGTGCATTTGTTTGTAATTGTACCTATTAAACTTTTTGGTTAAAAAAATTTATTGTGCGTTACTTTTCGATCCACCTTCGTAGCCTAATTTTAGAGAAGCATTCAACTCAGAATACAAGATTAGTGACATATTTGTGATTTTTTACTTTTGATTAACCAGTGCACAAATGAATTTCACCATCTGCAGTTGAATTGACATACCTGCATTAGCCTAATACAAGGAAATACGAGGACTGTTTATTGTTCGATGAGACATGCCTTTCTCTCCTCAGAAATGTTTTCAGATATTTGGTTCTGTGTTATTACAATAAAGCAATTAGTTCCGCTTTCATTTTCCCGTGGTCCACTGTGTTGGCCAGTATCGAAAAGCTATGCAAATATAAGATAGTTTTGATAAGGTTACTGCATATAAAGCTCTTAACTATCGGAAACAGAAGGCTGATGAAGGCGGAGTAATTATTTCTAGTCCCAAGTCTTTGTCAGAGAAAACGCAAGCAGCATTTCTGTCCCTCGATTATGTCGTCAATAGACATTTTATTACTGATTAATCGCAAAATTCTCTTCATACCATAAATAAAGATGTTAATTTTTGGGGGTATTACACTTTTCGTTAGTTAGACGCAGCCTCGCCCACATCATCACTGAATTTGAACAATTTAACACGTGTAAAATAATACAAAAATAGTGATTCTTATACTGAGAATTATTTATACAATAGATTCAACCTGGAATAGATCAATGATATGAGAGTAAGAGAGCAATAGGCCTATAGGCCTACCCTGTATCCGTAAAGTCATGGTGCATTTTTATGACTTTACGCACCATGCACCATGACTTTACGGACACACGGTAAAATTATGTAAGCTATATATACATATACACACATCCCGGTACATAAGAAATTAAATTAAAATTGTACAGAAAATTGTACAGTTGTACAGAATTTTAAATATGCCACCTTATGATCCACAAAAAGACCTCCTTTCAATCAAACCTTAGAGATCCGAAGTCATCACATGCAGGCCTTCAGAGGTCCATAACACTAAATTTTTTGGTAAATTATTAAAAATTGTATGTCTAATTTATCGTTTATAATTTGGTAAGGGCATCTAGTTTCTCACATTCAAGAATTGAATTTATACATTTTATGTGTAAAATATTTGAAGTATGTTTAAATTATATAGAGGTGATATGGGTATAATATATTATGATACGAATTCTGGATGACAGTGGATAGTTAATTTTGAGTTTCTGGTGTATATTAACGTTCATTAGCTCAACATACTGAACAATAACTGAACAAATTGTTATGAGTGAAAGGTATTGTCAAGTTTGGAAATATATAAACCTAAGAGGAAATTGCTTGTCTTGTTAGAGTTCAAAACACTTGACATGTGATTTGAGATGCTAGCTGAGAAAAAGAAGTATTATGTATGTGGTATAGCACTGGTACTGGCAGATGGCCAAGCCTGAAGCCACCTGTTGAGGCTGCCTCCAGGGAGCACAATACACTGTACCACATTGAGTTTAACACGTGATACTGACCTTTTGGTCATAAACCGGGAGCCACCAGAACAGTGGTGGTTCATCGATGACGCATTTGAATCGCAGAGCCTCCTATTTCTTTAAAGAAAGCAATATAAACGTAATATATGTTTTTGCACGATGTAACTAATTAGTGGTACTTACGAATATTGTTGCCGTGGATCGTAACTTGACATCCCCACACGCAATCTGGTTGCTATGAAAACAAAAGAAATCTCAATTCTGAAAAACTTACAAAAAGCACTAGTGCCGTAAGTAAAACCATCACAAAACAAGCCTTTATCGAAGGCCGGAACCAAGGCCCTCCAGTTTGTGGCGACTTTAACAGGACAAATATTCCGTCCCCATAACAACCAACAAATGCCAATCACTTTCTAAAATATAATATCTATCTTCAATAATGTAGGCCTATATACATAATAGTTTTAGCTAATATCTCAATTAAAATTATGAAATTGATATAAATAATCATCGTGCAAAAAATAGCATGCGATAGGCCTACTCGTTCCGTAAGCCTATAACGGATCTCGGAAATTGAAAAAAATCGGCATTTTTTTTTTTTCAAACTCTTTCCTCGATCCGTATGAACCGCTTACGGAACTAGTTTCGCAATATACTATTTAATTATTTCGTTTTTAAAGACTTTATGAGTCGATTGCTGAAACGAGGTATTGATCGTGGTTCGAAGCACCGGCTTTCAGGCCATGGCGAGGTCCGAGGTTTTGTTTTACAACAGGAAACGTAGAAATTAAAATCACGTAAACTGACAAAAAATTTAATGCAATTTTCATAGACGTTTTTATTTTGTTTGTCAACATCCAGTGTCTGCTGTCTGTACAAGAAATTATCTAAGGGTCTAATCATTATGTTAATTGTTTTCTCTGCAGTCCAGCTTGGGTTTGTAAATTATGTGAGAAATTGAGTCTCGTGCATTTAAATTCTGTATTATATTTATTCAATGATATTGTTAGCCTTCAGCTTAATACTGCTAAGTTAGAAAAGGTGAGCTTATAACACAGGATCTGCTTTTGGACAGAGAATCGTGTATAATCGGAATTGGCTCTGATGAAA
Organism: Ectobius pallidus; assembly: GCA_964059195.1. NCBI lineage: Eukaryota > Metazoa > Arthropoda > Insecta > Blattodea > Ectobiidae > Ectobius > Ectobius pallidus. The sequence goes on from CAXKWD010000007.1 coordinate 144,805,309, forward strand.
TCAGAAAATACCTTGGAGTGACATTTGTGGATAAAATTTGATTCACGACGGTAATTTCTGGATTACGGAATGACTTCGAGACATATTATTGTCAACTTCTATGCTCCGTCCAGACAAAAAATTAAATATAGTTAACTAGTACCTATGGTCCGCCTCCATGGGTGAGTCGGTAGCACGCCTTCCTTCCACTCCGGCGGCCCGGGTTCGATTCCCGGCCGGGTCAGGGATTTTTCAGTAGTGAAAAATTCCTTTCTCGGGTTCAGGACTGGGTGTGTGTGTGTCCTTAGGTTTAAGTAGGTAGGGGACCGGCGCACTCCGGCAACAAATACGCTGATAATATCCCCTTACGGGATCACCAGGGGTCGCTCGCGAACCTGAGGAATAACTTATGGTCTAAAGCTGTGTTTATAGTTATTCTTCAGGTTCGCGAGCGACCCCTGGTGATCCCGTAAGGGGATATTCTCAGCGAATTTGTTACCGGGGTGCGCCAGTCCCCTACCTACTTTAAAGCTGTGTACTCTCTCCAAATGGGTCCATTACATTCCTGGAGGAGTTGGAAATTCGGTGAAGGAGGTTTTATTTTTACCAGCTGAAGATGTTCCAAACATGTTGTACTCAAGCCGGAAAGTGAGAGGCCTTAACCTAGTTATAGCCACCATGGGAAGGGTTCATGCGACATTGCAACACTTGCATCTCTCTTATCAGAGCTAATAATCCATATATACATATACTGCAACATCTAAGAACTGCAAACTTCTTGTGATAATCTCCAGTTCTCTCGGCCTGAGCAGCTCACTAGAACCAGCGTGCAGATTCTTCGTACAACTCGAGATAAAGAATATGAAACCTGGAAGTTATTCTCATAGGTAAAAGAAGCGAATAAATGGATTTCAAATAAAGCTTGTTTGTGAACCTCAGAATGGATTTCCTGCCTCAAAATGAATGCAAACGTTGATGAAGTTCCCGATAGTTCCTTAAGTGGACCCGGTGCAGACCATTGCTGCTCCGAGAAAGACACTTTAGCTCGTAGGATCCTATGTATGTATGTAGGTATGTTACTGTGTATTTATACGTCATCATGTGGTCAGGACAAAAATAGCTGAAGAAGTTCATTGCAATGTACTCTCTAAAACCTCGAATGATGTTATTATACTGGACTATACGTTTCGAATGGAACTACGGCATCAACAACCCCAGGAAGTGGACACTGAAAAGAAACGTATTTATGAACCCATGATACATCACTCCAAGAGAATTATATTCTGAAAAATATAGAAGTCTCCTTATTGGTGCACGTTCTTTCATCCCTCGCTTCTTTTACAACTCCAGGAAGAAGTATGACCTTCCAGCTAGTCCTAGGGATGAAGTAATCACAATTGTTTTAAAGAAATCATGTCAGATATTATCTAATCATGTAATTTGACTCGCGTTGCTCATTTCATAAACATACTCGTACCCAGGGTGGCCAGACGTCCGGCTTTTGGCCGGACTGTAAGGCATTTTGCTAAGCAATCCTCCATCCGGCGCGGCTTTATGCCGGACGTTGATTTTTCCCCCTTTTCGAGACTGATGGATCGGTAAAGCGTATTAATAAAATTTGTATTTTCCCGTATGTTCCTGCCAATCCTTTTTTGCAGTGTATATTCATTTATTTTATATAAATGCAGTGATTAAGTAAAATTAATCAGGGTTATACCATGTAATATCTTCTGTACAGCCGTCCATGCCCAAAGTTTGGTACTATGCTAGATTACCGAAGAAGTGTGTCCTTTCTGACATTTTAGAAATGGCCACCCTACTCGTACCTTATAGGCTTGTGGCATGATTTTGTTATAAATTCTGAATGACACCCATAACATCAACAAAGAGGAAACTCTACGGTTTAGTTTTCGTTTATTTTCTCCGCGTTGCTAGGTAACAGTCGACAAAGCATAACATAAAAACGAAAGCGGAAGGCATAAATAAAATAGGAAGTCGGATGTTGTGTAACTTTGAGTTAATACTTCATAAGCACACCATATGATTTACACCATTGTTGTTCTCGGTACATGTACAGGAAGCACCGCAAATGCACCCCATTTTATTAAGAGGGTGTGGCCGCTATATTACCTCTCTCACGATATCAAAGTAAAATAGAGTTATTCAAGAGAGTGGTCGAAATAGGATCGATGTAATGTTATATACAAACTGCCTACAGTCTGTAAACAATGTACTTCATCACAGGAAAACAACAAATAGCAAACCGAAAATAATACAGGGTGTTTGAGAAAAATGGTAGGGGATGAGGTACGTTGAACTACAGAATATTGACAAATCCAAGTAGAAAAAATAAATCTCTCCATGTAAGTCTGTTAAATGGAATATAAAGTTCCAGACCCAGTTTTAATGCATACAAGCTCTTAAAGCGATGTGAAGAAATGTGAATAATTAGGCCTATTGTAATCTAAGTAAAACTCCTTATAATAAATCATATAATAGTGTATATATGTTATGGTGTGTATTGAATGTGTAAGTATTGAAACATTGAAGAAAAATATACATTAATTTATAAAATTTGTTGAATGATTAGTTGTATCTGCTTTTGTATGTTTTATACAGCGCGTTTATCTGGTACAAATAGTGTAAAAATAAAAACTTTGATTTATTGCCAGAAACAAGTGTGCCAGCGTATTTTTACCTCAAAGAAGTGAAGGAACTAGAAAATAAACCAGTTTTATGTTTGCAACACTGCTTGAGACAAAAAAGTCACTAAACACATCACGGAGGTTCGGTTGTCTCCACAGGAGGCCTTGATCATTAATTCGTATTGCATTTCCTGCAGTTCAAAAATGACAAACTATGGACACATTTACATACTTTTTGAGGTAACAGAAAAAAGTATGCAACTTTTATAGAAAGCTTCTTTTCTTATAAAAAAAAAGATATCGCTTTCTATACTTACTGCATGAATAACTATTATCCGTGACCTGTTTAAAAGCACGTTACGATTGTTAATACGAAGTTTATCTAATTTTTCTGAGCGACAAGGCCATCTACACAAACCACGGTTAGGCAGGTTTAAAATCCGGGCTGATCATATTCAAGATGGATGTACTCAATCAGCTAGAAGCTAATCAGAGGCGAATTGATCTTCTGCGGGCATTAAATTCGCGAGTTAAAATAATGAGGGCAGAAGTAATCAATTAAAAGATTGCAGTGATGATCAGTTCATAAGAAGGTTTCCTTTTTCGGAACAACACTGTTAAGAGGATAAATTAAAGACTCAAAGAAACACAGTCTGTTTTCTTTTGTAACAAGAATTACTCAATGTTTTCTTGTTTTCTCACGGAATACAAATAGTTTTTAATCTCCTAAGATGAGGTGCTTGCTGTACATTAAAATAAGTAAACCACTCCGACTGAGCACACTTGTTCTTATTCTTCTTATCCGTGCTCGTGTTCTCTTAGAAAAGAAAACAGAAGAGCATCTTAATGACAGCACTTCCGTCATTGTCGCTTGCTAATCCACAGCCTTTGAAATGCAAATAGCCTATCCGTGCGCTGCCTGAATTAAACGGTAAAAGCTAGACAAGGCCTACTTGAAATATTTACGTAAGTCTTTCCGTCTCCTTGTATATACTTGTCAACACAAAAATTATGCATATGATACGAGATGAGGCTGCTAGCATACAGGTGGTACCAAAAGTTTAAGGCCACCAGCATATTTGAAAGAAATGCGTATTGGCTTTATAAAATGGAATTACTTCTTTTTTCTTCACTTTTACGATTTTTAAAAAAAATATATCGATAATTTAAAATTACTACATTTTATAACGTTTCAGGGCATGAGAATTCTATAATAATACAAGTAACGGGTTACTTTTTTGTATGATAGTACATGTATAGTTACACAACAAATTGATACCTAAGAGCACTATCTGGATGTGTTTTCATAAAAATTAACACAGGTGAAACTGTTTTTAATATTCCAGAAAAAGTTACTACGATTAACACATTTGAAAGAGTGAATATCGAGTATTCTCAATTGAGCTATTGGCATCGTAACAATGCCGGATACTAGTCTGGAGCTACTCAGGAGAGTGCAGCATGGTCCACATTTAAAATTATTCATTTCCTGTACTCGACATTCACTCTTTCAAATGTAGTAATGTAGTAATGTAGTAACTTTTTCTGGAATATTAAAAACAGTTTCACCTGTGTTAATTTTTATAAAAACACATCCAGATAGTGCCCTTAGGTATCAATTTGTTGTGTAACTATACATGTACCATCATACAAAAAAGTAACCCGTTATTTGTATTATTATAGAATTCCCATGCCCTGAAACGTTATAAAATGTAGTAATTTTAAATTATCGATATATTGTTTTAAAAATCGTAAAAGTGAAGAAAAAAGAAGTAATTCCATTTTATTTTCATTTCCAAGCATCTCATAACAATCACAATAAACAAACAAAAAATCAGTTAATACAGCCCAAAAGTATAAAGCCAATACGCATTTCTTTAAAATTTGCTGGTGGCCTTAAACTTTTGGTACCACCTGTAGATGGTTACAATGTAATTGAAACAAATGGAACATTGCTATTTGGCATTAGCATAATATTCCACTCTGTTTGCGACGTCCCAACAGCTACAACAAACCCATGTGTTCGTTTTCTTCGCATAGGGCATTTAAAGGGGGTTCGGGATGAAATATTTACTATTTTTGGTCCAAGTAATTATTTTTTGGTATTAAAAATACTACATTAATATACATGTTGGCTAAGTTTCGTAGTAATGAAAATAAATCATTTTTGACAACATTAAACTGCCTTCAGAAGATTATCCCTAAGAAAGAAATAGTATATTGCGATACAAGTGCCGTAAGGCACGTTTACGGGTCGAGGAAACAGATTGAAAACCCGAGGCGCAGCCGAGGGTTTTTAAGTTTTCGAGACCCGTAAATGCCTTTACGGCCCGTGTGTTGCATGCTATTTTTTGCACGATGATTATTTATATCAATTTAATTATATTAATTGTGATATTACCTGAAAATATTATGTAAATACATTCTTGAAAATAGATGTTTATTTCAGAAAGTGATTCGCATGTGTTTGTTGTTATAGGAACCGAATATTTGTCCTGGGGGCTTTGTCCATTAAGACTTGTATTATGAAGTGTATCGTAATGAATTATGACGTAGCGCTTGGACCGTAAGTAATTTAACCTCATCGCAACCGCCCTTAGCAACAAGACTGTGTGGGAATGTCAACTTACGATCCATGTAAACAACTTTCGTAAGTAACACTTACTAGCTAAGGAGTGCAAAAACTAATATTAAAGTTGGTTTAATAAAAAAAATCATAATACTAAAAACTACTGATGAGGCTCCATGAACATATTTTTCGTTTAAATGTAGGCTAATGCAAATATTTACAGTCATTTTCCGATACATTTATTTTTACGTATTTGTATTTATTCAGTATTAAATGGGTTCTATAGATCTAAAGCAAATAATCTGAAATTTTTACTGTAAGTTCTAACAAAATAGCGCATGGTTTCTTTTAATCGTGTCAGTAGTTTTTACAATAAAAAATATAAGATGTGGAGTGAGAATGAATTTTTTCTTTAATTTGAGACATGCATTCAATATTATTTTTTCTATATTTGTTGTAAAGATGAAGGAAAAGAAATTGCGTAATATTTTTCTTATTATGTCATTGAGCCTATTAAAATTATTCAAACATTTTATTGAAAATGTGTGACAAGTTTAATTTTGAAATTCAATATTAATTTTTTTAAACTAAAATGAACTCCGCCAGGTTAAATAAATAAATAAATAATTTCTGAGTCGACCCCAAGGCATAGTACCACCACAAGGATTAGGCCAACAAAAAATCCCTACGATTTCGTCAGGGGTCGAAAATGCGACCTCCTAGTTTATAATGCTGTACCTCAACCAACTGCGTCACGGCGTATACCTTTTATTAATGTGGCCCAATATATTATATTTATAAATTTGATAGATACTATGTATGTTAAGTTGATAAGATATTAATTTAGACGGGTAATCAAAAGGATTAAATAAACAAATTTTAATAACACGGTTTTGAAACAAAATTAGTGGAGAAGGAGTAGTTTTCGAAACTCCTCCTCATTCAGTTATGCCATATATGATAATGGGCTGTGTAGATAATTTGATTGTTTTAAGTCTCTATTATTAAAATTGAGAGAACGTTAACAAACTTATAACCTATATTGTTCAATGCATTCTGTTCACTAAATATGTAATTTTCTTGTCCCATCAATCCTACCTATATTATATTTGACCTTATCAGAGTTAGGAAAGGAGGGGCATAGCCTACATAACTTTTAAGGATTTGAACAATTATTTGAATTATGAATTTTTTTATTGTGCAATGGTATAATTTATTTTGATTGTATAGTGCAGTGATCGCCAAACCGTCGATCGCGAGCTACTAGTAGCTCGCAGGGACATTTTCGGTAGATCGCGTCAAGAGTTATCTACTTGTGCCATGGAGAATTTTTATTTAGAAGAAGACAGTGCTGCAGTGGGGCTGGAACTGATTGATTTTCAGAAAGGTTTTTATCTGTAAAATCACTTTCTTCAAGCTCTGAAAATATTTGGCCTCTTGTTCCTAAAGAAAAATATCCAATTTTGGTACAGGTTGCTCTCAAAGTGAAGGCAATATTCAACTCTACAAATATGTGCGAAGTTTCTTTTTCCAGTATGAAATTTATTAAAAATAAGTACAGAAACAGACTGACTGATGAACACTTGGACAACTGTATTTGAATGGTGGCCACTACCTACTCTCCCAACATTAGAAAACTTGTTGATGACAAAAAAGAGTTTCATCCTTCTCATTGAAGTTAATAGCCTAAGTGTAATAAAAAAATTCTGCCCGTACATTTGATACTTATTAGAACTACACTTCAATTTCTTTCTTATGTACAATTCTATTGCAATTTATTTTTGGTTATATACAGTTTAATTAAAAATTATTTCATATTTACCCAATAAACAAATGTAAGATTTTTTAAGTTGGTAGTTGTTTTGGTTGGTAGCTCACAGTAGGATTTTAAAACGGTACGGTAGCTCAGAACCTTCATAAGTTTGACGACCACTGGTATAGTGCATACAGACATTAAATTTATACCTGTTGATTTCTGTGGGTTTGAAAGTTTGAAAAGCTAATCTCATTTTAATGATTGTCCAAGTAAATAGGCTACCACATTGTACTTAAGTGACCACAAGCGAGCGATCAGTTGACGGCTAAGCCGCTTAGAGCACAAAAGCGTTTGTTCGTTTGAACGAACTTCACTTTCCATACAATTTTACATCCCTTATTCTAGGATTTTTCTTTTGCTGACGGGGGAAAATTGTAAAGGTAATGAGCATGGTCAGTTAAACTGTGGAAATACTATATTTTACAAGTACAAGCACTGAGTACCGAACTAAGCTGGTGGAACAGAGAATATTTTTTTCAAAGGCCTAATTACAATGTTCAACAAAATTGAACTTTTTTATGTCTTTATATGAAACTATGTGATTCTGCACAAACAAAAGGTTCTTGATTCATATATCAAAATCAAAATGGTCCATTACGTACCGTTTTTGTAGGAGACACACTTCTCATATTTACGTAAAAAACAAAAATGTAGATTTTTTGAAAATGGTGCGTGGTAAACAAAAAATAATTACAGATTCGTTATTTTCAGCCAAAAATATACAAGAAACACATATTTTCATCTAAAGGACATTTTTAATGTTGTATCAACAAATTTGAACTTTTTTCCTGTCCTTTATATGAATCTATGTGATTCTGTGTAAATAAAAGTTTTTTATTTATATATCAAAACCAAAATGGTCCATCACGTACAGTTTTTGTAGGAGACACCACTTCTCATATTTACGTATAAACAAAAAATGTGGATTTTCGGAAAATAGTGCGTGGTAAACAAAAAAAATTGACAGGTTCGTTACTTTCAGCCAAAAATATACAAGGTACACATATTTTCATCTTAAGGTCATCTTTCATGTTTTACAGTGTTATCATGGAAAGTTCCTTCCTCTTGAATTTATTGTTCTCGGAAAGTCGTTTCCTGTCGTTTACTTCTCTACATATTACTACACTATGCATAAAACATTTTACGGATAATATTGTAACAGTTTTTATTTTATAACACTCTATTCTTCGGTTTGTTAACCAGATTAAGCATGCATGTTCAGCAGGAATGGTGGGATGGCCATGTGACGTTTGTAACGTGATTACAATGCGTCCGCTCAAGCAGACTGCGACAATTAGCAAGTCCGTAGATGTTCAGCATGGGTAACAAGCCGTCCTGTATTGGTACTAAATAGTGGAGCTGCTAGAACATGGGAAGAAAGACAATCCCTCTTTAGACCAATAAAACCCATTAGTGGCCGGTTTCTATAAACTCGCGAATTACCTATGGGTAAATTACCCAATGGACAGAATTTACACAAGAATAACACCACACAAACACAAATAATTTAAAGATAGCAATCACATACGCTTGTGGCGAGTTTCTAGATAAATATCCTCTGGGTAAATATGAAAATTACAGAAAAAATGTTCCTACAAACTCGGGCTAGATCTTTCCAAGGGTAAATCGTCGGGTTAATTTATCCTTTCATGGATGGCTGGATAAAATTTAACCTCTTTGTAGGATCAATAACAATGAGAATCAAAGCCTTCTCAATTAAATTAACTGTACAACTCCAAGGCCTTGCTCATTATATCATTGTGGTTGAAATGGGACTAATTTATCCATGGATAATTTACCCATAGGTAATTCACAAGTTTGTAGAAACCGGGCATAGGTCAAAGCTATTTATACCTCTAATAAAACATTACTCCTTTCCTTAACCACCAAGCAACGTTCATATTGCATTTAACTCCTCTGTAACCGGCTCCGGATAACTCGTCTTAAAAATCCGTCACAGGGAGAGTTCGTCACATTAGCCCGAGCATTTTGCTCTTTCGGGTGTGCTTTATTGTTTACGTTAATTATTCGGTTCAAAGAGCATTCACACATTGCGAAGTATTTAAATTTCATACATCGGACGAACATTAGTAAATGACGAGTTATGTACTGTGACGAACATTAATAGGCGACGAGTTATGTACTGTGACGAACATTATTAGGCGACGAGTTATGTACTGTGACGAACATTATTAGGCGACGAGTTATGTACTGTGACGAACATTAATAATTGACTAGTTATGTATTGTGACAAACATAAATAGGGTACGAATTATGTACTGTGACGAACATTAATACGTGACGAGTTACGTACAGTGACGAACATTAAAAGGTGACGAGTTACAAACTGTGATAAAACGTCTCTGTGACCAACAGTTTTAAATTTATATGTATTTTATAGTGTCTCATACGTCAAAAAGAAACTGGAGAGTTTACTTATAGAGAAGAGGTGTATAAAATTTTAATACAATACACAGAACAGGTGCAAACTTACCCAAATGTTTACCCAAATGTCGTTTAAAAAGCACTTATAACACTTTTTATATTAGGATTAATTTATTCAACATACTTTCTAAATTTACCTATAAATAGATTAAAAATTTATATAGGCCTATATTCATAGTTGATACAGAGATCATTTTACTCGGTCAACGAATTTCTTACGTCTGACTTATTTAATAAATTGTGAAATATTTACATATATATGGTTATATGTAGATAAAAGAATTATATATATAAGATTTGCATAAAGAAAATGACATGGAGCATATTTTAATAATTACAATTTTAAAGTTTTCAAATTTTGATCACAGTGATATTTTTAAACCGCTTAGGCTATTGTTAGTTGTGGATACTACTGCAGGCATGCTAACATGTCAATTTAACTGGCGTCGTCGATAGGATTTTCATGCGATTCTTTTTCTCCCACAAACAGTTCTCTGTAAGACATAAAGAGTTAAGTACTTATTTCAAGTTTCTCCTTACATTACGGAAAATGAAATATTGCAGAGCTGAGTAAGTTTTAATAACTCTGTTTCTATTATAGCCAAACTTCTCAAGTATACAACTTTTCTCATCCTGCTTACTCACTGGAATCGATGTACAACTAGAGCCGAGCGCCCGTAATGTTTGAGGATTAAATCCGGGAAATGATCCTCGCCTTTCGTTGCAATTTCTTTAAAGCTTTCCGTGTCAAACTTCATTCAGAGTTCAGTTGGCCAAGACATGAGATCGGAAGCAAGTCCTTGTGTTACACTCTGCTTGATTATCCAAGCTGCAGTGATCCGTTACCTTGACAACAAACAACGACGTCCTAATGACCACACACGAGCAAGCTTCTGCTACATAACACGCATAGGGCGACACGAAATGCTATTCCGAAATGGTTTTAACCCTTAACCATAGACTGAAGTCTGTGTGACCGCAGTAAAAACATAAGCAGCTACAACTGTCTGGATATCGTTTTCACGGGTGGGTTATTTATACTACCTTCCTTTTTCAAGACCCTTTTGTCACCCCATATGTGTCATCACTGATGATCAGTGTTAGAGGAGCCTTGTCAGAAAAGTTTATTTTTGTTGCGGTCTATGAGACCTCGTGCCCATGTTTTTTCTTCAGTTTACTATTTTTTTTGTAAACAACGAGTGAATGCCGGGGCCACAAAAAATGTTAGGTCAAGAGAATAAACGACCTCGGAACAAGATCCCATCAGAACTCTGCCTTATGTATTCCCCCTCACAAAAATACTTCATCCTTCACTATCGGGATAGCTCGTCTGTGGAATTCCTTACCTGAGGATATAAAAGTCTACCGAACACTCAGAACGTTCAAGATGAAGATAGTTGACCACTTTTCCACCAGTCTTTAACATTATATTAGCCTATATTCTAATTTCACGTTAAAATTTATTGACCTTTTTTGTATTGTTCTATTTACTTTAATTTTATTTTTTTCTTTCTTCCTATTATTGTTTTTCTTAGATTCGTTCTACCTACCATGTTAAATTTTCATTATTATAGTAATATAGTTTTAATTATAGCTTCCATTAACATAATATACATTTATATAATGTAATCATATGTCTCGCTTATTTATTCTTAATTATATTATTTTGTAAATTTTTAATATATCCACCTCTGGGTAATGGAAGAGAAGGCTTTAAGGCATTAACTGAACTAGAGGAAAATTTAAATAAATAAATAAATAAAAGGGACAGTGATAACTAAGGAAATGAAGACGATAAAGAATAGATGTAGAAGGGAACAATACTTAGAAATAACAATGAAGGAATGAATATATAAATAAACAAAAAATAGACTTTATATTCTCCTTAAAATAATTCACACACAATGGATATATTGACGAGGCGCTTGTATTATACTTGCTTATATCTGCAGGAGTCAAGAGTTCGTGGAGTTTTTAGTACTAATGAGACAAGTTGTTACTCAGAATCACATTAACTCCCACCTCAGGGGAAATGAAAATGCTGTAATGCGGTTTCCACAAGCACGCTTTTTAACAAAGTTTACCTTTTTATTACACAGGAGACTTCGTAGATCGCCTGAGGATGTTACAAGACAAAGTGTTTGAACTGAGAATTAGTAACTTCTTATCTTCTTCTATTTTCGTTTCTGCTTTATTTTCTCGTTGAAGTGTGACATTCCTTGATTTTTAATGTGATACAAGTCTCTTAGGGTGTGTATATAATGCAAATAATATCAGTTACATTGTTCCAACTCTTTCAGTGTTTGGGTGTTGCATTTGAGGTCAAAGTAAAGTAAAATGTACCCTATACAGGCCATGGAGGCCCAAAGGGTTCCAGGTATGTAAGGCTCCCAGATTTTAGACAATCGGCCTTACGCACCGGCCGCCTTTACCCCCAGAATTTCTCCTGGTACTCGTTTATGTTGAAGGCTGAGTCGACCCCAGGGCCATAATGCTACCAGGAGGATTAAGCCAACGACTTCATCGGGGATGCGACCGTTTTGTTTGTAGCGCAGCGCCTTAACCACTACGCTACGGTGTACCCCTGCATTTGAGGTCAAGCCATTAAAAACATGAATTTATTTCCTTTCACTTTTTTATGTTGTGCTCTAGTTGTTTTATTATTAAATGCTAGCAAATAATTTTCTTTGTTGCAGGTATGTTAGACTCCACTTTGTGTATTCTGCCTCGCTGTAAACCGTAAGTTTGTACTTATTTAATTCATACAATGATGTGAAACTTCATAAATTTATAATTAGGCCTAATTATAATAGGTGTAACTTGCTTATAATAAATCTTTGTTCGTATTTTTTTTTTTTTTTTCCAATTTCGATTGGTGTAGATACAATTAGGTGCATATTTTCTCTTTCAAAAAAGAAAACACTAATGATAAAGCTGAAATTTTACAGGATCATAGTTTTTGGCAACAGAGTGTGCCACTAGCTTGTATTTGAGATTGAAAACTACTGTTTACCCTCAATAAACAATAATATAATCCGGCAGAACACAAAAGGAAATGACGTTTAACTCGCCAAGTGGGGACGATGAAAATAAGAGCACTATAGCACGAAGAACTGAACAAAATAATTTCTCACAATAATTTCTATCAGCTAGTTACCGATAGACTGTAAATTTCACTTTCTGGATAGGCTATGTATCCATATAGCCTATATACCGATACCTTTGATATTAATCTTCAAATTTACCGAAAAATAGCGCCAAATTTTACTCTACCGTCTCAATTTATTTTCATAACAAATGCAACAATGCTGTACCAAACACCTATACCGATATAGCAATAGAATTTTAAAACCGAATTGTAAATAATGCAACAGGAATTATCGATGCACTCACAACGCTACAACTTAGCAACGCCGCTAGAGTACGTTGTAAGCAACCTATACCATGACTACACAGGATTACATAAAGCACAAGAAATTGCCATAACCTGACTTAAAAATTAAATTTTGACCGAACCTATTGTAATGCATGAATCTCATTTTATATCCGACGTAAATTTGTAACGGTGCCTTGGGAATGGTTGAATCAGGGGCATGCTCTGTCAAACATGGCCCGGATGACCTTCCAGATGACAGGAGGTTAGGTAAAGGATAGAGAAAGAAAATTATAAAAATGTCAAAACACTATCCATAGACCTACCATGGATACATGACTGCAGCACAAAATACACTGTCAGTAGCAAAACCCCCTCCCAAAAAACCCGAATCTACTGTGCTATCAGGATAAAATTTTCACATAAACACAGATCATGGAAAACGAATGGTAAAAATTTCAGACCCCTTGGTCAAAGGATATCGGAGGAGTATGCGTACAAACACACATTTTAGGGCGTTTTTATTATAGTATGTATACCAGAGGGGTACGCTGTAGCATAGTGGCTGAGGCGCTGCACTACAAACATGAAGGTCACGGGTTCGATTCTTCATGAAGTCATTTTTCAATCGTCCTAATCCTTCTAGTGGCACTATGGCCCTGGGGTCGACTCAGCCTCTAACAGAGATGAGTACCAGGAGCAATCCTGGGGGTAAAGGCGGCCAGTGCTTAAGGCCGATAGTCTTACCACCTTCTTGGCCCGAGTGTGTAAAAATCTTGGAGCCTCAACCTCCTGGAACCCTCTGGGCCTCCATGTCCTGTAATAGGGAACACTTTACTTTTACTTTGCAGGTACCAGAATTCATTAGGAAAGAAGCCTAATTTCAATGTTATGTTACGGGAGTAATGTCTTTTTACTTCTGGACCCAAGTAGACTATACAAATTATGATTCCATGTTGAGTTTTCCTGTCTATAAGAATGCTATCCCCCAAGCTTTGAAGAATCGTTCATTTTTAGAACTGGTTTACATATTTCAGCAAGCCAGTCCCTGTGAATACTCTGATTCTGTGGAATTACCATAACAAATGACGACGTGACCTTTACGTGCTGCCGCCTGGTGGCATTTTGAGATCGGGCTGCCTAATAATATTCGTCTCATGTAATATCTGACTGCAACTTCCTTTAAAAGTGGAATGGACTTATCATGCAAAGTTGCATCAGTGCCATATTCGGGAGTATTCCTGAACTAAATCAAACTGATAGCACTCGAAGTGCTTTATATACTATAATAAAATATTATTACTTTTCCGTTATAACATTTCTAATGGCCCTACACTTCTGTATAAAAGAACTATGAGAGCTAGAAACTAAAAAAAAAAAGTATCCATATGGGCTAAATGTAGAAGACGACTATTTTAACTTCCATACCATTCGTAATCATAGGCGTAACCAGGCCGACCATATGGGGGGTTATATTATCCTGGGGTGTCTGGAGGGTATGGAATACTCCCCAGGGATAGGGGGGCTCGGGGGTCCCCCTCCGGAAAATTTTAAAAATTAAGATGCACAGTAACGAGTTTTAAACTTCCCACGCTTTATACTCGTATTAAGTAATTTATAAGCAGACTTTAGAAAAATTGTAAAATTTTCCTTTTTTTTAATCAATGGGGGGGGGGTTCAAACCCCCAAAAACCCCCTCGTTACGCCTCTGTTCGTAATATAGGAAAAAAGAAAGAACCCTATTGTGGGTTTTTTAAAATCTATTTCAATTTTTTCAGCCTTAACACATTTTTCTATGTGCATTACGGTGTATTTGTGTTTTTCTGTGTGTGTGTGTCTGTCTGACAAGAGCATAATTATACGAAAATGAAGTGCTATGTTCAGTCATAAACGGTTCTGCCTAGGGTGGCCAGACGTCCGGCTTTTGGCCGGACTGTAAGGCCTTTTGCTAAGCAGTCCTCCATCCGGCGCGGCTTTATGCCGGACGTTGATTTGTCCCCCTTTTCGAGACTCTGATGGATCGGTAAAGCATATTAATAAAATTTGTATTTTCCCGTATGTTCCTGCCAATCCTAAGGTTTGCACGCTTGTCGATGCTATTATTTGTTTAGTTGGTGCCGCGGAATAATCTGAATCTATTCCTAAGGTTGGCACGCTTGTCCATACGATGAAAGCGTACTATCATTTTATATATAAATGCAGTTATTAGGTAAAATTTGTCAGGGTTATACCATGTAATATCTGCTGTCCAGCCGTCCATGCCCGAAGTTTTATACTATGCTAGATTACCGAAGAAGTGTGTCCTCCTTTCTGACAATTTAGAAATGGCCACCCTAGTTCTGCCTTTGCCATGAAAGGGACAAATGGGTCAAGGGAGAGCGCAAAGGATACAAAATAACGTGGTTAAAAAACAAAATTTCGCCATGTTGATTAACTCTATTTAAAGCCAAATTAAACACTGAACAATCCTGAAGTAAATAATAACAGTAATTGAAGTTATGAGTGCTAAATGTTCAATGACTTAATTTGTTTAAAGTATAAATATAGGCCTATTTGTAAATCTATTTACTACCGTTGAATATCCATATAAAGGATTACAGTAGCCTATTATGTAAAATTTTTAATTAATGTAAAATGTTGTGCTTTGTTGTTTCATTAAGGGTTGATGACCTTCTTTCACTCTCTTCTTCTTTATTAATTAAAAATTAAAACAAAAGTTCACCGTTATATAACTTTCTTATTACCGGTAATTAATTTTATTATTTTGATTAATACAGACAATTAAAGTTTTAGGAGGAAGAACCTATAACACAGACCAACAGCCATTTTGGTGCCTTATAATTTATACATATTCTTGGGTATATTTAGGTCGCTGATGCCAATGTGCCATTAGTTTTGCCCTATCAGCTTTAGTTTGTGAGATATGGTAATACCTTTATGCATATTATCCCATTTTACGTTTGATACAAATAAAAAAAACAGTGCCTATTTTTAGCTTGTAAATCACGTGAAGAAAAAAGCAACATACTAACATTACATTAACATTACAATAACAATATAACATGGGGTCTTTAAAAAATGTATATTATTGCATGTTGTACTGTCTTTTAGGTCTATGACTTATGACTGTCAATTTGAGGGCCAAAAAATAATCCAGCTCTTAGTTTTTCTGTACTTCGTTCAGTTTTCGTCCTACGGGTCCAAAGTAAGGGCAAGAACCTTCACTAGCTATATTATCAAGCAAGATTTTGTTTCGCTAGACTAAGAGTTTACGAATAAAATCTGTAAAAAAGTAGAGCTGGTAGAGAAAAACTGTTTATATATTTGGAATAAGCACACTAAGTAGGCTATAGCCAAAGTCCGGTAAAACATCTGAAACACCAAATTAAAAGTTATTTTTTGTTGGGCTGTGTAATGTAGTATGATTTAGGATTAAACTGTGTAAAAATATCACTGTCCAATCATAGACAGTACGATACCTACAATAATTATATTAAGAAGCATGTCTTCTGTGAAAGTATGTATACGTTTTTTTATGAACACATGAAGAACGTTTTATATAACCTTATAAAAATAATAATAATGACGTAAACCTATGAACCCATTAATTGTGTAACCCCTATCTTCCTTTCAACTGCACTTCGCATCTTTCCGCTTAATTTACTTTGCTTTCCACCAGTCACACTAAGATGTTCCATTGATATGTCACAAAAACGAAACTCCTGCTCCAGACAGTCATTTGTTCGGGACAACAAAGCGTTGCTATGACAGCTAGTCCATTGTATACATTCAATGCAGTTTCATCTGAGATGGTATAAAGCCCTGATGATGTTACAAAATAAAATTGGAATTTAAATAAATTTTCTATACTGCATATATTTGCGTAGAACGAACTCACATCATTATAATCTTCCGGTACCTGCGAACCACACTACAGCTCTTTTCTTGTACCCTTGAGCACATTTTGGACAGTTTCAGGATGTTCAGAGCACTTCTTACTGCCAGTGGCGGCGCCAACAACTTCGAGGCTCCCTGCAAATATCTCTAGTTCTTTTGGTAAAATCCAGTGACACTTAGCTCATTCTTTGAGACCAAGATTACCTAATATCACACACATTTTGTTATACCCATACATAGTTACGTGGAGAGGAGATGATGTAGTGAAATCTCCGGCATATTACCTTTCCTAAACGATACAAATTTTCGTGATTGGACGCCAGAGCCTCTACCTGTCACTACTTACCTTAAGCAGAGGTGGGTCTGTCCCTGTTGTTCAACCTGCTTCGCTCAGAAACAAAAAGCTTCGCATCGCCTGTACAAACATACATATCGCGCGAATGGGTCAAGCGTGTATGGATTATGCCGTTCTTTATCTCAATAGTGATAAAGTGATAGCAAGATAGAAGAACATCGCCAATGTATCCTCGGAGAAAATTACGAAATTAGGCGTGTTTTATTATCTTCCGATGTACTAAATTTGATAAAAATGAATACAAAAAATTTAATAAACAGTAGTTGACACAGTGGTGTATTTATTGAAAAAGGAACAGGGCTGATTTCCAATCGTATTGATTTTAGCAACATGAGAAAAGAAAAAGCTGGATATATATCAAAATATAAATTCGTCAGTAGATTGATTAAAATCAAATACAAAACGCTATGTTAAAAATAGGCGTCCGACTCATGGTTGCGTCATACGTCGTATAAATCTATGAAATAGTCGTATGTGTACGACTATAGTCTTACGTATGGCAACCCTGCACCGTAGGCCCATGGTCTCAATTATGTATTATTGCTACATTCTCACGGTTGAGCACAAAAGATCTCTTACCTATAGAAAAAATATATTAACGGCTGCGTTGTTATGGTGGAGAATTCCAATAAAAGAGGAAGTTGTGTTCGGAGCTTTGTGAATGTGTGAAGCCGATAACGAGAGAAATCCCGATGAGGTGAAAGGTAACAATACAAAGTGAACTGACTCGTATGCCGCTAGAGTGCTCTCTTGGAGCTGTAAGATGGGAAACAAAAGCCGCACAATCCCCTATAAGTCTGCTTTATTTTCTGATTTTTCTTTCTTTTCTTCGGAATTTAAGAAACTCTCAACACTTGTACGTGTGTCCTTATGACAATTTTAGCTTTTCTGCCTTTTGTTTTATTGTAGTATTCTTTCCTTGTTCCTCTTTTTCAAATAAGTGAGCTACTTGCCAGAAGAAAAGAGAGTGCACTTGAAATAGGAGTTAATTAACACCAGGGCCGTCGCGTGGTTTGTTGGCGCCCGGGGCAAGATTTCGTCAGGCGCCCCCCCCCCCAAACTCAATCCCACGTGCACCCACCCGATATTCCACCTATCTGTAGGGATTCAAACACAAACACACAGCGAGTGACGTGACGCGACACTATCAAATACATATAAACATTTGGGATTAAACACGCAATGAGCGACGCGACCTGGGGCGACGTGGACTGGACAAGTTCCAAGCCGCATCGCGTCCAGTCGCTCGTTAGCCAAGTTGCGCGTCGGGTTGCGTCGCTGTCTGTGTTTTTGTGCCCAAAAGAGACACCTAATCGGATTACCTTACAAAAATACCAGAAAAAAGTTATTTAATTTTTTTTTTAATAAGATTGTATTGAAAATCAAATTAATACAAGTTTAGTAATGTTAGAAAATGTTAACAATCATAAAAAATACTATAGGCGTTATTAATGGACTACAAATTAATAGTGTGGGAAACCTCGATACATACATTGAATAGAATATAGAAAAGGGAACCGCGTTTATTAAATTAAGATAAGGTACTAAACATTAAATGGCATTCGCCTGGTTTTTGCACGAGCAAATGTCGTTAGAATTTCCATCAAGTCTATTTTTTGTACTTCGTCATTTTCAATGGACAAGAAGGCCAGAGAATTCAGTCTCTCCTGCGACGTAGTTGATCGTAAATATGTCTTTATAAGGAAATATTTATTTTGGGATAACTTAGCAAATATAGGCCTAAAGTTATTGGTGTCAAATATTTATTTGTTCAATAAAAAAATACAACGTAATATTCAAAATTCAGTTATACCTAACTTTAAAAAATATGTTATGTACATCCTACTTATTTTTTCGAATTTTGTTTTATTTTTGCCGTTGCCCCTGGTCGCGGCGCCCGGGGTGATCGCCCTGCTCGCCCCGCCCACGCGACGGCCCTGATTAACACCAAACTATGGCCAGAATATCGGATAGGACTGTTTTTATATTTTGACATAACGTTAAACTTCAAGTTTCAATTGGAATTTCATTTTTTGATGAGTATTAAAATAAAATAAATTAAAATAAAAAAATAAACTGATGTAACAATGATTTACCGGCTGTTCTAATATTTTGTATCGCATTACTATATACATGCATTAATAGTATATTGCGATACAAGTGCCGTAAGCGACGCATACGGATCGAGGAAAGAGTTTGAAAAAACGAGGCGCTCGCGCCGAGTTTTTTCAATTTTCCGAGATCCGTTATGCGCTCACGGCACGAGTATTGCATGTTATTTTTTGCACGATGATTATTTATATCAATTTAATTATATTAATTGTGATATTACCTGAAAATATTATGTATGTACATTCTTGAAGATAGATGTATATTTCAGAAAGTGATTCGCATGTGTTTGTTGTTATGGGAACCGAATATTTATCCTGGGGCCTTGTCCATAAAGGCTTGTATTATGATGTGCCGTAAGTAAATTATTACCGCACGGAAACTCTTACTGCCCATAGCAACAAGATTGCGTGTGGGAATGTCAACTTACGATCCACGGCAATAACATTCGTAAGTACCACTAATTAGTTAAGTCGTGCAAAAAAGTTTTAAAAACCTACTTGTTAAGAATACTTTTTGTTTATAAAAAGACTTTTACAATGATTAGAAATATCACGAATGGCTTTTGTTTACTTGAAGAAGTAAAATATCAATTAAAGTTGAACCGTTGCCGTAAATCAGCAGCCTTATCAGGTTATGCTATCAAAAGTGGCAAAATGAGCTTGTGAATGATGTTAATAACGTATTTGTATAAAACTAAGTGATGACCGCTAGAATCAAGTATTTTAAAATTACTACAGAACATACAAACGTCTGACATCTATTGTCTCTTCTTATGTTAGCATCTACCTCTTTATTCAATTTCAAAGAATCTCATCACACAGATAAAAATATATCTTCAACATTCGTAAGTACCAGCGGGGAGAGTGGGATAGGCCTAATCTTGTTGAGAGGGATGTCACACGATAACCACCCTTATGTCTGGCATCTTTTCTTCCTTCACATTCTCTTTTCCACATTAATAACAAGTTCTTAGACCTGTGCCCAGGAAAAATTATTTTATTCTGGGATGTGATGTACTGTTCAAATCATGAGTGTCGACAAGTCGGAATATGACGATCATTTATCCAGGGTTTGGAATCTCAATCAATCTCTTGCGTGCAACAAGAGCATAGGACTCATAGGTTTAATTAAATTTCCAAACGTCTCAAGCTTCCTCCTCTGATCGATCTGCTCAACGCCTTCAACCCTCTGCCAACAGTTCTTAAAACGTTCTCCCAAAATCACAGTATAGCTACTCAACTTTCTTCCTGGAAGTTGATGCAGTTATGAATCATTTTATTTTTATGGGATTTGTATATCTTTAACCATAGGCGTAACCAGGCCGACCATATGAGGGGGTTATAACATCCGCGGGGTCTGGGGGTATGGAATACCCCCCAGGGAGAGGGGGGTCCTCCCTCGGAAAATGTTAAAAATTAAGATGCAAAATAACGAGTTTTAAGCTTCCGGGGGTCCTCCCCCGGAACATT
Organism: Ectobius pallidus; assembly: GCA_964059195.1. Lineage (NCBI taxonomy): Eukaryota > Metazoa > Arthropoda > Insecta > Blattodea > Ectobiidae > Ectobius > Ectobius pallidus. The sequence goes on from CAXKWD010000007.1 coordinate 144,825,969, forward strand.
TTAAAAATTAAGATGCAAAATAACGAGTTTTAAGCTTCCGGGGGTCCTCCCCCGAAAATTTTTAAAAATTAAGACGCCAAATAACGAATTTTAAGCTTCCCACGCTTTATACTTGTATTAAGTAATTTATGGGCAGACTTAAAACAATTATACAATTTTCCTTTTTTTAATCAATGGGGGGGTTAAAACCCCCAAACCCCCCCCCTCGGTACGCCTATGTCTTTAACGACCAGTTTTACGTCTTCATGCTTTTTTTTCCCCACGGAAATCACTGTCATTAATTATTCAGCTGTAATGTACTTGTGTACGTGGCTACCGGTATAAGATTATGAATAACAAATCGTAACAACACGCTCTACTGTCATAAACATCGCTAATGATGGAAGATCCATGTAATGACAACAAATATAAGCTTATCCCTTTATCTGGCAGAGAAAATGGACATTTATCCCACTGGATAGGCAATGTTGCTCTCAGGCAACATGGTATATCACAAGTCTAATGGTTATTACCCACCAATTATACCTCCTATTCGGCAATGGTGCCTACAGGGAACAGCTACAATATCCCAGGTAACATCTACCAACTATTTAGTTCATTTTCTAACAGTTAGATGGCCGTAGGAAGTGTTTTTGGGGTCCGAATGCAAAAGAGGTTTGCCAGGTTCAGGGAGGTATTCATAGGTGTTGCCTGAGAGCAACACTGCCAGATAGTTCTTATTTTTAACAGGACATTGTAATTGAGTAAAAGATAAATTATTTTAGACAAACATATTTAATCTATTATGCTCTTCTAACCTAACATTTTCATTGACCATATAGAATCCCCACAATACATTCTATATTTTCAGGCTACTCGATCCTTCGCTTTTAGGTTTTGAAATTTCTTTGAGGGTTTAGGCTAAAAATAGCATACATATATATGCCAGATAAAGGGTTAAGTGGAAAAGCAGACATGAGGACATAGGCAGTTTCAGCACTGAGACTATACCCACCCGCACTGGAGGAATATTGGTTCAGCAAGCGATGAGGATTATCTATAGCGGGAAGGAGTGGGATAATCTTGTTGAGAGGGATGCCACACGATAACCACCCTTATGTCTGGCATCCTTTCTTCCCTCACATTCTCTTTTCCAGATTAAAACAGAGTGCATAGACCTGTGCATTCTAATAAAAGTCTTATGTGAAACTGTCACTTAACTTTCTGTACCTATAATATCTTCAAGCGTTGAGCATACGGCTGAATTGCAGTGTTACGCATTCAATTTTTTCATCTTCATTGTTAGCAAGGAAAGATTTAAACCAAGTTTGAGTATAGGCCTACTGTTCTCGGGTTGCTAGTCAGGAGAGTGATCGGGAAAGCTCCGCCGTTTCAGACGACCATGCTTCCTCCATCTTCAGGGAGACTGATGACTGAAGATGGAGGAAGCGTGAACCTCTGAAACGTCGGAGCTCTTCCAATCACTCACCTGGCTAGCAACCCGAGAACAGTATACTCAGACCAAACGCCAGAAAAATCTCAAGTCATTCATCTTAACCCAAGTTCGTTTATGAAATCGGTGGCTTATAGGTACCCTTCAGAAAATTTATTTAGAAAATGTTTCAAATAAAAATTTGTCTCTGGCTGCAATAAATTATGATATATTATAATATACAATATATCATGGATATTGAAAGTTTGATAAGGTGTTCTTTGAGGAATAATAAATTCAATGGATGAATCAGTGTGCAGACCTAACTTATTCCAGACACCGTTTAGGCTATTCGGATACGATCTCAAATCAGGGTAGTCTATATTATTATTGTTGACTGATCGAATCGAAGTTCTGTTTTAACTCTACGTTCGACATTTCATCTGTTTGTAAATTTGTGTGTTACTCAGTTAGACCAAAAGCATTTTTCGATTTCCTTCCAGTCGTTTGTATAATGATTTTAATTTTTTATTCCGTTTCAAGGCGATGGCCGTTTAAATGGTTAGACGGAACCATTTAACGTCTTTAGTCAAATGTTTCATGCTATAACAATTTGAAGTCTACCTCCACTCTCAAGTTCAACATTTTCTACAACTATGTTCCAGTCATTTCTGACGTAAATCTACTGGTTTGCCAGCATTTCGTCTGTTTGTCTAAAAGTATGTATATTATAAAGTTACGACCTAACGCGTTGTTCGATGTTCTTCCATTTTTGCATGAATGTTTCTTGAAGACGTTAAAAAGACATATGTGTAATGCTTTTTATTTTTTTATTCCGTTTCAAGATGAAGAGTAGATCTTATTTTTTTAACGCGAATTCACATAAATAATAATAATATAGTAATAATGTAATAATAATAGTTATTATTATAAACAATTAAATTGGCATGGACATATAAGAATGGAAGAAGAAAGGTTTGCCAAGAAGGGTATGGGAATGGTGTCCACCCGGAAAAAGAACCAGAGGCAGAAGGCCTCGAAACTCATGGATGCATGAGATCATTCCATTAATGAAAGAAGAATTACGATATACAGATTGGCAGAGACCAATGGAGGAAAAAAGAAAACTTGAGGCCCAGAAAGACATTGTTAACATCGTAGCCTACTCTGGATATAATTAAATAAAATTATCATTGCATTGTTAGCCTGTTTTAACATTAATTATTAGTATTATCATTATTAAAAGCAGGAACATTAAGTATACCTCGTATGTTTTACGTAAAAAATAGCCTACTTGGCTAGTCTTCTCTTCAAATTAATAGTGAGCTTCGAAAGCTGTTCAGAAGAGGGATGCAGCTTTTCTAACCGGGAAAATGTAGGAAGAAGGCCTTAATTATTGTGATGGGGATAGTGGATATCCTTTATATCCTGGCGAGTTGACAATGGAGAAAACACACTGCCTTCATTTCCTCCACAAATCAACATCTCATTCGCTCTTTTCCTCCACGCCACACTGGCACTATTTTCTTTACATCTATCTGCAGCTCTTAAAAGCTTTGTTATTGTGTTTGTCAACAAACAGAGTCAAACACAGAAAGTAGCTCACTCTGTCCAGAGAAACCTTTCTTGTGGAAATAACGAAAACTCTTTTCTTGGGAAGGAGGTCCCAAACACGTATGTAGGAAGCAGAACATGAGTCGATTTCAAAACTTAGCAAATCATTTGTAACTAGGGGCGGATTTCTATGACCTAAAAAATAGGATATATGCATACATTTATGACCTAAAAACATTAAAATATGACCAATAAAATTTAAAATATGACTGTACCACTTACACGTTATGTATATATTTTTTAAAATTTCATTACAATTCATTTTATTAAAATATAATGTTAATTATTTAAAGTATCTGTAAATTCTCACAAAGTATCAGTATAATACAAAATTTACAAAATATGATATGAAGCTTCAAAATTTCTTTAATATGCACACAAATATGCCAAAAATATGACCTAAATATGTATGCTCATACTAAATATGCAGTTATATGCATAATAAAAGCCGTTCCATTTTCACCAGTATGCTTGGAATCGGGTTTAAATTAGTTGGAAACCTGAAATAATGCAAAGAGTAAGAACAAGACATGTCATAGAAATCCGCCCCCTATTTGTAACGCTTTCAGAAATTCCAACAGACTGGTGTTTATACCACTTCCGATATAATCGGCAAGAACTTGGAATGGTAAGAATTATTGCCTTCACCTTTGACAATTCACATTAACCTTTAACCATGAACGCGAGGTCTATGTGACCACAGGAAGGACATAAACCACTGCTACTGGCTGGATGTAGTCTTTCCAAATAAGGTTTTTAGTATGACACTACCTTCCCTTAACTAGACCCTTGATCACCCCATATAATATGTTACACGTCAGTGTTAGTGGAGCCGCGCTCGAGAGAAAAGTTTATTTTAGCGGTCTGTGAGACCTCACATTGTGGCTATGTAAGTTTTTTCAGTTTACTACAGGGTCTTTATTATAAGTTGAGACGGGGCGACCGGTGTTTTCACTCTCCGCTACGGAGTCCGCATTAGCCGCGGGTGGAGTGCGCGCGGCTTCCCTGCTTAAAGTGTAGGCTATATAAAGTATTACATATCTTACCTTATAACATATGTTGGAAGTGTCGTCCTTCCTGTGTTATACAGGCATTGTATCTGGAAACCACATTCTCGCTGACGCGAGTGAGTTCTTCCACTGTAATGCCCCTAATTTCATTCGTAATGTTTTCTTTCAGCTCCTCCAATGTGTGAGGATTTGTTCGATAAACCTTATCTTTAAGAATGTGGTTTCCAGATACAATGCCTGTATAACACAGGAAGGACGACACTTCCAACATATGTTATAAGGTAAGATATGTAATACTTTATATAGCCTACACTTTGAGCAGGGAAGCCGCGCGCGCGCCGCCCGCGGCTAATACGGACTCCGTAGCGGAGAGTGAAAACACCGGTCGCCCCGTCTCAACTTATAATAAGGACCCTGTATTTTGTGAAACTGTGCATTTCGTTGCATTTGCCGGGAAGTGACTCAGACGTGTGCCCTGAAAATCCCCATAAAATGGTGGTGTAAGAATAATGCTTCGTTAATTAAACTTTTAGGAATGAATTGCTTGAATAATAATTAAATTTCAGATTTTGTAAGTTTCTTTCCGTGTTAAAATCCTCCTAACTCTGAGCGGTCGCTCAGACCTCACGTCCATGTTAATTTAACAGAATAACCACGTCCATAGTTAAGGATTAAACGATGCATATGGGAGGCCCACTGTGTTTCAAAGTCTACATTAAACAGTAGGTCCCCAAAAGTCCCATTAGTCAATCCACAATGGTGGGATTTTCTCCATTCTCTAGACATCCAGCTAACCAACACCCCTACGATCATTTGTGACATGGCTTATAGTTCGCCAAGGCGAAATTTACAGCCCTAGGCCTAGAAATAAGAGGATGAACATACTTTTTTACTAGCAATATTAGCACAGGCTCTTAAGATACCACGAGTATTTTACCAAGCGTGCGGATTTAAGTTTTCAAACGGAACTAAGACTTATGTATATATATGTTCTTCATGAGGGCACGCAGTGACGCGATTGGTTTACTGCCTACAACCCCGGAAATCCGCGGGTTCAATAGATCTGGGAGCCCCAACCTCCTGGAACCCTAAGGACCTCCATGGTTTGTATAGGAATCACTTTATTTTACTTACTCGTTCCAACTATCCTCACTTGGCTGCGTTCACTTCCACCACCGGGAGGTTTTCATCGGCTCTGTAAATCATCGCGGAATATAGGGGAAGGTTGCCTATGTTGAACCGATTTTACATTTTGTTACCCTACGCCTTTATTATGTATTTAATTGATACAAAATATATTGTGCAATAATCTACATTTTATACACTTTCATCTGGTAGTATTATATGTTGTATAGATATACATCTCCAAATTAAAATTTAGAAGTCTGTAAATGGTCCGAATTAGGAAACCGGTTGCTTAAGTTGGACCGATGGTAAAACTGTGAGTAAAAAAATAATAATTGTAATATTTTTAAAGATCCTGTATTTTAAAAATTTATTAGGCACACATGGCATTTAAAGTAAGTTAGTTAGAGCCTATTATACAAAACCATTAATTATAATTTGTAAATTAGAAGCAAACTGTTTTGTACTGATAAAGTGCTTCAAATAAGAAACAAAGAATAACCTAGGAAACAAATTGCATAAAAAAATGTAAAATCCTACCAAATATACCACATCTACCTATACGCTGAGATCAAGAATGGAAGTTATGGTGGTCCAAATTAGGAAACACGCAGTGGTCCAACTTCGGCAACTGGACGCCATGTAAAGAAATATGATTCTACAAGGACTCACAAAATGTAAAACTAGTTTTACGATATCTAGTTATTAACTAATGAAAGGCAGTTGTAAAATATAATGTAGGTAATTGTTTTGCTTACTCTTACTTTGCACAATAGCTTACAATTTGTAGCGCGACTCTTGTTACAAAAACGAGAAGAACACAATAATTGCAGTTATTCTTTCTTCAAAGGCTGCAGCCAACTGACCGTTGGATCACGCGTCCTTGACAACATTTCTCACCAGTAGAGCCGACTTGAAGGTTTAAGTTACTAACACATAGCGAAATATGGCAACGGTCCAACTTCGGCAACTCTCCCCTACCAAGTTTCCCCGTACATATAGACAGCAAATTATACTGGAGAGTCATCTGAAAGTACAAGTGCATTGAAATTAATTGAATCTGAAATAGAGACTACAAGAATACTTCAGGAAACATTTTTAAAACTTTCAGTGTCAGACTTTTCATGAACCTTGCCAAAAAATTACATAGAATTTTTGTTTATCTCTGCAGTATGACAAGTATCCAATTCAGAAGTAGAAATGAGGACACGAAAGAAAGATAAGTTGTCTAGAGATAGCAGAAAAAAATTATGGGCTATATGTCGAAGTCTTAGGGACATGAGATGGCAGCACAAGCGCTGATAATGTCAGCGAAGTTTAACAAATGCTCAAAATTATTTTTTTATATACCTGGAGCCTTTAAGATGAATACGTAGAACAAAATATTCATTACGTATCTCTATATATATAAAAGGCTTTGTCCTGACTGACTGAATGAATGACTGACTGACAGGAATCAACGTACAGCCTAAACTATAACAGGTAGAGACTTGGAATTTTGACAGTACCTTCGTTTCATAATGTAGGTGCTCACTAAGAAAGGATTTTGAAAAATTCTGATTCTAAATGCTTGAAAATACTTAATCCCTTTTTACATAGAATTATCAATTCCAAATCACAGAATATATTGTTGCCAAATGGTATCAGGTGGGCTTGGAAAAAACAATTGAAATGCACTTTTGACAAATAAGAGAAGTTATCAAAATAATTCATGTTATAAATAAATATTACAGAATGAAATCCACTAAAATAATGGAATCACATAACTTTCTCTACCCTGGACATAGAGAAAACAAAACGAGGTATGGTAATGTGTATATTATTATATTATATCGCAGGTTTTTGGAGAGAAAAGTATGAAAGTGATAATGCTTTCTGTTTAATTTCATCTCCAAAACGGCTTTATGGTAACATAAAGTAAAGTGAAAGTAAAAGGTAAAGTGATCCCTATACAGGCCATGGAGGCCCAAAGGGTTCCAGGAGGTTGAGGCTCCCAGATTTTGGACATTCGGCACATGAAGGTGGTAAGGTTGTCAGCCTTACGCACCGGCCGCCTTTACCCCCAGGATTGCTCCTGGTACTCATTTCCGTTAGAGGCTGAGTCGACCCCAGGGCCATAGTGCCACCAGAAGGATTAGGCCAATTGAAAAATCTCAACGACCTCATCGGGAATCGAACCCGCGACCTTCCGGTTTGTAGCGCAGCGCCTCAACCACTACGGCTACGGCGTACCCCTTTATGGTAACATAAGAGTGGGAAATTTCCCGCCTCGATATTGCAATTTTATGTTACAGGAATTTCTGTTTCTTCTTATTTAAACCTCTACCAGGCTTGCTGTGCACTGTACAAGCGATGGGATGCAAAATTCTAGTCTTCTATAAATAAATTAGTATCGTACGTCCTAGCTCAGTTTTCAGACAAAATTAAACTACTAACAAGTTAGTAATATAATGTACTTAGGCCTAAAGACAATATACAGAATGGAATGAACATAACTGAGGAGATTCAAGGGACAATAGATAGCATTAAAAATAAATACAAAATATATTTTTCGTTTTGTGAATAAAAAAAAGCAGAAATGTAATAAAGCAGAAATGTAATATTTATAGAGTAAAGCTACACGTAAAATTGAGATAATTTTTATCCTTGTGTTCGACTGTAATCCGTAGTAACCAGTTATTCTACTCCAATTCTCCCTGTTGATTTCAAATTTAGATTCCACTGATGATTTCAGGTTATGATGACTATAACTATTAATATTTAATTACGGTAAGCTATATTTATGCTCGTTCAATTAGAATTTGTGTCTGTATCAGTAGGCCATGATCATGTAACTATTGACGTGCGACTGTTTAGTATTGATGATGTGTTTATGTGCCTTTCTTTGCGTTTAAAACCTCAAAGCAACACAAGAAATGAACTCAACTTAGTATAAAATCAACACGTACAGAATTTATTTTATTTTAAATGCAGAATTTTTACTAGGCAGTGAGGCATATTTTTAAAATGAAATGGGCAATGGTTATCCAGGTAACATAACGTGGACTCGATGGTTAATCTGCCAATAAACTTAGATTTATGGAACATTGCTGCCACTTACGTTGTTACTCTCATTACTAAACTTGATCCAAGATGTGTACGGAGCAAAAGTAAAAGCAGACTTCACAAGAGTGCGTTTTTTAGACTGATTGATTACGTACAGTAAAGTCAACTTAACCTTTTCTGCACGTTTCTTTATTTGTGACGTAGGTTCTGAAGGTCCTTGCTCGCAATTGCTTTCCATAATACAGAATTATTTGAGCCTATGCCTATAAATTTTACTTACAACATGTGTAGACTACTTCAACTTACATTTTGTAAATGAAAAATTTAACGAATTAATTAACTATATTAAAAAATACGTCTTATACTCAGTAACTCATATTACTTGTTTTTCTTCAAAATGATATTATGTTGTAAAAACATGTAATCTTATGGTATAACTACGAAAGCAAGCAACTCACTTAAAAGCACTTATGTTCTCACAATTACAATCACCATAAATAATTTCACGATGGGTACGGAAAGGAAGTAAACATCTGACTGAGTTTGTTACACTATAGTGAAGAACGCGATTAACCAATGAAACGACAGGACACAATTAGTCAAGGTAATATTGATTAATTTCACTTTCCGTTTGTGGTAAATATGTTCGTTTGTATAAAGAACTGTCCACCTGTACCACAAATAATTAGAGTTAGCCAAAAGTTCAATCTATGCAACTTTTACTATGCATTTCAGGTATACAATAGTATAATAATAATATTACCTAATCACACATAGGCTATATGATGTCCCTCTACAAAACTCTCATACATTACATAATCATAATCGATGTTCCATATTTTGATGGCACTGATATAGGCCTACAGGTTTTTAGTTAATTTACTACATGATACGCATTTAATGAAAACGCAAAGCATATTTCTCAACGAATTTCGAAATTGAATGCATATTAAAGAAGAATATAATGCAGAATGAGCCTTATTTTTTTCCTTCTACCGTAGATGTTCTTTCGTTCTTTCCTTCTATCTTTATTTTTCTTTTCCTTTTTCTTTCTTTCATTTCAGTTTCTTTCGTTTTCCTTTATTTCTTTTCAGTGTCTTTCTTTTTTACTCTCTATTTTACTTTCTTTCCTACATTCTTTCTTGTACACTTGAGTGCGCGGATACTTCCCGTTGCTTTTGGTTTTTTCTAGTGTTTTTATTTATTTAAAGTTGGCGTTGAATCTTCTTATGAATTCAAGTTGACTTTGACTGGCCCTGAGTTAAGTCTTGTTTTACCCGCTCGCGAGTTTTTACTACGCGCCTGCAGCTCTTCGACTAGACTACCCGCACAACAAATTATCATATTGTCGTGCAAGTAGTCTAGTTGGAGGGCTGCAGGCGCGGAAATCAAATTGCGCGATCGTTTGAAAGCTGAAACACTCACTACCAGAAAACTAAAATGTTCCCAATACGTTAAAATTTTGTTATGTTGTGGAAGGGAACGGTTTTATTATCCGAACAGTATTTTTACTGTATTCCAAAAAATTATGTATGCATTGTGTTTTCCTGGCCAGATGATACAATATTCCCGGAATATTCCGGGATTCGAGAGGCTCTGGATGCCTTTGGAACTGAGTTGGGAGGGCCCAGGTAAAATAAGTTGTGGTTGGCACGCCTGGAAGATGACGGGCATTAAGGAGTCTCTCGAATAATAAGGTATTTTGCTGTTTTATATAATTTAAAAAAAAGTATCCATTTGCATTTTAATGTGCCTGATCGTGTTCATTCACTTTCAGATGCCAGGGATGTCCTTATGAACCTGATTTTCAGTGTAAGAGATGCATGGAGTTAGATTTGTAATTGATGTTTAAGTTGTAGACATCTGCAGATAGTATTTTGAGCTACTGCAAAATTAGGAAAGTATATTGCGAAATTAGAAGAGTACTATTCCTAATTTGGCAGTAATGCAGTTTATCTTTTATCTTATGTTTATCAATATCTTCCCTACTAGTTACTTTTTTGTGAATATATGTTGTTATGCACAAGTTTTTTGTTAATATATTCAACCTATTTGGAACATATTTAAGACAGTAAAAAGGCAAACGCATTCCAATTTACTGGATTTGTTGCGAAATTAGGCAAGTTTACCCTATCATATGATTGGATATGTCCAAATATTATCACAGAATAGATATTAGTAAAAGCTATTGTCGATCACACTCTCCCCAATTACATCATTGAAACAAGCAAACGCCGACATAACCACTTAAAAATTGTTAAAATTGTTAAAATTGTTAAAATCGTTTAAAATTGTATGAATTCTATATATCATGTATAGCAATTGGTAGGTCAAGTTAAAAGCTGTGCACTGTCACATCATTGTCTGTTGCATCTCTAATATGCTTATATATAAATCAGTATGAAGTCTTTTATAGAGTAGAGCATGTTCAATTAAAATTAAAATTAGTCAAACATTAAAAACACTTCTTGCTCCACTTACATTATTTATGTAGAACCAGTTTCCAGGGAAGGAGCTCCCTCATCCTCAGCTGATGGTTGAGCTCCTTCCCTGGAAACCGGTTCTGCATAAATAATGTAAGTGGAGCAAGAAGTGTTTTTAATGTTTGACTAATTTTAATTTTAATTAATGCTTATATAAAATTGCCGTCCATTCCTCAGCAAATTGTCGTTATTGATGTAAAGTAACTCGTAGGCGAAATGAAGTCCAGTAATTGTAGGTTAATTGTAGATTAATATTAACTAATAGTCGAGGTAAGTTTATTGTTCACTTCAGTTCCGTATACACCGTGGAATTACAATAGACACAATTCGCTCATTGTCTGCCGTATCACCTGTAGGCTAGCCGCCACTGAAGGGTACTCATGTATGCAGGATGCACTGTGAGGGGGAGTAGAAGAAAGACGCCAAGTCCACAAACTGATGGGATCGATGCAGCTCAACACGCAGCGCCCGAAATATCACCAGCTGGACCACACGACACCATCCTGCATCCCATTCATAAGAAAATGCCGGCTTCATTACACAATGTAAACAAAAGAGCATAGGTATTACTACTCAACTATGCAAACAAAACGTGAACTAATTATAGTACAGGATTATACTAAGAGACGGCTCGCAGAATACACTATCAATAATACCGTATTTAAGGACCATAAGACGCACTTTTTCCCCTTGAAAACAGAGTCTTGAAAGTTGGGTGCCTGTAATGGTCCAAAGTACCAAAAAAAAAAAAAAAAAAAAAAAAAAATTAAAATTATATGATAAACAGGGCCCAGATTCTGATGACCTAAAATTGTTTGAAAAATGACCTATAAAATTACCCTAAATTTGAAAGAAAATGACTTAATAATTATAAAAAATGACCTAAAAACTGGTATTTTATTTATAAAAAATTATAATTGTACTCACAAAGTTATAGACTAGTTTGTACATAATTGTAAAAACTGTAAATAACTCTAATGTTGTGAATGTTCTTTTCTCACGGGAATTTATACTGGCACTGAGGCACTGGTGAGTCGAAATTCGGCATTTCCTTTTGTGGTCTGCCGGATTATATTGTTTTAAACAGTAGTTTGCACTCTCAAATCCAAGCAGGTGGCAGAATCTGGTGCCAAGTCGATCTAATAACAATAGTAATATAATACAAAATTTTGGCGTTTCTTTTGTTTCTCACTTCCGACTGAGATATGTCAACACTTTAACGCCGAATTTTTCCTTATTGCATTAAACAAACAACACTTCAAAGACAGCACCGCTAGTGACGGAAAAAAGTTTAAAAATATAAAATTGCATAAAAGGACAAAAAATTACCTAATAAAAATGTATTTCTATAATCTAGAGGCCATGATTAGGATTTATCTACAAGTTGGCAATGTCTATGCAGCACCAATAAAAAGATGACATGTCATTAGAATCCGGGCCCTGATGATAAATATTGCCGGTAATACCATAGTTATAAACAAGGCGTTGTAAACGTTAAGCTAGTTACAAATTTTGGCACAGACTGTACATCAGTGCACTTGTCACAATCGTAACATGATGGTAGCTGGAAGCCAGGTATACAAGGCGAAAGAAGGTAATGTTGAGTTCTTTTATATGAAAGGAGTTGTATCCACCGTGTGGTTTAAATGAAGGCAATGCCTTCTAAACAACCTTGTCCCATTACACTTACTTGTAGGCTGAATTGAGGGTTAGACGGGTGTAAAAGTATTTTCAGTCTATTATTAAAAATCAGTTCAGTTGTTAAAATTTACGCGATCTCAACTTTACAGAAGTGATTTTCGTACAGCGGTGGTTTTAAGTTAGAAGTGGTTTATGCTGAACCCATTGTACAAGGTTATAATTTGTTAAGGAATGAAGTATATTATTTCCTTTAATTCTTCTTTTTGTTTAGAATCACATTAAATTTATTTTCCTTTAAATTTTCATCCCAAAGTCAAGTGCGTCTTATGGTCCGGAGCATATTATAGTCCGTAAAATACGGTACATGTTGCATTTTATGCGTGAATGAAAAGTGTTTACAAAATGGCAACATTTGAAGTCTAATATGGTACGATATTATTAGCCACCTCACTGTTTTCTACTCAAAGTGCTCAGTAAGTGCTATGACTGTTATCGTGCGTCGCTAGTGTAGACATCCCGGATCTGTCTACTCGTTTCTATCCTTTACCATGAACGTTATTATTCTGTTACAATAACAATAAAATCAGGTGAACTGATATAACCTAGTTCCACAATGCTTTCGTTTAATCAGTGATAATTGCAATTATGATATGCAGAGAATAAGTTATTTTTGCAATCGTTCTCCGAGGTTAGCTCCAGATCGATTCATTAAGCAGGGCTTACGGAACAAAAAAGGTCTGGTTTGATAAGCATATGTGAAGGAATATGTGGGTAGTGTTATTTGTCATAGCTATCTGTATTGCAACTTCCAAAGCCGTATATGAACACTGTAAAACAATATGTTGCCATGAGAACTGATTTGTATTTGATAAATTATTTATAACATAATATTACCATAAAATAGACGCCTAAATTGGGCATTACTCCGGTACCGATCAACCGATTTGGTACAATATCAATAGGCTTCATCCCATGGACGTTATAAATGCGTATACCAAGTTTCAAAATCTGATAAAGCTTATTTAAGTTATCGCGCGTACAGACACGGACAGAAGGACAGATATTTTCCCGTCCACCACAGAATCTCATAAAGTATCATTCTGGAACGTAATAACTTGAATTCAGAGTGACTCCTCAGAGTTAATGGGCTTTTAACAATGAAAACTTGCAAATGTTAATTTTAATTATTATTTAAGCAAATTGAATCCTATAAGCTTTATAGAACACTATCTCCGAATCGTCCTAAGCTATATCACCCTCCTGTGGAATCTTCTTTGTCCAACGAAAACTTTTAGAAATTTTGATTTCATAAACCTGTGAAGATGTAAGTTGTAAGTTTTGATTTCAATTATTGAGGCATCAAAACCAGCGAACGAAGGTGCCTTGAAGATGACGGAAATACGCCGAAAAATCTAGGCGAATTATAAAATTAAACATTATTGAGTTTTAAGTCCGGTATTAAGTCTATTTTATTTTATACTAGCATGTGCCCGCGGCTTCGCCCGCGATAATTATTTCAAAAATTAAAAATTAAGAGCATAATAGTTAAATCATTATATTTATTAACACCTAAATCACGTGGACTACATACCACGATTAGATAGCGTCGCCTGGTAAAAGCGACCTCAGATTCGAGTTCCTTGGCCCAGAAAACCCCTGTACAGTGAGTTTCGTCCAAATCGAACAATGTTTGACCATATTTAGGCCTATATTGATTATCCCTCTTCCGTGTAGGTTGAAAATTTCATATGTCTTCGGGCCTTGATATTCTAAACAAATGAATCGTCCAGGATGGACTTACAAAATCAAGCGATCGCCCGCGATAATTATTTCAAGAATTAAAAATTAAGAGCATAATAGTTAAATTATTATTTTATTAACACCTAAATCACGTGAATTACATACCACGATTAGATATCGTTGCCTGGTAAAAGCTATCTCAGATTCGAGTTCCTTGGCCCAGAAAATCCCTGTATAGTGAGTTTCGTCCAAATCGAACGATGTTTAACCATATTTAGGTCTATGTTGATTATCCCTCTTCCGTGTAGGTTGAAAATTTCATATGTCTACGGGCCTTGACATTCTAAACAAATGAATCGACCAGCGTGGGCTTACAACATTCAAGCGATCGCGATGCTTTTATTTCCACGGTATGACAAAAATAGCCAAAGCCAACTGCAATTGATTTGACATTGAAATGTATTACTGAAATCTGATGCTTCGACAGCGCTAAAATCACGTTTTCTGCCAGTTTTTTACTCATAACTCGCGAACGAAAGCTAAAATTAAAAATTCGGCTTCGAGGTGCATTCGCCCACCTTTCAGTCCATCTATCTTTAAATTTTCAGATCTTTGCGTTCAGTAGATTTCGATGGGCATCGTGGACAGACAGACAAACAGCATGTGCCCGCATGTGCCCGCGGCTTCCCCCGCGATAATTATTTCAAATTATAATTATTAACACCTAAATCACGTGGAGTGCATTCCACGATTAGGTAGTGTCCCCTGGTAAAAGCGACCTCAGATTCGAGTTCCTTGGCCCAGAAAACCCCTGTATAGTAAGTTTCGTTCAAATCGAACAATGTTTGACCATATTTAGGGTTGATTATCCTTCTTCCGTGTAGGTTGAAAATGTCATATGTCTGTGGGCCTTGACACTCTAAACAAATGAATGGATGGACTTACAAAATCAAGCGATCGCGTTGCTTTTATTTTCAAGGTAGGCTATGAGGTATGTTGACAAAAATAGCCAAAGCCATCTGTAAGTTATTTGATATTGAAATTTATTACTGAAACTGATGCTTCTAAAACGCAAAAAAATGAACGTTTTCTGCCAGTTTTTCACTCATAACTCACGAACGGAGGCGAAAATTAAAATTCCGGCTTCGAGGTGCACATTCCGACCCTTTAGTCCGCCTACTTATAAAATTTCAGATCTCTGCGTTGAGTAGATTTCGCTGGGCATCGCGGACAGACAGACTGAAGACAGACAGACGGAGGACAGACACTTCCTTTTATTAATATAGAAGATAACGGTATATAACATGCATGTTAATAACCTTAAAAAACACTATTAAATTATTGGAAGCCTATTGTATTTTAAGTTTCTATTTAACGTTTAATGTCCATATATCAATATTGTAGGCCTTACGAATACTTCATATTAAGGGCTTTTTAAGGAATTGATGTAACTGTTTACATGTCCATTAACATAATGAGAAAACAAAGGAAAATTCTACAAATTTCAAACTCCATTTAACTAGAGTCTGCTCTCAACATCCGCAATGCATGTTCAGGTCAGGTACTAATACATCACTGTACTTCTGTTTTACCTTTTCTCATTGATTCCTGACCCAATAGCCGATATAGCAGACCGCCTGACTCTGCTTCTCTAAACAATAACAAAGTTTGCTGATATATTACAGTGTTCAGAGCAATTCTACATCCCACACAACAAAACAAAAGCTTTATCCCACATGGCTCCATTATATATTGTAAAGAGTAACATGAGTGCGCTGTTAGTATAATAGAGGTCACAGAAGTTTCAAATAGATTGTTCTCATGAGTTTCAGGTCAAACCGATATATTACACTGTTAATACAGATGGTAAAAAACTGTTTAATATTGCTGCTTATGGAACATGATTATTTTACTATTTTGGTATGAAATATTTTTGTATTAATTAAAAATTCGTTCCTCTCTCTAGGGGCTCCGACTCCAAATTTAAGGCAAGGTTCTCTTTAAACTGTATTTTGGTAACAAAAATTCTCATCAAAGGTTTGAAAATGATGACTATAAGGATTTTTCGGGGGTTAAATATTAACACAACTCAAAATACTTCTAACGGTAAAGGTAAAGTGATCCCTATACAGACCATGGAGGCCCAGAGGGTTCCAGGAGGTTGAGGCTCCCAGATTTTGGACATTCGGCACATGAAGGTGGTAAGGTTGTCAGCCTTCCGCACCGGCCGCCTTTACCCCCAGGATTGCTCCTGGTACTCATTTCTGTTAGAGGCTGAGTCGACAAAATACTTCTACTACATCATTAATAAATAATTGAGGCTATTGCTGGAATAAAAATTTCCTTGATTTATCTACTTTGTTTTTGAGGGTATAAGGCGAAAAAGTACCCACTAGTGCGTAACTAAATATTAACAGTTTGAAATTTTTGGAATTTTCCTGTCGGTTTCGAGTTAAAAGATACAAGTTAGCCAAATTTCAAGTTTTCAGCCAATCTGGAAGTGGGTAAACATTATTGTCAGTGAGTGAGGGAAAATCTTTGTACTTTTCGGCGCCAAAATACTAAATATTTTAACTTTTTTGCAATTCTCCTGTCAGTGACCTAATTGTCGGAGACGCGGCGAGGAGGATACAGAAGACAATTCGGTGACAGTGCTTTTATGAGATTTTATTAATTTTATCTTATTTTATAAATGTGACAAAATTCCATTTTGATTTCAATTATTGGAACTTCGAGCCAGCTAAAAGATGCCCTGAAGATGGTGCAAGCGCATCGAAAGGCCTAGGCGGCGAATTACAAAATAAATCATAGTTGAGCTTCTGGTATCACATTTATTTATTTTAATAATATCAATAGATTAAACCTTCCCAACCTTCTCTTTAAAATGGTACCGGCCTTAACTCATTTGTATGCATGGTATTGAAATTACATCTATTAATTTTATTATACTTATAAGCGATGGTGTATAGGTCGGATGAAATATAGAAAGCCATTATACATTTCCATATTCCCTACTTTATGCAGGATGCTATTGACTGTCTACAGCAGATGGCAGAGCTAAAATAATGACTGTCAATTTAAAGATCAATAAAAGATGGGAGAGACAAAAAGCTCCACAATCTATTATGGGAAAAAAAGGCTCATCATCCCTTTGAGAGTTATTATGCATGATTTGTGAAAAATGGATGCTTATATAAAGGGACTTCTTTTTATTTGACTCATTCAATTACGAACGAAATGATCACAAAATGAAACGTGTATTATATTTTAGTCACAAACGAGAATTGTACGTTTAGAATATTATAAACAACCAGTAATGCCAACATTGGATATTTATGCCAACCAGATTTAGGGTAAAACCGACTAAATAATATAGAGAGTAGAGTATTTTCCGCCTAATCACCACCAAATTTTTATAAACACAATTCCAAGAATTTGTAAATATTGTGAAAAGTTGTAATTTTGTCTGAATTGTTAAAAGTTACAAAATTATACACTCCACTGATAATTAAACAATTATATTACAAAACAAATGTACAAATATTTAACATTATCTACAAACTGAGTCAGTTTCATAACAACTTGTGAAGTTTTGTTTTTTAAAACCAATATGTAACAGTTACATAAAATATTTTATAAACATGAATAATTAAACTCAAATCACTTTGTAACCGGGTTGTCAAATTCACATATTCATTTTCCTTTGCATTAATTGGAAAATCTATTTAAAAATCGTGTATTTCTGCAAAAGTCCTCTATACCCTCTAGTTTCTCAGTAAAAGTTCTCTGTAGCCCCTAGTTTTTCAGAAAAAAGTCCTCCTTAGCCCTTTTTAGGTTCTAGAAGATTAATATATTCGGAAGCAAGGGGCATGAAACGGAAAAATACATTAAAATGTTCTAATTAGGAAGCTGGGGAAAAATAGGTTAAAACCTTAATCAGGGCCCTAATCATCAAACAAAGCGACATTTAAAACTCACGAAATGGACTCAATTTAATGTAATAATCTAAATTAGCACAAACAAAATTGATTTTATTTTAAATAAAGGTTGCTTATTACACAGTTTCATTTGTGCTCTCAAGGTTTCAAGATCGTTCTGTGTTCGATAATAATCTATACCACACCCATGTTATAATGAAAATCTGTATCGTAATGGATATCATTATGACACCGTTACGTCACATGTAATAAGCGTATTATAGAATTTATGTAATACTGTAATAATTTCCATATAATCTCAGATTTTGTAAGTATGTTGTAGAATAAGTCTGCATCTTAGACTTATTCTTATTTTGCCAAGTGTCAAAAAATTCGCTCTCGTGGAAAAATGTTAGTTACGAATTTGTATAATTTGTATATAACTGTGGAAATGATTGTAAATACTAATGTCTCTCTCCAAGCAACGGGTCTGCATCCAACAGGCTAGCTGTATATCTAATGTGTAGACCTGGGATTTTAAGGCAAATGCCTATTTTGTTCCCTATGAAATAACATGAAAATTTTTAAATATGTGGACGTTTCATGATAAATCACTTACATTTATAGAGTTTTATAGTGCCCTAAAATGCCTATTTTGACCTTTAAAGCATATTTAACTATTTTAGTGCCTAAATGCCTATTTTGTACATTTAAAATAAAATTAAACTTCTGTAATTTTTACAATATTATGATGGACACCCCTCAATGAAAAGCAGAACAGCAGAAACTTGATTATTCCAAACAATTGTCGCTAAAGGAATGCTGACTGACAGGGAAGGGGGAGGATTAAGGAGGAAGGACTACTGTGTCAAGTCACCAGTGAAAGAACATGTGTTTAAGTGAATATAATTCGTGATGCCTAATTTTGCAGTTAATTCTGTTAAGCATAGGTATACCATGTTTTTTGCAGTGTAACGGGGGTTTTACAACTTTGTTATTTTATATATTTTTCTATATGTAGGGTAAGTCAAGTGTGACAAGCGTCACACACTAAAATACTCAATAAACTGCTCAGTCCCAAAACCTGAAGTTTAAGAAGTAACTCTATAATAATTACATACAGCTACCATGAATATGATATAATTATCATTAGAAAAACTAACTGGAAACGGCTTACGGTCCACTACCAGGGGAGAACGTAGATCGAACATCCCCTCAAACAGGAGGACAAGGAGGGAGGATAACAACCAGCAAACAAATGTAACAATATCGGATAACTAGGACAAGAAATTTATTTAGATATCAGATGAGAAGGCAAAACCAACAGTACATTCAAAATATAGAACAGCAGAATAATTTCAAAGAATCATTACTCAAGGTGATATGTTTTATATTAAAAATTTTTTTACAAGAGAAAGATAAATAGTATCATGATCTGTTTCCAAGAAATACAGAACTAAGAATATGAAAACCTAATACGTATAACTCAGAATAAATTACTATGGGAAAATCTGACCTTCATATTTTCAAAAGGAAAAACCATAATACATCTAAGCGATGTACAGAAAATAGGATAACAGCAACCATAACGTTAGACTTTACGTAAAATCTTGAATCTATAAGAGAAATACCACTACGTTATATATGACTCAGAAATTTCACCAAATATTAATAGAATAAATCTCAAAATATTCATTGCATAAAAATATATAAACAGGACTATAGATAAAATACAATTTACTATACAGAAATCCAAAATTTTGTTAAGTTAATTTAATATTCCCAGAGAAATCAAACTAGAGCATAATATATATATAACTGAACAGGAAAAACTATGACAAATCCAGAATACAGATCTCAGCTAAAATATCACGCAACAATAATTTAGGCCTAAACTGACTGAAATAAAAAAAAACACGGTAATTCCAAAAATACTCTGATGTCAGAAAGAGAAACAAAGAGCAAAACCGAAAATCAATTTCAAGATTAAAATATCAAAAAAATAAACATGAAACCAGGAGAATTCCAAAGCGGCATTAATACCAAAGGTTATGCAAAATCTTTCTAAATTGTCAAACTATAATTTCTAGAAAAAGGTACAGTCACCGAATACAGGACTATAATAAATTTAGATACTCAAACATGACAGCACGGAATATTTAATTAGAAAAGGAAACGGCAGAAAAACAAGATCATGAATACGCAACCCAGCCGGAACTTAAAATTCAGAAAACACGGATACCCAAAGCGTAGATAACCTCTAGATTACCTTAATCAAAGAAATCAGCGCTACGCCGATAATATCCGTAGAATTCCTTCAAATAAGAAAAGGCATAAGGAACGTACTCAGAAAACTTGCTGCAAGGACTGTACCATACACGCGAAGCTCAATATTACGAGAGAAAATATGATGAATCAACTAAGGTATACGCATGACTGCTACAGAATAGACAACCCGAAAATACAATACAATGACACTATGCATGAAATTAAATAACATAGATAACTAGGACTTACGGTAGCATAAACGTGACCAACAATAATACATCAGAGTAAAATATGAAATTACGAAAACCGCTATAAATTTTATAACATTTCTTTATTCAATCAGAATCACATTGACTAGCATTACCTTATCGTATTTTGACTATAGACTTAGGACTGTAATTTACGTGTAGAATAAACAGAATTCCTTATGAACATTCAGAACTCCAACATGTTAAATTTAGAAAACTTATAACTTAGTTAAATTTCACCGAGACAAGAATAAATCTGGATAGAAAGACAATGCAAAGAATCAAAATTAACGTAAGCTATAACGACCAGAAAAAGAAATATGAAGCAACTAGAATGGAAGAAGGCTTAGCGTTTGCACATTTCAACAGCACACACGGTGAATGACCCAGACCTTGATCTACATGAACGCTACTCGTTATACACAGTACGTAGAATACGTATAAGTTTTATAGCAATAAAAAAAAGGTTCTATCTTGGAAACAGAGTATGAAAGATTAACTTCATAATCATCTTTTAAAGAACATTAAGTATAATGAAGTGAGCCAAGGATAAAACGTAGAAACGCGATCCCTTGTATGAATTGCCGAGGCAGAAATAGATATTTAATTAAGACATAACGAAGGTGAAGCCTTGCAAAAGAACTATAAAATTAGCTTTAATTTTAATTATGGAGATACATGAACTTACCCAGCAATTCCATGTCTGCCTAAAGCAGACAAAATTTAGAGAAGTTACATCCTGAAGAAAGGCAGCCAACACACTGAGGTCTCTCAACTAGATCAGCGCGGAAGAAAAGAGAAAGGGAAGAAAACTACTGCGCATGAGCGGACTAGAAAGTTCTACGATACGCAATTGTTTACGAAAGCTAACTCAGCGCCCTCAACATTACAAATCCTCCTCCTTCTGGCTCAAAAAAAAAATTTTTTTACATACTCAATGTTCTTTAAATGTCAAATTATACCATAGAAACAGAGTTAAAAATACACGAGACACATAACTAACATTTGCAAAATTTTTTTTTTTATTTGTCATAAATGTTATAGATTTTTGTTTTGTTTATGTTACAATTTATCAATTGAAGTAGCCCTGAACCATAGAATAAAAAAAAATCTCAAGAACTGTGGAGTGTGGAGAATAAGAGTAAAAAACTGCTTAAGGTAAAATTACCAAAGGTGAATATGAAAATCTTGTTACAAAAATTATTTAACGTTGCTTTATAATAGTTCTGTAATTTAAATTGATAGATCTGCATTAAAGAGTTTTTTGTTAAAGAAACTGAGCAACAGACAAGCAACATAAGGTGATGACAAAAAAATGAAGAAAATGACCTTCAAGGCAGGTAACAGTGCCCAATCTTAACTATCATCATGAATAGTGTTATGAAGTGCAAGTCCTTTGATTAAGCTTAAATTCAAAGTGCACTGTTATAGCGTCTGCTAGAAAAATTTACATTGCATACGAAAAACTTTCAAAATACTGTTCGAGAAGCGAACAGGTCACTAACTGGAAGAGTCTATGTCTTCCAAAACAAATTTCTTGTACATACCAAGGTGTTCTCACACTTATAAGAAGCTTACACATTAACCATACATATTGCAGAAGTCCATACTGCAAACGAAGCAATAGCGTAGATGTCTTGAGAGATCTGGCCGATGTCTTGAAATGGAAAACTTGATCTATAAAATGCAGCATGATGATATCTTGAATAGCTGAGCAGGAGCGCCCAAATAGTAGACATTTTCGGGCAGGCGAAGACAGGACAGATCCGGCCACAACAACATGGCAAAATCAAATCTGGTAGCTAACCAGTGATCCAGTCCAAACAACATAACTCCAGAAGGCATCTCCAGGATAATGCCAACCAGCAAACAGCACCAAGTTCAGCACATACATCAGTTAGCTGCAAAACACCCAGCACAGCGCACAGTATCTATGTTTCTTTACAGAAGGGAGGGGCGGTGTGTGAATTGCTCATCCGCACCGGTCACTTTGTATGAATTTCTCTAAGTCCTTTTAAATGCCTTGTTTATAGTACATCACATACCTTTTTACTTCTATACTATTAGAAATTATGTTTGCTCAGTATCTGTCCATACTAATTTCATTCGAGATTAAGTACACTAATTGTCTTAATTACCTCTTTTCAACATGTAACAAATCAGGCACACGCCTGGTTTACATTACAATCTTATCTCCTTATCTCCACTCAAATTTTCAAATATTATATGAAATTTCTTTATATCGTGTGCAGATCTTATCAAAATTACTTTAATTTCTGTTTATTACTTTATCAAACTTCTCAAAATCCTATTTTAAGGTCTATTATTACATTTACACAATTCTTAATCTTTACATTATTAGTTTATCTCCACTCCACAAATTCTATCACAGTAATTAGACTTATTACGTAAGCAAAATTTCTCAAAATCTTATTTCAGTTTAGTTCTATTGCATTTTAAAATTTCATAAGTATTATTTTAGTCTCCTTGTTACATTATCAGCTTCTGAAATACCATTACAATCTCTTTTGTTACTCTAATCCTAGCATAGAACAGGGCCTTTCATGAATGAGTGTGTTGGCTCCCAAAAAAAAGTTTTATAAAACAGTTGAATGCTAGGCATGGGAAGAGCGAGTTACATGTATCTTCATAAAATAAAATTTGAAATAGCAAAAAAATCACTGTAAATAAAACTAACCTGACGGGGCAATTCACACAACAGAGGGAAAAATCACAAACAATATATTATTATCCCTTTTTCTTTTTTACTTACTCTGTAGATCATTCCAAATATAAATCTGAAAGAAATTCTATTATTATTCACAATATCTTTATCCATGCAAACTGATCACTACCGTATAGTATAGGAAATTACAGGGCAAATGACAACTGGTCGACCCTACACCAAAAATAAATAGCCAAAAACACGCTGACGACAAATGGTATACGTCGCAGTCACAAGAATTCCTAGGAATTTATATACACCAAAGGACAAATTTAGAAAAGGGGCCGGATTAGCTGCAATCAAGTCCTTTAGAAATACAGCCCAGCAAACAACCAGTGGCCAAACGCCACGACCACACGACACGATGAAAAGGAAAAGACAATAACCGCAACTTACTTAAAGCGATGTAAAAAGGTATTTGCAACACATAGTAACAGTTACCCAGAAGACACTACAACCAGAACCTTTAGTAATCTTAAAAAAACAATTTAGAAATTGACTAGAACTGGAACACCAAATGCTGACTACATTTTCTGATTCACTGAATAACACAGTCTATCTAATCTCACTGCATTACTCACAAAGAAAATTTTAACTAGCTTACAAAATGTATGTTTTTAACAGATTTAATCTTAATAAAAAAAAACGAACGAACTCTGGATTACAAACTTGCCACTACAAAATTTTTCACAGAAAACTGGTCTGGTCACAAACCATGAATTCAACCCTGAAATTCAATATTCCAAAAAAAACTATCTCGTGCCCACAGAATACCTGGAGGGTCCTACACTCCACACCATATTACACAGAAAAACGTCAGGAACTACAGGCGTCCCCGTAGGCTGACAATAACTAATAGAATGCAACGGAAACAGACTACAGACGTCCCATACCATCTTAATGTAGACTGGAAAATCTAAGAAGAGTATGAACAGGGCACAGCCTACAGACGTCCCATACCGTCTGAAATGTAGGCTGGCAAACACTACCCTAACTGCCCAGCCAACAGGTGTCCCATACCACCGAAAACGCAGGCTGGACAGCGAAACTAACCGTGAAATGTTTACAACAAAATACTCAAATACGGCACACAATAACTCTCAGCGCGGTCGCCGGCCAACCGAATCACTGGCAAATCACAATTAACTTTACTCAATAATCCACCAATTTTCTACTCATTACGGATACCAAAATACTGCCTTAGGTAATAACCTAACTGACTATGGGCAATTCTGGGCCCAAAAGTCCTCATGGCATACCAGCCATAAAATAGTACTAGGTAAAAACCTAGATGACTATGGACATTATACGTCCAAAAGTCCTCTCAAATTTCAGGAATGACCAGACCACATTAATCAAACCACAAAAATATACGATATGAACACTGGGTAACTGAGACTACACAGAGGAATCCAGAAAGCAAGGTATACTGAGAATTTTAACCTAACGATGCGAAGGACTGAGCATCCCTCCCTGGACCGCCTGAAAGAGAGGC
This sequence comes from Ectobius pallidus, assembly GCA_964059195.1. Classification (NCBI taxonomy): domain Eukaryota; kingdom Metazoa; phylum Arthropoda; class Insecta; order Blattodea; family Ectobiidae; genus Ectobius; species Ectobius pallidus. The sequence continues at coordinate 144,850,691 of CAXKWD010000007.1, forward strand.
AATGATACCACTGTAACGGGGGTTTTACAAATTTGGTATTTTATAAATTTATATATATGTAGGGTAAGTCAAGTGTGACAAGCGTCACACACTAAAATACTCAATAAACTGCTCAGTCCCAAAACCTGAAGTTTAAGAAGTAACTCTATAATAATTACATACAGCTACCATGAATATGATATAATTATCATTAGAAAAACTAACTGGAAACGGCTTACGGTCCACTACCAGGGGAGAACGTAGATCGAACATCCCCTCAAACAGGAGGACAAGGAGGGAGGATAACAACCAGCAAACAAATGTAACAATATCGGATAACTAGGACAAGAAATTTATTTAGATATCAGATGAGAAGGCAAAACCAACAGTACATTCAAAATATAGAACAGCAGAATAATTTCAAAGAATCATTACTCAAGGTGATATGTTTTATATTAAAAATTTTTTTACAAGAGAAAGATAAATAGTATCATGATCTGTTTCCAAGAAAGACAGAACTAAGAATATGAAAACCTAATACGTATAACTCAGAATAAATTACTATGGGAAATCTGACCTTCATATTTTCAAAAGGAAAAACCATAATACATCTAAGCGATGTACAGAAAATAGGATAACAGCAACCATAACGTTAGACTTTACGTAAAATCTTGAATCTATAAGAGAAATACCACTACGTTATATATGACTCAGAAATTTCACCAAATATTAATAGAATAAATCTCAAAATATTCATTGCATAAAAATATATAAACAGGACTATAGATAAAATACAATTTACTATACAGAAATCCAAAATTTTGTTAAGTTAATTTAATATTCCCAGAGAAATCAAACTAGAGCATAATATATATATAACTGAACAGGAAAAACTATGACAAATCCAGAATACAGATCTCAGCTAAAATATCACGCAACAATAATTTAGGCCTAAACTGACTGAAATAAAAAAAAACACGGTAATTCCAAAAATACTCTGATGTCAGAAAGAGAAACAAAGAGCAAAACCGAAAATCAATTTCAAGATTAAAATATCAAAAAAATAAACATGAAACCAGGAGAATTCCAAAGCGGCATTAATACCAAAGGTTATGCAAAATCTTTCTAAATTGTCAAACTATAATTTCTAGAAAAAGGTACAGTCACCGAATACAGGACTATAATAAATTTAGATACTCAAACATGACAGCACGGAATATTTAATTAGAAAAGGAAACGGCGGAAAAACAAGATCATGAATACGCAACCCAGCCGGAACTTAAAATTCAGAAAACACGGATACCCAAAGCGTAGATAACCTCTAGATTACCTTAATCAAAGAAATCAGCGCTACGCCGATAATATCCGTAGAATTCCTTCAAATAAGAAAAGGCATAAGGAACGTACTCAGAAAACTTGCTGCAAGGACTGTACCATACACGCGAAGCTCAATATTACGAGAGAAAATATGATGAATCAACTAAGGTATACGCATGACTGCTACAGAATAGACAACCCGAAAATACAATACAATGACACTATGCATGAAATTAAATAACATAGATAACTAGGACTTACGGTAGCATAAACGTGACCAACAATAATACATCAGAGTAAAATATGAAATTACGAAAACCGCTATAAATTTTATAACATTTCTTTATTCAATCAGAATCACATTGACTAGCATTACCTTATCGTATTTTGACTATAGACTTAGGACTGTAATTTACGTGTAGAATAAACAGAATTCCTTATGAACATTCAGAACTCCAACATGTTAAATTTAGAAAACTTATAACTTAGTTAAATTTCACCGAGACAAGAATAAATCTGGATAGAAAGACAATGCAAAGAATCAAAATTAACGTAAGCTATAACGACCAGAAAAAGAAATATGAAGCAACTAGAATGGAAGAAGGCTTAGCGTTTGCACATTTCAACAGCACACACGGTGAATGACCCAGACCTTGATCTACATGAACGCTACTCGTTATACACAGTACGTAGAATACGTATAAGTTTTATAGCAATAAAAAAAAGGTTCTATCTTGGAAACAGAGTATGAAAGATTAACTTCATAATCATCTTTTAAAGAACATTAAGTATAATGAAGTGAGCCAAGGATAAAACGTAGAAACGCGATCCCTTGTATGAATTGCCGAGGCAGAAATAGATATTTAATTAAGACATAACGAAGGTGAAGCCTTGCAAAAGAACTATAAAATTAGCTTTAATTTTAATTATGGAGATACATGAACTTACCCAGCAATTCCATGTCTGCCTAAAGCAGACAAAATTTAGAGAAGTTACATCCTGAAGAAAGGCAGCCAACACACTGAGGTCTCTCAACTAGATCAGCGCGGAAGAAAAGAGAAAGGGAAGAAAACTACTGCGCATGAGCGGACTAGAAAGTTCTACGATACGCAATTGTTTACGAAAGCTAACTCAGCGCCCTCAACATTACAGCAGTTAAAAAAAAAGACCATGTTACAGTTTAAGTATATATTGTAATATTTTTAAGTCTATTTTCTATATATTTACACATTTTTAAAGCATATATTAAGTGCCTATTTTCTCTTTTAAAAGCCTATTTTAGGTGCCTAAAACTAATTTTTTAGAGCCTAAAATCCCAGATCTACTAATGTGTTATGTTTGCTGCTTGGATAGTATCATATTCAGCACGTCTGTGGAATAGAGAAGGTGGCTAATTTGAATATTTCAACGCAGTAAAGTCACACAACATTCCCTTTGCTGTATCACGTTTCACATAGCTACATTTGGTTTATGCCCTCATATATTCAAGCTTTTACATCTAATCCAATTTCCTTGTTCACGAATGACGGGGATCGAAAATATCTCTAGTTCAGTATAACGTGATACCGAATATACGCACAAACTGCCTTCTTTTGCTTTGCTCTTTGCTGCTATTAAAAAAAAATAGTATATTGCGATACAAGTGCCGTAAGCGGTGCATACGGTTCGAAGAAAAAGTTTGAAAAAACGAGGCGCTTGCGCCGAGTTTTTTCAATTTCCGAGATCCGTTATGCGCTTACGGAACGAGTATTGCATGCTATTTTTTGCACGGTGATTATTTATATCAATTTATTTATATTAATTGAGATATTAGCTGAAAATATTATGTATATACATTATTGAAGATAGAAGTTATAGTTTAGAAAGTGATTTCATGTGTTGGTTGTTATAGGGACGGAATATTTGTCCTGTTGAAGCCGCCACAAACTGAGGGGCCTTGGTTCCGGCCTTCGATAAAGGCTTGTAATGTTTTTACTTACGGCACTGTCTAGTGCTTTTTGTAATTTTTACAGCACTGAGATTTCTTTTGTTTTCATAGAAACCAGATTGCGTGTGAGAATGTCAAGTTACGACCCACGGCAACAATATTCGTAAGTACCACAAATTAGTTACGTCGTGCAAAAATAATTTAACAGTAGCGTTTCTGCCTACGGTGCAAGCGGTCACGGGTTTAACTCCTGATTGGGACTTACAGAATTCATTGAGTTCATGGGGGAAGTTAGTGGTTCGGTGCACGTGGGTCCTGAATCAATTCAGCAAGTGGTTCTTGGCTCGAGACTGCAAGCAGTTTGTGGCATGTTACCATAATTAGTTCGTGGCTCCCAAAACCAGTTTTCTTTGACGCGGTACCTAAGGTAATGAAGGGAAAAATGTAACACATTTCTTTCTTTCTTTAAATAGCCTAGTTTTACTTCTCCCTTTTAGGGACATTTAAGCGACCTACGCCGCCCAAGCCTTACAGGGCCGCGACCTGTCGGGAGAGGAATTATCTATGGATCACATACATACTTTTTTGACCAGATAAGGACATGGGGGGCCTCCCCGGATGAGTGATCAGCCCAATGCCGGGACTACCTCCGAGACAACACGAACACATATGACGATACTCACCATTCACACACACACATTCACTCTTAACAAGGCGAGGATGGGATGAAGGTGATAATGAAGGCCAGATTATATCCGGGGACCACAAGGGATTAAAAGTTACCCGACATTTGTCTTACAGTTGAGGAAAATCTCCGGAAAAAACCCGGGGAAAACCCCACCTAGGTAACTCGTCCCAACCAGGATTTGAACCCGGGCCCGCTGCGTGAAAGGAGCAAAAGGAGCATCTTCTACGCCACAGCGGTGGACAGGAAAATGTAAAACATAAAACACGAAGATATTTCAGGAATATATATATTTTAAAAAAAAATCTGATAGGGAGTTTCCTCAACTGAGCAGTACTTGGATATTCCAATACCATCGGCTCAGGAATACCTATTCCTCCACAATAACATGCGTCAGGCATTACCTTAAAATGTATTTCTATGTTGAAATTCTCCCTACATAATATTGTGGAAAACCGTTTGTTCTTTCAGAGCCAGGGTTGCCAGATCAGAAACGTAGAACAGTCATACCAATATCCGAAAATAGTCGTATGCTAGTTAAAACTGTCGTATGCTTTGTGATTTTTTAGTATAATGAACGTATTGCATTGATGATAATAATAATAATAATATTATTAATAATAATAATATTAATAATAATAATGATGATAATAATAATAATAATAATAATAATAATAATAACAATATATAGTTATGCACCTTATGCACCTTACATATGTCATTTAATTGTTAATAAATCATCTTATTTGTAAATGATTAGGCGTGTTTCGTTATCTTCCGATGTGCTAAATTTGATTAAATACAATAAAATTAAATAAACAGTAGTTGCCACAGCGTTTTAATTATTGTAATTATTTTCAATAATATTGATTTTAGCAACGTGCTTACATCAAAAACCTTGAGAAAAAAAACTGGATACATATCAAAATTTAAAATTCGTAAGTAGATTGATTAAAAAAATATAAAACGCTATGTTAAAAATAGTCGTACAAATAGGCGTACGACTCATGATTGCGTCGTACGTCGTACAAATCTATGAAATAGTCGTATGTGTACGACTGTAGTCGTACGTATGGCAACCCTGTTCAAAGCTCAATTTTTAGCGGTATATAAGCAATCGTCAAATGAAACCATCAGTAGGTTCTAAGTTTAAAACCAACAACAAAAATCAATAAATAACTGGTTTCCATAATAATTAATTATTGTAATACGTGGATAAAAGATTTCACATTTTACATAACGCATTACTTTATTAGTCTTATAAATTTGCTAAAAAAATTGTTTGAAGTGACGAATTCATGCCAATAGCAGTTTTCTTCATTGGTGTGTAAATAATAAATTACACATTTTCTTTAGGGTTTATAAAAATCTAGGTTAACTTGCATACGTTGAGTTACATAATATGAAATGTACCGAAATTCTTATTATATAAATAAAATAATGCAATTGAATTAATTTTTTCGGAACATTGTCCTGTACAACATATAATAGTCTAAAAAATATATTTACGAAATTATACTGGCCGACTGTATACCCATGAATGTTGAATAGTTATTATGTTGAATATTCGAGAAAAAACTCATAGCTCATATAAATGTCACTTTTTATAATTTTGTCCTTGGACTCGCATTCGGAAGGTCCCAGGTTCGAATCCCGTGACCGGCCAATTTGACATGGGTTTCTTTCATAGTTTCCCCAGTCGTAAAGGCAAATGCGAATTGGATGTTTAAATACCATGAATCATCCTCACCATTTCATCCTGTATCATATCCATTTACATTAATATCAATTCAAATTTACTCCATAAAATACACCAACAGTAGAAAAGAATGGCCTACCCTACTGTATAGACACTGATCGCGAACTCCTGATATGGCCTCGTAGCTAAAAGGAGTATAAACACAGCTGAAATAAAAACAAATACGTCATTCCATATCCCAGCTATAAAAAACTCTGTTATACGATCAGAAAAAATGTCACTTTTATTCGTGAATTGACTTTCTGATTTCGCTGCATTCACGCAACTTCTGTGACAAATTTAATTGCAATTGATTTTAATCTCTTTCGCTGCCCTTTATCACATTTCGGAGGAGCTGATCTGTAGGCTACATGAAAGTTTATTATTAACTCTAACATAAAACAGTTTTTTGTCCGTGATCGATATTTTCGAATTGCCCTCAGGCATGGCCAACTGATAATCAATTTAATACAGCAAAAGCGGCAGTGATTTTCAATTATTTCCAGTGTTGAATCCCAATATTTCGCAGTTTGTCAAACTCAATCATCGTATCAGTAAAATTTCTCACGATCCATTCAAAATCACATCACTTCCAATAGAACAACGTCAGATATCAAATAGTTGATTACATTAACGCGTCTGGGTATATGTCACATTTTTATTTTCAGCTCTAGTAGTAGCTAATGCTAATTTTATTTTCACGGGGGATAAAATGCATTCGTAAAAGCTAATAGAGTTAACCGGTTGGAAAAAAATAAACTTTTTTTTTTTAATTTCATGCACGAGATACACAAATAAATATTCGGAAATAGTGAAAATCTGATAAAGCGTATTCGAATTATCGCGTGTACAGACACACGGACAGTCAGACAGACAGATAGACGGACAGACATTTTCCTGTCCACCATACAATCTCAGAATGTATAACTCGATATGTAAGACCTGAGCCAAACAAACGGCTACGATGATGTAATCTAGACCTGCCTGACCTTCATCTCACGTGATGTTCCCTCCTGTACAGACCGTGTAAAAACATCTTAGTTAGCCTCACAGCATTCAATAGTGAAGACCCAACAGCGATATTCTGTGAGTTACATACCATTACTTAAATAATATTTCATAACTTAAAAAACAAATACTTTATTCACTTTATTTTTGTTTTCAATAGTTACGGGCTATTATGAACCGCATAGTTTGGAATGAATAGTACAGTATATGCATATTCTTCTGCCCCCAACTCCATTGCTACCGGCGGACGATAAGCTATCTGCGCGCGTTTGGTTAAGGTCCTAGTGTCTCAATTATATCATTCTGACGCGTAATAATCAGGGCCCGGATTCTGATGACCTAAAAATGTTTGAAAAATTACCTATAAAATGACCCTAAATTTTAAAGAAAATGACTTAATAATTATAAAAAATGACCTAAAAACTGATATTTTTTTTTATAAAAATTATTATTGTACACACAAAGTTATAGACTAGTTTGTACATCATTGCAAAAACTGTAAATAACTGTAATATTGTGAATGTCCTTTTCTCACGGAAATTTATACTGGCACTGAGGCACTGGTGAGTCAAAATTCAGAATTTCCTTTTGTGGTCTGCCGTATTATATTCTTGTTTATTGAGGGTAAACAGTAGTTTGCACTCTCAAATCCAAGCAGGTGCCAAGTCAATCTAATAACAATAGTAATATAATACAAAATTTTGGCGTTTCTTTGATTCTTATTTCCGATTAAGACATGACAACACTTTAAGGACGAATTTTTCCTTCTTGCATTAAACAAACAACACTTCAAAGACAGCACCCCTAGCGACGAAAAAAAAAGTTAATACACTCAATGTAAATACATGAAAATGACAAAATAAGGAAGCAAATGACGCGAAAATGACAAAATAATGACCTAAAATTGAAAAAAATGCCCTAAAAATATAAAGTGGCATAAAATGACAAAAAATGACCTAATAAAAATGTATTTCTACAATCTAGAGGCCATGATTAAGATTTATCTACAAGTTGGCAATGTCTATGCAGCATCAATAAAAAGATGACATGTCATTAGAATCCGGGCCCTGGTAATAATGAACAATAGTGTTTTTCTTTCTACCATACTTATAGGCTGAGTCTTGAAAAAATGTCACGACACAATTTTACCTGTCCACAGTTTGCTGCCTGTACAGATAATAAGTTACACAAACAAGCTCTAACCAAAAGTGTAAAGTACTATGTTGTCGTTTATTAAGTGCCAGAATTGTCCTTTTAAGATTATTTAGTGAACAGGAATATGTCTGTCCGTCTGTCCGTCTGTGTGTGTGTACGCGGAACAACTGAAATACTCTTTATCATATTTTCATGGAACTTAGTATACACACTTATAATGTCCACAGGAAGGACCCTATTTATTTTGGACTAAATCGGTTTACCGTTACTATAGCAATGACCAATTAACAGTCACATGCTTTTTAAATAGCAAATTTTCATCAATCAATAGAAATGAATATGCTGTTGGAAACTAAAGACAAATGACTGCATATTTATGTATGCCTTCAGATGTTTAGGTAAACATAAGGTAATAGATGGATATATATGCATTCATGAACCACAGATTATTGTCTCTGTTGGACATAACATGAGAATATTATAAGAGAAAAATTCATCTAACACACAGATTTGAACCCAGGACCTTTGGCTATCCGTGCCACTGCTCTACCAACTGAGCTAAGCCAGAGTTCACTTCACAGCACCAGATGGAACCTCTCTCCTATGACTGAATGCCCTTAATGGTCTACCTCACTGGACATACAAGTTATGTCATATGCAATACTGTGAGGCACACTAATTAGTGATTTTCATGTTATTGTACAGTTAACATTCAAGATGGATATATAAGCATTCATGAACCTCAGATTATTGTCTATGTTTGACATTACATGAGAATATTTTAGGAAATAAATATTCTTATAAGGGGATAGGCCTATTGTTGACGTGATTAATTTGTTTTAAATTCACTCTGTTATTATTCTAGTTATCCAACATATTCCTTCACATATTCTGTTCAAACTTTCTCAAGAAACCGTGGTCTAAAACTCAGTTTCTGAAATATGGTCTATTAACTCTATCTGACACTTTGTTTTATCAGTTTAACTTTTTTATTCTCATATCGCTTATCTTTTCTGTCGATGCAAGTTATAACAACGCGTTCTTCCGTGAATATACACTTCAAATGTCTTGTGTAAGGATTGATTCTGTGTTTGTCGTATAACTGATTTTAATTTTACAAGCTCTGTCCACTCTCGCATATTTTCCGTTACGCTCACAACACACGTTGCCTTTTCTCAACCTTTTGGCCTTATAAAATATAAAGGAGGCCATAACCCGATACTGCCCTACAATTTGATTATTTCTCTTTGCCATGAGCAATCCCAGAGCACGGCCCACTACCTCGATCGACATGATTGTGATGTCAGAGCCTCTTTGTGTTCAGACTGAAATGGCAACAGACTCGGCTTGTTTATTGCGTACTCACTGTAAACTGAATCCCACTTATCAGCCTGATAGATGCCGTACGCTTGTTTCGCCAGTTTATTGCCCTGTACATTCAATCAAGTGACTGCCATCATTCCAGGACACTAAACAGTGATTTACGGACTCCAAATAGAACCGATTGAATTTATTTTACTCTAGTGTTTTTTCCTTACTTACTTCGAGGGTGTTAAGAGAATACTTAAACCGAAATTGTCCCTCTTTACGTGCCCTACTTAACATAAACTAAAAAAACTAAACTCCGTGGCGCTACATCCCTGGAGGGACTTGGCCTACCACCCGACCGCTGCGTCATCTCCCGTAGGCAGATGGCAGGATTGGGGGGCATGTGGTCAGCATGCCGACACCCACGGCCGTTAATGGTGGTTTTCTTGACCGGAGCCGCTACTTCTCTATCAAGTAGCTCCTCAATTTGAATCACGAGGCTGAGTGCACCCCTACCAGACCTCCCTACCTCAGAAAAATTCGAGGAGGTACCGGGAATCGACCTTGAATTTATTTTACTCGACGGACGGATCTGTAGTCAGCGACGCTAACCACAAGACCACGCCGACGGACCCCTACTTAACATATGGCCTATTAATTAGATATCCATTCAGGAAAACACAGACTTAGACATTATGGTATTACTACGTCGTTACCGGCTGTTCCAGTAACAACACCGTATTAGCGAGCTGGGTAGCTGGCATTCAGAAGGTCTAAGGTTCAATCCTCGTGGCCGGCTAATTTGACAGGTATATTGCATCTACCAGCTACTCGTTAATCGTAGTATCCTTGTTACTAAGGGAAATAATAGAATAGCGTCATACATATTTTAAAGGTTTGTTCCAATACTGTGCAATGAAATAATACTTATTTCGTTTCTATCTCTTTACCTATTAATTTTCTTTGGAAATGTGTATAACAAAAATATTAGAGTTAATTTTCTGTATGAACTTGACTATGCTAGATTTTCATATAACTTCTACCTCAATAGGGATACTCTTGAAAAATAAAAAATGGAGACAAAAATGTTTTCTTGTAAAGTCCCCTCAATATTTCAGTTATAGAAACCGATTTCTGGACGGTTCTAATGCATTTCAAAAAAGTTTTTAATTCAAAATATGAAATAAATATAATGGACCTTTATTCGTACAGAGGTACACGGACAAACATATAGATACACAGGCAAACAGACATCATTCCAAAATTACGTTTTTAGATTTCTAGGCATGTTGAACATGTTTTGCCGGTGTTATCTTGACCTCGATTTTTTCACGATCACAATACTTCTCTATACTACGTATATGCGAGGAAGTAAAATGATAATTCCTAAGACCCTAATTTCTTTGCAATTGTAATTTGTAAATTGTGAATCAAGTTAACTTTCGGAATACATACTACAAAATATTACATAGGTTTATAAAACGCAGGATGGACAAATGAATATCAGTGAAACAGTTCAACATTTCGTAATTGTATAATTGCATGCAGAATACAATGGATTTAGGTTTAAAACGCCTGCCCCAAGGGAAGTGTCAAGCTGGCTGTTGGAATAAAATATTAATTACTTCGTGTAATACAAGCTTACATTCCACCAGGCGTCATAATACGAGATATGAGGGACGGTTTATCACAACACAAGATGTCGTTATGAGTTATTATATTTTCATGCCCATGAATTATGAACTCATTGTGTAGAAATGAGAAGCAAACTATGGAATATAACATAAAATAAGGGTAAAGTGTTCCTTATACAGACCATGGAGGCCCTGAGGGTTCCAGAAGAATGGAGGTTCCCAGATTTTAGACATTCGGCAGGTGAAGGTTGTCAGCCTTACGCGCCGACTGCCTTTACCCCCAGGATTGCTCCTGGTACTCATTTCTGTTGGGGGCTGAGTCGACCCCAGGGCCACAGTACCATCAGACGGATTAGGCCAGTTGAAAAAATGTCAACAACCTCATCGGGACCTTAGAATACAATATATGACTGCATATTGCTCCATACATTCACAACTGAATAATTTGTATTGGATTTTTCATTGCCTTCCTGTTGCTAAAGTGTTCCAGTGTTCATTTCCCCCTTTTCTGTCAGCACAGTTTCATCTCCTTGCCCAAACCCTCAAGAAGTCATTTTGTTTCAAACAAATCTTCCCATTTCGTTCACAGCTGAATTCTCTGCCCATCGAGTTGACTGGATGACACGAGTGTAAATTCGTTGTTAATAATTTCTTACGTCTTCGAAAATGTTTATATCCTTCTATCTCAGAAACTGTGAGTTACTACTGGCGTTATTAAACTAGTCATTTATAAGTGCTAAATGTATTTAGAACTTATTTTGACATCATTCTTTTAGAAGTTGGAATTACCTTTGTTTTTTTCTGTTGTTTATGACTGTTTGTGCGGAGCTAGTGTTACCATCTGTCCCGAATTAGGCGGGACATCCCGCATTTTAAGAACATTTTCAGCGTCCCGAATTATGCCTAAGAGGGACGCATTATATTGCGGGACGCCAAATTATTCCAAAACAAAATATGAAACAGGAATTCTTGGTGGCATATTTTGTGAATTTCGACTCATGGTGAAGATATCGATGTCGTTCCATCGCTAAAATGTATCGTGTTGGCAGCAGTGAAATCACCGCCCATGATCTTATTCTTTACAATTCATTTTTCTAAGTCGCGCGGACATGTCCGTGATCTGCACACCCAGCATGCGACGGGGAAGTACCGTAAACAGAACATATAACACTCTACACTGATTTGCCAAGTACACCTTCTGGAATTATACAAATTTAGGTATGAAGATCGTCGATCTGCATATATTCGATAAGTGTCCCTCTTTAGCCTTACCAAAAGGTGGCAACTCTATGCGGAGCGGTCCAAAAATTTCGTACAGAATTCAAAGACCAGGGTCTAAAAAATAAATATGGAGCTAATATAGCACTTAACTGGGTCTATTTTTCTTTTTCCTTTAAGAAAGACAGCCAAAGTTCAAGTTATATTGTTCTTCATAACCTTTAGAATCTTTAATGTATAAGCACCTTTTTTGTAGCAATATTCTACATATAAGTAACGTCGTTAAGAAGTACAAACAAAATTATGTATACTCACAAGAATCGTCTGCTCAGCTGTTGGAGGGCAGGGAGTAATTGGGTCACGTGATCCATAATCAGGGCTGTAAACTTTATGGCGATCAACACTCATATTACTGTTACCGACTAACATCACTGAAGCTATATGTATACCAAATAGCCAGCAACAGTCTGGTAGCATTGGCGTATGAATAAAGCAATTGCCCAGCCTATACGTAAAGGCCCAATGAAACAAAAGTTCATCGGTATCGAATGGGAGTGTTCGTATGCAAGCTAGGGCCCGGGTAACCGCTTGTAGCAATTCTTGTAGAATCCCAGGTGAGGTATACTAAACTCGAAGTATTAAATATGATTACAGCAACTAAAAGAATGTAATTTTTTAATACATAAACTCTCTTTTCATATTTCCAACACATTTTCCCTTTTATAGGGATCAAATACAATGAATGTAAAAAATGCCTGCGATCGTACTATCTCTTACGGTTGAAACTTTGAAATTGTGCAACTATTAATCCTTTTAAAAAGTTGGCATTGCTTTATGAACAGTTACTGCTCTCTAGTTTTTGTAGCGACAACAAAAGGAAAACTAAGCACCTAATCCTACATGGATTTAAAAACCTTTTCCAACTTGCTGTTTTAATAGTAAAGAACGAATTAACCTTCGGTAAAAAGAAAGCAGAGCAGATTACAGCTAGATTGTCTGCATAATGTATGTAGTAATTAGTTTCCATAGCAACCTCACACCGGGGTAATAAAACTAAGTCTATGTTACACATCAACTGGAGGTTATCTCTTGCCCTGCAAAGTAAATCACATGAACCATTTTTATTTTTCCTACCAGTGCCACGTAGGTAGAGGAAATATTCTGTTAGACCTGAAATTCGTTGTCGAACTTTCAACGTTAATACACGTTTTAAGATTCTTGAATTATGTTATAAATTTATAGTCTAAAGAAACCCCAAAATTGTACACGTTTATATATTTCGTTATATAAATCACAATGAGTTTGATACATTGTGTAGAACATATTATGTGATATATATTGATATATATATATATATTTAATGTGTAGGCCTACGCCTATTAATTGTTCAATAAATGTCATGATACCGAGCGAGGTGGCCGAGATGGTAACGACTTGGACTCGCATTCGAAAGGTCCGAGGTTCAAATCCCGTGGCCGGCCAATTTGATATGTGTTTTTTTCATGGTTTCCCCAGTCATAAAGACAAATGGCGAATTGGATAATTACATTTATATAACATGAATCATCCTCACCATTTCATCTTGTATCATATCCATTTAAATGAATATCAGTTGAAATTTACTCCATAAAGTATACCAATAATTAGAAATAATTGACCATCAATAGTTCCATGGTCTACCTCACTGTATAGACACAGATCCCGAACTCCTGATGTGGTCTCGCAGCTAAAAGGAGAATAAACAGAGCTGAATTTAAAAAAAAAATAAGTAATGAAAGTTAACTTATTCGACTCTACTCTCTACTATATGTTTCTTCTTCTTTCGTTTCACCCTCTTTGGGGTACGTTGAACCAGTCATTTCTTTGTGTGTTGTTCCTTCCTAAGTGCCCAGTATTTCTTCATTCTTTCTGATCTTCTCTTCCTCTCTTCTTCAGATATAATAGGTTTGGACTTCAGTGACGACCTGTCTTGGAACCTTGTATTTTCGTCATTAGTTATTATTTTAGCCGTTCGATCTAATAGTGAATTTTCTGTAATTTTTAACTCGACTAGGTCTTTTTCAGTTTCTTTAAACCAGTTTGGTTTTGTTTTGCGGTTGCGGAAGAAGTCAAAGATTTGTTTGGTTAATCTAACAGAGTCCATTCTAAGAAGATGACCATAGAAATTTATCCTCCTTTTTCGCATAGTGTCTGAAAGTTTTTCAATTTTCTTGTAGAGGGTTTCATTCTTGATGTATATCATCTTATTATCCTGAAATTTAGGTCCTATGATTTTTCTTAAAATCTTCCTTTCCTTTAGTTCAAGTTTCTCCATCTGACCTTTGAAATTCATGTTTAGCGTTTCTGCCGCGTACAGTGCTTCTGGTTTAATTACTGATCTGTAATGTTTAATTTTTTACTATATGTTTATTCAATGAAAGTTTTTTTTTATTCCCGGGGTAATTACAATTTCACATGTTTGCCAATGCTAGTAAATAATTACTGTACCAGGAAAGACCGAAAGCATCAGAACAATGAGGTACCGTAAATTATTTTATGCTATTTTAAATTGTAAATATTGTTTAACAGAACTTTCTCCGTCTATGTAAAGTTTAATTTTTACGGGCCGAGCCCGTTATGGTAAAAATTAAGGATCTAGCACGTTATAGAGATTGTGCTGGATATCACTGGATATCGTTATCGTTCACTTCCCTTTCGTACAAACTGGCATCAAGTTCCTTCACTTTAAGGGGGGGGGGACATGCAGCTTTGGATCCTGGAAAATAGGAGAAGATTCATTTTTTTTCTCAGCAATGATTTTTTTTCTCAGCAATGAATTGTTCTGTAGCCTTGCAATCTGGCATGCTCTATATTGACTAGTTCTAAAATTGCATACTATTTTCAGAATTGATTTAACTATTACAGTTAATGGGTAATTATCATTGCAAAATGGCAGCCAAATTTTGTGCACTGAAATGTCGTTTCCCGGATAACTGAAACATTTATAAACATATTCCAGTGACATTTTGCATGCAAGTATATTTGATATTATTGAATAACAATCTCTAGAACCATTTGATGTATCTTTAATAGTTTATTTTTTTTAATATTTCTGATGTAATAATTTATAAAAAAAAATAAAAAGTGATGAATTATTTTTTAAAAATATTTATACTGTAGATAATCCAAATATTCTAGATTGTGTTATCCATATGATATTTAAAAATAGATAGAAAAAATAATCACTCATAAATATTCATGAAAATTATCAGGGAAACGGCACTTCATAAATTTACTCCCATTGTGTAATGATAATTACCCATTAATGGTATTAGTTAAATTAATTCTGAAAATAGTATGCAATTTTAGAACTGGTAAGTATAGAGCATGCCTTATTTCAAGGCTACAGAATAATTCATTGCTGAGAAAAAAAATGAATATTCACCTATTTTCCAGCATCGAAAACTGTATGTCCCCCATTAACTACATTATACTATGATTACTACTACTATTATCATGTACCTATTAATGATTTGCAATATTCAAATAACATAAATAATTATTTCGGAAATAACAATTTGGTCCATAACGTAGATTCCCAGTAGTTATGTTTCTCACAAAGCACAATCGTAAGCCAAACCCAATATAATAGTATCGCTCAAAACATTACTTACGACCTACATTTCTCCCCATTCATTCAGTCTGCAATTCCATATCAAAGCGAATGATTTTTCCAGATTAGTTCATTATTTGCCTATTCTATAACGGTATAACTTGAAGAGAGATATTATAAATAAATATATATTTTGACCTATGTTCATTTGTCTTCGTATGTCATTTGTTCAAAACAAATCGTTGCCAACCAAAAGAGCCTGAATTACGCTTCATACGAAATTATAAAAAAAAAAAGTATTTTGATTACTATTCTAAGCACAAGTGGAAATAAATTATTTTCCTTTTAAAATCTACGGTACAAATTAATAACATCAAACGTTTTACAATGTTCGACCGTTATAAGAACTCGTATGATTAATTTCATGCTTGCCTGTTAAGTTCTTTATAGCGGTTTTACCAAGTAAATAGGTCTAATTATCACAGCAATTGTTTCTCGTTCTCACAGTACGTTCAGATTTTTCATTTGTTTTTATTTTTAAAACGGCAAAGTTCAGATTTCACAGGAGACCTTGCATTTTACTCCAAACTAACGGAATGTTTTCATTGAAACAAAATTAATATACAGGGTGTTAATGAATAACACCGAAATATTTTACCTGTGTACAGAGGGGACATAGACAAGCAACTTTTATTAGGAGATTTTTGCTCTATGGATTCAATTCTTCCTGTTATAACATAAAATCTCCCAAGGATATGCACGCCACTGACTTCTAATACTTGAAATGATGGGAAACAAAGGAACAGTGAATATTGTGTACTGGTCGGGAAAATTGTGAAAAATGACGATCGATATCATCTAACACTGAGGGAAAAAAAGACAAACGAAATCTTTTTATTAGCTCTGGAATTAGGAATAAAAACATAATGCAGTGGCGGGCAATCATGTGATTAGTCAGTAAATTTTGCAGATTATGAAAAGTCTAAATTATGGTATAGCTGTTCATGAATTATTAAGAATCAGGTTTTTATCGATCGCTAAGAAGGCATGAAATAAATTTAATGAAAATTTTAACCCTATTTCGCTCAATTATTGACTTATGAGCACCAAAATTTTAAGGACTTTAATGCCCTGTAGCATACACATTTTACGTCATAGAGCAAAAATGTCCTAATAAAAGTTGCTTGTCTATGTCCCCTCTATACACAGGTAAAATATTTCGGTGTTATTCATTAACACCCTGTATAGTTAATCAATTTCATTTTTCCAGTGGTATAGATGTAGCCTAATTGTCAGAGTAGCAATCCAGCTCTCATTACATCATGTCTACATAACAACCACGACTATGGAATGACTGATGATGATGTAAACAGCAGTACATCGAAATGCATCTCTATCAATACACAAGCAACGAGGATTAAGCTAAGCTCGGACTTCAAGATTGTCAACCAACTAAACACGCAAGAAGATAACGTTGATGTTATTTCTCATCTCAAATAACACACTCGTCAACTATACCACGCAGCATTTTTACATTCAGATTAAAATAAAAACTGACACTCATAATGATATGCCAGTATATATAATTTTAAGGACTGATAGCAATTAGTGCTACTACATCATGAAATAATAGACACATTAATCAACAACATTTTATCACATCCATTGGACTGACAACATTTTTTTAGCATATTTATTATAATTTATGCAACTAATGTCTTATGTGTTAATTTTAACTTTTTAACTTGTGAATCTTATGTTTTTAGACACGATACAAACCTAACGCTGAGCTCAATGTTACTAGACTGGGTATATTGCATCTACTAGTACAAATCTTTATATACATAACCACAAGTAACTATACCCTTAGCAACCAGGGAAGGCGGTTGAGGCCAGGTAGATTCCTTCACCCACAGGCACCCTCCCATTTACAAGGGCAGGAGATTTAGGACCAACCGTAATTTCCTCCCCGTGAGTCACCTAGTGTACTTCAATCAATCAATCTTAGATTTTTTTAATATGTCATTTTATCTTAAAATGTTTGTTATATATCAACTCTACACATAATTACAAGAAAAATGACACCAAACAATGTATAATTTACTTTAATAGGAACATAGGACTTGAAAGCAGTTTTCTCGTAACTTTTATTTATGTATTTGTTATAAATGTTCCTGTTAAAGTAAATTATACATTGTTTGGTGTCATTTTTCTTGTAATTATGTGTAGAATTGATATATAACAAACATTTTAAGATAAAATGACATAGGCCTATTAAAAAAAATTTAAGATTGATTGATTGAAGTGGGGTACACTAGGTGACTCAAGGGGAGGAAATTACGGTTGGTCCTAAATCTCCTGCCCTTGTAAATGTGAGGGTGCCTGTGGGTGAAGGAATCTACCTGGCCTCAACCGCCTTCCCTGGTTGCTAAGGGTATAGTAACAAATAAAATTAATCAACAAAGCGTGTTTTCTTTCATTTAATCACTTTCTTGGTTTCCCTGCTTTGCTTTTTATGTTGCTTATTTTTTAGTGGTATATAGGCGGCTATTTATATAATTCTGACAAAAATTAATATAGTGCATGGTGCATGGTTAGTTTTTAAGATTTTAATGATTGGCATAAGAGCTCGGGTTTCATTTTGTAATAATGGCACAGCTTCTAGTATCTTTAAATATTTTAGCAGTCCACAAATTCCCGATTGCCTCCGCTCCTTTGTTTTTGCTGAATCTGTTGGACTGAGGGAATATAACAGCTACAATCCCCTTTTTCTCCATTAGGTCTTGTTTTGTGTGAGCTCCACGCATTTGTTTATGCGGAAACAAACGAAACTCGGTAGTTTCTCTCTTGTTTTCCTCCTAATTGTTTTATTCCACTTTGAAAGGAAGCAATGTTCGTACGGAAACCACAATTACCAACAAAGATAAACTCGAAGTTTCAAAGCGGACAAAAGAATTGCAAATTCTATAAAATACAAAAATACAAGTTATTTAAAAGTACGCCATAAATTTATTTTAAAATATAAATGACTAGCTTAAAAGACCCGGCGTCGCCCGGGTTTTGTATTTTGTAATTGGAAATTAGCTTATGAAGGATTTTCAATTTTAAATTCTAGGTCCTTATATAGGCATTTATAATTTGAAATAGGAAGAACGACTTATTACACTCAAACTATTCCCTCAGAAAACTCTTGATATAGTTTTTTATGGCTCATAGAGGATCTAGAATTTTGCATCCCATCGCTTGTACAGTGCACAGCAAGCCTGGTAGAGGTTTAAATAAGAAGAAACAGAAATTTCTGTAACATAAAATTGTAATATCGAGGCGGGAAATTTCCCACTCTTATGTTACCATAAAGCCGTTTTTGAGATACAGAAAGCATTATCACTTTCATACTTTTCTCTCCAAAAACCTGCGATATAATATAATAATATACACATTACCATACCTCTTTGTCCAGGGTAGAGAAAGTTTTGTGATTCCATTATTTTAGTGGATTTCATTCTGTAATATTTATTTATAACATGAATTATTTTGATAACTTCTCTTATTTGTCAAAAGTGCATTTCATGTGTTTTTTCCAAGCCCACCTGATACCATTTGGCAACAATATATTCTGTGATTTGGAATGGATAATTCTATGTAAAAAGGGATTAAGTATTTTCAAAAACATTAAATTTTTGGCATTTAGAATCAGAATTTTTCAAAATCCTTTCTTAGTGAGCACCTACATTATGAAACGAAGGTACTGTCAAAATTCCAAGTCTCTACCGGTTTAGTTTAGGCTGTACGTTGATTCCTGTCATTCAGTCAATCAGTCGGTCAGTCATTCATTCAGTCAGTCAGGACAAAGCCTTTTATATATATAGAGAAGAGATGAAATAATATTATACGATATAAAGTATCTAACAGAACCTCTCTTTAGCTAAGCCACATTTAAGGGAAGACATACAACTTTCCATGCTGAAAAATAGGTGAAGTTTCATTATTTTTTCTCAGCAATGAATTGTTCTGTAGCCTTGCAATCTGGCATACTCTATATTGACAAGTTCTTTAATTGCATACTATTTTCAGAATTAATTTAACTATTACAGTTAATGGGTAATTATCATTACAAAATGGCAGCCAAATTTTGTGCACTGAAGTGCCTTTTCCCTGATAATTTTCATAAATACCAATATTTCTGAGTGATTCTTTTTTCTATCTATTTGAAAATAGCATATGAACAACATAATTTAGAATCTTTGGATTATCTGCAGTATAAATATTTTTTAAACAATAATTCATCACTTGTTAATTTTCTTTAGAAAATTTTATATCAGAAATATTTTTTTTAAAGATAAACTATTAAAGTTTCATAAATAATTCTAGATAGTGCTGTTCAGTAATACCAAATATACTTGCATGCAAAATTTTACTGCAATATGCTAATAAATGTCCGCCGGCGTGGTCTTGTGGTTAGCGTCGCTGACTACCGATCCGTCGGCCCGGGTTCGATTCCCGGTACCTCCTCGGATTTTTCTGAGGTAGGGAGGTCTGGCAGGGGTGCACTCAGCCTCGTGATTCAAACTGAGGAGCTACTTGATAGAGAAGTAGCGGCTCCGGTCAAGAAAACCACCATTAACGGCCGTGGGTGTCGGCATGCTGACCACATGCCCCCCAATCCTGCCATCTGCCTACGGGAGATGACGCAGCGGTCGGGTGGTAGGCCAAGTCCCTCCAGGGATGTAGCGCCACGGAGTTTAGTTTAGTTTTATGTTAATAAATGTTTGAGTTCAGGCGACAAAAAACGGAAAACTGCATGCTGTTCTTCTTTGGTTCAAAGGCTGAGCGGGACATCCATGTTTAATGTGCAATAGCGCAACCCACAGTGGTGACTTAGCAGTCAAACATTCCACAAGCGAAGGAATAACTTTACTTTTGTTTGTTTAGGAAGTAAAAAGTCGTAATAGAAATAGTTAAAGTTTCATAGAAAATAATTCAAGAGAAAGAAACTCAAAGGTAAAGAATAAAAATGCAATTGGAAGAATTTGCATGAAAGGAAATGAAAGATAATTAGAAAGGAAATTCAAAATAATACACTTGAAAAGGGTTAAAGAGGGAGATAGAAAAACTGATAAAAGAGGAAAGTAAACGAATTAGTTGAATTTTAAGAATCAGAAGAAACGAGAGAAACAAGAAAGAACAACAGATCAGGATTATAGGATAATGGAATAGGAAATTATGTAAAGAGAGGTATGGAAAAGAGAAAATATAGAAATAAATTAACTATGAATTATAGAAAAAAAGGTGAAAATGCAATTTAATAAAATCTAGGAAATAACAGAGAGATAAAGACAAGCGACACAAACAAGCGAGAAAGGAATAGATATAAGACAGATGAAAATCAAAACAATATAAGATAGAAAAAAGCGAGGTTAATGAATGAATGATAAACGAAGATAAACAAATATGGTAAACTTATGTTAGGAAAAGTGAGAAAGATAAATTCGAGTGTGGATACCCCTGAACCTTTCTAAAGATGAAACCTTGGTTTCTCTGGGGCTTTAAGCTGTACCGTTCGTCATTTTCTGTTTGAAATATTCAAAGCCACAGAGAACATTCCCCATGTATTGAACGATCAAGGAAACCCTTGGGAATAACTGACCGAGTATAACATGAAACATGGATGTAGAGCCTATAAAATAAAGTGCGTAAGTCAGCCTATGTAAAGCTCCTATTACACTATTAAACTTTCCTCTAAGAAATTGCTACTCTGTAATACTAGCTTCTTATAGTCTGCAAGCCTTGAGCTTACCGCGTATGGGTAATAAAGACAGAATTAATCTGGAAGTGAAGAAGATGAGAACTGCAAAGTAGGCTTTTGTCGCTTCCCCAGATGCTTCCCCTAGCGTTGCCACCTGTCCCGAATTTGGCGGGACATCCCGCATTTTAAGAACATTTTCAGTGTCCCGAATTATGCCTAAGAGGGACGCATTATATATTTTTATTATTATTTTGCTAGCCTTTTCTTTTCTAATGTTAGTGTTACTGTTGCATAGCCTAGGCGTATTCAGTTTTGGCTTTGTAACGAATAAATAATTAATACGAATTATTAACGATTTATTAATAAATTGTTCCATATACAAATATAGTTATGAAGATCGGCGATATGCATATACAGGGTGTCCACGCTAGAGGGATCGAGAAGTAAATGCTCGCCAGTTAAAACGAGATAAGGATATTGCTGCATTCTGCATATGACAGGAAAGGGAAACTCTCCGAGATTGTGCAACAATGTTTTCAGACCCCTCCACGCGCATGCGCGTCAAGAGCTTTCGTCTATCAATAAGTGATAATGTCTAGTGAACAGAATGTATTGGTAACATAAACTTGTACTGTTACTTGATACAAACTGACCGAGTTTCAGATGATGTTCAATACAACTCGATATGTGCACCTTTTGTGGCTCTGCACACATCTAAACGGTATTCAACTTCCCGCCAAGTGTTCTCTAGCATTTGTGGAGTCACAAGCGCTACTGCATTTGTGATGCGGCCCCTCAGTTCCTGAAAATTTCTTGGTCTGTCTCCTTGATAAACAACGTTCTTAACATATCCCACATGTTTTCCACATGTTTTCCACTGCGCGATCGACTACTGAATGGCGCCTGACTTTCTTTCAAGACGAAAGCTCTTGACGCGCATGCGCGTGGAGGGGTCTGAAAACATTGTTGCACAATCTCGGAGAGTTTCCCTTTCCTGTCATATGCAGAATGAAGCAAAATCCTTATCTCGTTTTAACTGGCGAGCATTTACTTCTCGATCCCTCTAGCGTGGACACACTGTATTCTATAAGTGTCCCTCCTTAGCCTTACCAAAAGGTGGCAACCCTAGCTTCCCCAGAAGTCTATATAGCTAATTATTGCCAGCGCTAATTAACACGAAATAAATGATATGGGTTCCACATATTGTTCTATATAAAATAAGTAATCTATATTAATAAAAGGAAGTAATCTATATTAATAAAAGGAAGTAATCTATATTAATAAAAGGAAGTAATCTATATTAATAAAAGGAAGTGTCTGTCTTCCTTCTGTATGTCTGTCTGTCCGTCCGCGATGCCCAGCGAAATCTACTCAACGCAGAGATCTGAAATTTTAAACATAGGTGGACTGAAGGGTCGGAAAATGCACTTCGAAGCCGGAATTTTAATTTTCGCTATCGTTCGTGAGTTATGAGTGAAAAAGGGCAGAAAACGTGCATTTTTTTGCGTTTTCGAAGCATTGGTTTTCAGTAATACATTTCAATGTCAAATCAATTACAAGTAGGCTTTGGCTATTTTTATCATACCTTGGAAATAATACCATCGCGATCGCTTGAATGTTGTAGATCACGCTGGTCGATTCTTTTGTTTATAATGTCAAGGCACGCAGACATATGAAATTTTCAACCTACACCGAAGAGGACTACTATTATTATTATTATTATTATTATTATTATTATTATTATTATTATTATTATTATTATTATTATTATTATTATTATTATTATTATTATTATTATTATTATTATTATTATTATTATTATTATTATTATTATTATTATTATTATTATTATTATTATTATTATTATTATTATTATTATTATTATTATTATTATTATTATTATTATTATTATTATTATTATTATTATTATTATTATTATTATTATTATTATTATTATTATTATTATTATTATTATTATTATTATTATTATTATTATTATTATTATTATTATTATTATTATTATTATTATTATTATTATTATTATTATTATTATTATTATTATTATTATTATTATTATTATTATTATTATTATTATTATTATTATTATTATTATTATTATTATTATTATTATTATTATTATTATTATTATTATTATTATTATTATTATTATTATTATTATTATTATTATTATTATTATTATTATTATTATTATTATTAGAGGGATAATCAATATTGGCCTAAATATGGTCAAACGTTGTTCGATTTGGACGAAACTCACTATACAGGGGTATTCTGGGTCAAGGAACTCGAATCTGAGGTCGCTTTTATCAGGCGACGCTATCTTATCGTGGTATGTAGACCACGTGATTTAGGTGTTAATAAATATAATGATTTAACTATTATGCTATTGATATTTAATTTTTGAAATAATTATCGCGGGCGAAGCCGCGGGCACATGCTAGCTTAATATATTTTCAAACTTTATGAGTGAATCCCTTGATACAAAATATGAATAAAATGCTCCAATTAAGGTGAAGAGATCCCTATGCATGCTAAGAAGACCCTTAGGGTTCCAAGGGGTTGAGGCTCCAATATTTTTAAATATTCGTTTTTTTTAACGGGGTAAGATTGTCAGCTTACGCACCGACCGACTTTACCTCCAGGATTGTTCCTCGTATATATTTCTTTCAGAGGCTGACTAAACCACTAGTAGGTCGCAGTGGAATTATAATTCTTTTACACTGGCCGTGTGTAGGCTAAGGTGGAAAGGTGAAGTCAGACTGAAAAATGCAATGCCATAGCTGGGATTTGAACCAGGATCTTCGGCTCTACGTGCCACTGCTCTTTCCAATTGAGCTACCATGGCAACGTGTATGTACAACATTAAATTCTCCAACAGCCTCACATATCCCTGTATACCAGTGGCGTAAGGCTACTTGGCGCCCAGGGCTAATTAGATGGTAGTCGCCCCCTAACACTAAAAGGTTCAAGGATCAATTAGTTTAATTTAAACACAGTTTAATGTTCACAAGTATTTATTTTTAATAAGTAGTATGTTACTTTAACACATTAAAAAGATAAAAATATGAATGAAATAAAACTGTAAGTATTATAAGGTTAGTTTGTTTGAAACAAAATAAATAAAGAGAAATAAAGTTTCAGAGTCATAACAAAAATTTTAAAATGTGCCTTCCTAGCCTTGATGGATGCAAACTTATTTATAATACAGTTGAAGTCTATAGTAGCAGTCACATCACGTTCAATTGATAAAATTGCTAAATTACACCGTAAACTTTTCCTGTATGCTCGGTGCTCACGACCTATTTCGTATTGTCTATAAATAGTTTAAAGCGAAATGTTTATTTCATTTCTAAATAATATGACTGCAGTATTTAAAAAAGTAATAAAGAAAATTTGACCAATAAAAACCTTATATTTTGCCTGAAAAAATTATTTTTTCTTCAACTAAAAAAGATGTTTTTCAATTTTGGCGCCCCCCTCTTTACGGCGCCCGGTGCGGCCGCCCCGTTCGCACCCCCTTTGGTACGCCACTGATGTATACTACCGCCTGGAGAATTTAATGTTGTACCGACAAGTTTCTAAGTTAGCTCAATTGGTAAGAGCAGCGGCACGTACTGCCGAAGATTTTGGTTCAAATGCTGGCTATGTCATTAAATTTTTCAATCTGACTTCATATTTCCACATAATATATATATATTTTTTCAATACATATTGTAATATCTCTTCTATTCATCCTTTATAATTTTAACCTTTTCTAATACCCAAAACTCAAAACTACTCGATGAAAGTTACTTGCTTCTCTCCGTTGATGTAAATGTAAATAAATGTATATAATCCGCCCAACAGCTTACGAAACACTCCACTCACAAAGAAAAAAGTTCATCTGAAATCTAAATGGAAATATTTTAATCGTGAAATTACACTAGAAGGAAACTGTAATGCATTCTCCTGAGTTGGTAGGACTGAATACATATTTTGTATTCTAGTAACTAGACTCGAGAAAACAAATTAAAAAATGGAAGGTAGGAATTTTAATAACAAGAACTTTTGGCGAAGGAAAAACATTGGAATATTTGTGGAATACAGATCCTATCGTGAAAGGATTTTCCAGCTCTTTGAATGGAGAAGAAATTTTGATGGCTTTTCTTTATCTCGGTGGAAATCGTCTGTCAGAAAGAGTTTGTGCATTGAGACGTCTAAAAAAATCGAGATCTTCATCTCGTTGTGGAGATAGGAAAAGCAAACATAGAAGAATTCGTTCATCTCTGGTAGGGAGGAAGACATAAAGCCTAAGATATATCCCACGGTTATTATTATTTGACCAGTAAACCCGTGACTTAACGTATGGCGTTAATTTGTACTGAAGATTACATCAGGAACGGGTTACGTATGACGTCAACAAATGACTGACTACACCTTTTATTATAATTAACTAGCTTAAAAGGCCCGGCGTCTCCCGGGTTTTGTATTTTGTAATATGAAATTAACTTATGGAGGACTTTCGATGTTGAAACTCTAGGTCCTTATATAATATGTATGTGGAATTAGAAATGAGGAAGAACGACATATGACATTCAGTCTATTCCCTTAGAAAACTCTAGATATAGCATTTTATGGCTCATAGAGGATGTCGAATGTTGCATTCCATTGCTTCTACACACCATGCCTGGGAGGAGTGCAAATAAGAAGAAAAAGAAATTCCGGTTACATAAGATTGTATTGTCTTGACAGAAAATTGTATTTCTCACTCTCATATTACCATACAACCATTTCGGGGCTGTAGTAAAAAAGAAATTCAGTATCACTTTCATACTTTCCTTCCCAGAAATCTGGGACATAATAAACTGCGCGCGTAGGACTGAAAATGTTCCATCCCGTTTTGTCTCCTTTTAGATGCTTAGAGCCTCTGATAAACGTCCCTAGGCCTATTTCTCAGCTAATACAAAGCCTACAGCTATGAGTGACTATCAGTGGATAGGATTTGTTACCGACATCCGATATAGCATACTAACTGGCACACACTTAAGTTGTCCCTGCAATACGACCGCTTATTCTACACCAAAATGTGAAGTGAGAAAATGATATTTTCCATGTCGAGGGTAGAGAAAGTTATGTGACTGTTTTATTTTCTTGGATTTTATTCGTCAAGAATTATTTTCACAATTATGTATTAAATACTTACGCAGAAATATTGTGTGTGGATTTTATTCTTCAGAATTATTTTCACAAATGTATTACTTACTGTACATCGATAGTATCAGAATTTGTTAAAGCCCACTATTATAATATAGTATCCAAAGCCCTATGTAAACATCGTAAACAATACTTTCGTTATGTAAACAATTGACATCAGAACTCTCTAACTTTGCCTCATTTCACATTTCCGACTTTTCCCGCGGATTTTCCAAAATTTTTCTTTCACACAAACCTTGTCGTGACAATTATGAACACAACAAAAAAAGAATCAGCCAAATCGGTCGAGCCGTTCTCAAGTGATGCGGCAACAACCCTTTTGTAAATTCATTTTTATTAATATAGATTATACGTTATTTTTATTTCATTTCATAATTTAGAGAACTTTTACTAAAAATACTTTTATTGTGCTACGCAATATTTTTCCCACTTAAAAATAAATGTTTTAGTACACGCTCTCTAAAACAGCTGCTTGTCGAACTGGTAACACGCCGAAAAAGTTGCATTTTAGCAACCTAGGCCGCTGAAATTGCATAAAAAGGCATTTAAAATGTGTTTGAAATTCAGTTTTATCGGCCTAGGAATCTAAAGTCGTCATGGCAATCTATAAACAAAATCCAAATGGCATTGACCAGTCACACCAACTTTAACTTGGATTTAAGCATATAATTGGCCATAAAACAAATTTAAGCCAACTTGTTTCTTCATGATAATCAGAAACTTTACCAGGATTTTTCGCAAAACACGGTAGCCTACTTCATCATATAACAATAAATATAAGCCAACAACTTTTCACATCTTCGGTCACAAGAAAAACATTGCTTACCATGGTTGGACCAGCATTTAAATGCAATAATATATTCCTTCTCATCTACTGCTGCCGAGATTTTGTTTGCAGCAGCTCCAATTCAATGTTTCTGGCTTGGATTGAAATTTCCTCCGGATTATCACTCATATTTTCACACGCTTTTCATAAATACTAGTTAATATAGAATATTGTTTACAAACAAGCGACTCATATATTATGCATCTACACCGCATTTCGTATTGGTATGGTTAAGTGTTGTTTTGAGATTCAGTCGGCTGTGAGAATATGGCGTTAACAAATGGCTAGCTATAGCTTTCATTATAATTAATTATACGGTATTTTTATTTCAATCCACAAAATTTAGAGATCTTTTACTAAAAAATATTGTATGTCCCTCGCACCGCAAAAACTTTATCGGACTCATCCAATATTTTAACCTCGGCTTCCGCCTCGGCCGCTATACTAGATTCGTCGGCTAAAGTGTTATTTTGCATACTTGATACATAAATAGCTATAAAAGGAATACATCCCTTTAAAATCAGACAACACTTTTCAAGAACCGCATCCACCATGCACAAACAGCTGTCCAGACAAGTAGAAAAAAAAATAGAAACAAAAAAGGCTACGTTATAAGAAGAAAGAGTCAAAGAATGAAGATGGTTATGACCTTGGAATGCGTTAATTTCTGAAAAGTGAGAAAATCAAGCAAATATATATATATTTTCTTTTCTTATCTTAGTTTTACCTCTCCCTTTTTGGATTTAAGCGACCCAAGCAGCCCGGGCATTACAGGACCGCAACCTGTCGGGAGAGGGGGGGATTATCTTTGGATCACATACATACTTTTTTGACCAGACAAGGACATGGAGAGCCTCCCCGGATGAGTGATCAGCTCAGTGCCGGGGCTACCTCCGAGACAAAAAAAAAACACACAGGACGAGACACACCATCCACACAAACTCCAAACAAGTCGAGGATGGGATGAAGATGATAATGGCGGCCAGATGATATCGGGGAACCACAAGGTAACTTGTCTCGACCAGGAATCGAACCCGGGCCCGCTGCGTGAGAGGAACGAACGCATCCCCTACGCCATAGCGGTGGACTCAAGCAAATATCTCCAAACTAAAATCGTTAAATTTTTTAAAGCAAATGTCTCAAAACTAAATTTTCATATATGTTTGCAACGAGTTTACAATTTTTATTTTTTATTTTATTTTATTTTTTTTAAATTTATTTATTTAAATTACATTTACAAATTTATGTACAAATACAAATACAAATACAAAAATACACAAATAAACAAAAAACATTTACAAATTTCAAAATTAAAGTAGGCTACAGAAAAGAAAAAGAAAGAAAAGAACCAAATATTTATTTAGAAAAACTCCCGAATGAGCAGACTGCTCGTGCTCGGGTGTTGATTCAGAACATCAGAGTGGAGAAAGAGGAGAAACAAAAAACAAAATGAGAAAGAATGACACACTTATAAAAAAGGTGAAAAATGTAAAACAGAGCTAGAAAAAGAAAATACAAATTTATAAAAAAGGAGACAAAAATATTAAACACAAATACATACAATAAATAATAATAAAAATAAATGACTTAAAGCTAATAAAATTACAAAAAATGTTTTACATACTTATTAAATTTAAAATTGGAGTAAACTGCGAGATCGGGGTATCTACTGATCATAGAGTTATAGAAGCGGGGACCAAAATTAATGGTATGGTTTAATCCTGCCGATGTGAGACATTTGGGTTCTGATAGAAGTAGATTATTATTTCTTCTAGTGCTGTAGGCATGTGTATTTTGCACGATGCTTGTGAAAATATTTTAATAAAGAAAATTTGTAGAGTTGGTCAAACTTAAAAACATTAAATTCCGAAAATGTCAGATTAGTTGGGTAATCAATGTGTTTTCTTAGACAGATTTTTATTATTAAATAGTATTATTAAATATTATTTATAGTTTTAAACTTTTCTAATTTGTGTGGGGGTCTCTAGGGTCGCTCAAAACACATAGCTAACGGCGCACTTGGCTGTGAGTGTACCAATAAAGAGAGGTAACTAATTTATTGCGTGTCTGAGTACTTATCCCGTCTCTGTATATTATACAACAACATAGAGAGCTTATATGGTCAGAGGTCCACGGACTGGCAATGAGCTTAGGATTAACGCCCTGTTTACATTTCACACACATCAATGTGCTTAACACACTGTTACATCATACAGGATGTGGGTTATATAATATTCCACACTATCCGCTAGTAAGGGAACTCAAAAAATCCCTTTACGCAGGCCTACAGGCTGAGGTAGATTTCGAAGTGCTTTTGGTTTAATTTATTCTTCTTCTTCTTTAGCCTTGGCATGACAAACCCGCAATAATAACTGCAAAAAAGAGGAAAGAGCACTTTTTCAAACATTCAAATCTCGCCTTATATGAGAGCTATTGAGAAACTAGTTATTGATTTGTAGAGTACTCATCAAGAACTTTTCAACGATACCCCACAAGACGTGGTTTCAAAAGTTTCTAATTTCCGTACCCCCAAAACCCCCGAATCGTTGGTGTCACTGTAAACTCCATAGGGAGTACTCTAATTTATTCAAACAAAGTTTCCTTCTATACTTCATAGGGGCCGAGATTTAAAGTTTTCAAAATTTCAACCCCCTCCCCGACCCCCCCCCCCTTTGGGCCAATTTTGCTCATTAACGAACTTTTCCGAACTATTGGGCCTAGAAATAACATAATAAAATTTGGTTCAAATATCATCAAAATTACGGCCGCTAGCGTGTAAAGATATATATATATCAATTTTTTTTAACGGGCGGTGGTTTCGTACTTAGGGAAGCATGAAACGTAAAGATATGAAAGAATTTTTTCGAAAATCATGACATGGTATCCATTGCAAACCAGCACGTTTATTTTCTCGTTTTATATTTCAGTGCAGAATTTTGGTTACATCTATACAAGAGGAATTTTGTTGCAAGGAACAGATTATCGACTTCAGAACTAGGTAAACTAGAAGTAATCGGTCCAACCTTAATATAAGAATAAAGTCCACCCCCAGTGCCATGCAAATAGCATTACTATTTAATTTTTGTTGTCGGAGGGGTTAGACCATTGTTGCGCTACCCCCTCAATTCTTAGACGCATTCTCTTTCGGCTGTGCAAACATCAACAAGCAAGCAACCAACTACTCTGTTGGTTGTGTATTGCGGGTTTTCTAGTCGTTAGTAGCAGGCGGTGCTGCAGAGATAAGCAACCAAGGAATTCTTAGAGTCTAAATAAAGATAGCCTTAGCGGAATATCGCTACTATCTAAAAATGTAATCAAGTAGGCCTAAGCTAATAAAACGAAGTGCCAGATGGAGCTAATAGGGCATAATTCCGGAACTATTAATCTTTAGACAAAGGTTTTTTTTAGAAAGTTTCGTCAGATTATGTGAAGGAATAAGTGGGATAACAGAATATTAATAGAAGGAATTTACAACAAATTCATCCCGTCAACAATATTTTTTCAAAAACATATGAAGGCGTGCAAATACGCAGCGAAAACTTTCGAAGTTTTTACGGTAAAAAATTTAAATTTGATTTTTCTGAAATTTTGCCGTCGGTAATAGGCCAAAAGCTATAGGTTTGTAAAATTTCAGGTTTCTAGCTCATGCGGAAGTGGGTAAACTTCAATATTAATGAGTGGGTGACATAGGGTCTAGACGATTGTCATATATGTGACTGACGTCACGGCTGTCTAAGTCAGTTTTTCCAATCTTATGGGGCAGCAAGAAACTCCAAATTTCGCCCGTATAAAGCAGTTGAAAGTGCCAATATTTGTTACAAATTTTACGATTCTAGTTGTCCTGTAGGTGTGTCAAAAATTACGTAATGTGAAAAGAATACACAAAATTTACTTGAAATTTAAAAATCTAACTCTATCTAAAGTATAACTGATGGAAATAGGCAAAAGGTCATAGGAATAAATTTGTATATCTTTCAAAATACATCCCTGCTGGTGCAATTGGTTTTTTTTGTTACGACTTGACGTATACCTACTATAAGCCTCCAAAGAAGGTCTGCAAAGATCTTAAAGTTTCGTCCGCTATTTTGGATATTTTTGGGGGGTTAAAAAAATGAAAATCGATATTTTACGTCAGTTATAGGATTTAATCTACAAATATGCAAATTTCATGTTTCTGACTCATCTCGAAGTGGACAAACAATTATGTCAGTTAGTGGGTTAGCCACTTTGCTCTTTACAAAGCATTTGACCGTTAATATTGATCTTTACTCCGGTACCGGTCCACCGAAATGGTCCAAATTCAATAGTATTCGCCCTATCGATGTTGTAAGTGCGTACACTAAGTTTCATGAAAATCTGATAAAGCGAGTTATCGCGCACACAGGCACACGGACAGATAGACTGACGTCTATGTAATCTTAAAAAGTACCATTCTGGCAATTAATAATTTCCCTTAAAGGAGAACTCCAGGATGTAAAAATATTCAGTTTTGGAAACTCGGTGTCAGGAAATGTAGTAAACTTTCTTAAGCACTACTCTATCATGGAAACGAGAGGATAATTCTCCATATTATAAAGTTAGGCTAAGATTTTGTTTGTTTGTTTGACCTCCGGTGTGGTCTTGTGGTTAGCGTCGATGACTACAGATCCGTCGGCTCGGGTTTGATCCCCGGTACCTCCTCGGATTTTTCTGAAGTAGGGAGGTCTGGTAGGGGTCCACTCAACCTCGTTATTCAAATTGAGGAGCTACTTGATAGAGAAATAGCGGCTCCTGTCATGGAAACCATCATTAACGGCCGTGGGTGTCAGCATGCTGACCACATGCCCCAATCCTGCCATCTGCCTATGGTAGATGACGCAGCGGCCGGGTTGTAGGCCTTGTTCCTTCAGGGATGTATCGCCACGTAGTTCTTTAAGATTTTTTTAGCGTTATGTTGTATATTCTATAGGGTATCGTTCGTCACACATTAGGGCTTTTTTACACCTTACGATAAACTTGATTCAAGAACACCTTCTGCATCTCTGGGTCACATGGTATTTGGAAACACCTGAAACTTGCATGGAACTTCTTGTGTTACACGACATGATGGGAAAGTAATGGAGTCAATTCTATATTTCCCCTTCTTTCTAGTTCCATCAGCTTTTCAACTCTCATCTGGACGCTTCCTATTCCTCTAAACTTTGCCTTCCGCATTACATTTCCATTCAACATAGCGTTGCTACGGTGATGTATTGTAAATCTAATGGATAAGCTTTCACATTTTATTCTGCAAGTATCCAAGCAACTGTGGTGTATAGTTTCATTGAAACAGTTGCGAATGTTCTCATGGCAACTAAAACGTAAATAAAAGCATGCTGGAGTTCTATATAGTATAGGATAATGACTAATAACAAAGTTATTTTCGTTCTGGAACGAGTTTACGAAATAAATAAAATACAGTAGTTTAACTAAATACTTCTACTTTATATATACCTGTATATAATAGTTGTCCTTTATTTATTTTATCCTGGTGTCTTCTACTTTATGCGAGGCGCGACCATAAAGTAAGATTCCCTGTGGCCGCTTCAGAAACAAAACACAATTTCAAGGAAATATTTATTACAACAGTCCCAGCCAGTGTTCAGCTATTTTTCAACATATTTGCCACCGGATTTGAAACATTTGTCTTACCGTGGCACCAACTTTTGAATACCTGTGACGTGGAAGTGTGCCGCCTGGGATTTGAACCACTGTGTGACAACCACCTTCGCCTCTCTGTCATTATTTGTCATTTCGTGAGGTGTAGGAAAAGATGGAAATCACTGGGAGCGAGTTCCAGGCTTTAGGGTGAATGTTTAAACACCTCTCAGCCGAACTTCTGCAGGAGACTTGCTAGGTGTTTAAACATCCACCCTACAGTCGTATGTGTTATTAATAGTGTTATTTATTGTTATTATACATGATTTAAAATGCTTCGCCACACAAATAAATAATTAATTATACATTACTTTCATCTCCTTTTGCTTATATGCAGCTTATATGCGCAATGGTTGTGTTCAGTGATTAATTGCTTTTGATCAAAGAAGCTACAGGTATGAAGATGTTTCAGTGTTCAGTCCTTGTAAAAAACATTTGAACGTAGGTGCGATGAAATGAAAGCGATAAAATAAAAACGACAAAATCATGACGATAGATTCTTGCGATTTGTTGAAATTCCACATATTCTTTTACTAGATTGGTCACTCATTCATGAGCTAAATAAAAATAATAGGCTAATAATAATTAATACTATTATTAAAATATTAATAATAATAAAATAAAACCATTTAATTAATAATACTAATTAAAAATAATGTATTATCATTTTTTCCTTTCGATTAGGCCAGCTTAGGACCACGTGAAACAGTTGTCTTCTTCTTGTCTTCCCAAAACTTCTTCATTCTTTCGCGATGTTGCAGTTTCCGTTCTTCCGTCCACTTACTTCCCGTTTTCTTCTTAGGTTTCTCTGGAAATTCGCCATCAAATAATGCTTTCCTAAACTTTTCTGTTTGCAATATCCACCTTTTTGATACTGAGTAATTTCAAACCTCCTTCAACTTCCTTGAAAGATGCTAGTTTTTTTTACTTTCATACTGATAAAAAATTTGTTTGGTAAGTCTGTCTCTTTCCATTCTGAAAATATGATAATAGAATAATGTATTAACTCAAGTGAAAGCACAACATTGATGATGTTGGGGCAATATTTATATTATTGAGTATTTATGAAAAGCATTTTTGTTTTTACAGTGAAAATTTGTTTTATTTAAACTACATAAATTAGAAATATAAACGGATTTTAACCGTTAAAGTTATAAGTGTTTATTATTATTATTATTATTATTATTATTATTATTATTATTATTATTATTATTATTGCTATAACCTGTACCATTCTAAAGTAACGTTTTTCGTCATATAAAGTAGCTTTATGTTAGGAATATTCTGGCTGGAGATATTAGGAACACAGTTGATTACTGAAGGGAGTCTAGACTCTGAAGCACTGTGCAGACTGATCAATTCGTGGTGCATCCTTTGAGGCATCAGAGAGATTAGAGGATTACTGTTGTCAAGCTCATTTGTAGTTCACTGGTAATTATACGGAATTCCCTGGTTTGAATACAGTCTGCTCACCCATAGAAATTCTTTACCCTGAGCAAAACTAAATCAACAATATGACTTATGAACTATGAACTCTGAAGTGCGATTCTGTGTTATCGGAATTTCAAATATTCAGATTCATTAACAGCAAATTTCGTACAGAAGAGTAGCCCATATCGACGCTTTGAAAGGTTCATATTAGAGTCCTGCGTAAACTGGTTCGATTTTGTGTACTAGACTATGCGATGTTTGTATTCGATCCATAGGCGTAACCAGGCCGACCATATGGGGGGGGGTTATAACATCCGCGGAGTCTGGGGGGTATGGAATATCCCCCAGGGAGAG
The DNA here is from genome assembly GCA_964059195.1 of Ectobius pallidus. Lineage (NCBI taxonomy): Eukaryota > Metazoa > Arthropoda > Insecta > Blattodea > Ectobiidae > Ectobius > Ectobius pallidus. Next base: position 144,885,499 of record CAXKWD010000007.1, read on the forward strand.
GGGGGTCCGGGGGTCCTCCCCTGGGAAATTTTAAAAATTAAGATGCAAAATAACAAGTTTTAAGCTTCCGGGGGTCCTCCCCCGGAAAATTTTAAAAATTAAGATGCAAAATAACAAGTTTTAAGCTTCCGGGGTCCATCCCCGGAAAATTTTTAAAATTAACACGCAAAATAACGAGTTTTAAGCTTCCCACACTTTATACTTGTATTAAGTAATTTATGGGCAGACTTAAAAAAAATTATACAATTTTCCTTTTTTTAATCAATGGGGGGGGGGGGGTTCAAACCCCCAAACCCCCCCCCTCGTTACGCCTATGATTCGATTAGAGTACTACTCGTATCCCTAAGTGACAAATAGGTATTTTCGAATCTTAATTATAAGATTAATGTTAAAAGCAGATTATCTATCTTCTTCGTCTTCTTCGTGTACGGGGTACGCCGTAGCGTAGTGGTTGAGGCTCTGCGCTACGAAGGTCGCGGGTTCGATTCCCGATGAGGTCGTTGAGATTTTTCAATCCTTCTGGTGGCACTATGGCCCTGGGATCGACTCAGCCCCTAACAGGAATAAGTACCAGGAGCATTCATGGGGTAAAGGCGGTCGGTGCGCTACAAACCTGAAGGTCGCGGGTTCGATTCCCGATGAGGTCGTTGAGATTTTTCAATCCTTCTGGTGGCACTATGCCCCTGGGGTCGACTCAGCCCCTAACAGAAATAAGTACCAGGAGCATTCCTGGAGTAAAGGCGGCCGGTGCGTAAGGCTGACAACCTTACCACCTTCATGTGCCGAATATCCAAAATCTGGGAGCCTCAACCTTCTGGAACCCTCTGGGCCTTCATGGCCTGTGTAGGGATCAATTTACTTTACTTCTTCGTGTACCGTCTCCTATCGGAGATTGGCTGGCAACTTCATTATTCCCTCTCTCCTGGATGCAATTTAAAGGAAACTGTTGATTGGTGAAAATATTTTTCTTCTTCTTCTTAGTTCTGCACCCATGACATTCTTCTTCTACCTAGACTTCTTTTCCGAATAATTTTACCTTGTAATATTAATTTTAAGAAATCATATTTCCTTCCTTAATAAGTAGCCAAAATATTGCAATTTTCTTTCCTACATATATTGTTTAATAACATTTAATTTGGTATTTAATATTTTAAAAATATCTTATTTTCTCACTTTATTTGTCTATTTAACTTTCAACGTTCTCCTATGTGATCACATTACAAAACCGTTCAGTCTCTTACTTAAATCTTCTGCAAGTGTCAAAGGTTCCATTCCATCTAGCAAAATTTTAACTGCATAGCATTTAAATAAATTCCTCCGCAGTTCTAATTTTAAAAATTATTTTCACTTTCCAAAAACTTTCCAGGCTTGTTCTCTCTTACTTCTGATTTTTGAGTTGTTTTTCCAATCACCTATTAATCTTGTACCCAAATATTTCTAGGATTATCATACAGTATAGCTAAGAAAGCATATAATCTAAAATCTGAAAGATATTCTAAATTTTGAACAAACGAATTTTACAACACTGATAAGAGTTAAATGTGAGATACACTTACTATAAGGATGGTTCTAGAACGGACAACCCTTACCCAGCTCACTCTCTGTAAGGCTATACATTCCGTTCTATCAGTTTGCATTCCATTCCTGTTATGTAACCCATTTAACTTCGAGTTTCATCTATTTGCCTTCCATTTATCTTGGAATTGTTATTCTTTAATTTCCGATTCTTTACGAATGAGTCCTATGAACTGCTATTCCGAATGGCAGGAACCGACACATTTATAAAATAATTCATTTCCTGAATTCTTACTAAAAATAGAATGAATCTTATGTCTGTAATAGAGATAAAACAAACATACATTGTAGAAGGGAAATATGATAGTCGTTTGTTGAATTTTAAAATTCCAGTAAGCGTTGACAATAAAACCTATCGGAATAAAATTAATGATGTAAACAGAAACAGGAAATATTTCATCGCTTCGTAACGATATTCATACAAGAAGCTGCGAGCGATATCACTCTCCATTACGCAAAGTGCTGCTGTTCTTTCTTTTCCTTTGAGCAAATACTTTAATATATTCTTCCATGGTTACGAGTCCTTTTATACAGAAAGTCCCATTTATCTTCTACAGGTAGGCGAAAAAAAAGCGGACCGACTCTTGTAGCTGATTTCAGAGCCTTGTGATACGTAAATAAATGTAAGAGATCTAACAGAAACGTTTGTTTTCACAAGCAATGCAAATTACGTGAAATTATTTCTCAATTCAAACAATTTATCGGCACTAGAACAAATTTCAATACATTCCCTGCTATCATATGAATGCCGCTAGGCATGCCCAGTGGCTCATATCGGCAACTTAGATATTTTAGTGGTCCGCTTCCCCCCCCCCCCCTACCTGCACGCCTCAATTAATTATTGTGTGTGCACTGATATTCAAAATATTTTTCTTGAACGCTATTTTAAAACAAGGGTCTAACATAATCATGGAAGTTTGGTTCATGTGCCTGCATTATTTTTACGGTGGCCAGACGTCCGGCTTTTGGCCGGACTGTAAGGCTTTTTTCTAAGCAGATTTGTCCCCCTTTTCGAGACTCTGATGGATCGGTAAACATATTAATAAAATTTGTATTTTCCCGTATGTTCCTGCCAATCCTAAGGTTGGCACGCTTGTCGATACTATCATTTGTTTAGTTGGTGCCGCGGAAAAATCTTAATCTATTCCTAAGGATGGCACGCTTGTCCGTACGATGATAGCGTACTATCATTTATTTTATGTAAATGCAGTTAAGTAAAATTAGTCAGGGTTATACCATGTAATATCTGCTGTCCAGCCGTCCATGCCCGAAATTTTATCCTATACTAGATTACCGAAGAAGTGTTTCCTCCTTTCTGACATTTTAAAAATGGCCACCATAATTATTTTGCAAAATAATATTTTTACGTATATTACCTAATTTTCTAATATTAGCCGATTTGGTCCAAAATCAATAGGTTTCATCCCATGGGCGTTATAAATAGGTATACCAAGTTTTATGAAAATCCGATAAAGCGTATTTGAGTTATCGCGCTTACAGACACACAGACAGACAGTCAGACAATCCTGTCTACTGGACGATCTCGTAAAGTACCGGTACCATTCTGGCACTTAATAATTGTGTACGTAATATCATTAGATAATCTATTTATTGCATACATTATAAAGGGCGAGTTGGGTAGTGAATTCAATATTTGACGGGTGCCCCGGAAAAATTTTCACTGGGGCCCTTGCTTTCTTTCCACGGCCCTGTACCCCAATGGCGTGCTATAATCTATTTATCAGTAGGCCTAGGCTATAGCCCTGATTGATATAGATTACCCAGTAATTCAGAACAATCAACTCAATTGTGCCTGTCTTCAATTATTCAGATTAATTATTCGGATGTTGGGTATGTATAGTGATAATTACTGGATCATGTTGAGCCACAAGGAGAAGAATAAGAACAAAGCAAATCCAAAGCCCTCTCATTATCTCAGACAATGACGTAGTAGAGCCTCATCCCTGCTAATGACAAATGAATGATACCGATTAAGAAGATAATGACGGGAAATATAGGAACTACGCGTGAAGCACGCCATTTCCGGAGCACCATCATAATGAATACGGGTGAATTTGGTGGAATTCAGAACATCAAATTGCATTTTTTATTTCATAAAATTTCTTATTTTGAACGTAAACATTGTTTAACAGCTCTCTCTCCGTCTATGTAAAGTTTCATTTTACGAACTGAGCTAATTACAGTAAAAATGCTTGTGCTAGCACGTTTTAGAGATTATAGAATATATCACCAGATGTCTTCCCTTTCGTACATTCGCCTGAAATAAAGGCGATTGTAACCGAGCGATGTGGCCGAGATGGTAACGTCATGGACTCGCATTCGGGAGGTCCGAGGTTCAAATCCCGTGGCCGGCCAATTTGACATGGGTCTTTCCATGGTTTCCTTTAGTCGTAAAGACAAATGCCGAAGTGGATATTTAGGGGTTAGTTTCCCATTCTACTGGATTCGTTAACTTTGTTATTTACTCACGTAAATCGGCAAAATTTCATGTAATATTATTCTCCAGAAGTTTTAGAATCCATATAAGGGCACATTTTGTTTCTAAGAATATTTTAAATATGGGTAAAATCGGTAAGAAGTTCACAAAAAACTAACCTAAAATGGCGCTCAGATTGGAATCACAATAATACAGAATCAGCTGCTAGAAACAGCGCAGGTGCATGCTGGGAAGAAGCTGATGGGTCACGTGGTGCTGGAATCAGCTGCCAACGTGATAATGGTCAGACAACCCTCCGGAAGATATAATATGCCACATTTTCGAAACCGACAAACAGTGTATCGTACATTATTCTAAAATGCAAGGGCGCTTCGCTTCGGCTGCCGCCTCCGCTCGCGCACTTAACTAATGTGGTTAGTATTTTGCATTATTTAGCTTTATGTAGAGGTTGCAGGACCGTATGGAACAGACCAATGACATGCAAGGTCGTTGGGAGCCAATGGGAGTGTTGGTCTGCAAGCCAGAGACCGCATACCAACGCCGAACATCGCGTGCCGAAATCCAGTAGAGTGGGAAACTAAACCCGATATTTATATACCACATGAAGCATCCTCACCATTTCATCCTGTATCATATCCATTCAAGGTCATATCAGTTAAAATTTACTTCATTAAATACACCGACAATAGAAACAATTGATAAGTGATAGTTCCATGGCCTACCCTACTGTACAGACACAGATTCCGAACTCATGATATAGCCTCGAAGCTAAGAGGAGTATAAACACAGCTGAAATAAAAATGGCTATTGTTTAAAAAATCTTGCAGGAAGCACCCTGGTGCCCGTATCATGGGAACTATTCAGTAGAGCAAGTATTGTATCTAAATCCGTGTCGCGAATTTACATACATTTCAGCATTTTTAGGTCCATAATCGAAAATATTATTTTTAGAAATATTTCTGTGTTTGTGAAGAACACGGCTCGAAAACGAATAATATAAAAACAAAATTCTGTATTTGAATTAGTTATTAATCCAAAAATAAAATTCTGTCATTATACGATTTTCCTTCTCGAGCTATGCTGTTGACACACACACGCACAGACAGACACACATAGACATGTTTTTGAAAGCGCAGTTTTGGATTGAGAGACCTCAAAACTTGTATTTTTGTTGAAAATGTGACATCGAGTTTCGAGATAACTTAGATCGCAAAATTCTATATATAGTGTTTATGGTACGGATAGAGGAAGTAACAAACGAGGTAGTCATTATAGACTAAATGAACAAAATGTAAACATTGTAAATTCTGTCTCTTGTTTATTTACCTTTACATTTTCTTTTGCCACAATTCTCTCGTGACGCATGACTGCACAACTGAAACGCTGGAATTAATCGCGAGTTGGATTATTAAACAAGAGCATACCTTCAAATTATTCCCTTCATGAAATCCAATTGTAGGCTAAATACAATTTCGCTCTAAAATGCAATATTAATTTGGTTACATTGCACAGTGCACAATGTTGGGCTGCCTAGAGGCTAGGTGCTAATATAAATTTACTTCGCTTAGTTCAAAGTAATTGGAAAAGTAGATAGGTTAGTGTTCGAAGGTTTTTCTACTTTTTTCTTACTTACTTACTCAATGGCAATAGACAATATTCCTCAGCAAGCTAAAGGAACATTATATAGTTTGTGGAACCCGAAGGTTCATTGCCGCGCTTACCTGAGCCCGCCATTCAACCCTATTCTGTGCTAACTCTATCCAATCGCAAATCCCACTTCCCTTAAATATATCCTAATATTGTCCTCCCACCTACTTCTGGGTCTTCCAAGTGGCCTTTTCCCTTCGGATCTCCCAGTCAATACTTTTGAGATATGTCTTTACTCCCCCATGCGCGCAACATGTCCAGCCCATTTCATCTTCCGTGATGTAATTACCCTTACTATATCCGGTGAAGAGTACAGGTCATGAAGATCGTCGTTATGCAGTTTTCTCCAGTCCCCATTTTCATCTCTCTTAGGCCCAAATAACATGTTCTACTTTTTTCTAAAGTAAAAAAATACAGATTTCCTCCTAAAGTACCATTTATCGATACAATCAATCTATTGGACTATTAGCCCATTAGCCTATTAGCAATTTATGACAGCAAAGCATCTAAACCGATAGTATCCTTCGTATACACTCTCCTTAAAGGAAGAAACACATAAAGAGGGAGCAAAACTGAAGTAAAATAACAATGAAAGTCGTGATATTTCATTTAAGGCATTTGCATGACGCTAAAATTTAAAATATTTCGAATGTAGTAGTTTAAGACCAGCTGCGTGGTCTCGTGGTGGCTAAGGATCCGCAGGCCAGGGTTCGATCCCCAGTACATCCTCGGAGTTCTCTCAAGTAGGGAAGACTGGAACGGGGTGCACTAAGCCTCGTGATTCAAACTGATGAGCTAGATAGAGAAGTAGCTGCTCCGGTCACGGAGACCAACATTTACGGTCGTGGGTGTCGGTATGCTGACCACATACCCCCAATCCTGACTTCTGCCTAAGGTAGATGATGCAATGGTCGGATAGTAGGCCTAGTCCCTTCAGGGATGCAGAGCCACGGAATTAGTTATTTATAGTAATTTGAAATTTATGTGAGCTAAATTATGTGGGGTAAGACTAAGGAAAATGTAAAGAATGAATGTAGTAAATTTTTCATTGCTTTCAGTTTCCTTTAGTATTGTTAAAAATTCGCACGTAGTACCGTATTAATAATTCATCCTTTGTAAGTAGGTAATGATTAGCTAGAAATTCAGGTGTTTTGATTTTTCAATATAGGCTTGATAGACTAATCTGTATTCCTCAACTTCATCCCAAGTCACCATTCGGTTAATAAAGAATTCAGGCAAGCTAAAGATTTACCATTTTTATAGGAATTCAGGATTCAAACCAGGAAAATAGATGTTCGTCTCCTAATATCCGTTTTCTGGTCAATGTCGGGAAGGAAAAGGAATAAGATGAAAAGGGATATCAAGAATCGATATCGAGTGCGTAAGTTGCGTTCATTAAAACAGGACCTCTTCCTTTTCCCCTTCTTTTCTCTTCCTTTCCCATCACTTTACCATATCTTCTCCAACTTCTCCTTCGTTTTTTTTCTTGTTCCGACTCATTTGACTTTCACAAGAGGCCAGTTCTCTTTCCTTCACAACCTTTCCACAATATTCAGCCACGCATTTCCTTTAAATTGGAAAGCATCTCTTCAAATCATCACGTTCAGATGGAGCAGCAAAATTTTATCTCGCCAACACGGTTCATTGCGTTACATTTTTACTTCTCTGATTATTATCTTTGTGAAATGAATGTTCTATTCAGAGTTGAATACAATGTTCTGTGTGGGCTTTGACATGTAACAGAGAATTTGAGGAGGCAATGCCTATTACTAGCTTTTCGATTGTTTTAAGGCTTTGTTAGTATCATGCAGCATTTATAGCAATTTATTAAATACTAGCTTAAAAGGCCCGGGTTTTTTATTTTGTAATTGGAAATTATCTTATGAAGGACTTTCGATTTTTAAATTATAGGTCCTTATATAGGTATTTAGAATTTGAAATAACTTAGGAAGAACGACTTATCACACTCAAACTATTCCCTCAGAAAACGCTAGATATAGCTTTTTATGGCTCATAGAGGATGTAAAATTCTGCATCCCATCGCTTGTACAGTCGGTCAAATAAAAAACGTCGGGACTCGTATGCAGTTAAAATTAAAGTTTTAACGCATTAGTTCACAAGTTTCCTATAAAAAACATAAAATACAAGTCATTTTCGGAACATATGAGGCCATGCGACAGGAGGGAAAAATTGGACAACGAGGGAAAAATGAAAAACGCGGAAAGCTCAACACACGATATTCAACTTAATGTACTGTCATAATTCATTTTGCTTTGTGTCATCGCCACATACAAATGCTAAAGTGAGACAAAGTGTAGTTAGGGCTGTAATTGACCTGCATTTTTCGGCCTCTGAAGCAGCGAGAAGGTTCCATATTTCTTAAAGAGGTGGGTACTTCACTATAATGCGACCGGAAGTTTTCATAGGAATCGTGGATCTGGCCGGCCATGTATTTCGATGCTATTAGATTGGTGGCAGAAGTTGAACGTAAGTAATTGATTTTGCACTAGAAGTACCGGTATTATAAAATAAAATTCTTAAAAAATGCTCCTTGAATAAACATATTCCTCGCGAATCTATTAATTATTAATATTATAAAAATTTGCAACCAAGAATATGGCGGATTTGAGGCATATAGCCACAGCCTTCTATACATGTTTGTTTTGGAACAAAACTGACTAAATAATCAAGAAAATACATGGATAGACAAGAGGCGTGTGTGAACCTAACCTTAAGTCTTCCTGTACATGCGCATATGCTCGTTCGTGATACTTAATCAAATACCGCCCGACGTTTTTTATTTGACCGACTGTACACAGCAAGCCTGGTAGGGGTTCAAATAAGAAGATACAGAAATTCCGGTAACATAAAATTGTATTGTCTTTGCGTAATATTTTATTTCTCACTCTTATGTTACCATAAAACCGTTTTGGGGATGAAATTTGACAGAAATGCATTATCACTTTCATACTTCTCTCCCCAAAAACTTGGGATATAATAATATACATATTACCGTACCTCATAGGCTATTGTTTTCTTTATGTCCAGGATAGAGAAAGTTATGTGACTGCATTATTTTCGTGGATTTCGTTCTTTAATATTTATTTATAACATGGATTATATTGGTAGTTCTCTAATTTGTCAAGTCTCGTTTCATTTATTTCCAAAGCCTAATGTAAAGACTGCCAACAATACTGTTGTCAAGTGAACTGTGATTTGGATTTGATAATTCTGTGTAAAAAGGTATTAAGTATTCTCAAAAACATTTAATTTTTGACATTTAAAATCAATTTTTTTTAATCCTTCGTTAGTGAGCACTTACATTATGAAACGAAGGTACTGTCAAAATTCCAAGTCTCTACCTATTATAGTTTAGGCTCTACGTTGATTCCTGTCAGTCAGTCAGTCAGTCAGTCAGTCATTCAATCAGTCAGGACAAAGCCTCTTATATATGGAGAGATTATTGCTTTAACTATTTAATACATGCATCAATGAGCAATCCGGTGTAATGGTAGACATAACTTTTCACCCAATCACTGTTACCTTTCGCCTTACTGTTATCGTTTATTTTCATCACACCTATGTTCTATTGTTTTTTATCTGAGTTTGTGCCAACATATTGAAATATCTTTTTAACTTCTTTGGCCCAAACGATTAATCGTAAAAACAATCGCATCATCATGATCAAGATCTTCCATTTAAACACATCCAACAGATTCATAGGCGTACCGAGGGGGGGGGTTTGGGGGTTTGAACCCCCCCCATTGATTAAAAAAAGGAAAATTGTATAATATTTTTAAGTCTGCCATAAATTACTTAATACAAATATAAAGCGTGGGAAGCTTAAAACTCGTTATTTTGTGTCTTAATTTTTAAAATTTTCCGTGGGAGGACCCCCGAAAGCTTAAAACTCGTTATTTTGCATCTTAATTTTTAACATTTTCCGGGGGAGGACCCCCGGACCCCCTCTCCCTGGGAGGTATTCCATACCCCCCAGACCCCGCGGATGTTATAACCCCCCCCCCCATATGGTTGGCCTGGTTACGCCTATGAACAGATTTAAAGAAGAAGAAGAAGAACTTCCGTCATATTTTATTTTTCATAATTTTTATTTTAAAACTTATGCATGAGGGCATAAAGCGGAGAACAAGAAATATTATGACATAGAGAACGTAGACTTATCAAAACAATTCTGTTAAAAAATTTCCCTGGTGAGCAGATAGCGTTCTCTAGGGAAAATAACAGAAAGCCAAGCGAAGATTGTTGAAAATTATATGAACGTCAAAAGTTCACCGATACGCTTGAAAAGGCTTGTGGAATAGTTCGGAAAGGAAGTTAGTGAAAGTTATTAGCTCTATGTGCAATTGGATTTGAACCGAACGGCAATTTTAGATACCACTTCCCGTACAGCAGTATAGGCCTATATGTCCGTAATTCCATCATTCAATGCCATATCTTGAAGAGTGGAAGAGTAACTGAATTTATGACATACTCCCAAGTTCTGAAATAGTCTGATAGGACTTCATTACAGCCTATACAAATTGCGTTAATTTTCTATACTATATATGATTCCCAGGCAGAAGGGTTTTATTAAGTATTCCGACGGAAGGTGGAACCAAGCTTGAGTGCTCTCAACAAAATCTGTACCTCAGAGCCAAAGGAACGTAACTCCAAATTTAATATTTTTTTGTTTTTTTTTTTTCATATTCTTTACTAACTTCTTGACCTCTATAGAACCAATTCATATTAAATCCATAACTTCATTAGAAACCAAGATATTGAGAGCCAAATAGTAGTAACTCCATTCCCCTTTATTGTTCATAATTTTGTTTTTAGCTCCTCCTGTAAAGTTTAGTTTTTGGCAGTTACGCTCGTTTGGCTCTGAGGTACAGATGACGATGAAACAAACATAACAAATGTGATGAACAGTTGAAAGCATTACACCCTGTTGGCGCATTAGTTTCGCGCTGTCTATCTATGCCCAAGGTTGTGGGTTCGATCCCGGCCCAGGTCGATGGCATTTACGTGTGCATAAATGTGACAGGCCCATGTCAGTAGATTTACTTGGCATGTAAAAGGACGCTTTCGGGATAAAATCCTGGCATACCGGGACGGTCACAGCCTAAGTTGCAGTACATCTCCATCGTCAAATAACCATTTACCAACCATTACACCCTGATGTGAAAGCAAATAGACCAGGTTTAAGATTATTACAAGGAAGAAAACAAGGTATGTTGAGCTCTATGTGACCATACATTACGTCTGATAGTTTTGCCATTTGTGCTGAAGTGTTCCCTTCCGAATTCAATCACAATCGATGCTAATTGTGATTCTGATTTTGGTATACGACTTTACTTTAGGCATATTGCCATAGTTTTCTACGGTGAACAACTGGAACATTAGCGACGAAACCGGTTGTTGTGGACGGGGAGTACCTGACTTCACCTATACCTCATGCGATGTTATGATTGCTCCATTTACTTACTAAAGTCCCTCTGTCCGGTGATTTCACAAGCGTAATTTCTGTATAACTTATAATTAATATTTTACTAGCAATTTAAAATACGAGGGACGTTCAATAATTTTATTAGAGTTCTACGTCTGCAAAATTTATTGTAATGTACCCACACTAACATAACACATTCTATACCTCGTCTTAATAAGAAAATGCCACTGAAATCATTGTGCTCTGAAGTGTCAATAAATGTCATAGGTATTTATATATAAGAGAAATCATATAAATCTAACTTACCGACCACCGACAAACAAGAACCTCAAATGTATAGCGGCGCACCGAGCCGGACGTTCTGATTGGTTGGTGGCATCTATTCGACCGAGTATATATTTCATGCATTTCGTATGCAGGTATGGAATCATAGTCGAGGTCATCGCTTACTATACTAGTATAGTATAGTCTACTATTACTAATATCTCAATTAATATAATTAAATTGATATAATCAAGTGCAAAAAATAGCATGCAATACTCGTTCCGTCAAAATAAATCCCACAGCACAACATACAAAAATTTCACTTACAAGACTCATCGATATGCGTCATATGAAATGGCAACACAGCAACTATTAATGTAATTACTGAAAGGACAATATCCCGTAACAGTAAACGCTGGACCCCAATGCTATTACACGAAGGGCACAGAAACTGGAAGCAGTGTTAGCAAATTGCTTCAGTTCAGGTAATGTGGTGAGATGAGCATCGCAACAATTATCTGCAAAACACAAACAAGCAAACCACGCGCTCATTCAGAGTGGGTCACGGTGAAATCCAATTCCATGCAAACAGCAAAACCCGAGCACTGCCCCCTGTGAAACATTATGTTCCAGTTGTTACAGAAGTGTTTGCTATTATGAAAGTTACCGGTACTACAGCACAATATGTGTAGGCATGGCCTCCTTTATTGTACCAGGCCAGGACAGTCTCTCTCACCAGCTGATCAGTTCCGGCCGGTTTTTGTCAACATATAAGGTTATGTTGTTTCTTGAAAAACTCTGTACTACGGTTTAAAGAATAGTTTAATAACGGAATTATATTTATTTTCAGTTACTGATAATTTTACATGTAAAGTAAACCTCCAAGAATAAAGATAGATTTATTATGTCAATTTTTAACATAAAATGAAACCGCTCGTACTCGCGACATAACACACTCACCTTTCTGAATCCGTAAAACAATATTATGCAATACTTCATTCCATATTATATTACTATACAAATGTCACACTATATACACAACACACTATGGTATTACATCTCGTAATATACAGTTGGTAATTTCTATGAAAAAACGTAGTAAAACACAGAACACAACGTTCAATCGTCCATATACCAACACCGCCGTCCGGCCGGAATCAAATGTTGTCAGATTGAACTGCTCCGGCCTGGTAAAATAAAGGAGGCCGTGGTGTAGGTAATCATATATCTCTCTTATAAATTTAACAGAGTTAAAAATTTCAATAACGTGTTAACATTAAATTTAACAGGGTTAAACATTTCTATAACGTGTTAACATTTTCAGAGCTGAATTTAATGTAATTTCATGAAGTGATGTCATTGAGTTCGTAAGTTTAAAATCACTGGAGACAATTTTATTAGAAGAGCTGGTTTTGATAAATCACAATTTTATCATAATAATTAATTCGAAGATTAAAAATTAAGAACAAAGTAATTAAAACATTAGGCCTATATTTACTAACACTTACACGCGAATCGTTCATAAACTAAACGATTAATAACTATAATGAAACAGCTAAAAATAGTATTTGGAGTGCATTCCACGATTAGAAAGCGCTTCTATTGTATTTGACATTATAAACAAATGAACCGACCGGGGTGAGCTCACAGAATCGAAGCGAGTCTTCCTAGAAGAAGACAACTTCTGCATTTTAGTATAATACTTTTATTTTATTGACTTTAAATACATTTAAGAATTCTTAGTAATATTTATGAATAACTTATTGTTTGTACACAAGTTTTATATTTGAATCGGTTATTTATGAAAGGGCTCATGTCATGATTTTTTGAAAAACGAGTTTATCATGAAAATGGATTGTCCCAACATCCACGCATCGTTTACTTATGAAAGATCTCTTGTCACACCAATACTTTGCAAGATACAGCCATTGCAAGTCTGTGTTTAGTTATGAAACGGCTCATGTCAATGACAAGAGCCCTTTCTTAAATAAAGCATGGTTAGCAGCAATGGTCTGGTAACCAGCTGTCTCTGTTCACTTCTCATTGTTATTGGTATTGTTGATTAGGTTCCTACTTTCTCTTACAGACAGTGGACGATTCAAAAAGATTGTGTACAGACTGCCCATAAGGGGCCACTCTTATCTGGCCTGTGACAGAGTCTTTGGCCTTGTCAAAAGAAAATTAAGGAAATGTGACCGATATTACACAATAAAAGACGTATGTGAAATGATATTAATGTCTTCAGTACAGGGAAAGTTTACTGTTGATTTAATAGAAACAGGAAATATTTTGGATTTTCAAAAAATGGTGGCCTCAGTTCTATAAAAAATGTACTGTTTCCGAAGAAACCAAATATGAAAAGAAGGGAAAAAGATAATATTTTACTATTTCTAACTACCATGAATTCTCGTTCCAGCAATCAAGTAAAGGAAAAGTAACAGTATTATCTTTTATTAGTGGACACATTCAAACTACATGTTTCAAACTACAGTAGCTATCCCGAAACAATCAAGCATTTCTCTACCCTACCCATTTCTCAGAAAAAATACCTATTCCTAAAACGAAAATGGATGATATAAAGAAGCTTGTTCAGTTCGTCCCTGAGGAACATGGTTTCTTTTATGACGAGGTGATTCAGTGGCCTTCAGTTGAAAAAGAACTGTGAAATGTAATGATATGAGACTTTACTGTAAATGGTGTGTTTGTTAAAAACCCATTATTATGTATCTGTTATAGCCAATCTCATTTGTGTATACAATGTTTAATGTAAAATAAGTAGCCTTCGTAAAGTCTCATTCATTGCATTGTTTGTTTTTACTTTTGTCTCTATGAATGGGCGCTTGTCAGCCCTTTGTTTATGAAAGGACTCTTGTCAGACAACTTTGATAAGCCCTATCATGCAACATAAACAACATAATTGTTTTTAGTCATCGTTATTATTAGTGGTTAGTAGAATCAAAATAACTAGAATAAAAAAATCTTTCGTATTTATTACTAGTTGGAAAATAAACAGTTTTTTTTAATTCCCCAACATTTTACTTTTCGTGACAAGAGCCCTTTCATAAATAACCGATTCATTTGTAGACCAGTAGCTTATGCTACTTATAACGTGTGTCCCACGCAAGAGTTGGCCAAAGACGCGGGTTCGTGCGGCGCGGCAGGCACAGCTCCAACTCCTGAGCGATCGGGTGAAATATCTACGCTAATAATGCCGCGATGGGTGAAACGATTCAGGTTCTCACATTTATAGTTAAAACTACAATGAAAATAACCATGTACCTCAACACAAGAGATGTTGGAAATGTTCTCCTCTTGCATCCACACAATACTGGCACCTTTTTAGCAAATTTTCTTTCACGCGGATAAGTTCAGCTTCCGAGACAGAGTTCATTTCTCTTGTGATAGGCCTACGTGATATTGTCTTTAAGTTCTTCTAACAGTATGTGAATATTATTTATGGGGAAACTTGAAAAATAAAGTGTATAGGTCAATTTCCCATACATTAGAAAAACTTAAAGACAATATCACAAAAGAAATGAACTTTACCTCGGAAGCTGAACTTATGCGCGTGAAAGAAGATTTCCTAAAAATTTCCTAAAATGCAAGAGGAGAACATTTCCAACATCTCTTGTGATGAGGTATGTGTTTATTTTCATTGTAATTTTAACTATAAATGTGAGAACCTGAATCGTTACACTCATCGCGGCATTATTAGCGTAGATATTTCACCCGATCGCTCGGGAGTTGGAGCTGTGCCCGCCGCGCCGCAGGAAGCCGCGTCATTGGCCAACTCTTGCGTGGGACACACTGTATATGTTGACTATAATAAGATAAATTATGTTTTTAAAGTAGGTTAGGTTTCTACTGATTTAAATACTTCGCATAGATGGAAAGTATAATTTAAAACAAATATTTTCAAATTAAACAAAATTTTCCAGTAGGAAAATTAAAATAATGGAAAGATACATAGATATGTTTCTTTATCATATTACTAGCGTGTGCCCGTGGCTTCGCACACGTTAATTATGTCAAAAATTAAAAATTAAGAGCATAATAGTTAAATCATATTTATTAACACCTAAATCACGTGAATTACATACCACGATTAGATAGCGTCGCCTGGTAAAAGCGACCTCAGATTCGAGATCCTTGGCCAAGAAAACCCCCGTATAGTGAGTTTCGTCCAAATCGAACAACGTTTGACCATATTTAGGCCTATATTGATTATCCCTCTTATAATAATAATAATAATCCTCTTCGGTGTAGGTTGAAAATTTCATCTGTCTTCGTGCCTTGACATTATAAACAAATGAATCGACCAGTGTGAGCTACAACATTCAAGCGATCGCGAATGTTTCATTTCCAAGGTATGACAAAAATAGCCAAAGCCTACTGTAATTGATTTGGCATTGAAATGTATTACTGAAAACCGATGCTTTGAAAACGCAAAAAATACACGTTTTCTGCCCGTTTTTCACTCATAACTCACGAACGAAAGCAAAAATTAAAAATGTAATATGCCAGAAATCTTCCCGGGAATGTACTCAACAACTTCCCAAAGTTTCATGGCGATCGGATAAATGGTGTAATAATGCATAAAGGACAGGCACACACACACACATACATTCATTTTTATATATATAGATTAGATTCAAGGGTTCTCAAAAGGTGTGTTGTAGTACTCGTACATGGTACACATCAGTGCTTGGATACTCTAATAATGACTTCTCACATCGTTCTCAACAGCTACAAAGTATTTCTGGAACGAGTCCAGAACTTGTTCTGATGAGAGTGGGATTTAGTTCCCCCAATATTATTCAGGTCAGGAATCACAAATAAATCATCCTTCAGAACCCATTCTTTTCCTTCCACTTCCTTTAATATCTTCCTTATTTCGGCCCCATACACTGTATTAACTTACTTCAAAATTTTGACGCAAAAAAGGTCTTGAAGGGTGATGAATGTGCCAATTGGTGGAACAAAATACATACATTTCTTCTTTCTTGTGCTCTGAGACCACTTTTCCTCAAGTTCGCAGGCTCTACCAGGCTGTATTTTCTATGTTAAAATTGTAGATGTGGTCTTAGAAGACTAAGACATTTTCATTGTTATTGTTTGGACTACTTATTGTTAACAAACCTAAGTTAACATTTTAAGCAGGTTATTTATATTACATTTTCATAGGGGATTGCATTTTAATATATAAAATAATTTTTATCTGTTGTTGTTATGACTATTTATTGTTAATACACATAATTTAATAACTTTATACAAGTGTCAATGAATGACACCGAAATATTTTACCTGTGTATAGCGAGGAGATAGACAAGCAAGTTTTATTAGGAGATTTTTGCTCTATGACGTAAAATGTGTATGCTACAAGGCATTAAAGTTATTACAATTTGGTGCTCATAGGTCAATAATTAAACGAGATTTCATGCCTTTTTGGTGATGATAAAAATCTGATTCTTAATCATTCATCAACAGCTACATCACAATTTCGAGTTTTCATAATCTGAAAAATTTACAGACTAATCACACGACTGCATTAGTTTTATTTTTCATAACCACAGTATTAACAACGAAGATCTTTTTTTCTTTTTTTTTTTTTTTTGCATTTTTTCAAATGTTAGAAATCAGTGCCGCCAAGCTCTGGGAGATTTTATGCTGTAACAGGAAAACTTGAATCCACAGAGCAAAAATCTCCTAATAAAAGTTGCTGGTTTATGTCCCCTCCCCTCTACAAACAGGTAAAATATTTCGGTGTTATTCATTAAAACCCTATATATTTCAATCTATGTTTCATTGATTTTATAACAAAACAATTTTAGATTATTTTGTATAATTTGTATACTGTTATTGAGAACTGGTGGGTGAATTGATATTACCACAGGTGTATATATATATATGTATAATTGCTCAATCGCAAAATGAAAATAATTGAAATTAAACCATTAGCTAAATAACTGTAGCTAACGAACAAATCCATGAAGAATATAAAGAAACGTAGAATTTAAAGCATCCTCACTTCATTTTTTTTATGGTAAACAAGCATAATATGTTTTTTACACGCACAGCTTATTTATAAATTCGCATAAGAAGCAAAAAAGCCCCTTTGTCTTTTAATTGAAACCTCCCACGCACTTCCATATCTCGGCACTCTTTCATTTAATATTATTAGGCTATCTCGTTGCTTGTATCTCGAGTTACTACTTCTACTAGAACATCCTTTTTGTTATGAAACTTTTATATGAAATGAACTCTAATCCCACACTTGTAAAATATAATTCCCTTCGTCTTCTCTTTTGTTCAAACTTCAAGTCATAAAAATTCCCTCGTTAAACTTTCAGAGCTCTCTTCAACTTTCTGGGAATTTCCTTTTTTCTCATAATATCGTAGGTTTAGCAGCATAATAATGGACTGACATCTTACACATTAGACAAATCTCGTATTCCGATGACGCTGATGTTTATTAGTAGGGGGCGGATTTCTATGACCTAAAAAATAGGATATATGCATGCATTTATGACCTAAAAAACATTAAAATATGACCAGTAAAATTTAAAATATGACTTTACCACTTACACATTGTGTATATTTTTTTAAGTTTCATTAAAATACATTTTATTAAAATATAGTGATAATTATTTAAAATATCTGTAAATTCTCAAAAAGTGTCATTATAATGCAAAATTTACAAAATATGATATGAAACTTAAAAATTTATTTAATATGCACACAATTATGCCCAACATATGACCTAAATATGCATATTCATACTAAATATGCTTGAGTAGTTGAAAATTTCCTAAATATTTATTTATTTTATTCTGCCAACTACATGAATAAATCCCAATTACAGTGGCGTAGTTTCGCCAATACATGTTGTACAGTATAAAAATACAATACAATAAATGAACGAATGTGTGAGGATAAAGAAAAAAATACATAAATGATTTACAATAACTACAATTAATTTAACAAGACAATCTAAAAATTAAGCCAAATCATATGGAACATATAACAGTTTATGAAGAAGTCCCATGTACTGATTCAATGACAAGTCAAAATCCAGAAGAGCATTTTGAAGTGATAAAGAATTATATCGTTTACACATTTGAATGAAAGATGAACATTCTAATATTTTTGACCTAATGACAGGAATATGCAGTTATATGCACAATAAAAGCCGTTCCATTTTCACCAGGATGCTTGGAATCGGGTTTAAATTAGTCGGAAATCTGAAATAATGCAAAGGGGAAAAATATGACATGTCATATAAATCCGCCCCCTATTTATTAGTAATATGGCTTATGTTGAACTTGCGCGATGAACAACCAAACAACCATTCAACGCAAATATAAGCAGCTTGTATTAGTAAGGCTGATAGTGTAGTGTACAAATGATTTAGATGTAATGTTGGTAAATGCAGAGATTAGGCAGTCTAGTTGAATAATCATTTATTTATTGAAGTACTGTACTCTCAACATTATATTACAGTTGAATTTGATTTCCCTTTTCTGCGTGATTAATGCCCGGTTTCCACAAACTAGTGAATTACCTATGGGTAAATTATCCATGGACAAATTAGTTCCATTTAACCTACAATGATATAATGAGCAAGGCCTTGGAGTTGTACAGTTAATTTAATTCAGAAGGCTTTGATTCTCATTGTTTAAATATTACTATTGATCCTATGAAAGGTTAAATTTTATCCAGCCATCCATGAAAGGATAAATTAACCCGAAGATTTACCCTTGGAAAGATCTAGCCCGAGTTTGTAGGAACATTTTTTCTGTCATTTTCATATTTACCCAGAGGACATTTATCTAAAAACTCGCCAAAAGTGTATGTGATTGCTATCTTTAAATTATTTGTGTTTGTGTGGTGTTATTTTGTGTAAATTCTGTTCATTGGATAATTTACCCATAGGTAGCCTAATTCGCGAGTTTATAGAAACCGGCCATAACTCTAGTAAATTTTACAAGTACAGGTAAATTACTTACAACCGTGAATTTACAGTGCAAGTCAAATCTGATCTCATCTCTTGAATTACGGAATGGTAAGCCACAGTCTGGCGTTGTGATTAGTTTCCATGCCAACGCTGTAAACAGAACATCTGCATGTTGTGTAACAAAACACAGTTTTAACAAAGAACGCGAGGTGTGTAGTGTGTATTACATTATAATGAAACTCCATGCGGCGATGCCACAAAAGCATCATCATTGTTTTTGTTGAAGTACATTAACGTTATAGTCAACTCTGATTTTATTTCATAATGGCGTATAGCGCAGAATTCTAGGAGGGCTATCCACAAAGTAAGTTTCCCTCGGGCCGTTTACACAAATAAAACAAAATTTCATGGAAATATTTTTTCGAACAGATATGGCAAGTGTTCAGCTATTTTTCAACATATTCGCCACAGGAATTGAGACATTTGTCATACCGTGGGACCAACTTTTGAACACTTGTGTGCTAGAAGTCTGCCGCCTGGGATTTGAACCATTGTGTGATAACCTCCGTTTCTCTGTCAATCTCTACCATTCTCTGTCATTCACTGTCATTTCTTGAGGGGTAGGAAAAATGAAAATCTGTGGGTGCGTGGTCCGAGCTGTAGGGTGGAGGCTTCAATACCTCCCTACAAGTCTCCTGCAAAATTTCGGCTAGGAGATGTTTCAACATCCATCCTACAGCCCAGACATCGCTCCCAGTGATTTCCATCGTTTCCTACACCTGAATAAATGACAGAGAATGACAGAGAAGCGGAGATGATTGTCACACAGTAGACGGCAGACTTCTACGACACAAGCGTTAAAACGTTGGTGCTACGGTATGACGAATGTCTCAATTCCTGTGGCGAATATGTTGAAAAATAGCTGAGCACTTGCTATATCTGTTGCGATGAATGTTTCCATGCAATTTTGTTTTGTTTGTGTAAACGGCCCTAGGGAAACTTACTTTGTAGACGGTCCTCGTATAATTGGAAGAATCAAGTTATTTACTTATTTATTTCATACAGATGTAAATGTACAAAAATATTCTTTCAAGGTACAAAACCAAACAAAAACTTTTTTGCCCTCAGATGAGCAGAGCTCGTTTTCAACAAAACATTGACTTTTTTACACCGACAGTCGATGGTAACCGCTGATTTTAACATCGATGGTAAACATCGATGTTTTAACTATAGAGGCTCATCCCTAATGTAAACTAAGTAGTGAATTATTCAAGAGCATCTTAGGGAATATCCACCCCGAAAATGTTAATTCTTGTATTGTATATGATTTGTAAAATTAAATTAATTAAAGCTCCACTTTGAGTAAATTTATTGAATTCTTAAAATAGCATTATCGTTTCCAGAGCTGAATTTATATTAATTTAAGCATTCATCGTCATTGAGTTTATAAGATTGAAATTAATTAATATAAATTTCAATGGGCGACTGATTTTCGTGAATAGCAAATCTAACACGTCGATAAAATACTTCATATTTTAACGTAAAGCAACACTATTAATTCTATATCTCTTTTCTGGAATTTTTTAATGGTCAAACAAATTCGCAGTAGCAGTGAAATGGTTTAAGTCGAAAGGGAGGAAGGTATGATATAACTAACCAGATTTTACGTTTAGGGGAGACCGGACTTGGTTGTCACACTTTTCAATGAAACATATTTTTTTAATATTCCTATCGGTTTTCTTATTTATCTAATTATCATATCTGTTCTTTCAACTCTTTGGCTTATTGAAAAAGAAAGTTCAATACAAACATTGAAATAGAAAGTATTTAAATTTAATCTTAAAAAAAAAAAGTAAAATGTGACAACCAACCCCAGCTCAGGGTTGGTTGTCACAGTCATTGGGGTTGGTTGTCATATTACAAGAAGTAACTGGAATAAAAATGTTGTAAGTTCAACTGTGTGGTATTAAATACTCAGGAAAGCGTTCTCATAATATAACGTCAATATTATTAAACTGGTGACAAAAACAAAGATGTTGTATCATGTGAGAGATTGAACTTTTGACTGATACATGGGGCTGAATCTATAAAGAACTTTTTGTTTCTTTAAAATGAACAGAAAAATGAATAAACACATCATTAAGCAAATAAATCTTGCATCACCTTCAGTATCTTATGTTAGGCTACTAATTAGGCCTACCTAAGAATATTTATAATGAAATGAGAAAATTGGATAAATTGTCAATGACTTGGTTGAAAACAAAACACACAGGCACTGAATTAAATCCAAAACACATCAATCAGAGTCACAATTATGGCATACATATATTCCACGAAGTCCTGGAGTACAGGCTTCATGTGCCCAACCTTTACAATCTTGGCACTGAATCCACACTTCCCTCGAACGACTGTTCGAATACGATTCCAGACACACAAGACAGAAGCATTCTTCTTCTTCACTTCCTGAGTCTAGGTCTATTTCTTTGGCTTTCGTGTTCTTGGTTTTCTTTACGAACAAAGCTCTCTTACCCTTCGTCGTTTTATTTCTTTTGCTTTCACTAGCCCGTTTTATTTCCTCTAATTTCCTTTTCACGGGAGTGTCTGTTAATATTGCCGTTTCTCCCTTTCTTACGACACGCCTGTTTTCAGCTCTGGGACCTGCTTTTGGGAGAGGTCTCAAGTTTTTGGGCGATACCAATTTTACATCGACTATGCCACAATTGTCAATATCAGTAGATATATGAGGTTTATTAACATTGTCTTCACAAGGACCTGGAGCAGAAATATCATGAATTCCGGATGGTCCTGCGACAGCATAAACTTCAAGATCAGATGGTCCCGAGGCAGCTTCAGATGGAACGGTAAGTTCTTTGTTTTCAGGTTCCGTAACTCCTGACGTTGCATTATTAGTCGGGTCTTCGCGATCAGTGACCGAGCTTGGTGCAAAGTCGATGTCACTAAAAATATCCCTATTGAATGGAAATATTCCTGTTGTCCGAAACCCTGACTGTATATTTTGCATAGTCATTGCCTGAGGAAATGCAATTTTCAGAATCCCGGGGATGTCATATATTGTCATGCTCTTCCCAGGATTGTTTACCATCCAAGAATCGCTAGCTCTATTTACTGCTTTCTTCAAGGGACCAAAAACTGTCCTGTCCAAGGGTTGTAACTTGTGGGAACAATGAGGTGGGAATGACAGCATAACCACTCCGTTCTGCTTGGCAAAATCGAGACCTGCAATGCTTAAATGGGAGCTGTGGTTATCTAGCAATAACAAAGAAGGCTTTTCCTTTGAACATTTTACATTATTCACAAAATGTTTAAGGAATTGCAAAAATTCTTCCTCGTGCATCCACCCCGATGAATTAGCTGTGCCTTTGCTACCAGTTAGCCCTCCATTCAAAAAGTAGTCATGAAATTTGACTCGGGGGAAGATCATAAATGGCGGTATTGAATTGCCTGTTGCAGAGATAGCTCCAGCTAATGTAACTAGGGTTCCTCTGTCCTGGGACACTATAGCCCCAACTTGCTTCCACCCCTTTCTGGCCACTACTCTGTCTGGAACTTGGGATGTTGTGATTCCTGTCTCATCCATGTTCCAGATGTCTTGAGCTTCAAAATTATGTCGTTTCATCACAGTCGCTAGATTGTCATAAAACTTATTCACATTCACCTTATTGAATCCAGTAGCCCTAGCTATACTCGTAGGCTCCGGAGTTCTCAGTGAAAGTTCCCCATGGCGTTTCATGAAGGCAGTAAACCAGTCTGCGCCAGCGGTTTTATTTTCCTTCCAATTTTTTGGCATAGATAAGTTGTTAGATGCC
The DNA here is from genome assembly GCA_964059195.1 of Ectobius pallidus. Taxonomy (NCBI): domain Eukaryota; kingdom Metazoa; phylum Arthropoda; class Insecta; order Blattodea; family Ectobiidae; genus Ectobius; species Ectobius pallidus. The sequence continues at coordinate 144,908,670 of CAXKWD010000007.1, forward strand.
GCAATCTGGTACGCCAACGAACGAACTTCCTTCGCATTTAATCCGAAATAAATATCAGCTGTCTCCAGAAGATATTTCGACAGTTCCTTTTCCATGTCATCTGATAAAACCTGCCTGTTTTTTATATACCCGACCGGTTTTAAGGGCATAGTAATGTTGCCTTGCAATTCTGCATCTGTAATGCTTTTGCAGTATCTTCCTAAAGTCTTATAGTTAATCTTGAATTCTAAAGCAGTCTGTCTGATCGACTTATTCATAATTTTGACTTGTTTCACTGCCAGCAACATAATGTCCGGTGGAGTTTCCCCACGATTGGTCTTTTTCTTAAATTCTCTACCCATGGCTTTACATCTGAAACAATACAGATAAACCTACTGCATTAACCATACTTAACGTGGGCGGGGTTGGTTGTCACATGAGACAACCAACCCGGACGGGGATGGAAGTCACATGTGACAACCAACCCCATGATGCCATTTTGGAATTTAATTGCTCTAGCGTGCTTTTCTACTAAACAAAAGCCGAAAAGAATATAGCAATATGCTCCTAAATGAATGTATTGTATAACGTAATATAGAAACTATTTGTAAACTTACCCGTTTACGATGAAGTAGAAGAAAACTTCGGAGCAAAAATGTTACTTCCAACACACCAAATCACAAATCTCTCGACAATGGACACAAAATTAACACCTGCTTCGCGCCAAACTGCAAGCTGTACTGATTGTCGACGGAGCACCTTTCCCACTTAAAACCAATCACTCCTGCCAACTGTGTATCCAGTTACAACTAATGAGACAACCAACCCGTGTGACAACCAAGGCCAGTCTCCCCTATTAGGTGCCAGAACCAACTTTATGAGACTATGTGGTGGACGGGAAATGACTGTCTATTTTTCTGTCCGTCCGTCTATACGCGGGATAACTCAAATATGATTTATCGGATTTTCATGAAACATGGTAGATCTATACACATTTATAACGTCCATGGGAAGAAGCATATTGATATTGGACGAAATCGGTTGACCTTTAACCGGAGTAATGCCCAATTTCGTGGCGATTTTAAAGTAATATATTAGAACAAAATTACCAAATGCGAATCAGTTCACATGGCAACATGTTGTTTTACAGTGTTCATATACGGCTTTGGGAGTTGCAATATAGGCAGCTTTGACAAATAACATAACCCACATATTCCTTCACATATGATTTGTTCTTCCGTAATCCCTGCTTAATGAATCGATCTGGAGCTTAACTCGGAAATCGATTAAAAAATAACTTATTTTTTGCATATGATAATAATTGCAATTATCATTGATTAAACAAAAGCATTCTGGAACTTAGTAACATCAGTTTACGAGATTTTATTATTACTATTTATTTATTTTTAATCTTCTTTTCCATCCTTGAAAGTTTCGCGGCACACAATCCGAATCACGCAGTTACGAACCAATGACTAAGAGGGTAATAAAAAGCGTTTTTCAATATTGAACTAGCATGTAGTTTCCAATTTATATAGATTCTACCGTATATACCAGTATACTCGTCTGGTATTTTAGTGACTTCATTAACAGGACTTAAATTAATACACTGCTATGTTATTCGTATGTGTATGGCACTTGAATAGTACAGTGTCTGTTTGATTAATTTACGCTTGATACCAGCTTTACTTTCATAAAGAGATTAAATTATTGGGAACTACTGATATAAATTAATTTCGTAATGACCTGCAATCACAGTCACCACAGTTGAAGTTGTTCAGCCCCATACAATTAATAGCAGGATTCTAATTAAATACCATGTCGGATAAGTGTATCTTGTAAATGATCTATTTTAATTTAATTAACACCAGCGTATACTGTTGGCTTTGCCCGTGTTTATTAATTCAACCGCTAGATTTTAAATTAATTAGATCCTATGCATACATATGCATAAATTGCATGAATTAAGTAATTCTATTTTCTATTGTATTATTTTTTATTGTATTATTTTTTCAATGTTATTCATACAGATTACAATACAGTATACAAATGTGGTTTCGAACGCCCCCCAAAGAAGCAAAGCTTGTGCTCGGGGGCGGTTCAGTTCAACACAATAAAGCAACTTAAACTAAAATAATTATTTACACTGATACAAATTATTGATTTACAAAACATTGAAAAGTATGAGTTAATATTATTTACAGTAAGGACAGAACATATGCAAGTGTACAAATAAATACAATAATATATATTTTTTGTTCAAAAGATTTCGGATAAGACAAAGCAATTATATTTATATTTTAAAATTTAATATTGGAAATGTTGTAGTAATCACAGAAGTGAAGAAATAAAAGTAAGTTAATTATATAAAATTTATAATTTTAGACTTAAATTGTTTCTTGTTTAAGCCAGTTAATTAAGGATGGTAGCTAATAAAAGAATTGAATAGTCTTGGGCCGAAACTTGAACACTGCTTATTAACTCCAGCAGTTGTAAATTTTTTGGTTCAGTTCGCGTGTATATTCATGGCCTTCTGACATATAATTGTCACGATGTTTATGAAAATAAACTGACAGGACGTACTTGTAAATTTGGTTTATGTTGAATACCTTAAATTCAGAAAATAATAATCCGGAAGAATAGTCAGAAGGCTTTGATAAATAAATTTTAACCAAATTAATGATTAATCAATGAATGAATTAATTAATTAAATAATGATTTAATTGAAAGCTAATGTAATTTTTGTGTAAGTGTATATGTTGTTTTATTTATTTATTATTTTATTTATTTAAATTACATTTACAAACTTATGTACAAATACAAATACAAATGCAAAAATACACAAATAAACAAACAAACAAATTTACAAATTTCAAAATTAAAGTACAGAAAAGAAAAAGAAAGAAAAGAACCAAATATTTATTTAGAAATACACCCGAATGAGCAGACTGCTCGTGCTCGGGTGTAGATTCAGAACATAAGAGTGGAGAAAGAGGAGAAACAAAAAACAAAATGAGAAAGAATGACACACTTATAAAAAAAGGTGAAAAATGTAAAACAGAGGTAGAAAAAGAAAAGACAAATTTATAAAAAGGAGACAAAAATATTAAACACAAATACATACAATAAATAATAATAAAAATAAATGACTTAAAGCTAATAAAATTACAAAAAAATGTTTTACATACTTATTAAATTTAAAATTAGGGTAAACTGCGAGATCGGGGTATCTACTGATCATAGAGTTATAGAAGCGGGGACCAAAATTAATGCTATGGTTTAATGTCACGATGTTTATTAAAATAACATAATAGGACGTATTTGTAAATTTGGTCTATGTTGAATACGTTAAATTTAAAAAATAATAATTTGGAAGAAAAGTCGGAAGTGTTGATAAACAAATTATAACCAAATTATATTAATTTCAATGTTTAGCATACCAGGTTGGTAGTGGTACAAATAATTGTAAAACAATATAAAAGGCCCGGTAATATAAGAAATCAGTAGTATATTATTATGCAACGAGCTTAGGCTATATTTTACTTTATTTTTTTTATTTTACACCATTGAGCATGTATATGTAATAGGAATAGTCAAACATAGCCTAAAAAAATAAGTGATTACATAAAATCAGTTTCTAGATATTCTCTGACAGTGTAAAAGTTTTTTTTTTTTTTTCAAAAGTAAAGTCTTAACTCTATGCTTGAACCGAACGGACTTCTATGAACAGGGTATTTTGAAACTGGTATCACTTTGAGAGAAATGTGTCGAGAAACTTGGCAACTATATAGAAAAATAGACGATGTCCCTTTATGTGTGCATTTGTTTGTAATTTTACCTATTAAACTTTTTGTAAACAAAAAATTATTGTGCGTTACTTTTCGATCCATCCTCGTAAGAGAATTAGTAGACTTAGTAATATTATACCAGATATTTAAGGGGGTACATACATTTTCGATGCTGGAAAATAGGTAAAGTTTCATTATTTTTTTCTCAGCAATGAATTGTTCTTCAGCCTTGCAATCCTGCATGCTCTATATTGACTAGTTCTAAAATTGCATACTATTTTCATAATTAATTCAACTATTACAGTTAATGGGTAATTATCTTTACAAAATGGCAGCCATATTTTGTGCACTGAAATGCCGTTTCCCTGATAACATTTATTTACATATTGCAGTGAAATTTTGCATGGAAGGATATTTCATATTAGTGAACAACACTATCTAGAATCATTGATGTAACTTTAATAGTTTGTTTTTAAATATTTGTGATGTAAAGATTTCTAAAAAAAATTAATAAATGATTAATTTTTTAACACTTATACTGCAGATAATCCGAAGATTCTAGACTATGTTGTTCGAATGATATTTACAAATAGATATAAAAAATAATCACTCAGAAATATTGGTATATATGAAAATTATCATGGAAACGGCACTTCAATGCACAACATTTGGCTGCCATTTTGTAATGATAATCACCCAGTAACGGTATTAGTTAAATTAATTCTTAAAATAGTAAGCAATTGTAGAACTATAGATATAAAGCATGCCAGATTGCAAGGCTACAAAACAATTCATTGCTGAGAAAGGAATAATTAATCTTCACCTATTTTCAGCATCGAAAGCTGTCTGTCCCCCTTAATGTAGCGTAGACCACGTCTACTTACGTCTGTTGTTTATTTTTGCCGTAAATAATTCTGAAATAACTAATTGTTTATTTCTCTTTTGATGAATGTCTGAATTTCTTTCACCGAGTTCTTTTGTACACAGCAGAAGACTTATTTTCCTTAACAGAATAAAATGCTGTGTTTAAACGTTTCTCCACCAACAATAAATTCTTGGGCTGAGAACTTATATAAGATGGCGGCAATAAAAAAGCTGAAGAACACGTCACGCTATTCTTCACGGTCTTCTGGAAACAAAAGTTCTAAGAAGGAGAAAATAAAAGACGCAAGAGAGCGCGTGTTATTTCTTACAGAAACAACATCTACAGTATGGAAGAGGGTGAAGAGAAAGGGGGAGGAAAATATTAGCTGTATGATTCTTGATACGCCTCTCAAAAGCCTGACATGAAAGAAAGATGCCATCAAACGCTGTAATAAGATTTCTTTTGTGACGCAGGTAATGGTGTCATCTTCTCTGAATCAACACAAGTATCGTTTGCAGAATTCTTACTTCCTTGTGTACCCATTCCAATACTCTTGGTTTTCGGGATCAAATAAAAATCAATGGAGAAATTCTGCCACTAAAGTAACAAAGAATTTATACACATAAACCTCGTTAAAGATGATGACACATTATGTTGGAATGGAGAACAGAATACGAAAATACAGTACGGATATGAAATATTTTGCATTTTTTTAGCGTTAACCTGAGAAATATCACAAGAAAGTAAACTACCTTGGAATGATAATTCTTTCACACTAGCCATGTGTAGGATAAGATGGAAAGGTGAGAGAATTATCATTCCACTGTGACCTACTAGGGGTTTACTATGAAGCCCGGGTCTTAAAGTACTTACAGGTTGTAAGTCTCACTGGGTTGTTATCTCATATTGAGAACGCATGGTGGTATACTGGAATATGTGAGTCAGTTGGAGAATTTAATGTTGTAAGGCTTGTTGCCATGGTAGCTCAGTTGGTAAGAGCAGTGGCATGGAGAGCTGAAGATCCTGGTTCAAATCCCGGCTATGGCATTGAATTTTTCAGTCTGACTTCATCCTCGTCGTATAAATAAATTCATTGCTCTTAAAATAATAAAATAATTCCATCACGAACTTACAGAATTTTCAAAAAATAAAATCGAATGATAAATTATATAGTTTTTTAAACATAGTATCTTCTCTTTTCAGACTCCATGAACTAATGAGACTGTATTATTACGAATTACTGGTTAAAAAGGCATAACTTTAATCCATTTTGAAGTTTACTTTTTATATACGTTGTTCCGAATTATCTAGAACAACCAGAAAAAGCCAGAAATAGATGAATTTTATTGAGCACATAGGCGCTGACTTTGGGGGGGGGCAAGGTACTTTCTACACCCTCCAATGTTTAAGGTTTTGTCTTAAAAGGCCTATGTATAACTACCAAAAATCCAATTCTTGCCCCTCCCAACAATATTTTCATTTCTTCCTCTGAAAGAATACATATCATGAATCAGGTTCATTCGTCACAGAAGTAGGGCCACTAAGAACTGTTTAAAAAAAAAAAAAAAAAAAAAAAAAAAAAAAAAAGACAACGGGCCTGAAGTGCAGTGCAATGCAACCAATTCAAAGATATTTTCAGACAGTTAATGATTACGACAATGAATAAAGAATAGGAATAATAACTCTAAAATCAGTGTTCCTACTCTGGGTAGCCTATATCTATATGCTTTATAGTGCCTTCTCTTTTACGACTAGTAATAAACTTATATAGCGTTAAAGCATTGTTCAATTGTCACTTAATGAAGTGTGATCTCTTTGGAATTTAAATTCATTGTGCTAGGTATTCAACTGTTTCAGTTTAATTAAGTCAGTAAGGAGAGTCCTTATCGTTTATATTCGTTGAGTATGATGTAAAGTGACTCTTGTTTCAGGGCGTTGAAAATGAAAATATTGACTTTATTGTTCAAAATACGTTCAAAATAAAACCAAACAATTAAACAGAAGATAATGGAATACAATACCGCATGTTGGTTCGTTTTATTTCTTTCAGGAGAGAAGCATGATCAAATATTATTGAACTTAAAATGACGTGTCAATAAAGAATGTGAATTCGCTATTACAGAAAATCTGCTGTAGGGCTGCTGTAATTTTCTATTATATGTACAGAGTGTTAATGAATAACACCAAAATATTTTACCTGTGTATAGAGGGGACAATAGAGGGGACAAGAGAGGCAATAGTTGCATTACAGGTTTTAGTACAAAATTGTTATGATCAAGATAAAAACGTAGCCCTTTGTTTTATAGACTATGAAAAAGCTTTTGATAGAGTACAACATCATAAACTCATGGAAATCCTCAAAAGAACGGATATAGATCAGAAAGACATTCGATGTATAGAAAACTTATATTGGAATCAGACAGCACAGGTTAAGTTTGATAATGAGATCACCAATCCAGGTAGTATCTGTAGGGGAGTCCGACAAGGATGCGTACTTTCACCTCTGTTATTCAACTTATATTCAGAAAATATCTTTCAAGAAGCAATAGGGGAAATAAGCAAAGGCATAAAGGTTAATGGAGTCTTCATCAACAACATTCGATATGCTGATGATGCAGTATTGATTGCTGATGATTTAGATGATCTTCAGCAACTCGTCAACTTAGTAGGAAAGTATAGTAGAAACTTAGGTCTGAACATCAACGTCAAAAAGACACATTTTATGATTGTCACACGTCAGCCCGACTCCTTTCTAAATGCAGAGCTCCGATTCAATGACTCTTTAATACAAAGAGTGGACAAGTTGAAGTACCTTGGAACATGGTTATGTGAAGATTGGAGAGCAGACATTGAGATAAAAAGTCGCATAGAGAATGCCCGTAATGCTTTCATTAAATTCAAGAAAGTTCTCACAAGCACAGATCTAAATTTAAACGTCAGAGTTCGATTTGTAAGATGTTACATCTGGTCTATACTTCTGTATGGTTCTGAAGGATGGACACTGAATACAACAACAGCAAAAAAGATCGAGGCCTTTGAAATGTGGATCTACCGTAGAATGCTTAAAATTCCGTGGACAGCAAGAATAACTAATACCGAAATATTGCAACGGCTACACAAACAAAGAGAAATACTAAGAATTTTTAAAAGAAGAAAAACTACATACTTAGGACATCTATTACGGAATACTAAATATATACTTCTACAGTTGATAATAGAAGGGAAAATAGAAGGTAAAAGAAGAAGAGGGCGAAAAAGAATATCTTGGCTGGATAACATTAGGCCCTAAGCAGTGGACAGGATTACCAAGGGTAGATCAACTATTACATACTGTGGTTCATAGAATGAAAATGCATCATGTGGTCGCCAACATCCATTAATGGATAGGCAGAAGAAGAAGAAGATAGTGGGGACATAGAAAAACAACTTTTATTAGAAGATATTTGCTCTATGGATTCAGTTTTTCCTGAAACAGCATAAAATCTCCCAGGGCATGGCCACCACTGACTTCTAAAATTTGAAAATGCAAAACAAAGAAACTTCGTTGTTAACCCTGTAGTTAGGAATTAAAAATGAATGCAGTAACGGCCAGTCATGTGATTAGTCTGTAAATTTTTCACGATATTAAAAGTCGAAATTATGATATCGCTGTTGATGAATTATTAAGAATAAAATTTTTATCGATTACTAAGATGGCATGAAGTCGATTTAATGAAAGTATGAACACTATTTTGCTTAATTATTGACTTATGAGCACCAAATTGTTATGATTATAATCACCAGTAGCATACACATAAGTCATAGAGCAAAAATCACCTAGCATCTTGTCTATGTCCCCTCTATACACAGATAGAATATTTCGGTGTTATTATTTAACACTCTTTATAAATAACATACTAGTAATTCGCGTCCAAGAAGAGTCTAACCTTTGCCCTTGAAATGGAATAAAAAAATTAAAATCCTTACACCTTCATTTTTTTCTTGACATGACTTTAAGGAACATTCATACCAAACTAGAAGAAACGTAATTGCTTCACATAGACATTATAGAAACAGACGAAATGCCGAACGGACGTGTTAAAACATTAATATAGCCTATACTATATAGTCTAATGTAATATTATGATACTATATAGGTCGATAGGAGGCCTATAAGTAATAAATAATAGTATAATATAAATATAAGAAAATAGTTTTAAAATTCACTCAACAGTGATAATATTTTACTTACTTAGTCAATGGTAATAGACAATTTCTAAGTAAGCTATTTTATGGAACCCGATTGTTCATTGCCGCGATTACCTGAGCCCGAAATTCAACCCTATTCTGAGCTAACTCCAACCATTCCTCGCAAATCTGACTTCCCTTACATCTATCCTGATATTCTCCTCCCATCTGCGTCTAGGTCTTCCAAGTGGTCTTTCCCCTTTGGGTCTCCCAGTCAATCCTTTGAGATATGTCTTTCTTCCCCCATGCACGCAACATGTCCAGCTCATTTCATCCTCCGTGATTTAATTACCCTTACTATGTCCGGTGACGAGTACAGGTTATGAAGCTCGTAGTTATGTAGTTTTCTGTAGTCCCCATTTTCATATCTCTTAGGCCCAAATACTTTTTTAAGCACCCTGTTTTCGAACACTCTCAGATTATGTTCTTCCCGAAGAGTAAGAGTAATATTATACAAGCTATTATTTTTTTTAATTCTTAAGACTAAATCATTTAGTGTATCAATTAATCTGATGATGGATGTGAATTTTTAAGTTTCACTCTTGATTTCTTTTAAATTGAAGAGTCTTGTTTAGAATATCATAATTCTAAAAATAATAGTTTAGTCTTTAATATAATTATCTAATTCTCTTTAGTGGTTAATTGTTTATTTATGGGGAAAAGTTATCAAAATCTGTTAAGAATTCCTTTGCGAGAAACCAGTATATCATCTTTAAGGGGATGAAGTATTGTTCCTGTTATCAACCCTCCACCGGTGGCGCTCCTATTTCGACCCAAAAGGCTCAAGGCGTCTAGAAGGCGCCATCGTCAAATTCTCTATTCTCTTATATGTTTATGCTCATCTTTGACAAATACTTCATTTATATTTTAATTTCAGTCGTTACTTTTTATAGCCTATATATGGAGAGAAAGCTTTTTATATAATACGAGAGAGAATCAAATGAATACCGCAATTATTTTCTCCTCTATTTTATTGCAGGAAGAATGTTTGCTTGTACATTACTTTTCCACATAGTTACCTCCCAGTTCAATGCACCTGCGCCATCGGATAGGAAGTGCTTTGATACCGGGTGAAAAAAATTATTTTTAATGACGCTGTAGCCACTCGTGCACCGCCTATTGGATGTCTTCATCAGACTTGAACTTCTGCCCTCCAAAGTGCTCCTTTAATGGACCAAAGATGTGGAAATCTGATGGTGACAAATCTGGCGAGTATGGCGGATGTGGGAGGTCCTTGAAGCGAATGTCATCGATGGTTTTCATGGTTGCTCGAGCAGCACGAGGACGGGCATTATCATGCAGAAGCAAAACACCTGCACTCAGCAATCCCCTTCGCTTTGGCACCATCAGATTTCCACATCCTTAAAAGGAAGATCATGCTATTTAATGAAAACGCGAAAAATTTAAGTTTATGAGACCATTCAGTTCACTTCTTTTATACAAAATTACTCTGTGCACCAATCGAATATTATTTAATACCATTTACATCGCGCTGAACAGTCATGACTACTTTCCTCTGTACACATTCGCTAATAGCATATTTCTTTTGTTTCAGGTAAGACGTCATCAAGCTTACGCATAGTGAAATTCTTGTGAGTACTGTTTTCCCTCTAAATTATACTGAGTTCTTAGATGGAAATGAGAATATCTTACCAGAAAATTACTCTGACAATAGGATTTGAACCCATGATCTTCGACTGTCCGTGCCGATGCTCGGAGTTCGATTCTCAGCACCAAATGGAATTTCTCTTATAATTGATTATCCTTAATGGTCGACCTCACTCATATACAGTACTAGCAGATCCCCGTGGCTTCGCCGATAGGCTAATTAGCTGGAAAATAAAAAAATAAGAGCAAAATAATTAAAACATTATATTTATTAACACTTGTACGCGAAACATTCATATAGGCCTACTAAACGATCAATATAATTAATGAAACAGCTAAAAATCCGATTTTGAAGTGAATTCCACGATTAGAAAGCGTCGCCTGGGAAAAACGACCTCAGATTCGAGTTCTCTGGCTCAGAAAACCCCTGCATAGTGAGTTCCGGGTGGGCTTACAAAATGAAGCGATTCTTTTATTTCCAAATCGCGACAAAAGTAGGCAAAGTCACCTACAACTGATTTGACAAATGAAAGGTATTACTGAAATATGATGCTTGGACAGCGAAAAAAGCACGCTTTCTGCCAGTTTTCACTTATAACTCGCGAACGAAAGCTAAAATTTAAAAAAAATCCGGCTTCGAGGTGCATTCGCCCACCCTTCAGTCCGTTTAAAATTTCAGATCTTTGCGTTCAGTAGATTTCGCTGGGCATCGCGGACAGACAGACATTTCCTTTTATTATTACAGATTGCGAGGCGGAATAATTTAGTGATTTTGTGACCGGGCTTCCATTGTTAATGTAATGTAACATTTAACACATTGACTCCCGTAAATCAGGTAACTCGTTTCAGAATATTCAACGCTTGTGTACTGTAAACGAGTTGGCGCTTGAGAATATTTAGTTCTTTTTCAACTTTCGCTTCTAATTCTCTTTTAGGACGCTAGATGTTGTTTGTATACACTTCATCCTATTCCATGCTACAACATTCTGGCGATTCTGTGCTTTGTTTCCCTGTAGTCTGTCGCGTTTTGAACGGGACACTACCGTTATTTTCGTATTTTCTAGCCGTCCCGTCATTTTAAAGAAAATATCACTTTGTACCGTTCCAATAAAATTTCTATTTTATTTTATTATTGATCAAATGTAATTTAGTATTGGTATCCTATAATCGCAAACCAATATCATGATTACCAATAATTTCAATAACCCATTAACCACGAAATTTCATTGCTCGAAACTAATTATCATTATAATTTTTGCTCTTTTCAATTATTATTATTATTATTCTTATTACTACTACTTTTATTATTATTATTATTAATGTTCATAGAAAATAAAGAAATACTATTCATGCCAGTTTAAGAAGATCTCGTTCCAAGTCATCGTCTATTTACGATAGCATTGTTCCCTAATCTGAAAATCTGCACCGATACCGACAAAAAACAGGTGCTCTTGTAGTCGCCTCGGTTTCCCCAGTGTTGCCGCTGTCATTCACCACTTCTCAAGTGAAGTAAACGTGCTGTGGTACATATTTGGCGACATTGTATTGATCTGCAGACAAGTGTGAATACGCCTAATTACCTTTTTATTCAATGATTGGCAGGTCGAAGAGTATTAGGGTGGCAACAGCAGGTAGAGGTAGTTCTTGGAAAAAAAGTCTTTAAGAAGTGGCACCCCCAGTATATGTTGAAATGTTGAAAGTGCAGTTTTAATGATATCTACAGAAAAAAATCACTTTATTGCAGTTGACTAGCAGTGTAGTGATAAAACGAAATGGTTTGCTTACAATGTAATGTTCATTATTCCGTTGCCTTATTTTTTACCATCCCAATGTCCCGTTTTAGACTCAAGGTAATATGGTCAGCTTATTTCCACGTGAATTTAGTGTGTTTTCACAAAGGTTTTTCACAGACAATCTGAATAATGGCAAGTTAGTATCGTCAACTCGGCATGGAACGAAGCGCAGTCAGCCTCGTGAGGAGCTACTTTATAATGAATTAGCGGTTCCACTCACGAAGACCGCCAGTAATGGGGAGGGATATCAGTTCACTGGGTACATGCCCTAATTCTTCCGCCAGTGTTGAAGGACGGAGGTAGATGACAGAGCGCGGCGAATATAGACCTTGTCTTCCCATGGGAGCTTACGCCAGGGTAGCATTGAATGGAAGACAAGACCTAATTGCCGTAATTCCACCAGGAAATATTAATCAATTCTAATTCCATTACAATGTAGTGCTTGTAGTTAGACAGGTAGTCTTCCATTCGATCCATGTACAATATTCTTGATGACAAAGTGGTATCTGGCAGATTTCCTCAGGATACTTCTACCTCGCCCCCCCCCCCGACTCGTCCATATAGGCGAACTACGAGAACGCCTAGGGCGGGAAATTTTTAGAAACATTAGGGGAGGCAACATTTGAATTTAAAAAAATATATATGTTTTTTTTTAATTCAACCCCTTCCTCTTTAGATATATTATAACGTCTTCATAAATACAAGCCTTTCTCAAACTAGGCCAATGCAAATCAATTTTATTTTACTCTTTTTTATTTTTCCTCCCCGCCTTCCAAAACACTTGCACTCAGCAATCCCCTTCGCTTTGGCACCATCAGATTTCCACATCTTTAAATGGCAGAGCATGTTATTTAATGAAAATTTAGGTTTATGAGACCATTCAGATTCGGATTACTTGAGCCTAGGCTATACCTCCGGTCCAACAACCGTTTTCGCATGTGTTCTAAGACCTTCTCTTGATCATAGGACACTAGAACACAGGGAAAATGTTTGGTGAATTAACTTTGGCATTTCCTTACTAATATCAGACTATAGAACGTGGAATTCCATGTTTAATCAAATCTTTAAAATGAAATTACTGATGTGGCAATTTGGGGGGGGGCGCCGAAATTATTTCTCGCCTAGGGTGATCTAGATACGACCCTGCCCCCAACAACGTATCAGTGATTGATCCATATTATTCTCTCGTCATAACAAAGTTTCTTGGAACGAAATTCCGCAACCGTGCCAGTATGTGTGTGCTGCGGGTTTTCTAGTCGCTCTCCGCAGGCGATTACATGTTGCCATGGGAACAGGAGCGTGTTGTCCCATGTACCTGGCTTATAACAGAAATTTCAGGGGTGGTCAAAAGTTATATTCAATTAAAGTTAATTTTCTTTACTGTTTGGGTTATTGTAACATTTTCGTTCTGTATTATTCCGATGTTGTAGGGTAGGCCATGGAAGTATTGCTTATCAGTTGTTTATATTATTGGTGCATTTTTATGAAGTAAAATTCAACTGATATTAATTTAAATGGATATGATAAAGAATGAAATGGAGAGGATGATTCATTGTATGTAAATAGGCCTATCCAATTCGGCATTTCCCTTTACGACTGGGGAAACCATAAAAAAACCCATGTCAAATTGGCCGGCCATGGGATTTGAACCTGGGACCTACCGAAGCGAGTCCAAGACGTTACCATCTCAACACAATTTTGTTTTGTAATAGACGATGCCTAAGGAAACACGTAGAGTAGAATACCACTTGTTCAAACAAATCAATATCCCAGTAATAAAAGAAGAACTCTTTTGGTTGTAGTTCCGTTATCATCAGTTAATTCTGAGACTTTTAGCTAGTTGCATCTCTAATCATAACAACAATAAACATAATGTCTTTAATATTAGTCAATATTTTAAAAATTCCAGTTTTATTAACGTTTAGGCTTAGATGATTTTGTGAGTTATGTCTAGGGTTCGGATGTTTATGACATGTCATATTTTTAACCTGATATCCGTTCTCACCGCAAACACAAATTAAACACAAATTGCACGCTTGGTATCCTAATCGGACTGTTTTTATTTTGCATATAAAGTCATATTTCGGTCATTTTTATGGTCTTGGTCATATTTTGATCATATTTGTAATTTAATGTCATATTTCAGTTATAAACTCAGTAAAGTACATGCACTAAATGGTTGAGTTAAATTTGAAAGTTATGGTATTAATTTAATGTTTATGCCCAGATACTATAAAGTTATACAAAAGTTCATATTTTATAGGGACACGCTTCATATACAAAATATTTGGAGCTGATAAAACGAGATTTTTTTTTAATTCTAAGTTCATTACAGGTAAAAGTGTAAATCACCTGTAAAATTGTTAAAAAATGATTATCTGATTGAATTAATGTGTTGTAGTAATTTAGTATAATTAAACGTTTTCAATTGGAACATTTATTTTTTGAAAATATATTATATTATTAGGTCATATTTAGGATTTTTGGGCCATATATAGTCATTTTTAAGGACACATTACAGTCATATTTTCCACTTTTTTAGGTCATAAACATCCGAACCCTACTTATGTCTATTTATTGATGGTTATGTGCATGCAACTGTCAACGATATGCCTACAATTTTTCCTGCATGAGACTCATTTCGTCTGTACCGACGCACACATGACTATCAGTGAACTGGCCGGGATCGAACTCAGGAATCTGATGCAGTAAGCCAGTGCTTGACTTAATATTCCATCCTGGCCGACTAGATGTCTCTGTGAAGTGAATGACGTTAATACGTTGGTCATTTATTTCAGAATAGCCTTCATTTTTATTGAATCCATTCTATGAGACCTGACATAATGGATCCTATTATCGTTGCCAGGCAGCCTATACTCAAGAGACACCCGCGGTCATGGAAGGCTGCTTTCATGTTCACATCCGAATATCGTTTATTTCTTTAATGTACGATGTAAAAGCTACTATATGGTGGGACGAAAATTCATCTGTTGTGTGTGTGTCTTGTAAATTTAATAGTAAGCTGAATCCTCAGGGTTTTCCTTATAATTGGGGCTGCCATCCCTTGTGGATTTTCTCTCTAAACTAAATTCAGATCAATTTACAATAATTGAATAGGCCTACTAACTGAACCATTTTTAACTCCAGAATTTAGCTGCAATAAAATACAAAAAGAAATGAAATTATTTCACATACAACTTACGTCTCAACAGCACTGAATATGGTAAATAGCGCCTTGCGGATTGTGTTTAGATAACACGCAGTACACGGCTGTCGGAGAATAAGCCTGTATCGTCATTCCAGGGGACACAGTGAATGCCTACGTCTCAATAACACTGAATATGATAAATAGCGCCTTGCGGATTGTGTTTAGATAACACGCAGTACACGGCTGTCGGAAAAGAAGCCTATACCACGTCACTTCCCGGGCTTAACTGGGTATGTGTGCAAAATTTCGTGCAAATTGGTCAAGAAATGTATATTTGTATAGGGAACATACATAGCCACATACATACATACACACTTTTGATCTGGCTTGGTTGACTTACACTTTTTTTTGTTTTGTTATGAAAACATGTGGAAGCAGAACTCTCAAACTGTGAATATGTCACACTTCTTTTGTCACACTTCAATTTTAATCTTTTTTATGTAAACAATTGACAGCAGAATTCTCTAACTGTGCCTCATTTCACATTTCCGACTTTTCTCGTGGATTTTCCAAAAAAAAAAAATCTTTCATACAAACCTTGTCCTGACAATTACGAACAAAAAAAAATCAGCCATATCGGTCGAGCCGTTCTCAAGTGATGCGGCAACATACATTTTGGTAATTCATTTTTATTAAGATAGATTGCTATTGCAAACTATTATTTTAGACCTGTGAATGGGAGCTGGCATCAAATATTAGTGTCCATTCCAGCCATCAAGATTTCTTTTCTAGGGGCCTCGTAATTGTAAGGCCTACATTCGTTAGAAATTACAGAAGAGAAAGGTTGAGTAGGTGGCAGAAAATAGGGTCATTGAGGGTAAAATCATCCCTTACATGTGCAGAATCATCTAAGGTGAGTTCGGTTGTCACTTTAATTTGCACATCATGTGTAGTTAAAACACCATTCCAAGCACATGGTTTTAGTTTTACCTTAGTTTTAGGGCGATTATGCTTTTCTATTATTCTCCCACTCTCTTACGAGTTCGGAATTTCTGGCATAGACTTAAGCGGTCTTTAAGATTTGGATTTGTGAAAAATTATTTTTCGTCTTTCCTTGAATTATCCTATAGATTATTATAAACAATTATGCTTGTAGTCTTCCTAATTTGAGGTAAATAACAGCCTCTAAACAAAACAATAACACCCACATAACAATACATTCTGCTAGGACCCACAAATATCGAATACGGAAGTTTGACTGTAACGTATATTCTTCTCGATCTGATAGCGATGAATTTTCGTTCAAGCTCATATCTATCCCCAGGGAGTATATTACACAAAAGCAACAGTTGAGTTTTTAAATTGCTTTTATTTTATAAACTTGTTCTGTTCTCGTCAGTTTAAACCTCCACTCTTCATTCCTCCTTCATGCTGTGTAGATGTGGATGTTTCCTAACCTCATTTTCACTTGAACAGTTCTTTAGAATTACATCTTCTTTTAAAACTTTTATTTTTCAGGATGAGGAAAACTTCTACTTAGTCTTCAACAGGATCTAGCTTACATTGCGGAGACAGAGTATAAAATACTTCTGTCCCACTCCAAGGGTGCCCAATATTTTATCCGCAGACACACATAATTATAAAGATAGTTAAAATGCCGGAATGGATTTAAAGTCGGAAAAATCAAGTTCCAGTCAGAATCAGAGTCACCAGAATTTCGTAACGAAAAGTGGGATTTTTTTGAAGTGCAACTACTTTAGCCGCGGTAGGGTAAATCGAGAGCTGACCCAAACTTGCGTTACGGACAAAATCGTCACGAAATTGGACAAAATCGTCACGAAATTAGTGGGGCTGTGACGGAACGGACTGCACAGAAAACAATCAACTCAATGTTTAGACTTATCCAAAATTCTAAAAATCCAAAATTAAAAAATCTAAAAATACAAAATTAAAATATCCAAAAATACAAAAATACAAAATTTAAAAATTAAAAGATCCAAAAGTAAAAAATCCAAAATTAAAAATCTAAAAATAAAAAATAGAAACATCAAAGATCCAAAATTTAAAAAATAAAAAAATCCAAAATTTAAAAATCCAAAATTAACAATTCCAAAAATCCAAAACTTAATAAAAAATCCAAAATTTAAAAATCTAAAAATCCAAAATAAAAAAATCGAAATTCCAAAATTAAAAAATCCAAAAAATAAAAAATTCAAACATCGAAAATTTAAAAAAAAACAAAATTAAGAAATCCAAAATTCTAAAATTAAAAAAATATTAATCGATCAAAAATTGAAAAAATCCAAAATCCAAAATTAAAAAGTCAAAAACCCAATGTTAAAAAGTCCAACAATCCAAAATTGAAAAATCCAATAATAAAAAATTGAAAAAATCCAAAAATTAAAGCAAGTTTCACTTCTGTCGCGTGGCGTTCCACGCATACTTTTTTTTCTTTTTCGAAAAGGTGACCGAAGTGTTGAGAGTGATTTTCTAAACTACTTGTCCCAGAAACAAAATGTAAATCAAAATTAAATGTTAAAATTTATTTTAATATATCAGTTTGTTTTTGAGAATTGTTTAGAATCAAAATTGAAATCTATTCTCTTTATTGAAAGTATGTACGGGTTTTCATGTCCCAGGGCTGACTGGGTTTGAAACAATTTCCATTTGGTCCCCAAGTATGTAGCTTATCGATAACCAACTGAGCATTGTGAGAGATAGCTTAGATAAGGTATGAATTAAATAAGATTTTAATCATAGTCATAATCACTTTTATTCACCAGAAATATTTTTATATAAATTCATGGCTTCATCACTTAAATCTAAGAACATTAATACTAATACTACCTAGGTAATATAGACATGTAGAATATAAATTTCACTCAAAATAAAAACATTTTACCGCATTACAACCTATCTTTCTCACAAGGGGCTTAGGTACAGAATCGACATTTATCCATTACAAAAAATACACAAATAAAAACATTAATACATATTACAATATATTACAAAATGTGTTTATGGTACTTATTACATGATGTAAGCGAAGTAAATGTTTAAAAGAATATTTTTTATTTTTACATTATAATTTATGAAAATGTCTCCTAGTACACAATTATTATTGGTTTGATCCCGGCCCAGGTCGATGGCATTTATGTATGCATAAATGTGTGATTTACTGGCACGTAAAAGTATGGACAAAATTCCGGCACACCGGCGACGGTCACAGGCCTAAGTTGCAGTACATTGCCGTCGTTAAATAACTACACACCAACCAATAATAATTATCCAATTTGAAAACTCTCCTATTTTTAAAACTCTTGAACTAAGAAAGTCTGATACGTTGATATAAGAATTTTTAACCTTTTCACTGCTACTGGCGTATAAATACGCCACAAAAAATTGAATAAAAGCAGATATATATAAGTTTAATACAGAAATTCTTTATTTAAAATTTGAGGATTTTCATCCGTGTGTTATAATCACCTGGTGTATCACTGGAATTTTCCACATAGATTTGAAACTTAAGATCCCACTGATGCTTCTATTTAATGATTGCATATATAAACATACAAATTCAGCACACTAAAGATTAAACAATAATGAAGCCCGCGAATTTGGGTGGATGTTAATATGGATATTGATATAGACCCTGATTACTAGACTTCGGATTTGAGATAAAAACCTATTTTAATCCTTAAGTGAAATATGGACGAAAACTTGCATATGCATGTTTCATAAGTGACTATGCCTAAAACTGATACTTTTATAGGACCTAAAACAGTCTATTTTTACTTTAGAGCCTAATATTGCCTTTTTTCTTGTTTTTCATCTAAAGTTCAAAATAAGTTATTTTTTTGTTATAAATTCTAGCATTTATTTTCAGTTCGTACTACGTTTTTAGCTCGGAATGTGCAGTACGTGACACATTTATGACGTGGTTAAATAGTAAGGGATGTTTCGTCTTCAGTAGAAACATTCCTTGGAATTCCCAAGAAAATGTAGTGTTTTTCTCTCGACTCCTACACCCAGAAAAGAACCGTAGTTCTCTGAATCACTGAGAGATAGGCCTACAAAAGGTTGAATATGCTAGCGTGCGTAGCTTCTGCTCGCAGGGATTAGGTTTTCACTGTTACGGAAGTAATACAGGCCCTAGTAAAAGGTCTATATACTTTTGTGTACCATAGGCCTATATCTGTGTTTTATCATGATTATTGATTAATGGTGACTTCAATAAATATAATATTCTGCATTGCAATTGAGATATTTCAGAAAATTGGCAACTTAACTATTTTATAAGAGACTATTTTACGATTTTTAGTACCTATTTTCCAATTTTTAGAGCCTATTTTAGGTACCTAAACAGCATTTTTAGCGACGTTAAAGTCCGAAGTCTACTGACAACACATTGTTATATCACCCATCACGTGAAATATTAAAGTAGTGATGCCGCATTACTGGCAAAGCAGCTTATCTGTTAATGAGGAGTTGACGGATAATAGTAAATTACATCAACCACCATTAGTGATTTTTTGCTTGTGACCTGTCAATGAGACTTTACTGGAATTTTCCATAATACTGAATACATGTCACAAGAGGATAATTATTTTTATATTGACAATGATGGACGCAATATCAGACTCGATGTTCATATGTTTTAATTGCACAACAACATTAAGTAGCCTATACAGAGCATGTCTGTCCAACAGGTAGTCCGCGGCCCACATGCGGCCTTGGAAGTTATTATTGCGGCCCGCGAAACAAAATAGATGAAAACTACAGGGTGTAAATGAATAACACCGAAATATTTTGCCAATGTAAGCATAGACATA
Source organism: Ectobius pallidus (assembly GCA_964059195.1). Taxonomy (NCBI): domain Eukaryota; kingdom Metazoa; phylum Arthropoda; class Insecta; order Blattodea; family Ectobiidae; genus Ectobius; species Ectobius pallidus. The sequence continues at coordinate 144,928,910 of CAXKWD010000007.1, forward strand.
GACATAGACAAGCAACTTTTATTAGTAGTTTTTTGTTCTAACGATTCAACGTTTCCTGTAACAGAATAAAATCTCCCAGGGCATGGCCGCCACTGACTTCTAACATTTGAAAAAACGAAAAACAAAGGAACTTCGTTGGTAACACTGGAGTTATGAGTAAAAAAAAACTAATGCAGTGGCGGCCAGTCATGTGATTAGTCTGTAAATTTTGACGATTATGGAAACACTAGCTGTTGATGAATGTTTAAGGAATAAGGTTTTTATCGATCACTAAGAAGTCATAAAGTAAATTTAATGAAAATTGTTAACTCTATTTCGCTTCATTATTAACTTATGATCTCCAAATTGCAATGACTTTATTGCCCTGAACATACACATTTTACGTCATCGAGCTAAAATCTCCTAAGAAAGGTTGCTTGTCTACACAGGTAAAATATTTCGGTGTTATTCATTAACACTCTGTATATAAATATATAGTATCAAGTTAAAACAGCGGTCATTTTTACATTTCGAGGAAAGAGTAATATTACATTAATCTTATCCTACAAATAGGGCAGTAGTATGATAAGACACATATTTTGTTTACCTGACACGCATAGTAAAAGATAACGTAACGCATAAAATTATTCTGTTCCTAAGTTAAACGTGCGTGTCCCACGCTATTAGGAGTTACAGCTTTGGTGCCATTTTATTAATTCTGAAAGAAGTTAAAGTATTAGTGCAGCCCCAGAGATTCTCGATACGTATTTCACTTGTAGTCTTGAAGACAAATACCAGGATAAAGTTATCGTAGTTGTTACATAATTCACCCTTTTTATTGCACGACTAAAATAAATTCTGAGCACGCGAAGTGGTTGACAATGTTTTATATTTAATGCTAATCTTTATATCAGTAAAATACCCATGTGACAGTCTGCAGACAATCGTACAGTCTAACCCTTAACCATGAACATAATAAATTTGTTACATTAACATGGACCTCAGGTCTGAGTAACCGCTCAGATACAAGGGAGGGGGGCTTTTAACAACGAAAAACTTACAAAATATGAATTTAAATTATTATTAAAGCAGATTGATTCCTAAATATTCAATTAACAAAGTATTATTCTTATATCATTATTTTTTAGGGGTTTTCAGGGCACACAACTCTGCACCACAAAGGCAATGAAATGCACAGTTTCCGAAGACAATGTTCATATTTTTCAAATGAATAGTTAATCAGTAGACTTAATATTGTTTATATTATTTAGTTAATTATGTGAATATATTTATAGAATATTAATATGACTATACATGTCACTAATCGAGTTAATGTAGACCTACTTCTGTACAGCACAATTGTTATTCCTCAATTTGACTAAGGCTACATATATGAGTCTTTTTTTTTTATTAGCTATAGAAAACAAACGGCACGTAGTACAATAGGCATAAATTGAAAGAATCAGTACACGGGATTTTAATTTACAAAATCACGATTTCTTTCACCAGTGCTCATTTTTGTCTTTGACCTCTCCTCGTGTGTATGACATTTCTTGTGTATGACGATGACTTGTCATCGGGTGACGTCATAAGACAAAACCACGCGACTAGAGAAAGTTTGAAAACATAGCGAAGTTGCACCCCCTCCCCCGTGATAAAGGGTCTTAAGAAGGGAAGGTAGTGTGTATATAGATATAAATAAATAAAATCAATTCATTTTGAGTCGTTCTTGGGTACTATGTCTAATGTACGATCTACGATCTTACAAGATGAACAATGAATTCTTTTCTTCTTCTTTCGTTTCACCCTCTTTGGGGTACGTTGAACCAGTCATTTCTTTGTGTGTTGTTTCTTCCTAAGTGCCCAGTATTTCTTCATTCTTTCTTATCTTCTTTTCCTTTCTTCTTCAGTGTCGACCTGTCTTGGAACCTTGTATTTTCGCCTTTAGTTATTATTTTAGCCGTTTGATCCAATAGTGAATTTTCTGTAATTTTTAACTCAACTAGGTCTTTTTCAGTTTCTTTAAACCAGTTGGGTTTTGTTTTGCGGTTGAGGAAGAAGTCAAAGATTTGTTTGGTTAATCTAACAGAGTCCATTCTGAGAAGATGACCATATAAATTTATCCTCCTTTTTCGCATAGTGTCTGAAAGTTTTTCAATTTTCTTGTAGAGGGTTTCATTCTTGATGTATATCATCTTATTATCCTGAAATTATATTCTGAATTCTATTGTAAAAACTTTCTGTTACTATCCAAGCTTAATTTGAATCAAATCTTTTATGACTTAGGCAAATCTTACAAGATTAGTTTCTATATTTTTCTCCTGTGTATGTATCTCAGTGTGGCTTGAAGCAGAAGATAACCCCAAGAGAAGTCCAGATTTCTCAACCTCAGTTTCATGGATGTCACGGATGAGAGCATTCACTTCCGCTCCGCCACACAATCTCATACCAACATGGCGGCACTGCGTGCTTCGGAATACATAACCTATTACAAGCTCCTCTGCATTGCAAATAATTCCCATGTGACAGAAATTAAACCGGCTATTTCAGTAGCGAAGATCTCCTTTCGCATACGTAATGCTTCAGAAAAGTGCACACGAAATATGGGAAATTATTAAATACCTCATCACTATCAGTCATTGATTTTAATAATAACAGAACTAAACTGAACTTCGTCTCTGTTTATAAGTCCCTTAAAAGTTCGCATCGTACGTACCACCATTAGGCCTCTATCTCTATATATATATAAAAGGCTTTGTCCTGACTGACTGACTGACTGACAGGAATCGACGTAGAGCCTAAACTATAACAGGTAAAGACTTGGAATTTTGACAGTACCTTCGTTTCATAATGTAGGTGCTCACTAAGAAAGGATTTTGAAAAATTCTGATTTTAAATGCCAAAAATCAAATGTTTTTGAGAATACTTAATCCCTTCTTACACAGAATTATCGAATCCGAATCACATTTGACATTAAAACATATTGTTGCCAGTGGATTTCAGATGGGTTTGGAATTAAATTAAATGGAAGTTTGACAATTACAGTTGGCTTTGTCTATGTTTGTCATACCTTGAAATAAAACTTTCGCGATCGCTTGAATGTTGTAAGCTCTAATATGGTCAAACATTGTTTAATTTGGACGAAACTCACTATACAGGGGTTTTCTGGACCAGGGAACTCGAATCTGAGGTCGCTTTTACCAAGCGACGCTATCTAATCGTGGTATGTAGTCCACGTGATTTAGGTGTTAATAAATATAATGATTTAACTATTATGCTCTTAATTTTTAATTTTTGAAATAATTATCGCGGGAGCATGCTAGTTCTAATGATATTGCCGTTATAAAAATAATGAATAAAACCGAGCTTGTGAGGGATTCATTAATGATGAACTTGGCTTATAAACAAACCTTACAATACAAATATTTGATCGAATACCATGCCTTTTCATCCCGTATTCGAATTTATTTAATTTCGCCACTGGTTTGTTCTCACTGCTTAATTGCCTATCTGTTGTACACTAATCACTATCTACCCGTTAATAAAGCCAGACGCGTATTTATTTATGTTTCTATTTATTTATGATGAATTACTGTAAGGCAGTATACAGTTACGTTATCAAGTATTCCTTAATAATTATCCATGGGGTAGGCATAAGTTACATAAGATACGGGTAGAGAAAGTAAAAATAATTGAAAAATTATTAAAATCACAGCCTTAGACGTTTCTGATTTATTATTACAAACATTATGTTTATGGTTGTGAATGTGTGTCTTGAAAATTATGAGTGATGTTCGTAAAGAGGCCAGCTTGTGGGTGTAACAAAATGTTTGAAGTTTATTGTTACATACAATATTACATTTCATTATTTACTTATTTCAACATTAGTACAGGTAAAAACAAAAACCAACAGAAAATACTATTTCTCATTTAGCATAAAAAATGTAAGGTATACCCCTATATGAGCAAAGCTCGTGTTTAGGGGTGTAATAGATTAATATAAATATAATTATATATATATATATATATATATATATATATATATATATGCACAGTATACTACAAACGAAAATTATAAATGCATGAGTACAACGTATAGAAAATAATTTTGCATCATTAACCAGTGGTTTATATAGAAATTACAAAAAAAAAATTAAATAGAATAATAGAAATAAATTGAATAATTTAATTGAATTTTTTAATTTAATTAATAGAAATAAATTGGGTTGAAAGATTGAAAAACAAAACAAAATTAAAGTTGTGCTATTAATATTATATATATATTTTTTTTTTCCCCCTTAAAATGTTTGAGATTGTAATTTATATATTCTGGTGCTCGGCAAGAAACGTGTTACACAATTTCAAACCATAGTATTGACCATATTGTAATTTCGAATTCTTTCTACTTGTCATCAGTTCAGAGAGAAAAATGCTAACGACGTCTTAATGGCAGCGCCCCGACGCCGTGTGAAGTGGCAGCTGTCTGTCATCCCTCTTCACTCGCTTTGTTTCAAGTTATTTGATGACTACAATTCAAACCTTTTCATGCGTATTGAACCAGTAATCCCGCACTTTAGCCTTTCAGTTACATTTTCAAGAATTTAAACACAGTGAGCAAACGTCCGAACTTAGAAAATATGTTGTACATTCATGTGTTTGGATTTAAATAATTATTTATTGCAACCAAGTGGACATATTATAATGAATGGAGCAAAAGTGTAAAGATACGCGGTAGAGGAAACATGAGCATCCCGAGAAAACCTGCCTGAGTACTCCTTTGCTCTTTTATGTTAGAGGATCATAGATTCCTCACCGTTAGAGAATAGATAACAACCGGAAAATTGGTTACAAAGAATTTCAAACAGCGAAAAAAGTGTATGTTTCTTTGAGGGGGAAAAGGCATAACTTCACTTCTTAATAATTCTGTAATTCCTAGGGGCGATTTGATTGGCATGCCAGTTCAGAAAGAATTTCTTTTCCACTATGGGTGTCCAAGTAGCATATATTTACTTACTTCTTCAGTAACAAAATAAGTGTGTTTTATATTGTAAATTTATATATAACGCACTGTCATTCATTAAATTGCTTTTACCAATTCTTTACCTAAAAAAACTAATCATAAGTAATAACGGCAAATTTATTGGTAATTAATTTGAAATTTTGTGTTATTTTTCACTACTTTTAGGGCATAAATGCCTTTTTTATTTGGCATTTTTTTCACAATTTTATGGCCATTAATTGCCTTGCCCTAGAATAGCAATAAATAACTTCAATAATAATACACGGGAAATTATTGGGTGGGCTCGAGACCCATGGGTCCATATAAGTTGGCGACACTGAAAGTGTTCATTTATTTTATGAATGAACAATAGCTCTTTTATCATTCATGTCATAATTTCATAGGGAAAAGTAATCATTCCGCCCAGCGATAAGTAATAACGGTAAATTTATTGGCCATTTATTTTAAATATTGTGTTATTTTTCACTATTTTTAGGGCATAAATTCATGTTTTATTTGGTATTTTTTCACTATTTTATGGCCATTAAATGCCTTGCTCTAGAATAGCAATAAAGAATTACGATAATAATACACGGGAAATTATTGGGTGGGGTTGAGCACCATGGGCCCATATAAGTTGGCGACACTGAACGTGTTCATTTATTTTATGGATGAACAATAGCTCTTTATCATTAATGTCATAATTTCATAGGGAAAAGTAATCATTCCGCCCAGCGATGAGTGAGGTGGTGTGTTTTAGTGGAAATGCTAACTGAATTCCTGGTTCTTTCATGCAAAGCGAAGTCAATTTATTGCCACCATCCCCATTCACAGAATGCAAATGCATGAAACACAATTTTGTGAGAGAAAGTCATGATAGCGGCGGGCTCTTGTCTCACCCGCATTCACTAAAGAAGAGGTGATTCGTTGATTCCGGAGAATCATTGCAATCAGTGAACACGGCTTTTCAACTGGCTCTTATTGGATCTATCGCTGTCCGCCCCACTGCGCTGCTTGTGTGAGATTTAACTACTATTTTATTTTCCTTGCTCAATGTACTGAATTTTTATTTCCTTCCATACAATTTAAGATAAAACCACATGTACGTAACTTTTTTCTCAATACCCAATTCACTGATCTGAATAACCTATATCTGTAGGATAATTAATTTAGGATTTTTTTTTTATTAATTGAACTGAGTTTTTTAAAATAGGGTGCTTCGAAAAATATTTGGGCCCAAGAGGGATGACAATGGGGACTGGAGAAAACTGCATAACGATGAGCTTCAGGACCTGTACACATCACCAGATATAGTAAGGGTAATTAAATCGCGAAGGATGAAATGGGCTGGATATGTTGCACGCATGGGGAGGAAAGACATGTCTCTAAAGTATTGACTGGGAAACCCGAAGGGAAAAGACGACGTGGAAGACCTAGACGTAGGTGGGAGGACAACCTTAGAACGGATTTATGGGAAGTAGGATTTGTGGGGATGATTGGATGGAGTTAGCACAGAATAGGGTTGAATGGCGGACTCAGGTAAGCGCGGCAATGAACCTTCGGATTCCATAAAATAGATAATATTCCTTTTGCTTGCTTAGGCATTTTCTATTGCCATTGAGTAAGTAAGTAAGTAAGTAAGTAAGTAAGTAAGTAATTGAACTGTTACGTACTAAGGTTAATGAACAAATCCAATTCGAGAGAAAATGCGAAGCCTTTGTTCATAAAGTACAGAATATTGACTGTGATTAATCTGTATATATTGGAATTAGTAATATACAGGTAGGGAAAAAATCGGACCTACTAAAATATCTAAGTTGCCGATATGAGCCACTGCGCAAGCCTAGCGGCATTCACAGGATAGCAGAGAATTTATTGAAATTTGTTCTAGTGTCGATTGTTGACATAGCCTATTTCGAAACCCAGAATATGGTTTCTAATCGTATTTGTTTTATAACTGAATGTATTATTTATTAATATTATTATAAAATATTAACACAAATTATATTATATTCAGGTACAAGAGTCGGTCCGCTTTTTTATCCTACCTGTACATAAAAAAATGTAGAGCCCTCTAAATGTAGAAGGAATACTCACATCCACAATACCAGATACAAGGACAACCTAGATGTTCCCTTTTGTAGACTGTCAAAGCCAATTTTTTTATATTTAAAAGGACTTGATGTTACACAACAAGCTGCCGAAAGATTTAAGAGTGCTGCACATAAATGTTTTTAAAATGAAATTGGAAACATGGTTGCTCAATAACCCATATTATAATGTGAGTGAATTTGTTAATTGTAATCTTTCCCTTGTGGATTTTTAATATTTTAGTTTTTAATTATATATTTAACCTATGGAATGCAAGTATTTAGGCCTACTTAGCAAAAGGACGAATTGAGGCATGTATTCTATCAGAAGCATTAGAGTGTGCTAAAACATCATGTTTTTGAAGGAATCTACGCTTTCGTAAGAACTTGTTTACATAAAAGCAGGACCACTGTTAGGTTCAACATACATTCAATAGTGTAGGCATAACGACCTGCTCTCTAGGTTTGCTAACAGGTGGAATGCGATATTAGGTGAATGTTTGACCTGCAATTCACAGATGAACAGTAGAGAAGCCAAGTGAATAATGTATTGGCTCAGATCGATAACAGGGCAGTAGTTCACCTGTTACATCAGCTACAGTTCCCATGGTAATTATGTAAAGGTAATAAACCTAAATAATATCCGAAAGAAAATAAAAACAGAATAAGCGACAGAAATTTTTTAGTGTTATTTATTATCCATGTGTTAAAAACGAAATTTTAATTTGCGAGTAGGTTATGTTTGTGAAAAGAGCCCGCGATGGCCAGTGTATAGGACATCGTCCAGCCAATCACAGCAAACTGGGAATAAGAAAATAGGTCCTGTAATCACGTGGTTTTGTTTACATCTACTTCATTCTTTAGTTGGATCATGTAGGCCTATAACTACCAAGACCAAAATAAAATCATGTTCATTCGGAAGGTCCCAAGTTCAAAACCCGTGGCCGGCCAATTTGACATGGGTTTTTTCATGGTTTCCCCAGCCGTAAAAGCAAATGACGAATTTGATATTTACATACCATGAATCATCCTCACCATTTCATCCTGTATCATATCCATTTAAAGTATTATCAGTTGAAATTTACTGCTGCGCAGTCGCGAATCTATCGGTAAACTCGTCAACTCTCGTGGAATTACCTATGATAAAACGTCCTGTAAGCATAAAAGTCCCTACAGCAGTAGAGATTAAACTAAGGGAATGACTATTTTGGACAGCAAATAATAAATTTGGTATAATACAGTGATGAAGAAGAGGTACGAGTATTGTCATTTATCATTACTCTTTCTCTGACTGCTACGTTTTATTTTTATTTTCATTTCCTTTAAAATACCACCGAAGACCCAAAAAGTAGAATAATCATAACTTATTTAATCAACTGTGAAATCTGCTGACCTCTTACAAAAACTTCAATTTTCATTTCTATTGTATCAATAAAGAAGAAGAAGAAGAATACAAAGAAAGTACATTGCGTGCAGAATACAGAAATATCAAAGTGCAGGCGAAGAGAAAAATACGAAGATTTCATTCAGCCGAAACATTGCCTCATCAAAGAGAATAGGAAACGAAAGAAGACAAAGGAGAAGGAAGCAATATAGAGAGGGCTTTGGAATGGAACGTCTAAGCTTTTCATTCTCCAAGGTTATCAAGATCTGTCAATTCTGTGAAGAAAATTGTGGATTGTCTGTTCTGTAGGAGGTCACAGTATAAATTAGGCCTAAAGCATCGTCTTTCTATTTAATGAACTGAGCACGTGGTACCATCCCATTGTTACAGTTATCAAAAATTTCGGCCTGCACAAAATCATCTTTGTAGACATATCACTCGTGGCACTGAAATGGTCTATCGCCATTTTTCGCCCACCATAAATGTAGGCAATGGCTTCTAGTTTTAAGTTTATCTGTTTTAATTTAGTTACTCATTGTTAATGCTTCAGTATTTATTTAATTTGTTTTATACAGTATACGTATACCCAAAGTTGTTGTGTTGTAAAACCTAAGAAGTGGCAGCCTGCAGGTGTCACAGGAAGAAAACTAAATAAAAATAAGAATATTATAGGAGAAAGTTCCTCCGACACTGGGACTTGAGCCCAGGACCTTTGACTATTCGCGCCATTGCTCTACCAACTGAGATAAGCCGAAGTTCAATCCACAGCGCCAGATGCAACCTCTCTCCTATGACTGATTGCCCTAATTCCATCTGGCGCTGTGGATTGAACTCCGGCTTAGCTCAGTTGGTAGAGCATTGGCGTTAATAGCCAATGGTCCTGGGTTCAAGTCCCGGTACCGGAGGAATTTTTCACCTATAATATTCTCATGTAATGTCCAACATAGACAATAATCTGTGGTTCATGAATGCTTATATATTTATCTTAAATAAAAATATTGAGAAAAAAAATTAAGCCACGGATGTAATTCGAAAACAAGAGCTAATTTGGTATTTCCATAGGCTGAGGACCTTAAGTTCCCGTGGCTTTCTGCGAGTAGAATAGTATTATGAATAGGGCCCAGAAAATTATGAAAAGTCATATTTTTAATAATTCATTTATTACTTGACTAGCAGGTGCCTGGGCCTTCGCCCACGACAAATGATTCGAAGATTAAAAATTAAGAGAAAAATAATGAAAACATTATATTTGTTAACACTTAGGACACGCGAATCATTCATAAACTAGACGATTAATAATTACAATGAAAAAGTTAACAATCAGACTTTGGAGTGCATTCCACGATTAGATAACACCTCTATTGTATTTGACATTATAAACAAACGAATCGACCAAGGTGAGCTCAAAGAATCGAAACAGTCCGTAATTCCCTGCGATATGTTGAAAAAGTCGCGATGCTCTTATTTCCAAGCTATGACAAAAAAAAATGGCAAAGCCACCTGCAATTGATGTGACAGTTGAAATGTATCACCGAAAACTGATGCTTCGATAACGCAAAAAATCACGTTTTCTGCTAGTTTTTCAGTCATGACTCGCGAACGAAAGCTAAAATTGAAAATCCGCCTTGGAGGTGCATTTGGCCACCCTTCAGTCCATCTACGTTTAGAATTTAAAATCTCTGCGTGCAGTAATTTTCCTGGGCATCGCGCACAGACAGACAAACAGACAAACACTTGCTCTTATTATTATAGGTTATTGCATGTTATGTTACTTTTGCATTAATGCATCATGTTTTCTTGATAAGTATATTTGTGCATATTTTATTAATTTTTCACATTTTTTTGGCGGCTTATTTCTGACAGAATGTAAGTGTTGTACACATCTCTCGTAATTGAACCATTCATAGCATAGGGCCCATTTGAATGAGTGATTTTTTAAGGAACCGGCTATACAATAATCGACAGTACAAAGCCTAATGTTATCGGAACTGATTGTATAATATTAATGTGGTGTGTCACTACTAATTTACTAAAAAATTTTGCATTGGCTTCGTTTTTTAAAAAGTGTTGTAATATAATTTGTACAATTTCAATTTTCTTTCTAATTTGTAATGTAATGCAAATAACAAGAGAAACAGAAAGAATTAGAAAACAGAGCGACCGCGTGGTCTTGTGGTTAGCGTCGCTGACTACAGATTCGTCGGTCCGGGTTCGATCCCCGGTACCTCCTCTGATTTTTCTGAGTTAGGGAGGTCTGGCAGGGGTGCACTCAGCCTCGTGATTCAAATTGAGGAGCTACTTGATAGAGAAGTAGCGGCTCCGGCCATGAAAACCACCATTAACGGCCGTGGGTGTCGGCATGCTGACCACATGCCCCCCAATCCTGCCATCTGCCACGGTAGATGACGCAGCGGTCGGGTGGTAGGCCAAGTCCCTCCGGGGATGTAGCGCCACGGAGTTTAGTTTTTTAGAAGACAGAACATACTTATCAGACCCTGAGCATATTTGTAAATAAATTAGAGCATATTTGCATACATATTTCGTTTCTGATAGAGCATTAAATTTGGGTCTTGGTTATGAATCTTCGAGTGTTCTGCTTTAACCTGGGAATCTTGAACTGCTTTTGAGAATATACTATCAGTATATTGCGTTTCGCCTGTTTGTTGTATGTGGCACCGCTGACGCTTACATTAGAAGTTGTTCCCTCATCAGGCGTTATCGTGTTTCTCATTTCATCGCAGTCGTCAACAGTCTGTTACATTTTAATGAATACTCAGGAATACGTAAACTGCTCCTACGTTTCACTTCGACAATGACACGACTTCGTCATTTTATAGCTAGTGAATAATGTTCTTCTCACCACAATTAAATACAGAATGTACAAAAACTCGCAGTAGAGCACAACACTATGATTTTATTCCAGTTGTTCTGGAATGGGTGTCGATCGACACTTAATAATTAACAACTATTGATTTATCATAGGCACTCTATATATAGATATGCTATATATAGCCTATATAGATATGATATATATATATCTAGATATGATATATATATATGTATATAAATATGTATATATATATGAAGGGCCTAGTTCCATAAGGGCGTAAGGCACAAGAGCATAGTTTTGAGAAATCTTAATGTTTTTAAACAAATTTATCACTCACAAGCACAGGTTTTTTCTTATGATTGAGCAGAGGTTCAAGGCACAAGTATAAATTATTCACTGAGTATTTAAGAGATTTGAGGAGAAGGCATCAATGTTAAAAGCTCAAAATTCAAGATGTGCCTTAAGCCCTTATGGAACTAGCCCCTTCATATATATTATATACCCGTATATACACACACAGGGTTTGTCCGAAAAGTAATGACAGTGAGTCAATTAGAAGATATTTATTGATCCGATCACTTTTACAACCAATTTACATAAAGAGAATGTCATACACAATATACCGGTATTATTAGGCAAAATCTTTATTTAGACAGGGGAAGTTTTGTGTTTCACAACAATTCCGGAGTGCGCGGGCAAAGAGAGTTAAGTCCACCATCCTAAAAAGTTGAGATATGTCCATAGAGTTATAGATAAAAATGTTCTCTACATTTGTGTTAAGTTCAGTAAGTCATAATCAAAATTGTACGGTAGTTATGGATGTGTGCCTCATGGGTTTATCCATTTCTAAAGCTATGTTGGGCTGATAAAGTGTGTTAAGTCACACTAATTCTCAGTAACAAGAAAGTGCCCGCGCACCCCGGAATTATTTTTTTCTTTTGTGCCGCCCATTTCGTAAAATCATTCATGCAGTATTACTCTATTCATAGGAGAGATAAATATGAACATAAAGTAAAAAAGATGGAAAATAAAGGTCACAAAGGAAATTGAAATTATTACATGAATAAGAACGTAGGAATATAACTAATAGAGAATGAAAAAGCTATACTAGATGGTTAATACGAGCATGAAAATACAGTACCGGTATATAATGATAATTCTAGAGTGATAGGGAAAAAGCGAATAAGTCAAAATAACAAAGTTTCAGGAAAGACAAAAACAATTGATTTCCACAGCATTGTTAAAATATTCAGATCAGCCCACCCCGATATTTTTACATAGCATAAGATACTGTATAAAAATATCTAGTGGACTGAACGAAATAGTGTAACAATGCTGTGGAAATAAATTGTATTTTGTCTCTCCTAAAACTATGATATTTTGACTTATTCGCTTTTTCCCTATCACTCTAGAATTTTAAAAAGGCTTATGATAAGATAATCGGAAACCAATATTGAAATAAAGGAAGTAAAAGTCAAAAAACGCGAAAAAAATAAGAAAATAAGAATTCGAAAGAAGAAAGAATGAAAGGTAGCCTATAGACCTAATAAAGGTTAATCCATTGAACGTGACTGAAAAAGCAAGTACGAAGATGTAGGGAAAATAAAATAGTATTGAGTAATTTAGCAACTTTGAAAAGGAAAAAGTGAAAAGTTTTTTAAATCGTAAGACTGAAGTCATTAAAAGGGAATTTAAAAATAAAGAAGGCCTAATGAAAATGTAGAAATGAGAAGTTGAAAGAGGAAAGGCAGAATCTTCACAACAATGGCTTATAAAACATTAACGCAGCCTGTTCAGTAGATAAGCTTAATTTGCATATTTAAAATTAAACGGGAAGGCAGAAGATGGTATGAAAATATGAACTGGCTAAATGGAAAGCGGTGACAGAGACTGGAATGCGGAGGCTTGTTCACAGACAATAGGCAATCACGCTTAATGCATGGCCCACTCCATTCCTTAATAATGCATAGACCAAAGCCCCTGAAAGACATGAACATCACAGGCCTTTTGAGGAGAACAGTTGTGTTGGAATGAAAACTAATATTTATTTTATTTTAGTAAGTTGAATAGAAAGCAATTTAATTCCGAGAGGGATGTACTGTGAATGTACTGTAGGATCAAAATTCCACGTACAGGGTAGTCCACAAGTAACTTGATCACTCGAAAAATTGACTAATTTTTACGATTTTAGACTGTGTTGTGCATCTCTATTAGTAAGAATTTTCTTGGTGCCGCCAGTGAATTTGGTTAAACGTTTATTCGCCCTAAGTTTCCACTTTTCTATGTATAGATGGATGAAACTATCGCTATAAATTGGTCGGTATTTTTTTTAGAAACGGTTCCATAAAACAGAAGGAGAAGCCTTATCGTCGCCGGACTACAACATCCGAGGAAAACTTCGTAAGCGTTTGTAATCAGCGTTTGGCCGCCACGATCTCCTGACTTAAATCATCTGGATTTCTTTTATGAGGAATAGCTAAGCATCATTTGTTTTCATATTTCAGTACTTATGTACTGAAATATGATTTTTCTTTAGAAAATTTTGCATCAACATTTTTAAGTACTTCATGACCTGTAAATATTTCATAAATTAAACAATTCAAAAAAGTTATTTAAGTGTATGTAAAATATATGAATAAACAATCTTAAAAATTTCAAGATTGTATTTTAGGTAGAAGCTGAGAAAAGATTATTTTTATATGGAGAAAATAAACTTATAGGAAACGAACTTCAAAATTATAACATCACTGCGCCATAGTTTTGAGCTTCTCAGAAAAATACAAAATAGCATGAATAGAATTATAGTACAAATACGTATGAATAATAATTTTAAAGTAGACAGTCCACAGAATAAAATACAACAGTAACAAGAAAATCACCATTTTCATCCAAAAATAAATTTCATTTCCCTTTAAATATCAAATAGTAGGTCTAGTGTTAGATTCTTGTAGTGAAGTTATTTTCGTATTTTGAAACAATGAGGGAAAGTGTATAATTATATTACAAAAATATGAATGACCAATTTTGTATACTAGAATACCGTAATATTAAGTAAGAAGTAGGCAATGTGTATAATTTTATTCTAATTGTTTAATATATTCAAACTAGATTGTCAAACAAAAATAAATTATTGTACCTTACAAAACTTTTCTTTGAAAGCCCTCATATAAGCAATACTCGTGTCTAGAGGCTGCAATAATTTATCTATTAAATAAAAGAGAACAGATAAATTTACAAATATACATACAAATTATATAGGCCTACATAAACAAGAAGAGAGTTTAACATTTTTTTACGAAACATATTTAAAGTAAGCAGTTCGATATTACATAATTATAAATCCATTTTACAAACGTGCTTTTATTTAGAAATGTAAATAGTTGGATGAAATTACAATGAAATAAATTAAAGCAAAAAATTATAAGTTTTATTATTGATACTAAATAGTTTTTAATTTTTATTTTAAATTGATTGACACCACACTTTATGAAGTTAATTCATTACTTAACTTCACATTTGTTCCCTTCTAGTCACGCAGCATTGCTGCTGAATCATAATTCAGCCCGCATATTTTTGAAGCCTACGTTATAACTTATACAGTGGAGACATGTATTGAGAACTCTGTTCTAAAGCCTCCTAAAGCCTATATATGTTTCCTATGACATGTTATTTGGCCCTCATCTCTGAGTGAAGCTTTGTAAAGATAAACAGCAGGCATCAGAGTGACATTCTAGAAATGATGTGGGCATAGAGAATGGAGTATTTGCTCTACAAACTCTTCCGCAGTTCTCTGTAGTCTGATTTCAGTTGGTTCAAGGCTTGTCATTTATTCAGATATGCTGCCTAGAAGGTAGGTGTTATTTGAAACTCTCCATATATTTCAATGACAAAACTTTCCACCAGTGCAGTACTCAAGTTTCTCTCTGAATTATTGTAAAGGAATTATTAGTACTATTTAGTGTAAATTTCTGAATTTGATTTAGTGAAAGAGAAAGCCTCAAGGCCTTAACTCTGCCAAATAGAATAAAATCTTTTGTTATTATTATTATTATTATTATTATTATTATTATTATTATTATTATTATTTTCCTTTCGATTAGGCCAGCTTAGGACCACGTGAAACAGTTGTCTTCTTCTTGTCTTTCCAAAACTTCTTCATTCTTTCGCGATGTCGCTGTTTCCATTCTTCCGTCCATTTACTTCCCGTTTTCTTCTTGGGTTTCTCTGGAAATTCGCCATCAAATATTGCTTTCTTAAACTTTCCTCTGTTTGAAACATCCTCCTTTTTGATATTGAGTAACTTCAAATCTTCTTTAACTTCCTTGAAAAATGCTGGTTTATGTTTTTTTCCTTACGTAGTGACGAAAATTTTGTTTTGTAAGTCTTGTCTCTTTCGATTCTGAAAATGTGACCATAGAATCTTATTCTTCTTTTCCTGAGAAGTATGGCCTATTTTTTCTGGTCTCAGTTTGTATATGTTATTCTCCCAAATTGGTCCCATAATTTTCCTTAAGATTCTCTTGTCTGTTTTGCTTCTTCTTCTATCTGAGAAGGTGTTTATTCACTGTTGCGTACAGAGCTTCTGGTAAGATTACAGTATTATAAAGCCTCAATTTAGCATTCTTAGATATTATTATTATTATTATTATTATTATTATTAGAGCCCGTATTTGTACGCATAATTAAATAATATAATATGCATGCAAGTATGCATGAATAATTTCAAAAATATGCAAAAACAAATGAACAAAAATCAAACAAACCATTCTTGGGGGATAATCTTACTACGTCTGTAAGTGAAGAAGGTTTTATACAATGAAAATGTCCTTTCTACATCGCATGATGTCATAACTTATGTGCATGTGAAAAAATAACAACTCTTCTTCAGTGAATCCTGAAAACACTGTGGTACATAGTTTTTGAGCAACGTAGACTTATCCGGGAACCTTTTGTTTGTGTTTTTTTTCTAAGAAACTCCGAAGCTGCACATTATTCAGTTTCAGCTTCAGGGGTTCCAAAGTACATATCCAACCACCCCTCCATCCATTTATAAATAAATAAACATATAAATAAAAAATATGCAAAGACTTATTAAGTACCAGTAATTATTAACTATCTAAAGGGGAAAGTATAATTTAACACAACATTTAAGAGTAAAACATGCACTTTTTTCCATTTAAAACTTAAAATATGTATTTCCCCCCGGAATATGCATTTATATGCATTAACAAATACCGGTCAAGTTGTCTGGAAAAGTGGTAGCCTACTTACGAAATGTATCATTTACGCATACTTTTAAATATATAAAAAAGAACATGCAATTTGCATACAAATCCCGGCTCTAATTATTAAGTGCTAGTATGGTACTTTATGAGATTGTATGGGGGACGGGAAAATGTCTGTCCGTCCGTCCGTGTGTCTGTACGCGCGATATCTCAAATACGCTTTATCAGATTTTCGTCAAAATCGGTGTATATTTATAACGTCCATGGGAAGAAGACTCTTGATATTGGACCAAATCGGTTGTCCGGTACCGGAGTAATGCCAATTTAGTGCCTATCTTATGGTAATAGCCTATATTACAAAGAGAGTATGAAATGCAAATATGTTATCATGACAACATATTGTTTTTCTGTGATCATATAAGGCTTTAGAAATTGCAATACAGTTAGCTATGACAAATAACACTATTCCTTTACATAAGCTTATCAAATTAGACATTTAAACTAAGCGAGGTGGCCGATATGGACTCACATTCTGGAGGTCCCTGGTTCAAATCCCGAAAGCGGCCATGTTGGCTTTTTTATTTTTATGTGAATGTGCGATATCAAGATATCACAGATCTGTATAGCTCAGCTGATGCTGGATGATTTTAATCTGATTTTTTAAAACTAGACCTTTGTTCTTCCGTAAGCCCTACTTAATGAATGAATCTGGAGCTTTACTTGGAAATCAATTTAAAAATTGATATGCTGCGTATCATAATTGCAATTATAACTGATTAAACAGAAGCATACTGGCAGTTTGTTACATCAGTTTACCTGATTTTATTATTATTAAATTTGATACTCTGGTGACAGAGCGTTCCTAGGAGTACGGGGTGGAAAACGTTAAATAATGCTGATCTGGAAGATGTCTTCAAACTAAGAGGATTAACTTGCTATCTAATATTAATGAGAGAAACTTTGAGTTATATCGGCAGACTAGCAGTGGGGTAATATATTGTCTAAGTATCGCAACACGAGTACACCAAAGCATATAATGCTTCACCTCCTCGTGTGTGAGAATTCATAAGCTGATTGGGAGCTAACATACCTCGTATTAACGAGCTGCTGCTTGAGCTTACTAGGTGATGACGTTATCAATATCACGCTCCTGTATTAACACTCATCCACCTAAGCAACGCTACATAAATTATCTTGGAAAACTAGATTTCCTATTTGAACTTTAGGTATTTTATGTAGGTTTGACTTACGTAAAATTTACATCTATTTTGCATGAAGAAAATTTAATTTTTCTCCAACTTCTCAAAAAAAAACTCTAAAGATTTCGTTCAAATTTTGTACCGAGGCGCTTATACTAAGAGCTAAGAAGTTCATTTGAAGCATATTTTCATAAAATTCTCTGAACAATATCAAAAGTCTGCCATCATTTGTACAAATTCAAGCTTTAATCCTACCATGTACAGGTAGGGGGAAAAAGCTGACCGACTAAAATATCTAAGCTTAAGCTGCCTATTTGAGCCACTGCGCATACCTAGCGGCATTTACAGGGTAGCAGGGAATGTATTGAAATTTGTTCTAATGTCGACTGTTGACTTAGCCCATTTCGGAACCCATTAGAGGTAATGTAAGAGGGTCGTAACTTGACCTATAGCGTCACAATTATCTGTAAATATCCTCATATTTGGGGAAATCTTTCCCCCATCAGCTACAAGAGTCAGTCCGCTTTATTTTTCCCTACCTGTACAACAGGTTTGTTTATCAGATATAAATAATTCATTGTACTCCCTGTAGGCTACAACTAGGCTAAGTTAGATACAAATTCAGAACTTTTTTAAGTTTGCCTCTTTAGCTGTGTTATGCTTTTAAGTATTTCAGTGTTTTCTCCTAAAAATTATAAACTTTTTACGAATTTTTAATTAGATCCTTTGTTCTTTCTATAGCAAGGCCGAATGTACACGGATCATCTGCGTAATTATTTTATTTGCTTTAGAAACATAGACCTGGGTTATGGAAAGGGCTGGGAGAGACGTGGAAATAGTGAGGTGTAGATTTAAAAGTATGAAGAGACAGAAGAGAAAAGATAAGAATGAAATAGGTTAATTAAATGTCAGATTTTAATTGGATTTCGTAATGCTATAATTATTATTGATGAGGGATTTTCTATCTACGACTTCGGTAAATACGATTTCTTGATGTTGGTAAGCTCGGTGACTTAATAAGAATATAAAATCGAGCAAAACGATGTTAGGAATTAAATAATTATGGGGCAGATACCATTACTGGCTCAAAATTAGTGATTCTGTGATTGTTATAACGCTGGGAATCACAGGCCTCCTTTTCTACTTCACCAGTAACTTATGCAATAAATTTGTAATGAATTGGAAATTAAATACTATACTTTTCTTATATTGATTTAATTAGGAAATGTGATGAAAACCAAAGTAAAATTAGATCTAATTAATACTAACTAATTAGTGACAATTACTAATAAAATTAATATTAAATTTGTTTCTAAAATGTGCTACCTTTCAACAGTCTTTGATATGACGAGGCAAGAATTCCTAAGGCGAGGGATGGACAGTAAAATATGAAGAATAGAATGATGTTAGGCCCTACATGTCCAGGATATAAAGAAACATCTACCTATAATATGAACACATTTAAATAACTCCACGCAATTTCAGTAATAAAACTCTTGATCTTATGGCAGTCGTGGAAACTGAGAAATAAAATCAGGTAAACTGATAAAATAAAGTGCCCGATGGAGTTAGCAGACCATATATAAGAAAGTACTGAGTTTTAGGAAGGGCTTTTCAGAAAGTTTGATCAGCATATATGAAGGAATAATTGGGGTAACTAGAATATTAACAGATTGCATTTACAGAAAACTTCTGAAGGCGTAGGAAATACGCAGTCCAATCCTTAAAAAAAATATTTTTAGGATAAAAAATAAAAAATTGGAATTTTCTCATCGGTTATAGGTAAAAGCTATAAATCTCCAAAATTTAAAGTTTCTAGGTCATGTGGAAGTGGTAAACATCAATGTTAATATGTGGATGATTTAGACTCTCGTAGATGTGAATGACGTTAGATTTATCCAGCCAGTTTCTCCATTTTGAATGTTTTCGGGGGTAAAAAATAAAAACATGAACTTTCGAAATATTTCCGTCAGTTGCAGGCTATAAGAACAGAAATTAGTACCAGGAGCAATCCAGGCGGCCGACAATCTTACAACCTTCACGTTCCGAATGTCCAAAATCTGGGAGTCTCAACCCCCTGGAAACCTCTGGGTCTCCATAGCCTGTACAGGGATCGCTTTATTTTTTATTTTTCCAAGCTATAAGATAGCCTATAATATGCCAAATTTCAAGTTTCTGACTAATCTGGAAATGGGTAAACAATTATGTCAGTGAGTGTGTTAGCCACGAGACTTTATAGTATAGTGACGATTTGTCATTTAAAAAGCATGTGACTGTTAAATACTCGGTTACCGGTCAACCGTTATGGTCTAAATTCATAAGCATTTAATTTAATTTAATTTAATTTACAGTCGTTGAGTGTAAACTACACTATAGACATTGTCAGTTATTAATACAATAATATTTACACAATAATGGGACTCTTAATTTCCTTAAATTCACTTATATTATAAAATGGGTTCTTTAGGAGCCAGCAAGTGATACTTTTGTTGAAGTGTAGTTCATTTCTAAGAAATAAGTCGGATGGCATCTTATTTGCTACCTTGATAGCCATACATTCAAAGTTTTCTATTGATTTTTATAGCCTATTATACGGAATATTGTATTCTTTGTTGTTCCTAGTATCGTGTTGATGTATGTCACTCCTAGTTGTGAAATTACTAATATTTTTTTAAAATATGATAATAAACTCTTTATATACAAACAAGTCACTGTTAAAATTCTCTGATTAACAAAGAGTGGTTTGCAGTCTTCGGTATATTCTTTCAATGGGCGTTATAAGTGTGTAGGCATAGGCCTGTACTAAGTTTCATGAAAATGTGATAAAGCATATTCGAGTTATTGCGCATACAGACACACAGACGGACGGACAAACAATTTTCCCGTCTACCATTTGAGTTTAGTTCTGGCAGCAACTTTTCACTACTCCATGGATAGTCGGAAGTAATACTCAATAGCTAAGTAGGGCCGGCCGGGAATGGTTTAGACAAGGTATATAAAGGTTTAGAGAAGAACCGATCCGGAGCTTAACTCTGAGATCGATTACAAAAATAAATAATACTCTTATATTTGTGGTGTAAGTCAAGTCCGTCGATTAAACAGTTTTGTGCCATGTTAAGAAAACGATGCGAAACTTTACCTGCGAGTACTAAAATAAAATGCAAATTAGTAGATTTCTTTATTAAAAGCAAGAAACAAATCTGTCAAATAAAGACAAAAGATATTAATTCAAATGAAATTCTGTAAAATTATTTTCATTTTTTAAACGATAGAGGGTAAAATATTAATTAATTGTTGTTTACGCTATAGCTTTTTCTGGTTTGATTACAAGATTAACGCACGAAAATAAATGAGTGGGGAATGGAATTCTTTTAAGAGAAGGGACAAGAACTGAACCTATTATTACATTAACCAACAGCTGGGATCTAAAGTTTAATTTTTTCCGTACATAACAAATGTTGAATTTTCTCATTTGTATATTTTATTCATTTATTTACATTTTATACATTCCCAGCGTCACCCGGGTTTTGTATTTCGCTTTAATAAAACAGTGTCTTTGGTTAACGATAACATTATAGTACTTAGAATAGACAGTTATCTATTGAAAAATCTTATGTGAAATTCACATAACTTCCAAATAAAAGCTAGCCTCTTAAAAGGAGCTGTTTTCGAGAAAATCGCGACAAACTAAATTTTCTTCATGTGAAATCCCATTAAAAATATATAAAAGTAGTCGCCAATCTTCGTGTCACATCCCCAAAAGGTACCTAACCCAAATTATTCTGATTTTCGTACGATTTTCCGTTGCAAGAGGCCGTATTGCAAAGGGCGCGTATTTAGAGTGGATGGCTTATAACCACCCTTCAGATAATTTTTTTCGAAAAAATGTTTAAAATAAAGATTGTAGATCTTATTATAAGTAACCCATGTGCAAAATTTAAAGAATATCGTTAGAGCCATTTTCGAGAAAATCGCGAAAAACGAACCTTTCTTCATGTAAAGTCCCCTTAAAAATTAGAGAAACTTGTCGCCAATCTTCGGGTCACATCTTCAGAAGGTACCGGTACCTGACCTAAATACAATTTCTTTACGTTAGATTTTCCGTTCCGTAGCTAGACAGTTCACAGACACACACACAGAGACATGTTTCTGAAAATAATATTTTTGGATTCAAGGGGCCTCGAAAAGTGTATTTATGTTAAAAACTCAACTTCGAATTTGGGAGTCGAAAACAATACTTCCTCTACCTATAGTACATATGGTACGGGCAGATGAAGTAAAAATGAAGTCATATTATCTACTCTTATGCAATTCAACGGCCATAAATAGCGTGCTCACTCGCTCGCCCACTTCGTGAAACATCGGGTAGGCTATACTCGGCGATGTTCGTCTCTCGCAGTCTAAACTTTCACGAAGAGTACAAAATTAGGAAAGCCGTTTCTTTATTATATAAAGCCTAAGTGAAATGAACACAATGAACAAATATTCTAATTTTATTTTTACTTACAGTTTTCATTGCTCTGAACCACAAACATTTTTAATATACTGCCAGTGTAAATTTCTTAAAATTCCTGGAGTCAATTAATAATAGCGGGCGAAACTGCGGGCACCAGCTCTAAAATATTGATGGTTTAACTCTTGAAATATCGCTGATAATAAAAATCCAAACAAATCATTCCTTCCCTTGAAACATTATATAATTTCTGAAAATTACACTGAATTTATCAAATAAAATTCACATTATATTCATCTGTCAACAAACAGTTGACAAACAATATGTATTATCAGTGTTAATAGGTCGCTTTGGAACTGCATAATCGAATCTGAGATCGTTTTCCCAGGCGGCGCTTTCTAATCGTGGAATGCACTCTAAAGCAGGAATTTTAACTGTTTCATTAATTATTATTAATGGCTTTGTTTATGAATGATTCGCCTGCAAGTGTTAATAAATATAATGCTTTAATTATTATACTCTTAATTTTTAATTTTTTAATTAATTATCGTGGGCAAAGCCGCGGGCACCTGCAAGTAAGTCTTAATTATAGTTGGCTAAGAAATTACTTGTTTTAATCGAATCATTCTCCTGTTACATAACTCGTTACTAATAATGTTAAAAGCAGAGTGTTTTTGTTCCGCTACATTACGACATGTTGAACTGGGACTGCATGGGGCGGGGGGGGGGGTAATGAGGCAAAAAGAAGAATGTGATGATCTAAGAACGAATTCAAGACAGGAAATGAAAATTGGTCATTTGAAATGGTTACTGAGGAAGGACAGAAATAAAAACTCTCCACAGGGGGTGATGCGAGGTGGAGGAGAAAGAGATTCCATGTACGTGAGGAAGGGGAATACCACTTCAGGGTTGTACAAAAAATAAGCTTCCATGTAGTTTGTTGCTACGCATATATTTCATTTACTTTTCTATGCCTATGATTGTGCACCTTCTATTTCGACCAGTATATCTTAATTGTACAGTTATTATCTATTCTATTTATTGATTTGTATATTGATTTTTTCACTTTCTCTTTAAGGGAAGATAGAATTGTTGATTTAGCCATTTTGGTCAAGTAGTGCAATTTTTGGGATTTAGTTTAAAAAATAAGTATACCTTAAACTAAAGTATAACCGTGCAAAATGGTATGCCTTTGGATACACGGAACAGGAGCTGCTGATATTTTCAAACCTCAGAGCGTTTCCAACTGCCAGTTGCAAGCAAACTTTAATCGCTTGTTTTCTCGGTTTTAATTCCATGTATTTTGCCACATTCAAAATCTATCTTCTACTAGAGAGATCGGCTGTGATTTTTTTTTTCACAATTAGCTTTACAATTTCTGTAATAAAATATCTAATAAGATCTTCTGCATACGCCTTAGTTCTTTAATTTTAATATTCGGTATAATCATACGTCAGTTTTTTAAAACTTTTTATTTTTGGGGAAAGATTTTTAAAATGTATAAATAATAAAACAATCCATCAGTAAATATGTAAAGCAAGCATAAAAAATCACACATAAAAATTCAGGGTCATATTTTAATATCTGTAGGAAAAGATAGATTTCAATTTTGATAATTATAAATAACCTACATTAAATGACCTAAAAGAGAAATTTTGATATTAAAATGAAGTTTCGAACTTAATATTTTGTTTACATTCTAATGAAGTGTGCAAAATTTCAATTTTCTATTGAAAATAGTTTAGAAAACCACTCTCAACACTTCGGTCATCCCTTAATTGGACTTGCAGGCTATTGCTGTTAAATTTAAGGATCCCACAAATCCAGATAGGGCGTGAAGGGATTTTCTGGTGTGCTATCAGGTCGACACACAACTTTATACTAAGTCATCTAAAACATATTATGCATAGACAACAATGATGGACATACGTCTAGGACTCGCATTCTGAAGGTCCCAGGTTCAAATCCCATGGCCTGCTAATTTTACATGAGATTTTTCATGGTTTCCCCAGTCGTAAAGCAAATGCCGAACAGGATATTTACATACCATGAATCATCTTCACCATTTCATCCTGTATCATATCCATTTAAATTAATATCATTTGAAATTCACTCCATGAAATACACTAGCAATAGAAAATAATTGATAATCAATAGTTCCATACCCTACTGTGTAGGCGTAGATCCCGAACTCCTGATATGGCCTCGTAGCTAAAAGGAGTATAAATACAGCTGAATACAAATGGACCATTTGCTTACATTTTGCTCCATGGAGCTTAAATCCATATTAGCTCATTGAAATGGTTGGTAATTTGAAATAACCAAGTTCAGTTACAATAATGATTTAAAATAAATGAAAATAAGATAATAAAATTAAATATTCTGATGTTTTTTCTGCTGTTTGGAAAAAAAAAAAATAGCTTGAAAACAAAATGGATCAGAGTACCCAGTAATGAGTAATAAGATTTACCCACCTGGGAAGGACATTATTCCGAAATAGATGTCATTGTAAACTTTCCAATTAAAGGCAATGGGCGTAGTAAAGCGCCTGAAAATCATTCAAGTGCTGTTCATCCCTGTGGTTGCCATGACAACAGTCTGGACGTACAAATGTCTCTGACTAATCAACTGGCGCCGAGACGTAATTCAGCTTTTAGCCTGTAGGTGGCTCTAATATCGGATTCCCATACGAGAGTATTGTGCATAGGAAGACAATAAACTATAATAACAATAGGGCTATAAATGGGCTGAAATTAGGTTCGTATTAATTGAGAATATATTATTTACATTTTTCATAGACTCTGCAAATCACATTTTAATAATTTCATTATTAAGTGCCAGTATGGTACTTGATGAGATTGTGTGCGGGACGGGAAATGTCTGTCCGTCTGTCTGTCCGTCCGTGTGTCTGTACGCGATAACTCAAATACGCTTTATCGGATTTTCATAAAACTTGGTAAGTTATATGCATTTATAACGTTCATGGGAAGAAGCCCAATTTAGTATCTATTTTATGGTAATATATTCAAAAGAATTTAACAAATGCAAATCAGTTATCATGACAACATATTGGTTTACAGTGTTCATATAGCCTTCGGCTTTGGAAATTGCGATACTGCTAGCTATGACAAATAACATTATCCCTTCACATACTCTTATCAAACAGTAATCTTATTTTTTTTTTTTAAATAGACATTATTTTGTTCTTCCGTAAGCCCTGTTTAACGAATCTATCTGGAGCTTAACTCGGAAATCGACAACAAAAATATTTTATTTTCTGCATATCACAATTGCAATTATAACTGATTCAACAAAAGCATTCCCTGGCACTTTGCTACATCAGTTTACCTGATTTTATTTTGTTATAATATATTTGCAGAGAGAATATCTTATGAAAGGCAAGGATTACGTGTTCACTAACCGGGGCAATGGGGCACAAAATGAGCAAATTACAAAATGCAATTCCATACTTTCTCATAGAAATGTTGGCTAATGTTAACAAAGAGCAATGCAAAATTGATACAGATATTTTAAAAGTGATTTATTTTTAGTATAATAATAATAATTGGTTAAGTATTTTATATGTGATAATTAAAAAGAGTTGTAGCCAATTTTAGTTTATAACATCTTTTAGCCATGTTTATGTTTTAATGCAGAAGGAGTCAGAATATGCCCACTATGCGACAAGGATGAGACAGCACAACATATTCTCTCTGAATGTGAAGTCACTGAGATGCTTAGGCAACGATATCTGCCAGACTCTTTTGTCGTCTCTAGAAGAGGTCACATGGCGATATTCGAGCTGTTGAGTGATACAAAATTCTCCGAAGGGGTGGGGAAATTCATGTCTAAAGTCCGACAGCTCAGGGTAGAAAAGGATGGGAGGGAGGGGCAGGGGGAGTAATCTTTGTGTATTATTATGTATTATATTGTATTATTGTGTATTATATTGAATTATTATTGTCATATCTTTTCTGTCATTAGTACAATTCTTTTTTCTTTCTTTCTTTTCTCAATCTTTTTGTATAGCAATACTATATTATAAGTTTTCGTATTATATTGTTTTGTATTATTAGTGTTACTTTTTTTTCTTTGTCCAAAAATGTGCATAGTTAAAGCACGAACTGCCGTCTAGGCCCGTGCGTTGGATTTTTTCTATGGATAATGTATTTAAGATGTATGTAAGAATAAAGATGCACCTTACCATACCATACCATACCATACCATAAGATTAGAGTGCGTGCGTGCGTGGAATGGATAATTATATTAAAATACCCCAAAGAACAAAATAGTTTAAAACCTAAGAATCCGGGCCCTATTTATAACATAGGCCTCGATAACATTTAAACGTTAAGGAAACTGTCTCCCATTAAAACAGTGAAAGAAGTGGCTGGCGAAATATAACCATAATTTTCTTCTGCCAAAGTTTCGCATAGTCCTTGAAATTAATAGTAAAATTTGTATATTATCGTTTAAACAGACCAGGTAGACTAAATAATTCGTAAGCGGATAGATTAAGCTATTCTTCTTTATTTCGATGGCTGTTAATTTTGTATAAAATAGGATTGAGCATCGATGACCGATGTTTTCATGTCGATGATCGATGTTTCCTACATCCGGTTTCCTACAACCGATGTTTTTGCTACATCGATGTTTCTCCCCGACATCGATGTTTTTATAATAAAAAGATTAACAGGCCTACCTTGGTTCTAAGATATAATTTTATTTACAGTTTCCTAATTTCCCAAAACATCGATTTTTTACATCTATAGTTTTCATGGAAATATTTCAGTTTATTTATGAATTTTGCCTAATTTTCTGATACCATTACCTTTTTCTTATATACATTTTTAAATATTTTTTAATATACGTTTTTGTTTAAATACATCGATGTTTTCAGGTCGATATTACCGTCACATCGATGGTTACCGCTGATTTTAACATCGATGCTCATCCCTGATAAAATTCGTACATTGTCGTTTAAACAGACCTAGACTAAATAATTCGTAAGCGGATAGGTTAAGCTATTCTTCATTTATTATTTCGATGGCTGTTAATTTTGTATGAAAGTATTGGTGAAAATGTATGTAGGTTATTCTTAGTGTACATTTACATAACCGTACTTTATACAGACCGTGGAGACTAATTAAGGGCAACTTCAGAATTTACGAAGAATTTTTCAGAGCTCAATTTACGTATTTATATAAGCAATCGTAAAATGAAACTATCAGTGGATTATAAGAGTAAAATCAATTTTCAAAATTTCAATGGAATAGGTGGTGCTTATGAGTGACAATCGTAACACACGAATAAAAATTACCACATTTTATAATACCGGGTGTTTATAAAGTCATATACCATTTTCCACTTTAACACTTTTTATACGCTGTAAACAACATGAACATACATTTAGACATTTTGAAGACAAGTTCAATACATTTCAACGTGATGACCCTGCAAATCTAAGCATCGTCCCATCATTCTTTTGTAGCCCGAAACACCCTTGTTAACATTTGTAAATGTTTTTTGTTTATTTGTGTATTTTTGTATTTGTATTTGTATTTCTACATAAGTTTGTAAATGTAATTTAAATAAATAAATAAAGGATAGAACAGTAAAATGTAAAAAAAAAATATCTGGCGTTATCCGTTCCTCAGCGGCATAAAGTAACGAATATACCTATTTTATTAAGCCAAGTTAGAAGTTTCGAATTTTAAATTTTTATCGACATCGTTAGAACCAATTCATTTGAAAATCAAAATTTGGAAATACTTTTCATGAAAACTGACTTTAAAATATTATAAATAGATATTTATATCATAGGGGGCAATAAGATTCCACGAAAATCAATAATCCAAAATTACAATTTAATACAGTTAACTATTTATTCGTAACCGGCCTGCACAGTTAGGCATACAATATTTAGAAAATACGGTTTCTAGGCGCCATTATACAGGATGTTAATGAATAACACCGAAATATTTTACCTGTGTATAGAGGGGACATAGACAAGCAACTTTTATTAGAAGATTTTTGCTCTATGGATTCAATTCTTCCTGTTATAACATAAAATCCCCCAAGGATATGCACGCCACTGACTTCTAATACTTGAAATGATGGGAAACAAAGGAACAGTGAATATTGTGTAGTGGTCGGGAAAATTGTAAAAAATGACGATCGATATCTTACAACTCTGAGGGAAAAAAAGACAAACGAAACATTTTTGTTAGGTCTGGAATTAGGAATAAAAACATAATGCAGTGGCGGGCAATCATGTGATTAGTCAGTAAATTTTGCAGATTATGAAAATTCTAAATTATGGTTTAGCGGTTGATGAATTATTAAGAATCAGGTTTTTATTGATCGCTAAGAAGGCATGTAGTCAATTTAATGAAAATTTTAACCCTATTTCGCTCAATTATTGACTTATGAGCACCAAATTTTAAGGACTTTAATGCCCTGTTGCATACACCTTTTACGTCATAGAGCAAAAATGTCCTAATAAAAGTTGCTTGTCTTTGTCCCCTCTATACACAGGTAAAATATTTCGGTGTTATTCATTAACACCCTATATATTTATCGCAGTATCTCGATTTCTATTTTTGTCATGTCCATTGAACTTTCTCTGTAGCCTGTTAAGTGTCAAATGCGAACAAGTAAAATGTGTTTCTTCGCACTCTAACTGGATTGGGGAGACATGAATGAATGAATGATTTTATCACATTGCATTACATATCATGCACATTCTAGAATGAAACCATAGAGATAGAAGAGGCGTGAACTCCACCAGAGATCATTATTGTCCTCTTAAGTGTCCGCCCTAAACTTGGAGGCCTGGTCCCATCACATTTATTATCCTATGACCTCCCACGCTACCGAACAATAAAACTTACTCTCCAACGTCCGAAAGAAAGAAAAATAGTCTAGACTGAAGAGAGATACTGAAGCATCTGTCTGAAACTAACCATATGTCTAAACTCTGTAACTCAAGTTGGGAAAAATACAGGCATTTTATCAGAGGTACACAGCTATCTTCACCGGATGAATTTGCAAATGATGCGGATTTATATATAAAAGTAAAACCTTTCAGTCCATATTACGTGAAACCTAACTTTTTTATAGTCTTAAAAACGGTCCTGTTGATGTAAATTTTCTACCCTGATTTCTTTTTGCAATCTCCTTACACCATCATTTGAATACAATATTAGAAACTTCAGAAATATATTCGGACGAAATACAAATTTTGTGCCCTGCAAATTTTCGTTATCACCAGGGCCCAGATTCTAATGACATGTCGTCTTTTTACTGATGCTGCATAGACATTCCCAACTTGTAGATAAATCCTAATCATGGCCTCCAGATTATAGAAATACATTTTTATTAGGTAATTTTTTGTCAATTTATGCAATTTTATATTTTTAGGGCATTTATTTCAATTTTAGGTCATTTTTTTGTCATTTTCGTGTCATTTGCTTCCTTAATTAGTCATTTTCATGTATTTACATTGAGTGCATTAACTCTTTTTCGTCGCTAGCGGTGCTGTCTTTGAAGTGTTGTTTGTTTAGTGCAAGAAGGAAAAATTCGGCGTTATTGTTGTCATGTATCAGT
Source organism: Ectobius pallidus (assembly GCA_964059195.1). NCBI lineage: Eukaryota > Metazoa > Arthropoda > Insecta > Blattodea > Ectobiidae > Ectobius > Ectobius pallidus. Next base: position 144,958,677 of record CAXKWD010000007.1, read on the forward strand.
CGGAAGTGAGAATCAAAGAAACGCCAAAATTTTGTATTATATTACTATTGTTATTAGATTGGCTTGACACCAGTCTCTGCCACCTGGTTGGATTTGAGAGTGCAAACTACTCTTTACCCTCTATAAACAATAATATAATCCGGCAGACCAGAAAAGAAAATGCCGAATTTTGACTCGCCAGTGCCTCGATGCCAATATAAATTTCCGTGAGAAAAGAACATTCGCAACATTACAGTTATTTACAGTATATTCTATAACTTTCTGTGTACAATAATAATTTCAGTTTTTAGGTCATTTTTATAATTATTAAGTCATTTTCTTTAAAATTTAGAGTCTTTTATAGGTCATTTTTCAAGCAATTTTAGGTCATCAGAATCCGGGCCCTGGTTGTCACTATTATTATTATTAAAACTATTTATCTCATACGTCTTTCTTTCTATTTTGACCAATAACATATTAGGATGAGTCTGAAATCAACCAGTCACAGACCTAATTCACACAAGTCTTTATTCAATTTGATAAAGACACTACCTATTTTCTTTATATTCTAATCAGATCGGAGAGTCTGAATGCTATGCATACGTTACCATTATTTCAGTACGTTAAGATTTATTCTGGCAATAAAGTGAATAGGCCTACATATGTTCAGAAATCGGCATTATGATATTTTACGGAAAAAAAGATTGTCAGCCGTGTATTGCGGGTTTTCTAGTCGTTAGTAGCAGGCGCACTACAAACATATTATACAAGCAACTAAGTCAGTCTTGGAAGCATTCTCTCGGCAGTGTATTGCGGGTTTTCTAGTCGTTAGTGGCAGGCGGTGCTGCAAACGTAAGCAAGCCTTCACTTCCCAGCAGCACATTCAGTTGTTTAACTAGCATGTGAGCGTTAATTATTATTGGTCGATATTCCGGTGACGGTCAACCAATTTGGTCCAAAATTAATTGGATTCTTCCTACGGATTTTAGAAGTGTATATACAGTATTACATATTTATACTGCTGGTTGTATTATATTGATGTGAGACTTGGTCGCCTGTATTCTTTACCGGATATAGTAAGGGTAATTAAAACACGGAAGATGAAATGAGCTGGACATGTTGCGCGCATGGGAGAGGAAAGACGTATCTCAAATGTATTGAATGGGAGACCCGAAGGGATAAGAGCACTTGGAAGCATAGGCGTAACCAGGCCGACCATATGGGGGGGGTTATAACATCCGCGGGGTCTGGGAAAGGGGGGTCCGGGGGTCCTCCCCCGGAAAATTTTAAAAATTAAGATGCAAAATAACGAGTTTTAAGCTTCCGGGGGTCCTCCCCCGGAAAATTTAAAAAATTAAGACGCAAAATAACGAGTTTTAAGCTTCCCAAGCTTTTTACTTGTATTAAGTAATTTATGGGCAGACTTAAAAAATTATGCAATTTTCCTTTTTTTGATCAATGGAGGGGGGGTTCAAACCCCCAAAAACCCCCCCTCGGTACGCCTATGCTTGGAAGACCTACACGTAGGTGGGAGGACAATATTAGGATAGATTTAAGGGAAGTAGGATTTGCGAGGGATGGTTGGATGGAGTTAGCACAGAATAGGGTTGAATGATGGGATCAGATAAGCGCGGCAATGAACCTTTGGGTTCCATAAAATAGGTAACATTCCTCTAGCTTACTTAGGAATTGACCTTTGCCATTGAGTAAGTAAGTATATAATATTACGTATGATAAAAATATATAATAAAGCGTATTCGAGTGATCACGCGTACAGACACACGGACAACGGACATAACCTATAATTTTCCCGTCCATTTAACAAAAAGTGCCGTTTGACTTTGGAAGTGTTGAATTCTGTTTCTAAAAGATAAGGATAGTTTTGTAAATAATATTGTAAACACTCGCTTCTAAATGTAGCAGAATATTAAGAAAACTGTGAAAATTTGACGTCAGAAACAGTAGACTACTACTACAGCAGCGTATATTATGATCGCACATAAACACTATGGAGTACGCCGTAGCGTAGCGGTTGAGGCGCTGCGCTAAAAACCGGAAGGTCGCGAATTCGATCCCCGATGAGGTCGTTGGAGATTTTCAATTGGCCTAATCCTTCTGGTGGCACTATGGTCCTGGGGTGGACTCAGCCTCTAACAGAAATGAATACCAGGAGCAATCCTGGGGGTAATGGCGGCCGGTGCGTAAGGCTGACAACCTTACCACCTTCACGTGCCGAATGTCTAATAATCACTTTACATAAACACTATACTGTTTTATTAATTTTGAACAATAAAATATTATACGTAGTATTTAAGCCACCTAAAATAAATGCCTAGGTAGTAAATCTCAGATTCTCTAACGCGCCCATAAGTGGAGTTCAATACAGAATAATAGCCTGCGAGGGAATGTCAAGTCGAGTAATTTATGAAGCCCGTGAGGAAATTTACTTGTCTTCGGTTGAAGCGACATGCAACTGAGATGTTAAAGAAAATGAAATATTACATGTGTGGCAGCCCTGCTGCTGGCTATTGGCCAAGCCCGAGGCCACCTGTTGAAACTGCAGGCAAAACAATACATGTATAGTAACATGTGACACTATCCCTTTGGCACTATGCCAGCTTCCATTAACAGTTGTGGCCAATGATTATTAAGTGCCAGAATGGTACTTGATGAGATTGTGGTGTAGAAGGTTAATGTCTGTCCGTCCGTGTGTTTATAGGCGCGATAATTGGAATACGCTTTATCGGATTTTCATGAAACTTTGTACACACATTTATAACGCCCACTGGACAAAGCCTATTGACTTTGGACCAAATCGGCTTACTGGTGCCGGAGTAAAGCCCAATTTAGCGCATGTTCGTCTTATTTTTTAATATAGGTAGTTCAATATTGTATTATTATTCTATTTTTAACATTTTGTATTATGTATGATATCTATTTTATTTCTTTTTGTAGATTCCTTTTAATATATTTGGTATTTATCCTGGTTGAGTGGAAGATAAGGCCCTTTGGCCTTAACTCTGCCAGGTAAAGTAAAACATTGTTATTGTTATTATTATTATTATTATTATTATTATTATTATTATTATTATTATTATTATTATTAGGTTAAATATCATATAGAATTTTTGACATGCAAATCATTGTTGAAATGCAAACATATTGTTTTACAGTTTATGTGCGGCTTTAGAATTTGCAATACAGTTAGCTTTGACAGATAACACTACCCACATATTCCTTCACATATGCTTATCAAACTTTAGACCTTTGTTCTTCCGTAGGCCCTGAATCGATCTGGAGCTTAAATAGGAAATCGCTTATAAAAATAACTTATTTTCTGTACATCATTATTGCAATTGTCACTAATTAAACAAAAGCATTATAGCACTTTGTTACATCAGTTTACTGATTTCAATTCATTGATATGTTTAGTAACGTGTAAGAATTTGTTGGAATTATGCCATCCTTAGTGCTCTTTTTTTTCATAAGATGCAATATTGCTGTTGCCGTTGTGTTCTTCGTCTTGCATTCCTCTTCATATAGGCCTAGTTTCTTCGGAATGAAAAGCTGTCAGTTGATTTGCAACAAAATTCCGTTGAAATATTGAGCACACATTGGAAACTACAGCAAACCGTACTTGATTAAATTACCATATGTACTGTCGAAATATAGCCTACCACAATTTAAAAATAAATTGATTATTAATTTTATTAGGTCCACCGCTGTGGCTCAGAGGATGCGTTCAATTCTCTCACGCCCGGGTTCGATTCCTGGTCGGGACAAGTTACCTAGGTGAGGTTTTTCCGGGGTTTTCCCTCACCTGTGAGACAAATGTCAGGTAACTTTCGGCCCTTGTGGTTCCCCGGATATCATCTGGCCATCATCATCATCTTCATTCCCATCCTCGCCTTGTTTGGAGTGAGTGTGTGAATGGTGTGTATCGTCCTATGTGTTCGTGTTGTCTCGGAGGTGGCCCCGGCATTGGGCTGATCACTCATCCGGGGAGGCCCTCCATGTCCTTGTCTGGTCAAAAAAGTATGTATGTGATCCAAAGATAATCCCTCTCCCGACAGGTCACTGCCCTGTAAGGCCCGGGCGGCTTGGGTCGCTTAAATCCTAAAAGGGAGAGGTAAAACTACGACAAAGAAAGAAAGAAAGAAGTTTTATTAGTCATTAATTAGTTAGCATTATTATTATTATTATTATTTATTAGATTTAATTTTACTTCATTTTATGAAATTTGTAATGATCGGTGTAACCGTTAAAAGCACTTTTTTTACCTTTGACTGTCTATTTTTTTTCCCGTATGAAGGTACGTTTCACTAGGTATCTCTCTATCCTTAAGACTAAAAATTATCAACAGTGCCTTAATTGATTTACCAACACCTATCAATATAGTTTTTTCGGGAAATCACCAAAAGAATTGCAATCAATGCTTCAGGAACTAAACGTAAGAAGTAAATCAGTGGGCCTCTCCATGAACATGACTAAAACAAAAGTGATGACTAATGGCCCCCAAACTCCGATCACAATCGAGGGAACGCAAATACCATATGTAAATGAATACATATACCTAGGCCAATTAATATCCTTTGATAACGGCATGGACAGGGAAGTACACAGACGAATCACACAGGCATGGAGGGCGTTCTGGTCCCTCAAATTTGTGCTTATGGATAAAAAACTCAGCAGAACACTAAGAATAGAAGCTCTACAATCCTGCATCTACCCGGTGATACTCTATGGCTGTCAAACATGGGCGCTGACATCGACGCAGAAAAAGTTACTACAGGTATGCCAGAGGAAAATGTTAAGAAAAGTCCTAGGCATAACATTGAGGGACAGAATCCCCAATACTACACTAATCCAGTCAGCAAAAACGACAGATATCGCTCACCTTGCAGAAAGCAATAAATGGAGATGGGGTGGCCATGTTTCAAGGTTGGTGGACGATAGATGGACATACAGGAGTACCATATGGGACCCCAGACAAGGAAGAAGGCTGCGCGGAAGACCAAAAAGGAGATGGGAGGACCTTTTCAAGGATAAAGTGGGCCAACAATGGACCAGGGTAGACAAAAGAAGAAACGAGTGGAAAGAACTGGGGAAAACCCTGAACAATACGTAAGACTAAGTGCTCAAGACCAAGTGTTAAAGTTCAAGTGTACATGACGCTCAAAATCACGAACAACTTCACTAGCGCGGAGTAGCTCGCCGTGCTAGATAAGAGGAGCTAAACCCTTCTTTGGAGGCCTTTGCCCTACATGGGACACGATAGGCTTATTTTATTTTATTATATTATTTTTATTATCAATATTAGTACTTGATGAAATTTTCCATCTCTCAATTTAAATTTTAAATAATAGAGTATCTAATCCTAGTTTAAATAAAAAATTTCATAGCTTCACCATTACAATAATACACATGCATAAAAAATTAAATATTTCAACTGATTCTTCCTTTCTCACTCATTTATTTAAAGTTGGATTACTCAATATAAATTTTAAATAATAGAGTATCTAATCCTAGTTTAAATTTAAAATCTCATAGCTTCACCACTACAATAATAAAATAAACATGGATAAAAAATTAAATATTTCCACTGATTCTTCCATTCTCACTTATTTATTTCCTCTCTCCCTCTATCTCTCTCTCTCTCTCTCTCTCTCTCTCTCTCTCTCTCTCAATGGTTTATTTCAGAAAATAATTTAACACGCTCTTTATCATTTGGATTATAAAATTTAATTATCTGAGATCATTTACTTCTTTATTACTTCTTTATTGAAAACAAAGGACCTTAACATTTATCACTTACCTCGTATTTCAAATTTAATTTATCCTTTCGGGACACTGGTGGTGAATTCTTTCTTATTACGTGTGCGTCAAGTGTAGAGATTTTCTTGGAGAGTTATGAATGTAATTTTCGCTAACGCGTTTCATTTTGTTTGCAGGAATTGAAGACGCTGAGACGCTGCAGGTTTTCACGTCACAGGTGAGTCTGGCATTTATATTCACTTTGTTCTGCGCATGTGAAGTGACTATGAAATCAGTCTGTCAGTAGCGGCTCGTTACTTACGAATATTGTTCCTGCATATGAAACTTGTTTCGTCTGAACTTAATTGCATCTTCTCGTTATTGTAATTTCTGTTACACTCTAAACTAAACTCCGTGGCGCGACATCCCCGAAGGGACAAGGCCTACCACCCGACCGTTGCGTCATCTACCTATCAAAAGGAGTACGATTTGTCTCCGCCAAACAAGAAACAAATCAAATTATTGCCAACGGCAATACTATTCAAATCAACCAAATTACACTCTGATAATCATAAAATAATATTAGATTATAACCTCCGATTAAAAAAACAAAAGAAAGTAAAATTAAAGCTAATCTTACCTCATAAGAAATAGTTTGAGCTACAGCGCGTAACCCACCTAATAAAGAATAATTAGAATTTGAGGAAGGGATTTTTACCTTTATCTTTAAATTATTTATTGTTTTTTTTGGGATTGAAAGTTTTGTTTCTTTCTTTTTTTGTTTAGTGAATTGTAATGAGTATAAGTTAATAGGGGAGTCTAACCCCTGGCAGATGCCAGGATTGGGGGCATGTGGTCAGCATGCCGACACCCACGGCCGTTAATGGTGGTTTTCATGACCGGAGCCGCTACTTCTCTATCAAGTAGCTCCTCAATTTGAATCACGAGGCTGAGTGCACCCCTACCAGACCTCCCTACTTCAGAAAAATCTGAGGAGGTACCGGAGATCGAACCCGGGCCGACGGATCTGTAGTCAGCGACGCTAGCCTCTGTTATAAACTTCTATTAATATTGCAAGTTCATTTTGTTTTGTAAAAACGTTCTTCTGCTATATCTCTCTCTCCTTTCCCAATACATTTTTCTTATATTTATTTCTTCTCTATGCATTTCCATCTTTCTATTTGTGTTCTTTCCTTCACCAAGTTCATATTACTTATAAGTTAATTTCTTTTCGGTCTTCTACCTTATTTGAGTTTTTCTCTCTTTCTTTTTAACATTTTTCTTCCTGGTGTTTTGGGTTATTATTTATCCTTATTTTGTGATCCCCGTTTTTCCCATTTACATAATCCCGTTAATTTTAATCTATCTTCTTGGTTATTATTTATCCTTATTCTGCGATCCCCGTTTTTCCCATTTACATAATCCTGTTCGTTTTAATTCATCTCCTTTCCTTCTTGTTCTCTTTTCATTCTGCTTCCTTTTTATTTATATTTTTTCCTGTTGTTCTTTCTACAACTTGTTTCATTTTCTTGTTTTTGTTCCCTTTCCTCCTTTTTTTTTTTATTATTTATTTATTTATTACAAGAGATATTACAAGAGGTATTACATTTAGTAATACACCCGAATGAGCAAGACTGCTCGTGCTCGGGTGCCGTTTCAAAAATATCAAAGTGAAGAAAGAGGAGAGACAAAGAAATAGAAATAGAGTTTGGTTCCCTTTCCTCCTTTTTGTTCTTTTGCTGACTTTGCATTTTTCTTTTCTTTGTTTTCCATTATTTTACCCGTCGGTTTTTTATATTTTTTTCGAAATTGAAGTAAATTTGTGACAAGTATTTTTCTGTACATTAAATTATAGAATTTGCAAGCGGAAATATCTATTTCAAATATTGTATTTCAGAATTTAGATTACTCTCTAAGAATTAACACATTTACTTACTTCAATTTGTGTAGCGGATTAAGTTCAAATGAATGCGAAGAGTAAGTTAAAATAAATCCTCAGCAAACAGTCCATTTTCAATGATAATACGAATAACACAACGGAGCTTTATCTTGTTTTCTCACAGAATACAAATAGTTTTTAATCTCTTAAGACTTTCGAAACAAGATGCTTATTCTAGATTAAAGTAACTAAAACATTCCCACTCTGTTCACTTGTTCTTTTTCTTCTTATCCGTGCTCGTGTTCTCTTAGGAATAAAACAGAAGAGCTTCTTAATAGCAGCACTTCCGTCATTGTCGCCGGTTAATCCACAGCCTTCGAATCGCAAATAGCCAATCCGTGCGCTGCCTGAATCAGACGATAATAAAATTAGATGAACTGATGTAACAAAGTGCCAGATGGAGTTAATAGGCAAATATCTGAAATATTCATAACTCCTAGATGAAGTCTTGTATTCTTTACTTGACGTGTAATGCTTTTGTTTAATAAGTGACAATTGCAATTATGATATGCAGAAAAGAAGTTATTTTTGTAATCGATCTCAGAGTTAAGTTCCATATCGATTCATTAAGCAGGGCTTACGGAAAAACAAAGGTCTAAAGTTTGATAAGCATATGACTTGTGAAGGAATATGTGGGTAGTGTTATTTGTCAAAGCCCATTGCATTGGAGCTAAACTGCTTAGACCTCCAAAACGCTTGCTCATTTGAGCAAAGTTCATTTTCATGCCATTCCATTCTAAGCCAGTTATTTCTGATACCGGTTTTATTTCTTTCTCTTCTATCAGCTTAAGATTTTTCAATATACCATTTAAAGTTTGTGTAAGGAAAAATCAACCAAATTCTCACTATCGAGCACACTAGCTAAAACGGTACAGTTCAAGGAGAACATTCGGAAGAGGTTTATCTGGCAGTCGTAGTAAAGTTCCAGCTTTATGCTGGTAAATCGAATTGTGAGAAGAAAATGACGTCACCCAGTTAACCCGCTTAGGGTTGTGGGTTAGGCAGAGGCGTAGGAAGGGTGGTTTTGTTGAGGCATGTTTGAAGGCGTTAACTTAATTACAATGTGGCTACACAAGCAGTCTGGACAATTAGCAAGTCTGTATACATGCGTACAACTAAATGAACAAAGTATTGAATATACAGTTGAACTACAATTATCCGAACTCCAACTATCCGGATCGTCAATTATCCGGACCGCTTTGAGCCCGTATTCATGTTGGTTTTTGCAGCAGCGAGCATTGGAAAAACTTCTTTCAGGGCCAATTATTTGCGAAAAAATCAAAGCAATTTTCATAAATACCAATATTCCTGAGTGATTCTTTTTCTATCTATTTATAAATATCATATGAACAACATAATCTAGGATCTTTGGATTATCTGCAGTATAAATATTTTTTTGAAAATAATTCATCACTTGTTAATTTTTTTAGAATTTTTTTACATGAGAAATATTTTTTTTAAATAAAATATTAAAGTTACATCAATGATTCTAGACAGTGTTGTTCAATAATATCAAATATACTTGCATGAAAAATTTCACTCCATTATGTTAAAAAAATTTGGTAGTCCACTGATTAATCGACAAACAAGTTTTACACGTTTAATGACTACTACACTACAGATAATCAGAAGAAATCCTGAATTAATGAATACCATTATTAGTTAACTAGTGAAAAAATATATACAAAACTTACATTTCCGGTTACTTTTTCAGCCAAGACTTGAGACATACGAGTTTGTTGACATTTGAATGTTCAAGACACCATCGTAGCTTGTTTGCAATAAAACCGGCAGCACTAAATTCTCTCTCACTCGGCACTGAGAAAGGAGTTTGGTCATTTGACCCATTTCTCGAAAAACGTTTTTCAGAATTAGACTAAACCGATTAATCGACGATTAAATATTTAATCGATTAATCGGTACAGCCCTAATAATTAACCATTAACTGTAATAGTTAAATTAATTCTGACAATAGTATGCAATTGCAGAAGTAGTCAATATACAGCATGCCAGATTGCAAGGCTACAGAACAATTCATTGCTGAGAAAAAATAATAATGAAACCACCTATTTCCCATCATCGAAAACTGTATGTCCCCCTTAAAGTTAGTGTATTAAAATGCGAGAAATTACGGCCTAATCCTTGGACTATATCTCAATAGCATTCACTGATGTTATTGTCTTTGCTAGGAATTGGGCAAATGTTATGCTAGGCAAACCAGAGGCCAAGAGTTTACTGTACAGTGTGTTTTAATGACATGGGTTACGTTAAATATTTGATGGCCGTTTCGCTTCAGTGTTGCAGTCAGTCTGTTAAATGTTAATACGTAAACGCAGCCCGTGAATGTTATATTTGCATTGCGTATACAGGTGAAATAAATTTGCATTTAGTTATGGAAATTGGTACTCCATTTATCTTTGTCAATGCCGAGTTTTGCTGATTTATAAAGGTCAAACATTTTGTTTATATTATGAACGAACTAGGAGGGGCGTCCATAAAGTAAGTTTCCCTGAGGCAGTTTACAGAAACAAAACACAATTTCAAGGAAATATTTATTGCAACTGACACAGCCAGTGTTCAGATATTTTTCAACATATTCGCCACCGGAATTCAAATATTTGTCTTACCATGGCACCAACTTTTGAATACCTGTGTCGTAGAAGTGTGCCGCCTAGGATTTGAACCACCGTGTGACAAACACTTTCGCCTCTCTGACATTCTTTGTCATTTCGTGAGGTGTAGGAAAAGATGGAAATCACTTGGAGCGAAGTCCGGTCAGTAGGGTGGATGTTTAAACACCTCCTAGCAAGTCTCCTGCAGAAGTTCGGCAGGGAGGTGTTTAGACATTCACCCTAAAGCTCCCAGTGATTTCCATCTTTTCCTACACCGAAATGACAAAGAATGACAGAGACGCGAATGTGGTTGTCACACGGTGGTTTAAATCCCAAGCTTCGCTTTTCTACGACACAAGTATTCAAAAGTCGGTGCCACGGTAAGACAAATGTTTCAGTTCCGGTGGCGAATGTGTTGAAAAATAGCTGAACACTGGGTGTGTCTGTTGCAATAAATATTTCCTCGAAATTGTGTTTTGTTTCTGCAAACGGCCCCAGGGAAACTTACTTTATGGACGCGCCTCGTAATTCGCACTAAATTATTCTAAAAATTTTATAAAAACACATTTTTAGTTGGCAACAATGGAACAGTCAGCAAGGCACTGGCTTTCTATTTCTAAGTTCATAGAAAAAAGATTGTTACCTTCGGATAAGCAAAACTTTTGCACATAAAGTTTTAAGTAAAATATCACAGAAATAATAAAATGCGTGAAGCTTAGAGATAGGCTACCAGCAGAATATTGAAAGAGAATGAAAGAAAAGGAAATGGATGTACAAACTCACAAATCAGATTTTACATCTCAGGACGTAATTAGAGCAGATTTACAATAAAAGAAGATCTATAAATTTTAACTACTTTCAATACGACCATACTTAGACAAACAACCGGAAAATTATGAGATATTTACGACTCAACGTTATTAAGTATAATGACATCCTTTGTTTAAATTCAATTACATGAAGCATAATGCGCTAGTACAGAACTTTTGACTGCTGTTCAAATTATTTAATACAACTGTGAAGCCCAAACTTCGTAATAGGGAAGCATAACAACGAAGGAGTTTACAGTAGACTTTGAATGTTCTGTGCAAGAAGGTTCTAAAGTAGCTTATAATCGGATTTCCTATAATTCCATGAACTTGTCTAAGCGAAATCATCAATCTAAAATGACAGCTTATGAGCTCCAACAAGCCGTGAAAGCTACATTTACGTGAACTTGTAAGCAAGGCAATATTTTATTTCCATGAAAATGATTGTGTTAAGTAGCCGGAGTTCCAAGGCTGTTTATTGGACAGCTTTGATGTATTAACATTGCTAGCCATTAAGATGGAGAATTTGAATGTGTACAAAACGTAAGGAACGAATTCATAGTCAGCAGAAGTAAGACACAAGGAGGGTAATGAGTGAACCTTTTATTTTCTATATTTTTAAAGGTACATACTTGATTTTTCGTACACATATTCGTGGTGTAACAGATAATGTCGTGAAAGTTTTAATTTCATCTGTTTATTAGATTTTGAGTTATTCAAAAGTGAATATTAAAAAATTTGCACATTTCAAAAGGAAACTTATTTATTTTACTTATTTATTGTTACAAATTGTTATGAAATTTTATGTTTCAAAAAAGAAAATCACAACAAAATTCACACAATTTTTCAGTAAAATGTCTTATTTTAATAGAACCAACGACATATTTAGAAAAATACCTTGCAATAGTTTTCCTGTGTCTTTAATACATGTGGAGAAAGAAAATTATATTCGATGCTTGTCTCAAATTAAAAAAAAAAAGTTTATATTTTATTTCTTTTGTAAAGCTATTCACATAATAAGTCTGTCTATCCATTTTGCAACCGGCTGTAAAAATTGAACATTCAATATAGCCTAGATACATCATTCATATCTCTTTAAGTGAAATAGAGTAAAGGAATTTTGGAACACAGTGTACTATTGGGATCAGACAGATGGCTTAATGGGATAATGAGTTAACTCAGCCTCAAAGGCGGTGGTTTGCTATTGATTTTGCGATCAACAGTAATCGCTTTGCTGATCCATCAGATCCTGTCTTATTGTTCTAATTACAAGCTGTCAGTTCCCGTGAGGAAAACTTCAACGTAAAGATCGAGTGATTTAAAGCCGCACATTAAGTTTTAATTTTCTTAGAATTTAATTTTTCTTTTATAAATACTATAGGATATTTTCCTGTCAGGTTTAATTTCATATCAATATATCATAATAATCCTAACTTTCCTACTTGGGACACATTGTAAAAAAACTAGCAGGTACCCGCGGCTTCCCCCACGATAATTAATTGAAAAATTAAAAATTAAGAGTATAATAATTATTAAAGCATTATATTTATTAACACTTGCACGCGATTCATTCATAAACTAAGCCATTCATAATTAATGAAACAGCTAAAATTTCGGCTTTAGACTACATTCCAGGATTAAAAAGCGCCGCCTGGGAAAACTATCTCAGATTCGATTATGCAGTTCCAAAGCAACCTATTAACACTGATAATACGTATTGTTTCTCAACTGTTTGTTGACAGATAAATATGATGTGAATTTTATTTGATAAATTCAGTGCAATTTTCAGAAATTATATAATTTTTCAAGGGAAGGAGTTATTTTGTTTGGATTTTTATTGTCCGCGATACTGCCCGCGGCTTCGCCCGCCATTATTAATTGACTCCAGGATTTTTAAGAAATTTATACTGGCAGTATATTAAAAATGTTTGTGGTTCAGAGCTATGAAAATTGTAAGTAAAAATAAAATTAGAATATTTGTTCATTATCTTCATTTCACTTAGGCCTTATATAATAAAGAAACGGTTTTCCTAATTTTGTACTCTTCATAATAGTTTACACTGCGAGAGACGAACATAGCCGAGTATACCCGGTGTTTCACGTAGTGGGCGAGCGAGTGAGCACGCTATTTAGGGCCGTTGAATTGTATAAGAGTAGATTATATTCCCTAGAAAAACATACGAGGCATGGAGCATAAGTGGTGGTAACTATTCTTTTTTTCTCAAAGTAAGGCGATGGCACACTCAGATGTTCTATGTCACGGGAGAATGTGGCAAGTCTATTATATGGACAAATCGTTTGGTAGCATTGTGGTGTACGGTTATACGAGTAGAGAATAGTTGAAAGCTGTTCTGAGAAATCAGAATAAATCTATTGTTCCGTACGGCAGTAAATGTACATTTGTGATTAAGTCCATGGTTTAAGAAATAATTAGATTATTAGTCTCACAGAATTGCAACATCGCATTGCCAGATCGCCGAAGCGGAGGACAGGACTTACTTTCATTCGTACGTGGCGAAATTTGAGTGTTTTGACGTTGCCAAACTGCGCCGAATACATGGTCCACGTAATAATCGTTGTATTTAATGTCTACAAGAACTACCAACTTTATTCAAAAACAGTAATGTGCCAATTTACTGCTAATTTTTTCCTCTGCTGATGAGAAAAAAAATTGAAAATTAAAGGAACTACTTAAGGGAACAAGATACTACTCTGACTATACTATTTCAGGACAGTATTTAATTTAAGTGGCTATTGGCTGAAAGGGGTATTGAGTTTAAAAGTATACATGTTAGTCTACATACTTTCAAAATTATTTTGCTTATTCATTTTTGAGAATGTCTTTGAGGTACAATTAAAAAATAATAATTATATAAAACAAAAGATATAAAACATTTGAAAAGAATAGACAAATTTGTGTGTTCTGATATTTACGGTAACTCCTGTAGCAGTATCTTCATTGGATCTTTTAAAAAATATATAAACCATGAGTAAGTTTTTACCATTTTAAAAGAGTAAGTTATACAAAATGTCAGCATTTTAGCAAACTCTAGCAATAATACATTCTGAGGTGATTACAAACATATACGAAAATTTAGTTGTGAGATATTTGCGTTTAAGAATTTAACATATTTCTGAGTTACATCAATGCCTTCCAGGATGATATGATTTTGATAATGATTTGCCTCTTAATTTTCTGCCTCCTTTCTTCTCTCATTTCCTTTTCTTGGTCCTAGCTTCCTTTGTACTAGTCTGGACAGCTCTTTGTGCTCGGAAGATGAAGTTCTTGTCGATCAGTTGAAATGTTTTCTCTGATTTTAAAAAGGAATGTATCTATTTTTAAGCGGGAAAAATATTTCGTGACACTGTAAAAGTATTATCTAGGCCTATTCTTGTTCAGGAAGATTTAAATAATATTTTTAACTAAAAATAAAATATATATATATTACCAGTACTTTGCCCACCTAATACTAAAGCAAGGTTAAAATATGGGGACAGTTTTTTTTCCGAGAAAGAAATGATAGACCTATTTGAATTTGTTTATTTCTACCGAAGTTACAAGCTGTTTAAATCTACCCGGTTATTTTACTACCACTCTGTATAAGTTGGACAACTGATGACGTCACAAGGTGATTGGAATTATCTGTGTAACCCGCAGGCGTTAGCAAGCTCTCAAACACCCACTGAGCTCCAGTTCTATATAGGACGTTTAATGCATTAGGGAGGTAGTGATTTGGGCATCTGGTAACGCATTTTGCTTGGGGCAAAGGCCGATGTAGGATTGAAAGCCTTAGAATTTCCGATGAAAACTAAAGGAATGCTGCCGTCTCTTACCTTTATCCTAATTCCATCGAATATTAGCGTTTTCCAGCATTGCCTTGTAAATGTAAAAAGTTTATTCGCGCGTTTTAGACCATTGCTTTTCCATTTCGATGGAAATATGCACGGATGCCAAACGGGAGACCTGCCCTCTCCCTTTCTCACCCACGGGCTTCATTAAACATTTTTGGGTTTTAGTCTTCGTTAAAATAACAAGTACCATATTCATAGGCCTATTTCTTAGCTTATTCCATTCATTCGACGCGTATTTAATATTCACCAATAATGTTTAGAAATGCCTCGGATATCGACCAATCACGGTCGATTTATCTTATAATATGCTTTCTAGGAACACAAGGATGCAATTTTATCTGATAAAACTACAGGTCGTTATTGGAGATGTAAGGTATCAATATGCGGTCGCATGCTGCCAGTGAACAGAATAAAACACATTATTTTATACAACATAACTTATTCGGAAATGGAAGTGATACAAATGTGCATTAATTAAAATCATAATTTCGATTCGGTGCAAGCCGATTCGTGTGTGTTTATTCTGTTCTGATGTTAGCTCATCTTAACGAGATTAACCATTTCTCATAGGCACTATTGATAGCATTGATTAACTGATAACTCATTTGATTCATCGCTCGCCGTGATGTACAAATAAGAAAGTAATTAATATACTTTTTTCATAGAATAATCTTAATAAATATCACTTGAGATTACGAGTTTTTCAATCGATTATCTGATGAACTTCTTTCTCGCAAGTGTATAGAGAAACCCGCAATCTCTCGTGGGATTACATAATTATAAACTCATCCAAATCCATTTTATCATAACAAGAATGGAGTGAAGAAAATCATTGTTTGTCTCCCAAGTTACCGATATATTGATGGCACTTTTTACTTCCTCTGCCCGTACCATAGGTACTATAGGTAGAGGAAGTATTGTTTTCGACCCTAAAATTCGAAGTTGAGTTTTTAGCATATATACACGTTTCAAGGCCCCCTGAATCCAAAAATACTATTTTTGGAAACATGTCTGTGTGTGTGTCTGTGTGTGTGTCTGTCTGTGTGGAAGTTTGTGAACAGGCTAGCTCAGAAACGGAGAATCGTATGAAAACAAAATTTCATATTTGGGTCAGGTACCTTCTGAGGATGTGATTCGAAAATTGGCGACAAATTTCCCTTATTTTTAAGGGGACTTTACATGAAGAAATTTTCGTATTTCGCGATTTTCTCGAAAACGGCTCTAACGATTTTCTTTAAATTTTTCGCATGGATTGCTTGTACCAAGAGCTAAAACTTTTATTTGAAACATTTTTTCGAACTAATTCTCTGAAGGGTAGTTATAAGCAAGCCACTGTGAATACGTGCTTTTTGCAATACGGCTTCTTGTAAATCGTACGAAAACAAAATTTTGTATTTGGCTTAGGTCCCTTCTGAGGCTGTGAAGATTGGCGACAACCTTCTCTTATATTTAAGGGGACTTTACATGAAGAATATTTTGTTTTTTGCTATTTTCTCATAAACAGCTCAAACAATTTCCTTTAAATTTTGTACATGGATTGCTTATACCATTTCAAAAACATTCTCTGAAGGGTGGTTGTAACCTACCAACTTGCCTGGTGAACAACTCAATACGCGGACATTTAAGGCATTTTATTCTATATAAGCACGTGAAGTGAGAAAAATGTAGGCCTACTGTTGGCCCTGCTTACAGTAAAGATATATCTGAGGGCAATATTTGATAAATTTCGGAAATTATTCTTAACAGCGGAAAGTTCAATAAACGTTTGCAGTCACTTGTTTTTTTTCCCATAGCCTGCGTTTTTAGTCGCAACATTCAAAGAAGGGGCTATAAGATATTTATAGCATAATTAGCGTAAATGCTGCAAACTTTTATTTGGGCAGAGGAAGTTATGTGACTTTCACATCAGATTTTTTTTAATTCTTTCAGCTGCGATTATACTCCTTTTAGCTACGAGGCCATATCAGGAATTCGGGATGTTTCTCTATACTATAGGGTAGGCAATGGAATTATTGCTTGTCAATTCTCTCAATTCCGGGGTGCGCGGGCAAAGAGAGTTAAGTCCACTTTCTTGTTACTGAGACTTAGAGTGACTTAACAGACTATACCAGCCCAACATAGTTTTAGAGATGGACAAACCCATGAGGCACACATCCATAACTACCGTACAATTTTGATTATGACTTAATGGACTTAACACAAATATAGAGAACATTTTTATCTATAACTCTATGGACATATCTCTTTTTTTAGGATGGTGGACTTAACTCTCTTTGCCCGCGCACCCCGGAATTGTTGGTGTATTTATGGAGTAAATTTCAACTGATATTAATTTAAATGGGTACGATTCAGGATGAAATGGTGAGGATGATTCATTGTATTCAAACATCAAATTCGGCATTTGCCTTTACGATTCGGGAAACCAAGAAAAACCCATGTCAAATTGGTCGGCCACAGGATTTGAACCTGGGACCTCCCGAATGCGAGTCCAAGACGTTACCATCTCGGCCACCTCCCTCGGTTATATGCTTTGTTTTAGGGCAACTTTTGTTTGGAAGAAGCAAATAAACAGTATTTCTTCCATTAAATGTCTTGGAGACTGTCACACGGCCATTTATCGATAAATTCAAAGATTGGACACCTAAGAATAACTATTAACTCACGAACGTTTTTCATTACAGTATTTCCTTGGTAAGTTATGGAAAATATAGAATATCTTTCGTGATCTGAAACGGGAGTTGAACCAGTGCCATCGCGTCTAAACTCCGGACTGAACTCCGATTCTATTTTTAGAAATGAACCCTGTACGATATCGAATAATGGGGCTGTTCTGAGGAAAATGGAAAGCTTAGAAATGATTTCACCTCAGCTAACTGCATATTGGATTCGTGCCTGTACAGAAAAGCACGTATAAAGATAACTATCCAATCTGATCAACTTACACTGCATTACTATTATTTATAGTGTTACTGGGCAAGTTGCTGACGTATATTTTCAATACAGTACATTGCGACTAATAAATTATCATATCAGGCCCTTAGCCAATGTCAACTTTTCGAGGGGGAAAATAAATTTTCAGAGGGGCCATCTATAAATAACTTACACATCACCATCATAAAACAAAACAAAATGTTATATTTCACAATTACTTGTGTAATAATGAAAGTGAATTTAAGTCTTATTACATTATGTATTTTATGCCCGGTTTCTATAAACTCGCGAAATACCTATGGGTAAATTATCCAATGGATATAATTTACACAATAATAACTCTTACAAACTCAAATAATTTAAAAGTAACAATCACATACACTTGTGGCTAGTTTCTAGATAAATGTCCTCTGGGTAAATACGAAAACGACAGAATAAATGTTCCTACAAACTCGGGCTAGATCTTTCCAAGGGTAAATCGTCGGGTTAATTTTTCCTTTCATGGATGGCTGGATAAAATTTAACCTTTCATAGGATCAATAATAATTTAAACCATGAGAATCAAAGCCTTCTGAATTAAATTAACTGTACAACTCCAAGGCCTTCCTCATTATATCATTGTGGGTGATTAGGAACTAATTTACCCGTGGATAATTTACCCTTAAGGTATTTCACGAGTTTATAGAAACCGGGCATTAGTCAGCTATACTAAGTAACTTTACTCAATAAATTTTTATTTTATTCAAGAATTTGTAATATTTTTCTCCAGAAAATTCAACGGCTTTTGGCAGAGAATGTTCTGTCTTTCTACTGATAAGTCAGGCTGTATTTTTTCAAAAGAAGTCCATGGCTGCACGAAACTTATTGGTTGGTGCGTTCTAGCATGCAGGATCAATGGCATTGCTTCGTTAACTTTTTTTGCTCTGGAATTTCTTTTCCCTCGTACAAACTACAGAAAGAGAAGCCAGAGAACGACCATTGTGTGGAAAACTCGCCCTTTCTACGTGCACTTGTACGCCTTATCAATGTAGTCTTGTTCCATCCCATCTGATCGGAAAAGAATTCAAGAAGTTTTGTCACATTTTGATAAGATGAAATCCGAATATAGCAAACGAAATCGAGATTCCGTAATATCTTTAATGTATTCCATATCCAATGAGAATTTTCAAGCGTTTTGACCCAGATTTTGTAGATGCGATGAAAGAAACGAATATAGAATGGAAGAACAAGGTTAAAGTCTTGGAGGAAGAAATAAAAGAAATAATAGTTCAAATTCGTATGTAATTTAGTGTTAAACTCCTGTAATTATAGTATAGTACCTAGGTACATTGCGATACAAGTGCCATAAGCAATGCATACGGATCGAGGAAAGAGTTTGAAAAAACGAGGCGCTTTTGCCGAGTTTTTTCAACTTTCCGAGATCCGTTATGCGCTTACGGCACGAGTATTGCATGCTATTTTTCACGATGATTATTTATATCAATTTAATTATATTAATTGAGATATTATCTGAAAATATTATGTATATACATTATTGAAGATTGATGTTTATTTCAGAAAGTTATTCGCATTTGTTGTTGTTTATGGGAACCGAATATTTGTGCTGGGGGGCCTTGTCCATAAAGGCTTGTATTATGAGGTGTGGCGTAATATTCATAACAGCACGGAAACTCTTACGGCACATAGCAACAAGATTGCTTGTAGGAATGTCAACTTACGATCCACGGCAACAACATTCGTAGGCCTAAGTACCACTAATTAGTTAAGGAGTGTAATAGTATATTGCGACACAAGGGCGGAAAGGCACGTTTACGGGTTGAGGAAACAGATTGAAAACCCGAGGCGCCTGCGCCGAGGGTTTTCAAATTTTCAAGACCCGTAAATGCCTTTACGACCCGTCTGTTGCATGCTATTTTTTGCACGACGGTTACTTATATCAATTTAATTATATTAATTGCTATATTACCTGAAAATATTATGTATATACACTATTGAAGATTTATGTTTATTTCAGAAAGTGATTCGCATTTGTTATTGTTTATGGCAACCGAATATTTATAAAGCGGGGAGGCCTTGGTCGTTACAGCCTGCAAATAAGCGTTTGCGAGCGGTAAAGTAACTTTCTGCCCGTCGCCCCTAGCAACAAGTTACTTTCTGCCCGTCGCCACTAGCAACAAGATTGCGTGTGGTAATGTCAAGTTACGATCCATGTAAACAACTTTCGTAAGTAACACTTACTAGCTAAGGAGTGCAAATAGTATATTGCGACACAAGGGCGGAAAGGCACGTTTACGGGTCGAGGAAACAGATTGAAAACCCGAGGCGCAGCCGAGGGTTTTTAAGTTTTCGAGACCCGTAAATGCCTTTACGGTCCGTATGTTGCATGCTATTTTTTGCACGACGGTTATTTATATCAATTTAATTATATTAATTGTGATATTACCTGAAAATATTATGTAAATACAGACTTGAAGAATGGTGCTTATTTCAGAAAGGGATTCGCATTTGTTATTGTTTATGGCAACCGAATATTTATAAAGCGGGGAGGCCTTGGTCATTTCTGCTCGCAAATAAGCATTTGCGGGCGGTAAAGTAACTTTCCGCCCGTCGCCCCTAGCAACAATTCACTTTCCGCCCGTCGCCCCTGGCAACAAGATTGCGTGTGGTAATGTCACGTTACGAGCCATGTAAACAACTGTCGTAAGAAACACTTACTAGCTAAGGAGTGCAAAAAAAAATATAAACCTCTTCACTGCTACTGGTGTATAAACGCGCAATTTCGAACAATTATTTAAAGCAGATATTTAAGACTTTTAAAATACTGCATAATGTAAAATGTGGGGATTTTTGTCCTCGTATTAGGATTATTATCTATGGAAGCCAGCTACTTTACTGAATTTGTTTTAATGATTTCAAACTAAAAGCTCACTGATGGTTTTACTTGATGGTTGCTTATATGACAAACTCTGCAATGGTAAACACTAAACAGACCATATTCTACCTTGTATAACACCCATATTCTGTTCTTTTTATTAGGCAGCAGCAGGGTTGCCATACGTACGACTATAGTCCTACACATACGACTATTTCATATATTTGTACGACGCACGGCACAATCATGAGTCGTACGCCTATTTGTACGATTATTTTTTAACATAGCGTTTTATATTTTTTAAATCAATCTGCTGACGAATTTTAAATTTTGATGGATTTTGTTATAAGCATGTTGCTAAAATCCATATGATTGGAAATAATACAATAATTACAACACTGTGGCAACTATTGTTTGTTTAATTTTATTGTATTTAATCAAATTTAGCACATCGGAAGATAATAAAACACGCCTAATCATTTACAAATAAGATGATTTATTAACAATTACATGACTGAATGACTGACTGACAGAGAATTAACGTAGAGCCTAAACTATAATAGGTAGAGACTTGGAATTTTGATAGTACCTTCGTTTCATGATGTAGGTGCTCACTAAGAAAGGATTTTGAAAAATTTTGATTTTAAATGCCAAAAATCAAATGTGTTTGAGAATACTTAATCCCTTTTTACACAGAATTGTCAAAACTCAAATCAAAGTTCACATGACAACAGTGTATTGTTGGCATTGGCATCAGGCAGGTTTGAAATAATTGAAATGGGACTTTGACGAAACTATTGATATAATGCATTGCTGTAGTTAAATATTGAAGATGAAATCTATATTATCGCAGGTTTTTGGGGAGGGAAGTATAAAATTGAAATTGATTTACTTTTTAATTTCATCCCCGAAACGGTTGTATGGTAACATGAGAGTGAGAAATAAAATATTCCGCAAAGACAATACTATTTTATGATACCGGAATTTCTATTTCTTCTTATTTTAACCACTACCAGGCTTGGTGTGTAGAAACGATGGGATACAAAATTCTACATCCTCTATGAGCCATAAAAAGCTATATCAAGCGTTTTCAGCGGGAATAGTTTAGTGAGATAAGTCGTTCTTCTTCATTTCAAATTTTCAAGACGTATATAAGGACATAGAATTTGAAAGTCGGAAGTCCTTCATAAGTTAATTTTGAATTACAAAATACAAAACCCGAGCGACGCCGGGCCTTTTAAGCTAGTACAGTATAAGCATAAGTCTTCAAGCTTATTATTCGTAACGGTTTACGGACTAAACTGTTCCAATAAACGAAACAAAATATCGGATTCAGGTAATTGTACGCTCTTTTTTAATCCTGCTGCCCGTTTCTTCTACAAAAGGCATATAATCTAAAAATCAGACATAATTGAAATCAATTTTGTTCCATTATAGCCCTAATAGGCCTAAAGAAAATACAACTGGGAGAGCGGAGGAGGCTTGAAGTTTCATAAATCCACAACAGTTTTATCTTTTCACCCTGTGTGCATTACACACTAGGTTATTGCAATCTAGTGTTACTTTGTTCGTGATGAGTACAGTTTTTCCCTCGAGAGTAGAGATTTTCCTGAGTTGGATGGTAGGCTATCGATTTCTCTAGGCCGCTCTTTATAATACTAAACGAGGAGGCCATGAATTAAACATAGACTTGCGAGTACAGAAATCCATCTCTTGAAGCA
The DNA here is from genome assembly GCA_964059195.1 of Ectobius pallidus. NCBI lineage: Eukaryota > Metazoa > Arthropoda > Insecta > Blattodea > Ectobiidae > Ectobius > Ectobius pallidus. Next base: position 144,981,146 of record CAXKWD010000007.1, read on the forward strand.
GCTAACAAGAATCCACTGCCTGCTGAGACTTTTCAAGTTTACCTGCGAAGGGAAATTTCCATTTCTACATAAATAAAATTTCTGAAGTGGCAATAACAGATATCTGAGAGCTGTTAGTAAACATGCATCAAGTCATAAAAGGTCTTTCATGATTCTTTGTGTTATTAAAAATATTTTCAAAAATTGTATTCGCCGCCTTGCGTTCTTTCGTACTTGTGAAAAAGATGCTTATAGGGTTTTGATATAAGCAACAGTTCATTTTAATGGGAACTCCAGTTCTTAATATGAATTTTTTGAGACATACCCTTTATTTCCTGAATTACCTATCTGCTATCAAATACCAGCAAGCCAGCAAGAATTTAAAAGATAACTATTTGTAAATTACTGTAATCTCTTAAGTGTTAAACCTTTGTCCTCATTTGTTTACTTTTAAAAATGTTGTAATGGTAGCAATGTTCGTATTCTTAATGTCGACTATATTAACTTATGTTTTTTTAAATAAAGAATATTAATACAGTACACTGTAAGTAACTTATGGTCCCATATGTTTTGCAGTCATCCCTTATTTTCACTTTAGGCCTATACACTATTATCTCTCATTTCCACTTTCAAGAGTTAGCAACTCTAGTAGCCTATGTATATGCGCGAGTGGACTATAGGTGTACGCGTTTGAATGTGCCCACGTCTGTCCGAGATGTTTGTGTGAATATTTTTGTTTTAAGATGTAGGCCTACTAGTATGTGGCCCGGCTTCGTCCACGATTATTGACTCAACCGCTAAATGTTTTATTTTTAAATCATTTATTTGACAAAAAGTAGGTCTAATTAAAATATATTAACTTTTTAACACTGATATAGTTTTTAGATAAATTGCATGAATTGTATAATTTTATTCTTAATTATATTGTTTTAAGTGGCAAATGTAAATAATTACACAATAAAACGAATTAGGGTACGCCGTAGCGTAGTGGTTGAGTCGCTGCTCTACAAACCAGAAGGTCGCGGGTTCGATCCCCGATGAGGTCGTTGGAGTTTTTTATTGGCCTAATCCTTCTGGTGGCACGATGTCCCTGGGGTCGACTCAGCCTCTAAAATAAATGAGTACCAGGAGCATTCCTGGGGGTAAAGGCGGCCGGTGCGTAAGGCTGACAACCTTACCACCTTCACTACCGAATGTGTAAAATCAGGGAGCCTCAACCTCCTGGAACCCTCTGGGCGTCCATTGGCCTGTATAGGGGATCACTTTTTTATACATAAACTTAACAATGCTAATTCTGGTTTTTCATTACCATCATATTGAATACATATATTTCCATCTACCATTCTGTTTTCACATCCGTATGACATTTTTGAAGGCCAACAATTTTTTACTTTGCAAAATAATTCCTGTCGCGTATAAAATAATTCCACCTATTCCCTCGTATAAAATGTTTTTGTTAATTATTAGCTGTCAATTTTATAAGAAAATTTTAGTATATTAAATTTTAGTATATTGTGGGCTGCGCAATAAGTTTTACTAAAATGTTCTTATAAAATTGACAGCTGTAATCTACCTATTGCAATGGATACCACTTTATGATTTTCGAAAAATTCTTTCATATCTTTACGTTTCATGTTCCCCTAAGTACGAAACCACCGCCCGTTCAAAAAAAAATTTTGTGATATTTATATATAAGTTATATATATATATATATATATATATATATATTTATATATATATATATATCTTTACACGATAGCGGCCGTAATTTTGAAGATATTTGAACCAAATTTTATTATGTTATTTCTAGGCCCAATAGTTCGGACAAGTTCGTTAATGGGCAAAATTGGCCCAAGGGGGTGGTCGGGGGAGGGGGTTGAAATTTTAAAACATTTATATCTCGGCCCCTATGAAGTATAGAGGGAAACTTTGTTTGAATAAATTAGAGTACTCCCTATGGAGTTCACAGTGACACCAATAATTCGGGGGTTCGAGTGAGGGCGGGGGCGGGGGTGGGGGTGGGGGATGAAAATTCGAAACTTTTGAAACCACGTCTTGTGGGGTATCGTTGAAAAGCTCTTGATGAGTACTCTACAAATCAATAAATAGTTTCTTGATAGCTCTCATATGACGCGAGATTTTAATGTTTGAAAATAATAACACTTAAAAGAATTATTATAATATCATAATTTTGTCTTGTTTAGCGGCTTTGCTAATTTTATTCATTGCTGATCTTGCGCACGGCCTCCCAGAATATTATATCCTATTCTTGTTGTCAAAACAAATGATTGTAGGCTCTTCCTCTTTACCGAATTCAGTTCTTATTACTGCAGGTTTACCATGCCAAGACTAAAGAAAAAGAGTGCTATGCAGCGACAATAAATTAAACCAAAAGCACTTCGAAATCTACCTCCGCCTGTAGGTCTGCCTAAAGGGATTTTTAATTATGTTTTATAATATTGACAAATACAAATTTTAGATTTGACAAAGCTATGAGCTGATATTTTAACAAAAACATTTATACGAGGGAATAGGTGGAATTATTTTATACACGACATACAAATCCCTCGTAGGAGATAAACAACATGAAATTTATCAACAAAAATAATTCCTGTTTCTTAATACCATTGCACCTTTTTTTTATCTTACATATTAGGCTATAATGTTAACATCCGAATCACCCATTCTGTGCCAAATCCAATTAGTCCTATTTTATTAATCATTTTCACTAAAATTTCCACCAATTAGAGAATGTAAAAATGTAATAATCTTAGCAAACTTCAACATATTGGCTAGCTCTAATCTAAGCTATTCAAGCTACCCACATGCATTATGCCTACTAATTACACACATTACCCAGGCACTCTTTATTGATTTATTATATCTCTCGTTGAAAACCTAATGACTCTGCAACGAAAGTATTAAACGAGGAGTATTAAATAAATGGTTCTTCAATTGCCATCATTTTCGTACTATCGGTTGAAAGTTAAATGCATTCGTTGCGTTTAATAAATTCACACATTTCCAAACCCCTCTGTTATTAGCACGTGTGAATTACCAAAGCCCAGTGGCATGACATTAGTATTAAAGAGATTTATTTCTATGCCTGCTCATAGCAAGAGATTTGCTAATTTTGTATTTAAGCCTTATAAATGAGTGTGAAAAAGATACTCGTAAAAAACTTGCGTAAAACACTCGCATAATTTTCTGTACCTTAACCGTGGAAGTTGTTATTTTCGTGTTTCTCATTGGCGGAAAAGTTAAATGCATGTGTATGCGAGTGCGTATTTGATGTAATTCTCTTATAGTCGATTGAATTTAGATTGGGATATAGGCTATATATATTTTGTTTGTTTGTTTGTTTGTTTGTTTGTTCAGTATTCCACAAGAGCTACTGAACGCTCCGTTAAATGTTATCCCTTATATGTTTATAAACACATTTGACACAAACCAATACATAGTTAGTTACCTAGGAAGTTGGCTGAGATGGTAGTCTACAGGGCTGGGATTCGGAAGGAACCGGGGTCAGACAAATTTGTTCAGACAAATTTGTCTTGGGTTTTCTCATGGTTTTCCCAGTCCAGTAGTAAGGGCAAATGCTGAATTGAATATTTACTTACCAAGACTCTTAGCCGTTTTTTTCATCCTGAATGACATTCATTATAGTATATTGCGATTCAAGTGAAGTAAGCGGTGCATACGGATCCAGGAAAGAGTTTCTTCAATTTCCGAGATCCGTTATGCGCTTACGGCACGACTATTGCATGCTATTTTTTGCACGATGATTATTTATATCAATTTATTTATATTAATTGATATATTAGCTGAAAATATTATGTATTTACACTATTGAAGATGGGTGTTATTTTTCAGAAAGTGATTCGCATGTGTTGGTTGTTATGGGAACCGAATATTTGCCCTGTTAAAGTCGCCACAAACTAGGGGGCCTTAGTTCCGGTCTTCCATAAAGGCTTGTATGATGATGATTTTACTTGCGGCACTTGTGCTTTTTTTGTAATTTTTACCGCACGGAGATTTCTTTTGTCTTCATAGCAACCAGATTGCATGCGGGAATGTCAAGTTACGATCCACGGCAACAATATTCGTAAGTACCACTAATTAGTTAAGTCGTGCAAAAAAAATTGAATATCACTTGGAATTATCAGACGTCATAAACTAAAAAACAAATGCACATCAGTAGTTGCATGGCCCACTCTGGTATGCCCTCAGAATCTGACTCATGATAACGATGTTCGAATGAGTAAAAATAAAACCTAATTTTTTTTAAAAAGTCGAGTTATCTGGAATAATAAAATACAATACGAGGGTCATCCAGAAAGTAAGTTCCAAACGCCGATAAAGAAAACAAAAACATTAATAAGCAAGAAATGTTTATTGCATTATTTACAGAAATTCATTGGCTGTTTCTCCACATAGCCGGCACCGTTATCGAGGCATTTATTTAGCGGTGTAGGCCTATCTACAATTGTATACCTGTGTCCATGGGCGTACGGTGAAATATTGTTCGGGAGGGGTTCAAAGGGTAAAGTCGACTGAGCTCCATGTCCTTACGCACATTGTGACTTAATACACTAATTTTATTAACTAAACAGTAGTATTGTGATCATACACTATCATTATTCATTAATATACAGCACAGTCTTTGAAACTGTTTTTCTTGAGGCTTCTGTCCATTTCTCGTTTAAGCTAGAGCCTAAATAAAAACATAAATTTTACAAAAATTGTAAACCTCAATCATTCATCTTGTAAATTATGTTTTGAGCATATTGAAATCCATAATAAATTTTGTATATTTAAATACGGTACCTAACCTCAATGGTCAACTATGGATAACTCGAAGTGCTATCATGTTCGAGATATTTGGAAACCATCACTAATTAATAGCTCTATTAGCCTATGTGAATTTTTTCCTTTTCTGTCTTGAAAGAAAATCAATTCATTATTTTCATTTTTTTGTAGGACTCATACTCTGACGAATAACATTTCATAGTTTTTGCACGAAAATAAAGCCAATTTATTTATGAATGAAAGAAGAAACTCGTAAATTGTGAAAATTTGAAATTTGAATCTTAAATAAATTACGATAAATCTTAAATAATGCTTTGATATGTACGAAATTGTAAAATATATAACAGTCGAACCAGTTTTTTTTTTATTTCGTTAACAAGATATTATGATCTTTAAAAAAAGCCGATATTTCGGGGGGGGGGGGTTCAACCCCCTGAACCCCCCCCATACCGTACGCCCATGCCTGTGTCATAGGACTCTGCCTAGTTTAGAGGAATTTTTCTCCTTAAGATTTCCTTAGTGAAAGATTCGTACGGGATTATTAATTTTTGCATAATGCAATACAGCCTAATTTATCCATAATTTTCAATATTTTAGATATTATGAAAAAATATGTGTAACTTACCATTAATTTTATGTCAATATCTAGTCCTTGTACATTTTGTACGTAACTGAATGTAAGAGTGAATTTAATTTCCTAGTTAGGCCTAAATTTCATGATTTCCTGGGCTCGTGTAAAATGGGAATCATGCGAAAATTGCGCACTGTTTCATAAATATTAACTTTTTAAAAAATAAATTTATTTATATAGATTTTCTTAACTATACTGCAGAAATGTTTTTTTAATTAATATTTGCAGTGGGTTTGCAACGTAATACAAATCCCCTGAATAAAGATTTATGTTTTAATGCTAGCATGGCTTAGGGAAACGCGCAATTTTTTTTGCGGACCTGGATTTGTTTCCTCAGAATGTCTGGCGGAATTGATTTGCAGAATTACATTTACCGATATTCGTTCTTCACGCTTCTCTTAACATGAGATTAACTCCCGAAGCTTTAGTAACCACTGGGAAGAGCTCTCGCTTATCTTAACCCATGCATTAAATACTCTTTTTGCCTGAACAAATCCCCATCCAATTCCATTACCAACGAAAATGAACAGATATAGCAAAGAGATCGATACATTTACAAGGTAAAAAGTATATTAATTGCAAAAATGTAGGGAAAAGAAAAATCGGTCCGACTAAAATATCTAAGTTGCCGATATGAGCCACTGCGCCACAGGATAGGAGGGAATGTATTGAAATTTGTTCTAGTGTCGACTGTTGAATTAGTCCATTTCGAAACCATTTAGAAAATAAGCTATTAAAATTCATTTTCTGGGAATAAACCGTTCATTAAGTAGTTAAATATTGCGGCAATCGAAAAGTAGTGGGAAAACAATGTGTGTCAAGGAAACACGGGAATCGAACCTGCTACCTTTCGCATGAAGGTCATACGCCCCAAGCATTTGAGCTATTCAACTAATCCAGAACGGAGAGCCGAAGATCCTGGTTCAAATCCCGGCTATGGCATTGGATTTTTCATTCTGACTTCACGTGTCTAATCGTCTAATCCAGAACTTCTTTGTAATTTAATTAATTTCTATTGTGTAGATCATGAAATGCTTGGGCTTTAAATGGAGCTTTAACTGAAACTGTAGATATTTACATCAACAAACCTGATTGTTCATTTACAAAGGGATGCAGCGATTTGCATGCTTGTGTGACTATAGACTACGGCATTAAACACATATCAAAAATCTTATCCGCCTCAAATCCACTCCTAGTTGAAAATCAGGTTTGTAAATCTATATTGGAGGAAGTGTTTTTGTCTGTGACTGTCTGTCTTTGATGTCCAGCCAAACCTACACCATGCAGAGTTTTTAAAATGTTTACATAATTGTACTGAAGGGTTGTCCAAATGCATCTCTAAACCAGATTTTTAATTTTCACTTCCTTTCGCGAGTTATGAGCGAAGACTAACAAAAAACGTGATTTTTTGCGCATCGAAGGAGGTACCAGTTTTGGCCAACATATTGCAATTGGAAAATTAATTTCAGATGGCCTTGCTCTGCTGTCATAACAAGCGGTAAAGAAAAAGCATCGCTGAAATCGATTTTTTGCAACATCATACTTCAACTTTAGCGTTAGTTTTGTTACCATAATTCACTTGTTTATAGCATTACGACATGCAGAGATTTGATTTTTTGCGTACGTGGACAGAAGGAGAATCATGAATTCAGGCCTAAACTGGCAAACATTGAATGTTCTGGACGAAACCCATTAAGTGTTTCCCCTAGGGAACTCCAATCGGAAGTCGTTTCTTCCCGGACTGCGCATTTTAAAAATCGTGAAATGTACCTCGCAGCCAGAATTTTAGCTTTTTAATATCAATCGTTTTAATTGTTTATGCAGATTAGTGTGTAAGGTTAAGTTTCATAAATCTGTGGTTCATTTTAACAGTTTCATTTCGAATCTGGACGCCCATATGGAAGTACAAGTTTTGTTTTAATTAACTTATGTATTTGCTTCGTCTAATAATAGTCCATAATTTAAAATAAAATTAAGTAATTCTTGTAATTTATTTAAAAACGATGTCAATGTTAAACAAATAAATGTAATTTTCAAATTCTTAAATGCTAGAATGGTATTTTATAAGATTGTGTGGCGGACGGGAAAATGTTTGTCCATCTGTCCGTCTGTCCGTCCGTCCGTGTGCCTGTACGCGCGATAGGCTAACTCAAATACGCTTAATCGGATTATCATGGAACTTGGTATACGCATTTACAACGTCCATGGGAAGAAGCCTATTGATGTTGGACAAAATCCGGTGACTGGTACCGGAGTAAAGCCCAGTTTAGTGCCTATTTTATGGTAACATATTAGAAAGAATTTATCAAATGCAAATTAGTGATAATGAGAACATATTATTTTACAGTGTTCATATAAGTTACGGCTTTGTAAGTTGCAATACCGGTAGCTTTGAAAAATAACACTATTATTTCACACATGCTTATCATACTGTCAAACTGAGCTAGGTGTCTGAGATGGTAACATCTTGGACTCACATTCCGGAGATCCCTAGTTCAAATCCTGTAGCCGGCCAATTTCACTTTTTATTTTTTTATTTTTATGTGAGTGTGCGATTGCCAAGATATCACAAATCTGTATAGTTCTGCTGATGCTGGATGATGTTAATCTATTTTTTAAACTAAATTTTTTTATTTCCGTAAGTCCTGCTTAATGTATCAATCTGGAGCTTAACTCGGAAATCGATTTAAAAAAGTTATTAAAGAAAAGTATTCCGGCACTTTGTTACATCAGTTTATATCTGATTTTATTCTCCTATTAAAAGATGTAAATAAAACATCCAGCTGTTGAGTAAGTAATCGCGGTCGAAGCCGCACTTTGCTAGTTAGGCAATAAATGAATAGCACAGTATGCGGAAGTTAACATGGCACGTTGTATTGGTCAAATGTGAGAAATTTTGTTTTGCAAAGCCCTCTGTGAATGAGGAAACAATTGACATCACGTCGTTAAGCTGCGTCGATATCCGTTTACAGCGGACATTGGTGGCTTAATACTGGATGTTCATGCATGCATGCAAATTGATGTATCCCTTTGTAAATCAACTCGCAGTTTTTTTTCCCCCATACACAATGCAAATTCTTTCTCATCAAACTTTTTCTCATGCAAACACTGGAAAACTCGAATTTGTAAATAATAATGAAATACACAATTTTTTACTGGATATGAAAAACTCTTCTAATCGCATGGAGAAGATCACGTTTACAAAAATTATAACTTCATTATGTCTTTATCTTTTGCTCTAATAATTTTTATTAAAATATTAGTTAAACTTGAGAATAAGGTGACCGCCGTCTCAGCCGGGCCGTACCGAATGGGACCGAGTCTACAATGTCGCCAATATTACAAACATGACTACATGCCGATTGAATTCGGCAGATAAACGCACGGAGGAAAGAATACACGGAGACGCCGTGCTTGCTGTGTTGTATGGGAAACAGATGAAGCCAATGACCACGCCCCCTTAGAGGACCAAAAGGGAGGCTTGCTATATACAATAGCACACAAATACTCCGAAGTTTCACGGGTTATAACAACGTAACGGTAGGGAAAATATGTAATATCCCAATTTCATATATTAACTACATACTCTGACATCATAATAATCCCGGTAGTAAGCATTAACCTATCTCAGAAGAGCCAAAAATGTAACTTTCAAATGAGCAACTTACACGTGTCAGTATAAATACTGAGTCAGAAAATAATTAAGTGACCGTGCGACTATGATAATTCAGAACGAGAAAAATATTCTGGACAGTTATATAGCTACACCATGTGGTTATTGACTCTATTAAACGCAATAAATGGCAACTAATATAAATATTGGAAATCTAAAGCAATAAATTACTTAGTATAACTAATAATTCAGACAAATGCACTTTATTTGATTAATTACAAGTAGCCTAAGGCAGTTATAAAGAAATACATCAATAATTAGCAGCCTAGTGTAAAATACAAGTAAATTATGCTTAGCAATTATACCCATATTCATTCATCCCAAAAATTGACTATTTTCAGTACCTAAATTTTACAAAATTATTAATTTTTAAGGTAAGTTCATAGAATAGTGCACAACATGCACTCATTTTCACTTCTGAATTGTTCAAGACAAAGAAACAAAGACGAGTAACCACGCTATCCGTGCACACTATAAACATATAAACACAGTGTCACGCCCCCTTAAGCACCAAACGCTCGGACAGTTGGCTTCACGCTTGCGGTCTCAGGGCATCTCCTTGTTTTCTTTCCTCCGTGGATAAACGACGGTTGTAACGATGTTTTATGAGAGGTTTGGAAGGGTAAAAAACCTTCTACATTAAGGTATTACACAGGTATTCAAAACTTGGCCCCACGGTATGACAAGTGTCTCAATTCCGGTGGCGAATAAGTTGAAAAATAGCTGAACACTGGCTGTATCTGTTGTAATAACTATTTACTTGAAATTGTGTTTTGTTTTGGTAAAGTTTTGTTTTGGTAAAGACCTAGAGAAAGTTACTTTGTGGACGCGCCTCTTAGGAAAATTTTTAAAAATCTTCGAAGGGTAGTTATAAGTTAATCAATGTTTGCCCAAACATGGCTTCTATGATGAACAACCACCCGTTCTGTAATTCTGTTTCAGAAAGTGAAGTGAGATAATTATATTTCCCACTTAGAATAGGCTGTACAAATTATGAGAGTGTGACACTACCAATATATTATCTATATAGATTTTCTTTCTTCCGTGGGCATCCTTATATTTTACGGTTGGAAACCCACCTTCAGAACTCTAAAATTATTCCTGAATTAAATTTTGTGTCACCCTATGCCTTTTAATGCAGCAGGAGTGTGTGGTCATTAGGATAGCATTGTTTGTTGTCAAGGTGACGAATCACTTCAACTAATCAAATGGCATGTAATACAGGAGGAACTTTCTTCCGATCTCATTTCCTTAGCCAGCTGGATTCTAAACGACATTGGACACGGAATGCTTTAAAGAAATTGCTAAGGAAAGGGTGGAACATTTCACAGATTTAATCCGCCATCTCTGTCGCTCAGCACAACCTTTATTCATACCTCAGTTCTAGTGTAAGAGTGGAATGGAAAGATGTAGTGTACTATAACTTGAAAACTTAGGATAAATAGATAGGAAATCATTAAAACTTACTGAATTTATAAAAGAGTATTTAATTTTCAATCAAGGAAAAATCAAGTTAAAATAAGTTATTTACGTCTTATGAGGGAAATGTAATGAAAGGAAGGGAAATATTCTTTAGAGGTAAGGCCCTATTAACGTTAAAGCACATTAAACAGCACTTTCTGAGTGGAGCGTTGCCATTAGATCCATCATCGTGGTCGAACCGCTTACCGTATTTTACGGACCATAAGACGCACTTTTTTACCTTGAAAACAGAGCCTTGAAAGTTGGGTGCGTCTAATGGTCCGAAGTAGGCCTACACTAAAAAATTTAAGTAATGCTAAATATTTCCGGAATACCATAGTTATAAACAAGGTGAAACAGACTGGAAGTCAGGAATACAATGCGAAAATAGGAATGTTGAGTTCTTTTATACGAAAGGAGTTACTCCGCCGGGTGGTTCAGATGAAGGCATTGACCTCTAGACAGCCTTGTCCCGTTACACTTACCGTATACTGAATTGAGGGTCAGAGGATGTAAAAGTATTTTCAGTCTTTCATGAGGAATCAATTCAATTGTTAAAATTTACGAGATGCCACTTATACAGAAGAGATTTTCGTACAATGCAGATTTTAGGTTAGAAGTGATTTACACTGATTCCATTGTACAAGGTTATAATTTGTTTATGCAATGAAGTATTCCCTTTAAAATTTATCGTTTAGAGTCACATTAAATTTCTTTTTCTTTAAATTTCCATCCTAAAATCAAGGCGCGTCTTATGGTCCGGAGCGTCTTATAGTCCGTAAAATACGGTAACTTAAATCCCGAGATTGTGACATTAATTTCTCAATAGTAACTAAGGGTGGCTTGTGACTAGGGATGGTAGATTTTTGCAATCGCGATAAATTTTAAATGTCCCAAAATTCTCTCAAAATAAGTAATATTTTGGTTTTGAAGCATGTGAAGTCTATTATTGTGTTTTTTCAATTCGCGATAAAATGCGGATTTAGTATAAAATGCGAAATATACGTATTTCTGCGAAATAAGTGCAAAATTATATTGTAAGGGTCATTTATGTAAATAATACGACAGGAAATGAAACAAATCAATTTTATGAAGGTGTTAATGAGCTCCAACAGTGGCTGGTCAGATGAGTACCATAATTCCTAAGACACTGTTCGATGTGAAGAGAAGAATTCCATACCATATTAAGTTTCTTACGTGGCTATGATTAATTTCATAAACATTTGATAACCAGTTTAAGAGAATGTTAAGAGGTTGACTGACTGCAATGTACAGCTTTACTAATACAAGTTAATTCAGTCTGGCGTTTTCCTTAGCTGTTGAATTAAATGCCGTTTTCTTTGGTGCAGTCGTGAATGAGAACAGCTTCCTATGTCTGTTGTTTTTCTTTAAATACGAACTGAGGAAGGAACAGAAACCTGCAGAGGAAGTCCTATCTTCCACGCACAGCTCAGGCAGTCGAAATCGTAGTTCTTTTAATCCTCTTTCAGTTCCTCTCCTTAAGTCCCCGCAAGTTCTTATGAAACTTCTGCTCTCAGAGTCCGTGCCTTACAAAAAGGAAACCCGGGCAAAACCGAAAGCTAATTACATCTGCTTTACATTTTAAGTCATAATTACAAAAAACCAGGGTGATCAAGTATTCAAGAGGTTGTTATTTATCCATCTGGTCGTCATATTTATCATATTTATTATTATAGTCGCGCAAATGTTATAGACAGAGGGATGGGTATCAATATCAATATCAATCTTTATTTGCTGGAAAGTTAAAGAGTTTTATATATACCATGTCAAAAGAATAATATAGCCTATTTACAGTAGTCTAAAATCACTGTTAATTCATTCACTATACTTATAAAATGGATTCTGTTTCAGCCAGCGCATTATTCTATTTTTAAAAGCCCCAATTGTCAGTTTCCTAACATTTACTGGTAATTTATTGTACAAGGTCATGCCATTTACTATATAGGCCTAATTATTCTGTGTCTTCTTGAGTCTTCTGAATGGTATATTTATGTCATTCGCCGTTCTGGTATCATAACAATGCACGTCAGTTCTTAGTTCGTATGTATTTATATTATCTTTTATGTGTATTAGTACCATGAAAGCGAAGATTTACTACAGTCATGATCCCCTCACTGATAAAAAGTGATTTACAGTGTGCGAAAGGGTTCGATTTTGTTATTATTCTGATGGCCTTCTTTTGTATAATTAAAATTTCATCAAGATCACTGGCACATCCATAAAACAATAAACCATTTCTTAATTATGCTTTAAAAAATGCATAATAAACCTGCTTCGTGTATGCTAATGGAACAATATTAATTAATGACAGAATCAGCCTATAGTGTCTAGTTGTGTATCAGTAGTGTGTATTCTGTTGTCTTAGCCTCATTCAAAGTCGAATAAATCGCGAGGTAAAACCTAAAACCAAAGTTTGTATATGAAATGAATAGGTTATAAATTAATAACTAATATTATTAAGTATTTTCTGATAATGTCAATGTAAAAGTTCTATGAAACAGGGCCCAGGAAACACTTACTTAAAATACTTATCAGAAAAATTACTCGTCTAACCTTGATTACATAACACATCATTGTTTCACTGAAATTTTCATTTCCAGAGTATGGATCGGGTTAAATATTCACCTGATAATAACGCAGGTTTCGGGGACTATTATCTCATTAAGAAACCAATAAAAGCCAGTAATAACACTGGCATGGAAGCTTAATGGAGTGAAACAATATGGTACTTAATAAAGCAGTTACAATTCTCGACATTAACCAGGTTTGCTACCGCGCGCTTCCATAAACCCCGTCTGGTATCGGTTACTGCCTCCATAATAACATTATTATTATTACTTCAAGTGACGATTATTATTAAACGTTATGGTTGCTTTAGTTTCCGCAACCCTCATCATCGTTGATTTCATTAGTTTATAACTCAATTACGTTCTTCACGAGAGTATGGATATAATATACTCAGCTTATTGAACTATAATATGAAAATATAATGAGGTAAACTGATGTAAAAAGAGCCAGAATGCTTTTGTTTAATCAGTGATAATTACAATTATGATATGCAGAAAAGAAGTTATTTTTGTAATCTATCTCCGAGTTAAGCTCCAGATCGATTCATTAAGCAGGGAAGAACAAGTTTGATACTTAACCTTGCTTTTACACACTGATATAGGACATTCTTAAAATGTGTCAACATTTCACAGAATGCACTGGCAAAGAACTCTGTTTAATGTACGTAGGCCTAATTATTTCACAGTAATATACTTTCTGTATATAACAGTACTCAAGCAGTACTCAGTTCAACTTGATCAACGAAATAAGCAAATATCTGACGGCATTGAAGTCAAGGCCCTCAATGATTAGCAAAGCGGATTAGTAATATATTCATGATTTCCCATTTAAAAAGCATGTGACCTTTAATAAGTCGTTACTCCGGTACCGATCAACCGATTTGGTCCAAAATAAATAAGCTTCTTGCCATGGACATTATAAATGCGTATACTAAGTTTCATGAAAAGCCGATGAAGTGTATTTGAGTTATCGCGCGTACAGACACACGGACAGGCAGACGGACAGACATTTTCCCGTCCCGCACACAATCTCATAAAGTACCATTATTTATTTATTTATTATTTTTTTTTTTATAAGTTTAAAAAATCGCCCAGCAACATCAGTGCTTTACAGATTAGTGTTAACTTAACAATCACACACATACACACATACAACAAACAAACAAACAAGACCTGAGGTCAGCCAATGGCCCCTCTGTAACAATATACATATTTCTGGTTTAAAGATAAAGTGATGCTTCAGGTACTATCTTCGTCCGATGTTTCTGGTGTTGACAGGAGATTGTCTTGAGGTAGTCTGCTTTTAATTCTAGTTTGTTGAGATGTTCTATGGCCAAGATTGAAGTGTACTGCTCCTGGAACTTTATACAAATCTGCGAAGAACTTTTTAGCTTGTTTGCGAATAAATTCATGGATACTTTGCAGACCAAGTTCTCTGTGAATTTGACTATTTCGCACAAACCATGGAGCGTTAACAGCAATACGCAGTGTTTTATTCTGAAGAGCTTGTAATCTCTTAATTTTACTTTTAGCAGCAGTACCCCATACTGGGCAAGCATAGGTTATTAAAGGTCTTATTAATGATGTATACAGTAGAATTGCATAGTCACATTTGAGTGAGGAATTTCTGTTGAGAATAGGATATAGTTTCGAAAGTCTAGCATAAGCTAAATTTAGTTTCATATTAATGTGATGCTTCCAAGTGAGGCGACGATCTAGATGAACTCCTAGGTATTTAACTGCTTGGTCAGATGGTTTCCATGGAACAGTTATGCCATCAAGAGTAATAGCTGGAGGAGTTATTGGACGACGTAAGGTGAAGATCATTGCTTCACATTTAGCATAGTTAAGTGAAATACGCCATTTTTATTTATTATTGAATTCCCAAAAATACAGAACCCTATTTTACCAGATGGCATAATAGGGTTATAGATTAAACATATATACAGAGTATACAGTAAACTACATATATGTGTATATATATATATATATATATATATATATATATATATATATATATTACAATTTTGCAAAAACACTATTCATGAAACTTAAAACAACTTTATAACTTTGCTTATTTAAGAAGAGACGGTAGATTGGTGTAGTAAAGTCAAAATTTAGAAAATTTAAATACAATATTAACTGATAACGTTCATGCGTAAATAATGGACAATGAAATAAGAGGTGCCGAACAGATTGGCTTTCCTCTTTACATTTACAATTTGCAGAGGTAGAAATTTTAAATCTATGTAAGTATTCACTAAATTTCCCATGCCCTGTTAAGAATTGAGTCATAATATAATCCGGAATCAAAAGTGTACAAGCTATTCTATCTTGCACTCTTGGGAAAAACAAATCTTTCGTTGTGCTATAAAGTACCATTCTGGCACTTAATAAAAGCACAACAAAATTGTTCGTCATGCCAAAAATTATTTCCATTTTATTAAATTATTTATTAGCGTACCTGAAATTACATTATTTTACATTGCTGAGAGTGAACTCTCCTATTCCACTTTAAAGACAGTTTTTTAGACGTTTTATATTTGTGTTTGCTTAAGAATGTATTTTTAACAGTAATTATGACATTTAAAATATATATTCAGGTTATAATTTTTCCAAAAATATCTTACAAAACATTTTGAAAATTATCTCACAGTCAAAATTTATCTAATTTTTCCAAATGTGATTTATTTTATAAGGGCACGCTTACAATTTTTTCCCCACGTATGTACAGCGTGTGTGTTGTCCTGCTTCTTCTTGGTCACTCCCATTTCCCGTGAACACAAATCGAGGTTCTTGTTTCTCTCATCTTCTGTAACGTTCTTCCACTCATAAGAGTGCAGCTTTGGCCAGCTAGCGGATTCTTTTGACTTGACTTTTTTAGAAAAGTTGTCAGGTTGCGAGTGAACATTTTGCTTCTTACTTTTAGTTTTGCTCTTCTTTTCATCCTTAATTTTCTTCAAAGTAAATGGTCTCAATTCTTGTAAATATACAGATTTTGCTAAGTTTACAGATTTTATAGGTTGTTCTACTTCTTTTTGGTTATTCAGTGACTTACTCCCTTTTACATTCTGATATTTGTAAGAAGATTCATAATTACTCTTCTGGGCGTTAGAACCTTTCCATTTTACAGATTTCCTGCTATTACTGGGTGATATTAGTTTAAGATCGAGCTTAAGTGAGCTTTTATTTGCACTTTTGGTCAGAGAATCTTTGCTTGTTTTTCTTTTCTTATTTGTTTGATCGCTGACGTCTCCTATTTTGGTTTCTGTCTGTCCACGTACCACATTCACCATGACCGAAGCGTCTTTCCTCATTATTTTTCCCATACTAACGGAATTCCTTGGCGAAAATTTCTCGTCTTTCTTCACGATATCCATCAAACTTTGTGCCTGAGATTTGATAATAGAATCTGGATTAACGACTGGGTTAAATGCTCCGGAAGTGAGTTCAAAATCTAGATCTTCTTTAAATGCAAAGTTCGTTTGAGACAAATCTTCCGTGTCACAGCTTTGCATTCTGTCACTTTCTTCAGCAGGATCATATTCCTCCGTTTTTGGGTTTGAAGAAACATCAGTGCGTTTTTGCAATAGTTCGTTTTTGTGTTTGAACAGTTCTTCTAACTTCTTCTCAATATATTTAACAGACTTATTGTTTACACCCTTAAGATCTTCTTTCGTTAATAACTGAAAATCTTTATTTATTCTATCGTCTATCCCTTCATTGTCTTCGTCTTCTGCTCTTCCTACACAGTTACCTTCATTGTCTTCCATGCTTTCATGATCTTCGACATCCAAACCTTTTTCTAACTTCTTGTCTACGTCCTCATCTTCATCTGTTACCTCCTGTATTGGCATAATAATCGATCTTCTTTCTTGTCTGCTTTCTCTTTTAAAGTATTTCTTACTTTTTTCTAACTTTTCTTCTACGTCCTCATCTTCGTCTGTCACCTCTTGTATCGGCATGATGATCGATCTTCTTTCTTGTCTGCTTTCTCTGTTAGAGTGCTCGTACTTCATAATTACCTTCTTCCTGTAGTCCTTGACGTGAACCAGCGGATTTCCTGACACCCTAAACTCTATTATTCGGCGACATTCATATCCCTTATCTTCGCTTATGGTCCGCACACATTTCTGAATATAGCCGCTCGTCGCTTCGTCATGAGCATATTCCATCGCCTCTTGAAAAGACTCCATGGCCTCCTCTTCTTCTCCCAGGTGCAGGTTAGAGTGGGCGATGAGAATCAAAGAGTTTAGAAGCCACTTACTGTTACCGCATGATTTGGCGCAATCATAACTCCACCTTCCGTATACAAGGGCAGTATCTACCTGTTAGAATAGAATATTATCAATATTACTTTGTGAATCGTTTGGATTATTCATCTATAGAGCCCTTTTATAGCTATTAAATGCAACTCAAACGCATGGGTTAAACTTACAATAAATTTCTGTTACCATTTTAGGTAGATTTCTAAGAAATTATTGTTATATTTTCTTTTTCAAAAACAATTTTTACATTATTCTGTCATTGTAAACATTTAATTTCTGTTAGTATATTATTATTACTATTATTATTATTGTATTATTTTTTGTTATTGGTGATACTTAGCCTATTACCGGTATTATTATTGGTATTATTATTATTATTACTATTATACTATTATTGTGTTCTTATTATTGGTAACATTTATATTACTATTATTATGATAGTGTTATTATAACATTTAAAGTGAAAAAGAACTGAAATAATACTATTCAAGAGCTGTAGGGTCAACTTACCTCTTATACACAGGATGGATGCGCCGCTTTGTTAATAATACCGCGGAAATTATGAAGCACAAATTTCGAGGAAGACATTGCTAGAAAAGCAACTTTCTCTTTCAAGATATACGCGAGTTATTAAAATATATACACACTTTGTTAGTTCCGATCTAATAGCGCTAGTGATCGCGGGTTAATGCACTATTTTTATGAGAATTTAAATATACAAAGCTTGAAATTCTTAGTTAGATAAGAAGGCTTTTTAAAGCGAAAACTCGAACATGGAAAACACAAGAACGAGCTAAACTTTATCCGTAAATTATTAAACTCAGGGTAATACCATAAGGCTTCGTGAGATACAACAGAAAGTCTGTCAAGTTCGTTCAGAGAGGAGATATTTTCACCAATACCTACCTTGCCTAATTCGAAGTAACACCTCCCCATTTCATGGAATATCCATGCCAGTGTGTGTTGACATTGAGTGAGTCCCATCGTGGCCTCCCAATTCTTGATGGCCCAACAGTACCTGCCGAACGCCGCATACATTTTCCCCGTCGCCTTGTACGCTCGGAACATGAGTTCATGCTCATTCAGTTCCAGTGCCAGTTCTTTCATCCTTTCGCAGTATTTCTTCGACAATTCATAGCTGTAATCACAAGTATACGTTTAAGTATACATAAGAATGCGCTGTGTGAATATAGCTGATACAGTACCTCCGCTTATTGTGGCTTATTCGGGATGCAGCTAATCTGATAATATTAACCGTTTGATAACAATAGCCGAAAAAATTAATCGAAGGTTATTTATTCATATTTAAGATAATACACTACAAAACAGAATTAAAAGCTATTTATTCATAAAATAATACGTAACTGTGAATCATTGAACCTCTCACAATACAGTAGAGTAACTATTTTTTCAGCCAGTAACAAAATATTTAATTGTTTTTATTTTCCTTTAAGAATCCATTAACCAATGCATCGTTAGGCCCGTTTTCAAGCAAAACGCGACAGATGAAAAATTGTAGTAAAAGTAAGAGAAAGTCACCGTTTATTTTCGTGTAACATCTCCAGACGAAAGTTAAACCCAAATATAAAATTTTGTTCGGTTACGATTTTTCAATCTCGATCTAGTCTATTCACGAACACATAATGCACACACAGACAGAAACATACATGTTTTTGGAAATTTTTGGGAATTTTAAATTCAGGGAAACTCACAACGTTTATTTTATGCTGAAAATTAGACAGAATTTCAGGGTCAAAAACATTACTTCTTCTGAGAATATTATAGGAGAAAAATTCCTCCGACACTGGGACTTGAACCCAGGACCTTTGGCTATTCGCGCCAATGCTCTATCAACTCTAGCCATAGGAGAGAGGTTCCATCTGGCGCTGGGAATTGACCTCCGGCTTAGCTCAGCTGGTAGAGCATTGGCGCGAATAGCCAAAGGTCCTGGATTCAAGTCCCAGTGTCGGAGGAATTTTTCTCCTATAATATTCTCATGTAATGTCCAACAGAGACAATAATCTGTGGTTCACGAATGCTTATATATTACTTCTTCTTCCTATACAGAAGTAAAATAATGCTTACAGTACGAGTTCCTTAGCCGGGTAGCTAAGGACTTGGAGCCATGGCTAAGGAGGCTGTAGGTTCGAGTCCCACCTCGGGTATGGGTTTTATGTATAACAAGAAAAAATTAAAACAAGGAAAAAAGAAAAAAACAAAGAAAAAGGTTATAAAAAGATGGAGAAAGTCGAAAGAAGTTGTGAGACGACTGGTTTGACTTACCTTCCTCTTTTGATGTAAGCTAAAGCCAGGTAGTTGCATATAACAAAGTGGTAATTCTTCAATCCGGGCAATGTATACGCACTAGTTCTCTGCAACATTTGTTCAATGTCTAGAGCGAGTGGCACAGATTCCTCTTTGTTTCTGCTGCACAATTCCTGTAACCGTGGCAGCTCTTCTCCCAGCCTTTTCACTAGCGCCAATTGCTCCTCCTCAAGACCCTTCGTGTCCTGTTCCTCGCTCTCTTTATCGCCTCGCACGAGCTGATCATTCTTATTATGAGATTCTTCACCTTTCCAAACATCCTACAAGGAGTGAAGGGTATTAAGATCAGACGATAGATCATTCAAAAATCAGATGGGACTTGTGAAGTTAGGGACTCTAGGCCTGTCTTCATTTTAGGCCCACATTATTATTGTTATAATTACCATTATTATTTATTAAGCTCTTATGTTATGTATGTTACCTAGCACCTAGCCATTATATGGAAAATATTTGGAAAAAGTACATTTAATATTGTAGTTGTAATAGTCGTCAGTAAACAATCTGTAAAGTAACACACTTTGAGTCAAAGAAAACTGACGAAGAAGTTCTTTTTTCTTGCTTCATGCTTTCAGTTGTTGACGTAGGCCTACTGAATTTTAAAATTTATGTAGGCTATTTCTCTCCATATCAGTTAAAATATATATTTTAATTGAAGTTAATAAATTATTGTTGTTAAATTAATTTAGTTTTGGGTATTTGAAAGCGTGTCGTTTGAGGTTTTCGTATCGATGACTGTTACGATACTTGATACGTCTGCATGCACGGCAGTCTCCCATATAGACAGTTTACTCCAGTTAAAATAGTAATGTAATTCTGAACTGAGTATTTTATTTCAATGCTGAAAGTATAAACTTTTGGTCAAAATTATTTCCAATTAGTAATAAAATTACTTTGCTGTGTAGGCTATTTATATTTGATTATTATGTTTTATGTCGCTATTCTTGAAATATTATAGGAATTTTGTAATATCTTTCTTTACTGCGAAATTTTTCTGTGTGGCCCCTCTGTTTATTTAATGTTGGTTTGGAAATAGCTTTTGGTTATAACTTATAAGAGATCGAAAGCTTTCAAGGCGAATATTGCTAAGGATATCTCCTCGGGCTTGTACCACGATGAGATGTATTTCACTGAACTTTCGGTGACCACTCCGTTGCAGTCGGACTTTCCGACGAAATGTCAAATTTGTCACATGGCAACCTCCCAGATGGTAATGTCCCTTGATGGCGGTGTCCCCTCTTGGCAACCTGCCTAATGTAATGTCCCTGATGACATCTCGTGTCTCTCAAGATATCCCTAGATTGTAATAGCCATGATGAAAACCTTTTTGGTGGCAATATTCCTTTTGTCCCCTGTGACATATGTGAAATTTCGACCGGAAGTCAGGCAACTGTATTCTCTCACGTGTTGCGTTTGATGTGTACGAGTGACAGATTATTGTCACCGAATGGCGATTTGTCGAGCGTTGTAGCAATTCTGCGGATGATAATAATAGTGTATTTATCTATTTAACCATGGACAAAGCGCAAAATAGGGTTTATTTTTATTTTAATGTTATCTGCTGTCCCCTTTTACTATTTTCACTGTGTATACTTGCCAGAGTTTTGTCTTCATTACTGCTGGTACTCGTTACTGCAGACTTGTCCCTGAATACACTCTCCTTCACTACTCTGCGCAGAATGGACTGCTGTACCATAGTATCGGTACCTCTTTTGCGACTTAGCACGTACTTCCACATGCTATCAATCTGTTTTTCTGATCGCTTCCCTGCAAATAAGCAGTTACATATTAAAATCTAAACAACTCTCAGTTAGGATACTTACATTGAACTAAGCCTTGCGGTAAAACTCAACTAAGATCATGGTATTTTGGCCTGCAAGCCAATCTTCAGAAAAAAAAATCTGATGTGAAAGTCACATAACTTCCTCTACCCAAATAAAAGTTTGCAGCATTTACGCTAATTATGCTATAAATATCTTATAGCCCCTTCTTTGAATGTTGCGACTAAAAACGCAGGCTATGGGGGAAAAAAAGTGACTGCAAACGTTTATTGAACTTTCCGCTGTTAAGAATAATTTCCGAAATTTATCAAATATTGCCCTCAGATATTTCTTTACTGTAAGCAGGGCCAACAGTACATTTTTCTCACTTCACGTGCTTATATAGAATAAAATGCCTTAAATGTCCGCGTATTGAGTTGTTCACCAGGCAAGTTGGTAGGTTACAACCACCCTTCAGAGAATGCTTTTGAAATGGTATAAGCAATCCATGTACAAAATTTAAAGGAAATTGTTTGAGCTGTTTATGAGAAAATAGCAAAAAACAAAATATTCTTCTTGTAAAGTCCCCTTAAATATAAGAGAAGGTTGTCGCCAATCTTCACAGCCTCAGAAGGTACCTAACCCAAATACAAAATTTTGGTTTCGTACTTTTTACAAGAAGCCGTATTGCAAAAAGCACGTATTCACAGTGGGTTGCTTATAACTACCCTTCAAAGAATTTGTTCGAAAAATGTTTCAAATAAACGTTTTAGCTCTTGGTACAAGCAATCCATGCGCAAAATTTAAAGAAAATCGTTAGAGCCGTTTTCGAGAAAATCGCGAAAAACGAAAATTTCTTCATGTAAAGTCCCCTTAAAAATAAGGGAAATTTGTCGCCAATCTTCGAATCACATCTTCAGAAGGTACCTGACCCAAATATGAAATTTTGTTTTCATACGATTCTTCGTTTCACAAACTTCCACACAGACAGACACACAGACATGTTTCCAAAAATAGTATTTTTGGATTCAGGGGGCCTTGAAACGTGTATATATGCTAAAAACTCAACTTCGAATTTTAGGGTCGAAAACAATACTTCCTCTACCTATAGTACCTATGGTACGAGCAGAGGAAGTAAAAAAAAAAAAGTAAAGCTGATGGTTCAATGACTGTGATTTACAAGTTGTTGGGTTTCATATCAAGAATAACTGTTCCGTTAGTTTGCCTTGCTTGGCGTTCAGAGTATTTTCTTCTCATAGGAAGTATTAATTAATAACATCCTAAACAAGATTATAATAGGCCTATGTCGGACCGCCCTGCGTTGTCTCATGTGTCACTGGCTACGGATCCACAAGCCCTGGTTCGATCCCCAGTACCTCCACGGAAATTTCTGAACTAGGGAGGCTTGAATGGGGTGCACTCAGCCTCGTGATACAAACAGATGAGCTACTTGACTGAGAAGTAGGTGTTCGGTCACGAAAACCACCATTAACGGCCTTGGGTTTTGGTATGCTGATCATATGCCCCAATCCTGCCATCTGCCTTTGCTAGACGAGGCAGCGGTCGTATGGTCGGTCTAGTCCCTCCAGGGATGCAGAGCCATGGAGTTTAGTTTAGTATAAAATGTGTAGGCAGGTGACTCACAACTTAATCCGTGTGTGCGTATAAAAATGCCATCAAAATAGTTTCTTTATGCCTTGCAGAATAGATATGACAAGATATGAACAGCGTTCTTACGTCAGAATAGCTTTTTCTTAGAGCGAAAGTGCCAGAGAATGCCAAGGGGAGCTGGTATAGGCTTTGGGAATACGGACTTTCCGTACCGAACTTCCAGAGTTTTATAGATTGGGCTATGCGTGCTTTCATGTTTCCAACTACTGCAATACAGTAGAGTGGCACGATGCCGTCCTGTATGCATGTTTATGGGTGTCTGCACCCTACTCTATCCTACACCTAGTACCCACAATCTGCATCATAATATATTCCATACCCCGCCCTTTCATTTGAATATTTCAAAATTTCAAATTGATCTCACATTTTCAAAATAATAAAGTTTCCATGACTTATGCCCTATCCTTCGTATACAATAGTATACATATAATATAGGCTACTAAACAAGGGTAATAAATCTAATGAAATATGTTCTCACCTACAGACTCGATTAATGCCCGTTGGGCCTTGAAGAGTCCGCTGTGGAAAGCTTGTATATCAGGTCGGATCCTTTGTCCTCTAAAGTAGCGTATCAAAGCTTCTTCGTACTTCCCTTGAACGAATAATTCTTCTGCTTCCCGGTACAGGACATCTGGGTTCTGCATAGAATCTTCTGTTTCAGGTGCAGGATTCGGCACGCTAAAAATCATTCACATTTTCGGAGTCAGCTATTACGTATAGGCCTACATGGCATATTCAGATCAATGTATTTAGTACATTCACTGTATGTGGAAACGTGCACAATATAATTATTAACTCTTAACCATGGACTGAAGCATCACAACTGAGGTATTCCTAAAATATTTCCTTATCCGAGCATTTGCTTCAGTAAAAAAAATAAAACAAAAAACCATGAACATCTATATATTCCAAAGAAACCATCTCCAAAATTATTATATCCTTTGAATAAAATGCAGCTAAAAAAGGTATTCCCACTGTCTGGATATCGTCTTCACACGTGGGTTATTTACATTACCTTCCCATCTCAAGACCCATTATCACTACCCGTACTAGTTACTTGCCCATCATTGTTAGTGGAGCCGTGCTAGCAAACTTTATTTTTGTAGCGGTCTGTGAGACCTCACGCTCATGGTTCTGTAAGTTCCTTGAGTTTACTATTTTGTGAGTAACAATGAGTGAACGGCAGGAACCATAAGACATAGTTAGGCAGAGAGCTTTTAAGACTAGCCTATGTGGTAACAGTTGATCAGGAAATGGTTGATTGAACGTATGCAGTTCACAAACTCTTATCTTCTCGTGTTCTGTCCTGAAATCTAAAAATAAAGATTTATAAGACCATTATACTGCCAGTTGTATTGCACGGATGTGAGACATGGTCACTTACTCTTCGGGAAGAACATAATCTGAGAGTATTCGAAAGCAGGGTGCTTAGGAAAAATTTGGGTCTAATAGTCATGAAAATGGGGACCGGAGAGAACTGCATAACGTCGAGCTTCATAACCTGTACGCTTCACCGAATATAGTAAGGGTAATTAAATCACGGAGGATGAAATTGCGCATATAAGTAGCATCTATTTTGACTGTAATGTTACAATTATGCAATTGTATCTTTAGAATCTGGAAAGAAAGCATCTGGCAAGTAATGCCAAACATGCTAAAATTACGAAGTGCTGGAACGTAAAATATCTCCTCTTCAGTAACATTGCTTTAAATGCTAGGTACTTACATGGCAGAAAAACTGTTGGACAGAAGTCCTTCACTCTTTAAAATATTTGCTAACATGTTCATAAAGCTTTTGTCCACACTAGTTCCTGTCCTTTCTCCACTGGCCATCTTATGGCAATCGTTTTGCCAGTTTATTTTAGTTAATCTACTTTTAATCTTCATTCTGTAAAGACGATGATTTACTGTTACAAATGCCAAAATTACACCTTAAAACATGTATCAAAATAACACATTACACAGTAAGCTATTTAAAACAACAAAGAATTATAAACCTCTTCACAAACAGAGACAGAGCGATAGCTCTCTTCTGTTTATATTGGATCGACCCATTCTTCTCCATTCTCGAAACGATAATCGATAGTTCCATAAATCCAGAATAGTGATGGTTTTTTGTTGCCTTTGGTGATTGTTGTGATTGAAATAAGTGTACTTTTTGTTTTATTAATTAGAATTTAAATCCCCAGATGGAAAAGCACACCACATAGATAATCACATGTTAAAAACATAATGTTCTATATTCAAAGCATGGATTTTTCAATTTTTTAGCTTATCATTCTGAGATAGAATAAGTGGCTGTATTCAGTTGTTTCTTCCTCACGTAAAAACTGTGTAATTTGCAAGATAAGCTTTAAGAGAAGTCTGTCTTATAACTACCCTTCAGATAAACTTTTACTGAAAACGTTTACAATCTTTAGGGCCCGCAGTTAAAATTTAAACGAAATAGATCTACACACGAGAAAATCACGGTACAAATCCTTTTCAACTCCTGCAAAGGCCCTATTAGCAGTGTCACAGTGAAGAATAATAGTTAGGCCTATTTATGATGTAAGACCGTTAGGCCTACGTATATAGCGTGGAACTTAAGTAAATTTATATTTTCCAAGATTTTTTAAAAAGCTTGATATTTATGAGATTTTCAAGCTTATTTGCGGACCGCACGATAAGGTGTTTAGAAAAAGGTGTAGGCCTAAGTTATCCTGCGGAAAGCGCCGTAAAAGGATTTTAGGAAATTGCCAGATTATAAAAAGGAAACAGGTTTGGCGAGGCAGTTTGCAAACTAGAAAACTTCTACTCACAAAGTAAAAACAAGAAAAAAGTTATGTGTTATGTTTATCTATTTCGCAATTTTAATTTTACATTGAGAAATTTTTAACAAGGACAATCTCTGCCCTTATAAACCATTGACTAGAATGTTTCTATGAGTTCAGAGGGGGAGAGAGTTTAATGTCCAAAATATTATTCTTATTTTAACAGGAGTCTCCAAATTGCATTTTGTATTTATGCGACTTTTAGCATGGAAATAAATTATGGAAAAACTAAAAGTTAGCTTTACGACAGTAAGAGGATACTGCAATGTCCATGCCTCCTTTCGGTGCACGTCCCATCAAAATCCATTAATTGTTTAATGCTTTTTAACTATTTTTTTTAACTGACAATTCGATGTTTAAATAAACTTCCGCCCTCATAGTAGAGAGTAATTTAATTCCAATGCGTCACTAAGGGTAAAAACGCTAGTAATAAATAATAGTAATAAAATTACATAAAAACTGTTACCAAATATAATAGATTTATCAACACACAATTTTTTTTAAATATTCAAAATGACAGAAATTAGTAGCATTATTTTTGTCCAGTATCAACTGATACAGACGACAGATAAACATATTTATTGTTTTCAATATAACTATAGATTTATTTAATAAAGCATTTCAAATTTGTATTTCTAGATTATAGCCTTATTCTTCCAGTCTGGAGCTCTTCTGTTGCCATACATTTGTTATCCTCGGGCAGGCTTAGTCTGAAACTGGAAGAAAAAGTAACCATATTATATGCTTTCATACAACAATACAAATATAATATTATTATTCGGTTTATAATATTAATATAAAAGTTTATCACTAGATTACCAAGTGACAGAGCTTGGATGGATAACCACTGCCTTCTAACCATGGGCGTACGGTGAAATTCTGTTTGGAGGGGGTTGAATATAATGTAGTTTCAGCTTCATCGGGGCCGGCGGGTGTGTCATTCGTGGTGGACGAAGCCGTGCCTTGGGGGTTTTTCTCGGGGTTCTCCCGTTTCCCCCTCTCATTCCACCAACACTCTCCACTTCATCTCACCTTTCCCCCTTTTCATCATCATCCCGTTTCCACTTCCGGTTTCAGGCCTGCTTTGGCAGTCAGCGCCCTTTGGGGGCCTCTCCCGTCCTCCCCGCTGCTTGTGGTCAAGAGGTTGTTGGTGGTGTGTGTCGCGGACCTGTCGGGGCTCCGGTTGGAGGGACCGCAGGGGGTGGCGTGTGTCGCGGACCTGTCGGGGCTCCGGTTGGAGGGACCGCAGGGGGTGGCGCATACGTGGCATGGTAATAAGGCTTGCTGGATGTAAGGGAGCTCCGTGGGGGCCTGCGGGGGGATCTGCAGTCCTGGGCGGTCTATGGGCACGCAACTCATTCCATCCCGGAGGTAGGTACAATAAGCCTGCGGCTTCGGTGCTTAGGGGCGTTCCCACCCCGCCTCCCGCCTCCCGCCTAAAGGGCACTTATTCAATTCAATTCAATTCAGCTTCATGTCTTTACACACATTGGAATTGAATTGAATGGAATTTAAATTATCATAGGACTCGTTTAGCTAGTCATTGATCTGGTTTCTGGAGGTAAATCCATTCCAAAAATTGATTTTTACGTATTAAAATTTTGCAGGAATTGAACTGATACCCATTGGACTCTTGAGATCCAATCGATCACACCTAATAGGTATCCGGGCCAGCGAACATTATATTATAATCCTAAAAAAATAGCAGATAGTTTGGGGGGGGGGTTCAACCCCCTGAACCCTCCCCCACCGTACGCCCATGCTTCTAACAACGTCTGTTAAATTAAGCATATACCTAGGCCGTTCTTACTTATAACTTGGCAGTTTACAAGTTACGAGTATGTTGCCAGCATCGCAGATTGACAAATGAAATACTCGATTTCGTTCTGTACTGACAAGGAGATGCGAATCGACACTATTCGTCTCCATTCGGCTTTGAACATTCGAAACGATTTCTAATCCCTCATTTATAAGTAGTTTTCGATATTTATGTAATGTAATATTATTCCGGACGTATATCATTAAAAGAAAACCATATCATTCATGTACACAAAGATTTATTCTATGGGACATTATAGGCTATGAGTTGAGATCTAGGCTACTAAAATCCATCAGTACTCGATAACTCACACTAGTGAAAACTCTTGTAATAGGCCACGTACACGTGAACAATACTGATCAGGCCGTAGGCCTATAAGGACAGCAGGATAAAACTTGAAACAATGAAAGGAAAACAGAATAATGTTTAAGTTACATGGTTTTAAATGCATTATAACATTACTTTTTTCTCAAAATGTAATACAGTAGAATCGCGATAATGCGAGTTAATTGGGGCTGATGGTACCTCGGATTACAAAAATCTCGGATTACACGGAAAAAAGGAAAATAACGGAATTTTCAACTACATACATATGTCATAAAACGAAGTCAAATTTAATGTGTAGATATTAAAGTTACAGATACATACATACCATACACTAACAGTGTTAGAAGAAAGACTCTTTATAAGCATTCACAACTTTTAAAAACTGTCCAAGTCTTTATATATGGATTTATTTTAATTTCCTGTTTTTTTGTATCTCGGATTGCACGGAATCTCGGTTTATTGAGGCTCGGATTATCGCGACTCTACTGTATTTAGAATAAAGTGGATCTACGGAGTGGCTATGAAGCATATTGTGGAATTTTATTATGCGTTTCTGTGAAGTGAACTCCGGCTTAGCTCAGTTGGTAGAGCATTTGCACGGATAGCCAAAGGTCCTGGGTTTCAAATCCCAGTGTTGGAGGAATTTTTCTCTATTAAAGACTGAAGGTGTATACAGAAAATGCCAAATGAGATACATACGTTAGCTGTCCTTGAATCTGGCGACTGGCTTTCCTTTAGTTTCCGCAGGCACCGTGAACATTGCTTGCTTGATAGAATCCCCGGAGGCTTTCTTGCTGACGGATGCTTCCAACGCAGCATATACGTCTTCCGTGCCGGCATCAACAGAGGACCTTGGCCGGGATCCAGCGAAGGCAAGGCTCTTCTTGGTGTGTTTCATGCCGGGCACAAGAGACATTCGCCTCTTTACCGGCTGGCTGGCGATATGCCTGAAAATGCCCACCGCCTCCTGTTTCATCTGATCTGTGGCCAAAAGGTGGAGGATTTGTTGCGCCCTCTCTTGTATCGCGTCGCTCGCCTCTCCTTTGTTCATCTCCAAGAAGAGCACACACTGAGGAACAATAACAACATGACCTAACTATGAAACTTAATAACGTTGATGATATTTAGTAATGGTGAGGTGTATAGTTCATAATGGGAAAAGGTAATCTGCGCCACTTCTACCTTTTCCCCCAACCTACACGATGTAAACTGCGTCACCGACATATGTAGGCCTAAACTGCGCCACTGACATATGTAAACTGCGCCACCGACATTTAAATGGCGTCACCGTCATACTAACGCACTAACATTTTCCTTCCCACTTCTCCATACTTTGGTCTGGCTATGAAATTGCATAGGTGTGGTAGCTTTGTCATTTTAAAAAATGTTAAAAACAATACTCTAATTTTTTTTTGCATGAACGCTTCGTCACTTATAAAATTTTTACAAACACTACCCAGATTTTTTGCAAGAGCACTTTGTTCTCATATGACGCCTTCTTAATAAAATCAAAACGGGATATTTCATTGTTTATATATTGTTCTCCCTATTTGAGTAGACGAGAATACTTGTCATTTATTTTAGCTGTTCTTCTTACAGGTATCCCTTGTTCAATACTTCTCAGTTTTATGTAGGCACTTGTTTGGAACTGGAGAAGTGCATCTACATACCTCCGTGGCGCAGTTTACATATATCATTTTTATTCCACTTCAAATTCGGTGTCAACCGTGGCGCAGATTACAGAGGGAAAGGCATGTAGTATTACATCATTGTAATGGGACGTGCCGTCTGTATATATCTTTAAAAAAAAACACCCTTCATAATAACTAGTGGGCCTACTGTTTGGTTTTTTCATGGTGACTGGTGTCAACAAAATATGTGTAACCGAGTGAGTTGGCCGAGATGGTAACGTCTTGGACTCGCATTCCGGAGGTCCCAGGTTCAAATTCCGTGGCCGGCCAATTTGACATGGGTTTTTTTCGTAGTTTCCCCAGACGTAAAGACAAATGCCGAACTGGATATTTGCATACTCTAAATCATCCTCACCATTTCGTCCTGTGTCATATCCATTTAAATTAATACCAGTTGAAATTTACTCCATTAACTAAGCAATAGTACCATGGCCTACTCTACTGTACAGACACAGATCCCGAAATCCTGATATAGCCTCGAAGCTAAAAGGAGTATAAACACAGCTGAAATAAAAATAAGATATGCATAGCCCATGTAACACAAACAAGGAAAGTTGCATGTTCAACTAACGCATGGACTCCTTAATTTCCTTGCTTGTAAATTAACATGGACCCGTCCTAGACAACTGTTCATCTTGTTAATAACGGCAACCATGAAAAACTAAGCAGTAGTTATGTAAATAGAAGACCTCGCATTAAAAAAAATCTACTCTTCGTCTTTAAAAGGATAAAAAAACTTTACACATAGGACGTCGTTTTTAACTGCTTTGGTCGTAACCTAGACGAATATTTACTTAAATATTCCCACATAAAGTCGGCAATTATAAAAAATAAGTACAG
This sequence comes from Ectobius pallidus, assembly GCA_964059195.1. Taxonomy (NCBI): domain Eukaryota; kingdom Metazoa; phylum Arthropoda; class Insecta; order Blattodea; family Ectobiidae; genus Ectobius; species Ectobius pallidus. The sequence continues at coordinate 145,011,798 of CAXKWD010000007.1, forward strand.
TATATAGCAATGCTTTACGTTAAAAAGTACTTATGTTTACCTTGTGTTGCCAACATACTCTTAAAACACATCTAATATAAATTAAAGTGTTTAGTTTTATAAGGGTCTATGTGCCAAAATCATGATTTTTCAATTGACAATTTTAAATGGATCTATGTACCCAGGCCAATGCATTTCAAAAGGGTCCAAGGTCCAGGGAAAGCCACGTTAGTAGCAATAAATTCCTAGATATAGCGTTGGGTCTACCTCCGGCTCGTCTTTCTGTGGGTCTTTGTCTTGTTTTCTACACAATCATGGTTTTGGCACTTAGACCCTTATAAAACAATTGTGATTCTTGTGAAAACTTACTGCATCGATAAATTCGACGACTTGAGGGATGCCCAACTCACGGGCCGTCTCAATCGCTTCTTGGGCCGCGTTCCTCGCCTCCAAGTTGTTGCCGCTCTTGTACTCGAGCTTGAGAGAAAGCATGCGAGCCAGTAGCTGCCACTTGCCGTTCTCGGCACTCCTACTGTGCGTGAGCGCCTTTTTCGCATAGCCACGAGCTACATCAAGCTTTTGGTTTATCACGAAGTGAGATAGGGCGAGATCATGGTACAGCCAAGCGTACTCCAGGTCGTGTGCTGCATTCTTCAGCTTCTTCAGGTTTTCATCTATCACAGACCTGAAACAATCATGAAATTCTAGCATTCCTAAGATCACTATTTTTATTTATTTATTTATTTAAATTACATTTACAAACTTATGTAGAAATACAAATACAAATACAAAAATACACAAATAAACCAACAAAAACATTTACAAATTTCAAAATTAAAGTACAATACCGGTACTTTTTAAGAAAAGAAAAGAAACTGAAAGAAAAGAACCAAATATTTATTTAGAAATACACCCGAATGAGCAAACTGCTCGTGCTCGGGTGTAGATTCAGAACATCAGAGTGGAGAAAGAGGAGAAACACAAAACAAAGTGAGAAAGAATGACACACTTATTAAAAAATGTGAAAAATGTTAAACAGAGCTAGAAAAATAAAAGACAAATTTATAAAAAGGAGACAAAAAATATTAAACTCAAATACATACAATAAATAATAATAAAAATAAATGACTTAAAGCTAATAAAATTACAAAAAATGTTTTACTTATTTATTAAATTTAAAATTGGGGTGAACTGCGAGATCGGGGTATCTACTGATCATAGAGTTATAGAAGCGAGGACCAAAATTAATGCTGCTGATGTGAGACATTTGGGTTCTGATAGAAGTAGATTATTATTTCTTCTAGTGCTGTATGCATGATCACCGGATGTGTATTTTGCACGATGTTTGTGAAAATATTTTAATAAAGAAAATTTGTAGAGTAGGTCAAATTTAAAAAACATTAAATTTCGAAAATATTAGACTAGTTGGGTAATCAATGTGTTTTCTTAGACAAATTTTTATTATTCTTTTTTGTAAAAGGCAAAGTGGTTCAAGAGTAGTTTTCGCTAATCCTCCCCAGGCGAGGACTAAGAAGGACGTTAATGAATAACACCGAAATATTTCACCTGTGGATAGAGGGGATTTTTTTTTTGTGCCCACCCTTACCCCCGGATGCCCAACAAAGAAGTTGATTATCTCCGGTCAAACCAAATTTTGGTAACCATTTGTCTGACGTGTGTTCCTAGGGTCGCCCATTTTCATCCTTATTGGACATGTGGTGTTTATGACATGTTAGGGCTGTGTACTTGTTTCAGATTTAAGTGGCAACCCTCGAAGTAATGTCAGTTTTAGCTTGTACATAAATAGTGAATAGAGGGGACATAGACAAGCAACTTTTACTAGGAGATTTTTGCTCTATGGATTCAAGTTTTGCTATTAAAGCATAAAATCTCTTTCCTCCCCCATACCTGCAACATGTCCAGCCCATTTTATCCTCCGTGATTTAATTACTCTAAACTATATCCGGTGACGAGTACAGGTTATGAAACTCGTCGTTATGCAGTTTTCTCCAGTCCCTATTTTCATCTCTATTAGGCCCAAATATTTTCCTAAGCACCCTATTTTCGAACAGATCATGTTCTTCCCGAAGAGTAAGCGACAATGTGCCTAATAAAATGTCTAATCAGATTTTCTGTATAGGCCATAGCTTTTTTTGTAATTAATAAAAGTAAAAGTGTTTTCCCTATACAGACCATGGAGGCCCAGAGGGTTCCAGGAGATGAGGCTCCCAGATTTTGGACATTCGGCACATGAAGGTGGTAAGGTTGTCAGCCTTACGCACCGACCGCCTTTACCCCCAGGATTGCTCCTAGTACCCATAATGAAATGCCCCGATTCAGAAAATAAAAACAGAAGTACATTACTTGGAGTCAATGTGTGGGTGATAGGCTGTTTTAACAAGATCATCCACGGACTCTCTTCCCAAGACGGAGAGGCCGAAGTACTGTCTGATCTGGCGCTCCACGTCGCTGCCGGGATGCAGCATGAGGACGTCGAGGTAGGTGTCAGCAACAATGTCGTACAGCCGCTCCTGATGCTCGTTCATCTCTGGCAAGAGCGAGGGTGGGGTGTGATCAAAGTACTCCTTAGCTCTCAAAGCTACCACAAGGGACTCCTTCGTGTTGCCTTTGAACGACTCCAGCTTGGAAAAGAATGCTTCTGTAGTCTGTTTGGCGACTTTCATCTCCTTGCGCCAGGCGATCAGCTTGCGCTTCTTGAGTGCTGCCTTCAGGGTGATGTCTGTGTACGTGTAGGCATAGTACGGCTTCCGGTCTCTCAGAGTGCTCTAAACACAAATTAACAATATGAGATTAAAAAGACGGTATTTGTTTTTTACTTTATTCGTTCATTTTTATCAACATATAAATATGGGATGCGTCAATTATAAATATCCGAGCGAGGTGGCCGTCTTGGACTCGCATTCGGGAGGTCCCAGGTTCAAATCCCGTGGCCGGCCAATTTACATGGGTTTTTTCATGGTTTTCACAGTCGTATAGACAAATGCCGAATTGGTTGATACATACCATGAATCATCCTCACCATTTCATCTTGTATCATATCCATTTAAATTAATATCAGTTGGAATTTACTCAACAAAACTACACCAATAATAGAAACAATTGACAATCAATACTGTAGTTCCATGGCCTACCCTACTGTATAGACACAGATCCCGAAATTCTGATATGGCCTCGCAGCTAAAAGCAGTATAAACACGGTTGAATTTAAAAAGAATATATATATTCACAGGCTAAATTAGTATTATAACAGATAAAATAAGAAATTGGTAAGGTAAGTTATATTTATGTTAAATTCTTTATAAAATTCTTAGCCTAAGTAAAGTGTTCCTTATAAAGTCCGTGAAAGCCCTAAGGTTTCCAGGAGGATGAGGCCCTCACATTTTAGACATTCGGAACATGAAGGTGGTAAGGTTGTCAGCCTTACGCACCGGCCGCCTTTATCCCCAGGATTGCTCGTGGTACTCATTTCTGTTAGAGGCTGGTTCGACCCCCCGGGGCATAGGGCCACCAGAAGGATCAGACCAATTGAAAAATCCCAACGACTTCATCGGGGATAGAATCCGCGACCTTCGGGTGCCTAAACCACTATGCCACGGCATACCTCCATTATTATTTTTAGGGCTAATAAGAAGAAAATATTCTGTTGTATACCTTTGTTTTGAAGAGGTTGTTGCAGCAGTCGTCGGCAATCTTGTATATCTGTTGGGAGTGTCCTTGATGCAGGGAGAGCACATCGGGATGCTTGCGCAAGACATCGCAAAAGTAGTAGTCTTGTGCGAAGTGGAAGTTAAGGTAGCGAACCCAGGAGCATTTCTCCATGCGCCTGTTCATCCACTCCTGCCGTGCACTGATGGTGGTTTTTGGCATCTCAGGTTGCTCGTCCGAACACTTTCTTGTCACCTTCAGCATCTCGAAACGCGCCCGCATCTTCCTGTCCTCTTCCATAGCCTTGATCACATCCAGGTTGTCCAGCAGCACCTTCCCTACGTTCCGACCGATACAGTCCTCTATCACCTCTTGGCACTGTAAAAGAAAACGGTACTATTAGTTAAGCAATTAAATGCGGTTATATTATAGTATCACACGAAGTGATTAGTCCGTAAAATACGGACTATAAGACGTACCTTGATTTTCGGATGGAAAATTAAAAGAAAAGAAATTTAATGTGATTCTAAACGAAAGTTTTTAAAGGGAACAATAACTTGTACAATAGAATTAGTGTAAATCACTTTTAGTGCTTTTGTTTAGTATCAAGCTTCTAACTTAAAACCTGCGTTGTACGAAAATCTCTTCTGTTCAGGTGGCATCGCATAAATTTTAACTGAACTGATTTCTTACAATACTTTACCCTCTGAAAATACTTTTACACCTTCTAACCTCAATTCAACATACGGTAGGTGTAACGGGACAAGGCTGTTTAAAGGTTACTTCCTTAATTTAAACCACCCGGCGGAGATTACTCCTTTCGTATAAATGAACTCAAAATTACTTTCTTTTTGCACTGTATACCTGGCTTCCAGCTACCCTTATTTTACGATTGTGACAAATGCACTGATGTACAGTCTTATGGTCTTATGGTCCGTAAAATACGGTACATGTACACCTATAGCATCCTATTTAGAAAGTTACAAGCCTTTTTATCACATACCAGCAGGTGCCCGCGGCTTTGCCCGAGATTATTTACTCAACTGTTAGATGTTATGTTTAAATCATTTATTTAACATAAAAATAATTAAAACATTATATTTATTAACACCGACATCGATTTTACATAAATTGCAGCAATTGCATAATTTTATTCTTAATTATATTGTTTAACGTTGAAAATAGAAATAATTAATTCTTTTTATTGATGTATATTGTTTTATTTTTTTATCCTTTTTTAGTGATTATAAGAATAAGCTATACCCTTAGCAACCAGGGAAGGCGGTTGAGGCCAGGTAGGTTCCTTCACCCGCTAGCAGCCTCACATTTACAAGCAGAGGGAATTAGGACCAACCGTAATTTCCTCCCCATGAGTCACCTAGTCTACTTCAATCAGTCAATCTTAGATTTTTTTAATATGTCATTTTATCTTAAAATGTTTGTTATATATCAATTCTACACATAATTACAAGAAAAATGACACCAAACAATGTATAATTTACTTTAATAGGAACATAGAACTTGAAAGCAGTTTTCTTGTAACTTTTATTTATGTATTTGTTATAAATGTTCCTATTAAAGTAAATTATACATTGTTTGGTGTCATTTTTATTGTAATTATGTGTAGAATTGATATATAACTAACATTTTAAGATAAAATTACATATTAAAAAATCTAAGATTGATTGATTGAAGTAGACTAGGTGACTCAGGGGGAGGAAATTACGGTTGGTCCTAATTCCCTCTGCTTATACATGTTAGGGTGTTAGCGGGTGAAGGAACCTACCTGGCCTCAACCGCCTTCCCTGGTTGCTAAGGGTATACCTTATGGATAACAGAGTAATCGTTTTTGAGAGTTCGTATCGATAAACAGGTTTGCGGGCCTCGATGTTGGATTAAGATAAATTATGGGTGAAGAAGTTTGTTAAATTAAGTCTGTTCGACCTTTGAAATATTACACGATCTGAGTTCAAATCATCGTAGGCCAGGATGGTTTTCATCTATATGCCTAATTAGATAAATTATTTTAGTACGAAAAGACCAAATAATATAAATAATTTGTGTATGGGGGTTTAGCATTAACTGGCTATTTTGGCAAAAAAGTGCAATGGATTTAGAATCTATTAATAAAGATTATTTTATCTATAGACAGTATTGTTGATTGAGGTGTTAAATTTATTAACTATTGGTATTATTTTGTTGATTTGTGTAGTAGTAGATGAGACTTTTAGACGTTGTTGGAACGTAGTGTTTTAGGATATATTCATTTTCGTAAAGGACCAAGTTGGTTTTGTTGGTATTTTTAGAACTTTTAGTGATGCTATTACATTGTTTACTAGGGAGCAAACATATCCTTTGATATCAAGTTATCTTATTATTTTTACCCTGTGTTTAGACTGTTTTGTCATTAATGATTTGAATCTGTCTGTTTTCCTATATCCTCTATGCTGAGGTGAAGGGCCTCCAAGTAGAGGTTTCTGTTACCTATGTGCATTTTGTTATGCTTATTTTCCGAGAGAAGGCAGAGGGACAGGTGGTAAGCCCATCGCCTCTCAACCCCTTCTGGAAACTAAGGTATTACTTGGACGTGAAAGGGCCGAGAAATTTTGTCCAGAGGCTCTAATTTAGGCTTGGAGTTCTTTTACGTGCCGTAAATCTACGACACGGGTCCCCCAGCTTAAAGTCCCTCCCGGAGGACTCCGTGTCCAGGATTTTTACGTCCTGAAAAAACCCCATCGACCGCGGCCTGGTTTGATTATTTTAATAGTTATTCCTTATTTGGGGATAGAATGTAATAATAATAATTTAATAATCATTTTATTATGGTCTATGTACCATACAATATAGTTTCAGACATTATCCCATGTCAAGATGAAATAAGAACATAAAATTACATAATAAAAAAATCAGCATGATTAAACAATAAATACAAAACTTATAATATCAATATTCATCAAACGAGTACAGGCATTTATTTATCAAGAAATGTTTGAGACTTTTCTTAAATTGTAAATTTCTTTTTTTTTCTTTTATTTGTAAAGGCAATTTATTATACCAGTATATTCCACTATTGAGAGGAGAATTTTGTTTAATTTTCAGCTGAGCTTGACTTCTATACATATTGTTACAAGTCCTGGTTTGATGCGTATGAATTTCACTGTTGAATTTTATTTTATTTTCATTAAAAATAAATTTAAGTCGCACCTTGGATGAATGTTCCCACCCACCACTCCCTCGCGATGCACTTTCTTTTATACCACTTCTTCTGTCCTCATATTACGTAGAAACTCATGATTGGACGTTGGTAGTGTGACATCATACCGGTAAACAAAAGTTGACAGGCTTACTAACCTCTGGAAGATATAATATGCCACATTTTCGAAACCTACAAACAGTGTATCGTACATTTTTCGAAAATGCAAGGGCGCTTCGCTTCGGCTGCCGCCTCCGCTCGCGCACTTAACTATGTGGATAGTGTTATGCATTATTTGGACTATGTGACTATGAGGTGATTGTGGTCTGATCGGGAGTGACGAGTGAGCTAGAGGGTTGTCATTTTGGTGCAAGGGTTGGTAGCTGGTATTTGGTACGATCGGGAGTTTGGAAGAATATATATAAACCAAATACAGTTAAAATTTTGTTCTCAATAAATACTTCTCTGCACGATTCTAAATAGTTTAGGTTAAAAATAGTTCTTAAAATTTTCTTTTGTAGCAATAAAATTCTTACCAATCTTCCTTTCGTTGCCATGTGTATAGCAGTACGAATGATAGGTAATGAAATAGTCTCAACTCACCCCTATTACACCCTCGTCGAATATGGGCGGCTTCTTCCTGCGTTCCAGTCCCCTATGGTGGAACATGAGGGCCTGTTCAAACTCTGACATCAAATGCAATGAGACAGCCTTCCGGTAGAAAGCGCCCAGATGACTTGGGTCCAGCGCAAGTACTTTCTCTGCGTCCGCAAGAGCCTCGTCGTACTTCTGCGTCATAATCTCTGCTGTGATCTTGCCTATCAGAGTTGCACTGTCGTCTTGATTTATAAACAGAGCCTCTTTGAACCTGGCCAAGGCCTTGTCATACATATCCCTTTGATTCAGAAAAAAGCCTTGACTTCTGTACAGAGGCAGGCCTAGGAAAATAGAATTGGGATCTACACCTCCAATGTGTCCCCTTCCCCTTTCAGCCTTTGCTTCTGGCGTCTGCATTTTGAAAAATTAGCGAAAAACTTGGAAATATGAACCTATCCAAAGCTATAAACCTTACATCGAAATGAACAATATTCTAATAAACGTAACTACATCACACTGACTAGTCATGAAGAATAAAATTGCGAGGCCAATAAAATCTACACCTCGTAAATATAGAAGAATGTGGGTTTCCCTGGAAATGTATCTATTTTTAAAAGTAATAAATTCTAAAGCAGCTATAAAGCCGTAAAGCAGAGTATTTTTTACGCATAGTTAAAGCCTTCGAACAGAGATAATGTTTTCAAGAAGAGTTAAAACCTTGAAGTAGAGTTAAGCCTTCGATCAGGTTTAAACACCAATCAACCAGAGTTATAATCTTGAATCGGGGTGAAAGTCTTCAAGCAGAGTTAAAGTTTTCAAGTAGAGCTCGACTTTCCAAGCAGAGTTAAAACCCTTCAAATAGAGTTAACACTTTCGAATAGAGTTAAAGTTTTCAAGATGAGCTCGAGTTTTCAAGCAGAGTTAAAATCTTCAAGCGGAGTTAGAAACTTCACGCAGAGTTAAAACCTTCAATCAGGGTTAAAAATCTTCAAGCAGAGTTATAATCTTGAAGCGGGGTGAGATCCTTCAAGCAGAGTTGAAGTTTTAAAGTAGAGCTCGAGTTTTAAAGCAGAGTTAAAACCTTCAAGTAGAGTTATCACTTTCAAGCTGAGTTCGAGTTTTCAAGCAGAGTTAAAACCTTCAAGCAGAGTTAAAACCTTCAAGCAGAGTTAAAACCTTCAAGCAGAGTTAAAACCTTCAAGCAGAATTAATACCTTAAAGTAGAGTTAATACCTTCAAGCAGAGTTAAGCATTTCTACTTTGCCCTTTAGTAAGATCAGTATAAAATACACAAGTATAGTCAAGTCAGGACTTCTCATTACATTAGCTATGAAAAGAATTCACTTGGGACAAACATGGTATTTGAAATTGTATTTTCTACCGAAGGAATAAACTGTTAGATACGTACCCCTTCCACTTGGATAGTAGTAAGAATTTAATCATAGCACTGCGATATAAATCAGGCAATAGGGAACGTAAGGAGCACTCATGGCCGCCGCTGTTTTATCTCTGTTAGAAGGCCGTGACATTCGCAATTTGTCTCACGCCATGAAACACAAGAGCATCTATCTCTTAGTGCACGACAGTTCATTTTATTTCATTTCCCTCATCCTCGTATATCCGCCACTCTCCATCAAAAGAGTAAGGAAATCTAGTCGGTCTGTTGAGAAATTTAATGTAGAGAGAAATGACTGCAGAGAAATTTACTCCTAATCCCCTTACAACTTTCTCTATCCACTTACAACCCTGTGTAGTTAACTGCAAGGTTAATGTAGATGATTTGTGTGTGTGTGGATGTGTGGCAGAACGCCCTTTCAGTTGTTGAAATGACTTATTTGGTATTAGTGTGAAAACAAACGCACCATGTGACTCTTGAATTGCAATTTTTCGTGCAGTATCTGGTCCACGATACTTTTTTTTATTTATTTATTTTTCCCGAAAACTGTCAACTTTATTTAAAGTGCTGCAACAAGAAAAATTTAGTAATTATTTCCCTTGATGATGTGCAAAAATAACTCGAACTTCATCATGGGAAATAATAACTAAAATACATATGGTAGTTAAGAAATAAAGCACGTTTCAAATCTAGGGATTTTTTAAAGGTATTCGCTTGAAACAAGCACGGTAATTGCATTTTTTAACGTTTATACCAAAGGAACATGCTGTTAAAACCTACATAGTTATACTACTTCCACTCTATGTACACACATGTATATAAATACATATATGTGTATATAAACTTTGTATACACACATCGGGTTGCGTTATCGAATTAGTTCTGGTCGTTAATAAACGGCTTTCTTCAGTTTTCATAATTTTGTCTGCACATAATACAGTTATGTATCAGAATATAAATGGACCAAAAACAGATCCTTGAGGAAGTTTTTCTTCTATTTAGGGAATGACACGGTTATATTGACAAATTTTGGCTACAGTAATATTTTTGTAAACAGTTTGTAAGAATAATGGATTATTCTAATTATTAAATATTGGTTTGTGTTATAATTATCTAATAAAATCGTTCATTTTTCTTCTTACAGATGGTGTGATGAGCAGTGAGTGAGATGTCGCTGCTGTACCGCTTCGCCAAGCTCCAGGATCGCGCCAACACGCATGTGTTCACGTTCGTCGTGACGAAGAGCGTGACGCGTGACCTGGAGCGTGACGTCACGTCCAAAGAGTTCGCATGCGGCTATCAGAAATGGGCGATCACGTTCTCACGGACAGATAAAGTGTTGGGCGTGTATCTGGTGTGGCGGAATCCGTCAGAAGGCATGAGAATCTATGTGGACTTTACGTTCACCTTACTCAACCGAGAACACTTCAGTGTGAACGAAGCGTTCAGCGGCAAACAAGTCAAGTTCACGTACGACTCTCCCGCACAAGGGAATAGGAATTATATTCCAGTTAGCGACCTCTATGCCAGGAACTTTACGGACACTAACGGGGAGTTCCAACTGGAACTCACTATGGGCAATGTGAGGACTATATATGACACTGAGTTCAGAGTGCCACAATCTATATTCGGTTCGTTTCACCACCATCACCACAGACACCATCATGGCGGCAGTAATCATGGCAATCATCACGCTGCTCCCGGAGCAGCGGCGGCTACGGGAACTAAAAGTGGTGCACAGAAGTTCGAGAGCACTTACTTTGCTTTCGGAGGCTTCGATTGGAATCTGGCTCTTTTTCCTCATGGAACAAAAGATTTGGGTGAGTAGCTACCGATATTTAATGCAACTATTAATATTTATTATAGTCCTATGAAGATGATGCTTTGGCGTAAGCTGTTTGCAGGTACTGTATAACCGGAAGGCAATGGAATGATAATTCTTTCACACTGGCCGCGTGTAGGCTAAGGTGGAAAGGTGAAGTCAGACTGAAAAATTAAATGCCATAGCCGGGATTTGAACCAAGATTTCGGCTCTTCATGCCGCTGCTCGTAACAATTGAGTTATCATGGCAACGTGCCGTTACAACATTAAATTCTCCAACTGACTCTTACATTGTAAGATGATTCTGAACAGCTGATCAGCAGTCAATACAAAATATTACGTCTAAATATTCATGCCATGGCTTAATCCATTTCTCCATTCCTCGTGCAGGATTTTTTTAAATTTGAACGAGTCCCAAGTAATTGAACCTCAAGATTTAGGGGGTACGGGACTTTTAACTAAATCTGTATACTATAGGTCTAAAGTATTATTTATTATTATTATATATTATTTTATTTCAAGTCTACTAAACTAAAAAGTTAAATAGTAGACTATATTTACACCAAATAAAGAAAACAACATTAAGAACAACAAAAAACAATTAAAACAACACACACTCAATTACAAGAATTACAAATAAATAAATAAAGTTAACAAATAGAAGTACAATAATTATATTGCTATGTGATTTTATGACTGCATGCTAAAAATTTTGCAAATATTTCTATACAAGACTGTTCTGGATTGAAATAGATCTGTATCAAATTCATTACATAGATTATTGTACAAAATGCATAGTCTTAAAAAGGGAGAATTGCTGTAATAATTTGTTCGTGCATAATTTATATAAAATGTTATATTATGCCTACAGTTTATAGGCGGAGCATAGAGATGTAATTTTGATATTAATTTACACAGTTCACCAGCATGGATTACATTATACAAAAATTTAAACCATTAACTTTTTGCCTAACAACTAGTGAGTCAGTGTTGAAAATTGATAACAACATAGAATAGGGAATATTGCTGTTTTCTGTTGGATAATATAGTTTTTAAAACGCTGTGATCAATTATCACAACAATTTCTATGAACTTTTTTAAAATGTAACTTTGTAATGTTTTGTGTTTATGTTCACTTTTGTTTATTGTTTACTGCCATATTTTGAAATTTTCTGCATGTCATAATTATAACATTCTTATACTGTAACTATAGCCCTAGCATACCTAGATAAAATAGGGCTCTTGTACTTGGAGATTTAATAATTATATCGAAACTTCTACTTAGAGATTTAATAATAATAATATTGAAACTTCTAAAAAAATACAAATTTTAGAAGTCTTTTGGATGGATTCTATTATATTTACATATTTAACCTTAACAAAACTAACCCTGATGAGGGTTCCACACAACATTGCAGTGTTCTAAACCAAACCTTAAAATAGATAAGAATAATATTTTTAAAGCATGAGTATTTTAAAAATCAACTGTGTTTCTAAAAATAAACCCCAGGAGTTTTGTTGAAGTATGTAATAATCAGAATGATTCATCCACACATCCTAGTAAATTATTAAATCATCACTGGAATGCTATGTTGACAGGTAGTGGCGATGGTAGAGTATCCGTGTACCTGAACAGACTGACAGGGTTCGATCACCAGTGCAGAGTGAGATACAATATCGTGCTGGGTGATGGGGAACGACGCCTGGACTCCGGCATCATGGACGATGTGTCTGACTCTGATGGCAAAGGCTACGGCTGGCATCCCCGCACGCGGTTCAACGACCTCGTGTACAAGGTATTAAACATCTTACAGTATCCACATGAGCTGTTGAAAAGCTTATTTAACCCTTTCATAGCTTTATTTAAGTGTTTATATAAGCAATCGTTAATGTCTCTTCTTCTTCTTCTTCTTCTTATTCTTGTGATGTAGGATGGCATCCTGTTTATTTCCCCTTTATTCCTCAGATGAGTCATGTGTACTGTCTTTCCATCTCGTAGCAGGTCTTCCTCTTAATCTTTTTCCGTCTGGTCTGCTTTCTTGAGCCTTTTTTGCTAGGCGATTGTTTTCCATTCCAATCGTTAATCGTTAATGTGAGTCTCTCAAATACTTTTTTCATAGGTAATCCCACGAGAGTGGACGAGTTTATCGATAGATTCGCGACTGCGCAGGAGGAGCGAATCTATCTGATGTAACTCGTCAACTCGTGTTGGATTTATTAAGACTATTCCATGAATAAAAATGTAACGGGTTATACAAATAACAATTCCTTCGTGCTTTGTTACATAAAAACAAAACTAACAGCTGCGAGTTCACGGCATACTATGAATCAACAATACATGAATAGATTCGAGTTGCCATGTCCTTGTTGTGACCAGTGCTACGATTCGAGTTACCATGTGACCAGTGCTACCAATCGTGCATATAAGACATAGTTAACTTAATTCAGGTAAGTTAACAGCAGAACAAAATAAAAGCACACGAACTGGCTTGCACCGAATTGAAATTGTGTTTTTAATCGATGTACATTTGTATTATTTCAATTTCCAAACAAGTTATGTTGTATAAAATAATATTTTTTCGTGCTGTTTTATGGCAACATGCGACTTATTCATCACTCACACTGAGCCTTACCTGACCAGTGACGAGCAGCCCATTTTATCAGATAAAATGCCTTCCTCATATTAATAGCAAGCATTTTATGAGATAAATGATCGTGATTGGTCTATATCCGAGGAATTGCTAAACGTTATTGGTCAATATCAAACACGCGGCATATGAGTGTAATATTCCAAATAAAACACTGTCTTCAGGGCAAAATCATCACCCAACGATACAATGAAATACACTCAATACATGTTATTATCAGCTTCGAATGTTCGTACAAGGAACGGTAAGGTACATTTAGCATGTCCTTTAAGAACAGGTGGGCGAGTGTATCACGCGTTAACAACAAGAGTGCGCTCATGTAGGTAGAAATAAAAAAGTAAACGCGTTCCATATATGTTTTATAACGAAGGCATCATTAAATAAATTATCTCTGATTTATATTCTACGCATAAATGGTGAACAGTGATGTTTATGAATGTAAATAAATTGTCCTTTTATCGTCTTCGTGTAGACTGCAGTGGATCATTTGAGGCGCGCACTGCTTATGCTGTGTAGTGATTGTCCATACACATTGACGTCATGCTAGGTAGACGGAACACTAATCTTGAGTCTTCAATCCCTGTACAAACGTTTGAAGCCTTGTTTTTCGGTTGTTTATGACATGTCATATTTTTATCCTGACCTCCATTTTCAGCGCGAACACAAATTAAACACGAATTGCACGTTTGTTATCCTAATCGGACCGTTTTTATTTTGCATATAAAGTCATATTTTGGTCATTTTTGTGGTCTTGGTCATATTTTGGTGATATTTGCTAATTTAGCGTTATATTTCAGTTACCTAACTTCGGTAAAGGAACACAATTATAACCTAAAGTATATCCACTTAATGGTCGAGTTAAATTTGAAATGTATTTCATTAATTTAATGTTTATCCTCAATAAATGGGTAACTTAGTTATAAAATCCATGCAATTGTTCGTATTTTATAGGGAGACGCATGTTCAGAACATATTATTCGTAGCTGATGAAGCCCTAAGAGGAGCAAATTCTTTAAAATTAAAAGTTTATTAAAACCAAAACTGTAAAACACCTGTAAATTAAAAAAAAAAATATCTGTTTGAATTCATGTGATGTAATAATTTAGTACCATTAAATATTTTAAATTGGAAGATTTATTTTTAGAAAATACGTTATTTTATGAGGTCATGTTTAGGAATTTTTAGTAATATTTGTTCATTTTTAAGTGCATATTTACAGTCATATTTTCCACTTTTTTAGGTCATAAACATCCGAACCCTACTTATTGTTATTATTATTATTATTATTATTATTATTATTATTATTATTATTATTATTAAATGTGCCTATTGTTATTGCAGGGCATAGTTCGAGTGCATCTGGAGATGATGGTGGCCAACACCCTGAGCGAGGTCGCGGTGACGTCCAGCGCGGGGCTCACGACCCCTGGCCCTCCTGCACACTTGGGTCTGCAGTCCCCCAGCTCACATCACCCGCCCTCTGCTGTGGTGTTGCCCACACCTGTGGTGGCCCAGTGCTACGATAGAGACAAGCAGGCCTGGACAATCAAGAGCGACTGTCACTCCGAAACAGTGCGCCTTCACATGGTCTACAAGGACATACACAATGTGCCTAGAAATCATCTCAGGTGAGCTATATCTCAGCATGCTCATAGGGGAGGTCAAGGTGAAAATGCACTAGATTTCACTTCTTAAGAGAAAAAAGTAGATTAGGAAAATCAACGTTTATCCATCAAATACCTGGAATCATCAGATCGGTCTTCAATATTCTCAGGTATTGTTCAGATATCTTGGAGGGCTTCTACGAGGTGCGTCCAGAAAGTAAGATTCCCTGGGAACATTTACAGAAACAAAACACAATTTCATGAAAATAGTTATTGCAACAGATACAGCAAGTATTCAGCTATTTTTCAACTTATTCGCCACCGGAATTGAGACATTTGTCATACCGTGTGACCAACTTTTTAATGCTTATGTCGTAGATGTCTGCCGCCTGGGATTTGAACCACTCTGCCTCTATCATTCTCTGTCATTTCTTGAGGTGTAGGAAAAGATTAAAATCAGTGGGAACGAAATTCGGGCTTTAGAGTGGATTTTTAAACACCTCCCAGCAAGTCTCCTGCAGAAGTTCGGCTGGGAAGAATTTAAACATCCACCCTACAGCCCGGATCTCACTCCCAGTGATATCCATCTTTTTGTGCACCTCATGAAATGACAGGGAATGACAGTGAAGAAGAAATGGTTGTCACACTGTGGTTCAAATCGCAAGCGGCAGACTTCTACGACACAGGTATCCAATAGTTGGTCTTACGGTATAACAAACATTGTCAATTCCGGTGGCGAATTTGTTAAAAAAAATGGCTGAAAACTTGCTGTATATGTTGCAATAAATATTTTCATGAAATTGTATTTTGTTTCTGTAAACGGTTCCAGGGAAACTTACTTTATGGACGCGCCTCCTAATTTTCTTTTCTCATTTATTACTTTGCCACACGCCGCTACTACTGTAACTTCCCCCACGTTAGCGATGCTCTTTTTACCCAGTTTAATTTGGTAACCGAGCAAGGCCACCTTCAATTAATTTCGCAATCGAATACGGTTTACTTGGAAATAACAGCTCAAATATTATATTATATGCTAATAATACAGAGCCTTTACCGTTATCAACTAAGAGGTATACACACAAAACTTCAAGAGTCACTTTGAGATGACGTAAAAATCTAAGAATAGGGATGTCCATTTTTACTAAACAATAAAAAGAAAGACTTATGTTGAGAATTATAGAACAACCAAATACACTAATTCTCCTGTGTTTATTCACCAACAAATTTCCGAATGAGATTTATATATCAACAATATGGACTCTTTTAAACGGAAGTTAAAAGGTTGCCTATTTAAAACGGTTTACTATAATTTTAATGAATTCTTGGGCATACTTCAAGACTATCACCTTAAATAGAACCTGTAAATTGACCCAGTCTATAGCAAACTAAACAAAGCATAGATATATTAATATATTTGATAAATAAGGCATGTTTCGCAATCAAATGTTTAAATAATCATTTTATAGTGCTATTTTACTTATCTACTTTTCATACACGCAATGAATTATTTTATAACATTTTGAATTGGGTACTGCATCGAATATTGAAAGAGTTTTTATGGTCCAGAAAAGGATATTGAGGATGATTTTTAATCTACAATCTAGAGAATCTATAAGGCCGTTTTTAGTAAATAAAATATCTTCACAGTGGCCAACTTAAGGCATCTATGTTTTATGAGAAAAATACCGGTATCCGTCATTTTAAATTAAGTAGGGACGTCTTGTACGTTGAGAATTATAGAACAACCAAATACACTAATCTATCTTTGTCTATTCGTCAACAAACTCTCAAATTACATTCTATATGTCAGCTATATTGACTATTTTAAATCGAAGTTAAAGGGTTTCCTATTTAAAAATATTTACTATAATTTTAATAAATATTTTAATTATTAAGTCTTATACTTTGACAATTCTATGTCTACTATTTGTATGGCATAATAAAAATATTAATTAAATCTAATTAAATTAAATCTGCATATTTTGTCCCGGTGTCTAGGTTACTAAACCAGAACGTAATCTGCCATAAATTAATTTTGATAAGTTTATTTTCCTTTTCAAAATACAACTACAGATTAAAAATTTAACTATTCTCATACACATTTATTCAATTTTACAATACACTTATTAAACAATATATAATTCTACAGCTAAACACAGTTCAAAATAATACTACTATTACTGGTATCCAGTAGTTTACAACTACTACAACTGGAACTAAGTTGACCTCTAAAACTACATTTTTACTACCAAGAAAGAAAAGAAAGAAAAAAAGAAGAAAGAAAAAAAGGATGGGAGAGATTCGTTGAATTTACCAGTTTGTATGGAATACACATAATAAATAAGTGGAAAGTAAAGAAATTAAAATGAAATATATAAAATAATTATATAAACGGTTGAACTGATGAAAACTATTAGTCCGTGGCAGCTAATTGAAATGAACTCCACCTGTTGCTAGTTGAACTGTTTCCGTTTTGATGTTCTTGACACAGTGATGTGGAAATAATCAAGTACTTCATGCTGTGCACATCAGATGTCACTCCATTGTGCAACTCGCGCCGTAGTCATGGCAACAAGTTACGAGAATATAAATGAAGATAATTCTCTTTTCCATTTATTTAAGGGGGTAGGTACAGCTTGAGCACTGAAAAATTGGATTACATATCAATATTTCTTTGTTCCTCAGTATAGGCTATATGGCTTAAGCCTATATAATTTGAAAAAAATACCGTCGGGAAAAAGAAAAAGGACCTGAAGATGGCGGAATAGCCGAAATATATTGTCCACAAAATACGAAAGTTGTCTTATAAAATTGACAACTATAGTTTTTAGTTATGTTTTATAATATTGACATGTATAGATTTTAGATATGACAAAGCTATGAGATGATATTTTAACAAGAACATTTTATACGAGGGAATAGGTGGAATTATTTTTTACACTACATACAAATCCCTCGTAGGAGAAAAAACAATATGAAATTTATCAACACATTAAGACATTATTAAAATTTGTAGGATGTAATAAAAGTTTTAAATATTATTTATTTATTATGTTGAGAATATAACAGGCTCATTGCCCAATTACAATATTCTCTTATTACGAGTACAATCCACTACTGGCAAATGGCGTGTCCCTTTTAACGGAAACAATAATATAAATAAACAAATGTTACCACCGTCAAGTTTGTAGCTAACATAACGTTTTAAGGGGAGATGGTACCGCTAGCAAAATGATAGAAAATATAGCGTATGTTCAAGAAGCCATATAACTCAGGTGTTAACAGTCAGAGTTAGTTGAATTTTTTTATGCTTTGCAAGTGCACTCTGCAGTTTAAAATAAGCAGAAAATGGTTGTTCTTGAACTCGCTGTTTGGTAGGAAAGAATTTTTTAACACATAGGTGATAATTTTGTTTTACAGTTACTTCCCTTGACACAGGTACGCTTTATTCAATTTCTGTAGCTTAGATTTTTGTGAAACTTTGTAAACTTACTAACAACAGGTATTACTATTTACCCTAGCACAATCAGTCTAATATGTACATTATTACTGCATGAAAACTGTATGAAAACTTCACGTCTAAAAAAAAATCCTTTTTTTTTTATAAAAATAGTTGAAAATTCTGTATAGTCAAGACTTTTCCCATAATTCTGCTAAGGGAGATTTGTCATCCATCTATAATTAATTCCTGAAAGTTTCATTATTTTAGCATGAATATCTTTTCAGAAAATGGTACCTGAAGTACAAAAAATGTAATTTTACAGGAGAGCGGAAAGAAAATGACGTGCCTTATGGTATTTTATCCATTTTAGAAAGCTCCAGGACGCTCTGCTTGGCTTAATAATAACGCAACATATAAAACCTATATATCAAAATGTTCACAAAACTATGATCTATTACATGAGCCTAAGAAAAAAAATTCTATTTTTTTGTCGCCATCTCCCCTTAAATACCGCTGGATTTAAGTTTAACTTTATGTACCAGATTTAAACATTATTTTAACCAAGATTTTGTTGTTCTGGGCACAGTAATTAAAAAACATGTATAGTTGTGGTGGTACATGTATGAAATAGAAAAGTCTGTTCTATTCTTTTAAAGAGCTGGATTTGTATATTTATATAAGCAATAATCAAGCAAAATCATCAGTGGGCTCTAAATTTAAAAACGATGTGAAAAATTTTAGTAGAAGAGCTTGAATTCATGAACGACAGTATTAACAAAAGGATAAAAATCTTTACATTTTACATAAAGGATTACTTTATTAATCTTGTATTTCTGCTTTTATTCAATATTTTAAGTGACATATTTATACATCAGTTGCAATGAATTTAACAGAACAACATTAAATTACGCGTGTTGCTGAGAGCCACTTAAAAATGCAAATATTTTTAGTTGTATTTAACTTCAAAAATAATCTACAACACATAAGTCATTTTTACCCTACTGTATAGGCACAGATCCCGAACTCCTGAAATGACCCGCAAGTAAAACGAGTATAAACACATCTGAAATATTTTTAAAAACCAGCTCTGAATTGCATTATTTAACCATAGGCCTACCCGTGTAGACGGTAGCAATAATAACCTCGAGCATTTCTTCAGCAGTAGTGTTGTGCGGATTTTCTAGTCGTGCTTCACAGGCGCTCACGGCAGGGCGGACTCTGTTGTGATATTCTAATAATAAGAGATGGCCCAATCTTAATCTTAATCTTAATCTTAACGAGTTAATCTTTTTAACTATTCATCATAGAATCTTATTTTACACCCTTACTTACAATGTAAACTGAAATTAACATATAAAATTTCATTTTAACTCTTTCAGAGCTAATGACTTTTTGTGTTTTACACTACACTAATGTGTAAGTTATGTGACGCAGTGAGGGCACTGTAGGCCTACTATGATTTTTAGATATGAACATGTCAAATGTCATGGACAATCATGTGTGAATATTAATATCTGTAAATAATTTTACATATAATAGTGTAGGCCTATGTACCAAGGAAACAATAGCATTCTTATACATGTATTAATATAAATAATAATAGTATTATCATACATAATGAAACAATGTTAAGTTATACACATGTAAAGTTGTGACATTTTATAGTAGAGTCTTTCATTAAATACCCAGGCGGAATCAAAGGAATAATAAGGAATGGGGAAGGCCTTAGAGTTGTACAGTTAATTTAATTCAGAAGGCTTTGATTCTCATTGTTTAAATTATTATTGATCCTACAAGAGGTTAAATTTTATCCAGTCATCCATGAAAGGATAAATTAACCCGACGATTTACCCTTGGAAAGATCTAGCCCGAGTTTATAGGAACATTTTTTCTGTCATTTTCATATTTACCCAGAGGACATTTATCTAGAAACTCCCCACAAGTGTAAGTGATTGCTATCTTTAAATTATTTGTGTTTGTTTTGTGTTATTCTTGTGTAAATTCTGTCCATTGGATAATTTACCCATAGGTAATTCGCGAGTTTATAGAAACGGCCATGTCGGCGATTGATCTAAGTCGGTCTTGGTTTCCGCTTTCCAAAACAAAAACAACGTTGTAATATTCTCTAATTGTTATCAATGACCTCAGTTCTTCCCTCGCTTTAATCAATTCACACGTGTTATTGTTTACTCTAACTAGATTTTGCAACCCCGCGTTTCTCTCCCCGCGGAGTAAAGGAGTAGCTGTCACAGGACATTCTTAAATTTTGATTGGCTGGGGTGGGTCGCGGGAGTAATTTTGGTGGGTCGCGAAAAGGGCGGGAAAAATTAAACTTTTTTTCAATATAAGGAATATAAGGTATTTGAACACAATAAAACTATTGAAAGGCATATGTGCTGTATTTTATATAGCCTATATTGGTTAGGGTTGGGTAGTAGTGGGTCGCGGAAAAATGTTCTAGGTGAAGATGGATCCCAGGACAAAAGAGTTTGGGAGCCGCTGGGCTGGGGTAACTAACTGACTGCTGCGGTAAAAATAAAGAACATGGGTTGAGTTGTGGGAAAACTTTTCGTATGCAATGAATAAATCTACTATAGTAAACATTGTACCAAATTGAATTTTTTGTATATTTTAATATTTTTGGTTATAGGTGAATCTTTCATTACAAATTTCATCTGTTAATTAATAAAAACGTGCGAAACTTTCGCATTTCCTCCTTGACAAAAGCCAGATAAATTGGGGGTTGGCTAAGTAATTAGGCTCACCATTATACAGTAGTTTATAATAAGACTAGCATGGGCCCGCGGCTTCGCCCGCGATAATTATTTCAAGAATTAAAAATTAAGAGCATAATAGTTAAATCATTACATTTATTAACACCTAAATCGCATGGACTACATACCACGATCAGATAGCATCGACTGGTAAAAGCGACCTCAGATTCGAGTTTCTTGGCCAAGAAAACCTCTGTATAGTGAGATTCGTCCAAATAAAACAACGTTTGACCATATTTAGGGCTTACAACATTCAAGCGATCGCGAAAGTTTTGTTTTCAAGCTTTGACAAAAATAGCCAAAGCCAACTGTAATTGATTTGACATTGAAATGTATAACTGAAAACTTATGTTTTGAAAACGCAAAAAGTGCACGTTTTTTGCCAGTTTTTCACTCATAACTCACGAACGAAAACTAAAATTAAAATTCCGGCTTCGAGGTGCATTTTCCGACCCTTCAGCACACCTATGTTTAAAATTTCAGATCTCTGTGTTCAGTAGATTTCGCTGGACATCGAGGAGAATTCCTTTTATTAATATAGATAATATGAATTATAATACCTTCTCTAATTTGTCAAACATCCATTTAATTTAATCCAAGCCCACCTGATACCACTGGTAATAATACGTTCTGTGAATTTGTTTTGATAATTCTATGTAAAAAGGGATTAAGTATTTTCAAAAACATTTAATTTTTGGCATTTAGAATCAGAATTTTTCAAAATCCTTTCTTAGTGAGCACCTACATTATGAGGTACTGTCAAAATTCCAATTCTCTATCTGTTATAGTTTAGGCTGTACGTTGATTCCTGTCATTCAGTCAGTCATTCATTCAGTCAGGACAAAGCCTTTTATATATATAGAGATAACAAATTATTTAAAATGTGTGCTTATTTCAAATGCAAATCAGTTCTCATAACAACATACTGTTTTACAGTGTTCATATACGGTTTTGGAAGTTGCAATACAGTTAGTTGTGACAAATAACACTATTCCTACATAAGGTTATCAAACTAGAACTTTGTTCTTCCATAAGCCCTGCTTAATGAATCAGTCTAGATCTAACTCTGAAATTGATTTAAAAAAATAACTGATTTTCTGCATATCATAATTGCAATTATCACTGATTAAACGAAAGCATTCTGGAACTTTTTACATCAGTTTACCTGATTTTATTCCTAGTAGTTTTAGTCTAAAATACTTGATGGTTTTAAAATAGCAGGTTAAAACGCGGAAAAATAACGAAATTTGTTAGATGTAAAATGAACCCGTAACTTAAGTAATTTACATCCTGACTGGCATACAAGCAGGAAAAACTGAAATAACTAGGGAACAATGTTGGATGGTATGCAGGGGGATTACAAGGCGCAGCCGAGCCTGCACGTACAAGAGGCACGTAATGAAATATTCAGCATGTACGTGCCTCAGTCTGCTCTAATGCACGTCTATCAATCTCAAGTCTCGTTTGTCCCCCTAGTGTTTCACAGCTGTCAGGGCAACTTCTCTGAGACACTGAATTACGACAACCAGGAAATTATGTAAGAGATGAACTTCACTCGGGAAGAGAGAAAATGAATTATTGTTTTCTTATGGACGCATTTTTATGGAACTTGTCCTGCAGTGCTATGTTGTTTTATATACTGTATTCCACATTGTGAAGCAAGGGCTTGTTTTGAGGGGAACCATACAGGTCTGGGTACTGAGAAATATGTTAAATTAATTATTTTTTGCATGACGTAAGTAATTAGTGGTACTTACGAATATTGTTGCCGTGGATCGTAACTTGACATTCCCACACGCAATCAATATGCTATGAAAACAAAAGAAATATCAGTGCTGTAAAAATGACAAAAAGCACACGTGCCGTAAGTAAAACCATCATAATACAAACCTTTATCGAAGGCCGGAACCAAGACCCCCCCAGTTTGTGGCGGCTTTTAACAGGACAAATATTCAGTCCCCATAACAACCAACACATACGAATCACTTTATGAAATATAACATCTATCTTCAATAATGTATATACATAATATTTTCAGCTAATATATCAATTAATATAATTAAATTGATATAAATAATCATCGTGCAAAAAATTGCATGCAATACTCGTTCCGTAAGCGCATAACGGATCTCTCCTTGAGCCGTATGCATCGCTTACGGAACTAGTATCGCAATATACTATTATTTCTCAGCAATGACTTGTTCTACAACCTCATAATCTGACATGTTCTTTATTTACCACTTCTGCAATTACATACTATTTTCAGAATTTATCAAACTATTACAGTTACGAGTAATATTATCATTGGTAATCCCACGAGAGCTTACGAGTTTATCGATAGATTCACGACTGCGACTGTGTGCTTTGTTATATGAAAACAAAACTAACAGCTGCGAGATCACGGCATCCTATGAATCAACCATCCATGAATCCAGCCAAGTTACCACGTTGTGACCAGTGCTACCAATGGTGCATATAAGACATAATTAACTTAATTCAGATAAGTTAACAGCAGAACAGAATAAAAGCACACCAAATGGCTTGCACCTAATCTAAATTGTGTTTTTAATCAATGTACATTTATATTATTTAAATTTCCAAACAAGTTATGTGGTATAAAATAATCTGTTTTCGTGCTGCTTAATGGCAGCAAGTGACATATTAATCACAGCAGATTGATGCTTACATGTCCAGTAACGAGCTGACCATTTTATCAGGTAAAATCCCATCATAATACCTATTAATAGCAAGCATTTTATAAGGTAAACGATCGTGATTGGTCTATATCCGAGGAATTGCTAAGCGTTTTTGGTCAATATCAAACACGCGGTGTATGAGTGGAATAGTCGTTACACAATGGCAGCCACGTTTCGTCTCCGTAATAATTTCAACAAATACTATTTTCATGCATGACCGACTCGCTTTCCACAATTTAAAAATTCACATTCTAGAATACGCAATAATATGAGACCTCACGTTCATAATCCTTTAAATGTTGTATGCAATGACCCATAACACAGTGCCTATAGCAGCGGTTGCCTAACTATTTTGTCCAGGGACCCACCTTCACCTAGAAATGTTTTTTCGCGACTACATAACTACTACATAACGATAACCAATATAGGCTGTAGAAAATACAACACATGTTTTCCATATGCCTTACAATAGTTTTATTGTGTTCAAATGCCCTGCTGAGAAAACACAGTTGAAATAAAAATGGTAACGGTTATTTTAATAAAGAACATTGTCCAACTAGCCCTTTTCGCGACCCACCGAAATTGCTCCCCACTGGTGGGTCGCGACCCAAAGTTTGGGAACCACTGGCCAATAGTATGCAGTGTTCCAACGTCATACTACAAACATTACAGCTTACACTTAGTGACCTCGCATTTCCTGCAGACTTTTCGATTCCACAACTTATTGCTATTAAAAAGCTTGCTCCGTATTGAATTTCAAGCTTGTACTTGATTTAAACTGAATAGAGAGCCAGATATTAGGAGGAGGATCTCAGATATCCATGTCACATAGCTGGGGGGGGGCAGTTTATCGCGGAGTAAACCCGAGCTGAAATTGAAAATGGTATCGGATCGCCATAAACAGGAGTTGGGAGTTGTAATAAATATCAGCGCATCAGAACCCTTATGAGCCAGTCGTAAAACACCCTCTTCAGCCACCCTGAAGTGAGGGATATTTTATGGCGGAAGAAATACTAGATGATATCTGGATTCTCCATATCTATACGTCACACTACGTTTTTTTTAATAATCATAAATATTGACATAGGCCTAATCTAGTGGATGTGACAGATACAGTACCTGACTGTTCTCTAATAAATTAAAACTATATCCCATAATAATAATAATAATAATAACAACAACAACAAGACAGCCCAACAAAAAAGAACTTTTTGTTTGGTGTCTCAGATGTTATACAAAATTTTGGCCACACTTAGTCTGCTTATTCCAAAAATGTAAACAGTTTTTCTCTACCAGCTCTATCTTTGTCGAGGGGGGAATTTTATTCGTGAACTCTTAGTCTAGCGAAACAAAATCTTGCTTGATAATAAAGCTAGTGAAGGTTCTTGACCATATTTTGGACACGTAGGACGAAAATTGTACGAAGTACAGAAGAACTAAAAGTTGGATTATTTTTAACCCTCAAATTGACAGCTCATAACTCATGAACGACCATACAATATGTGATAATATAATTTTTTTTAAATACCCCATGTTATATTGTTATTGTAATGTTAATGTAATGTTAGTGCGTTGCTTTTTTCTTCACATGATTTAGAAACTACAAATAGGCACTGTTTTTTTATTTATATCAAACGTAAAATGGGATAATATGCATAATGGTAATACCATATCTCACAAAACTAAAGCTGATAGGGCAAAACTAATGGCACATTTGGCATCAGCGACCTAAATATATTCAAGAATAGGTATAAATTCTAAGGCACCAAAATGGCTGTTGGTCTGTGTAATCATTGGAATCTCGTTTCTGTAGTTTTACTGTGATTACCTCATTATTCGGCGCGATTACCTCATTATTCGGCGCCGTGCAGCTACTTGAGGCAGTGCATAGTGCATATAGACCTTAAGGGGTGATCGAAGGGCCGTTGAATTGTATAAGAGTATATTGACAATTGGAGACTCAGAGGTTCCCAAAATATGCACTAATATTTAAGGGGAGATGGTAGTTACCGCTAGCAAAATGATAGAAAATATAGCGTATGTTCAAGAAGCCATAACTCAGGTGTTAACAGTCAGATTTAGTTGAATTGTTTTATGCTTTGCAAGTGCACTCTGCAGTTTAAAATAAGCAGAAAGTGGTTGTTCTAGAACTCGTTGTTTGGTAGGAAAGAATTTTTTAACACATAGGTGATAATTTTATTTTACAGTTATTTCCCTTGACATAGGTACGCTTTATTCAATTTTTGTAACTTAGATTTTTGTGAAACTGTGGGAACTTACTAACAACAGGTATTACTATTTACCCTAGCACAATCAGTATAGGCCTAATATGTATAATATTACTGCATGAAAACTGCACGTCTAAAAAAATGCTTTCTTTTTTAATAAAAATTGTTGAAAATTCTGTATAGTCAAGACTTTTTCCATAATTCTGCTAAGGGAGATTTGTCATACATCTATAATGAATTCCTGAAAGTTTCATTATTTTAGCATGAATAGCTTTTCAGAAAATGATACCTGAAGTGCAAAAAATGTAATTTTACAGGAGAGCGAAAAGAAAATGACGTGCCTTATGGTATTTTATCCATTTTAGAAAGCTCCAGGTCGCTCTGCTTGGCTTAATAATAACGCAACATATAAGACCTGTATATCAAAATGTTCAGAAAACTACGATCTATTACATGAGCCTAAGAAAAAAAAATCGATTTTTTGGCACTGATAACTACCATCTCCCCTTAAATCGGAGCTGAATTTCAAGGTTGCAATCAATACATTAGCCACCTTAATAGTAGATAGACTTCCTGTGCTAAGGGTTGAGAAAGTATAAAGTTTAAAGATTTAAGTATGATGCTGCAATATGATCAGAATAACTTTTAGAGGTGCGTGTTTTATACGTCAAGTTCTTACGTACACGTGCCGCTAAAAGGCGATTTTCCACCCAAGGGGGAAATATGAAAATTGGATACTTTGAACATGCGAAACAGGAACGATATGGAAGGCATAGGAAGAAGTTTCGTATTACGACTTTCTTTTTTTCTTGAGAAAATGAAAACGTTAACGGTTGCCATAACTACTGGCATAAGTTTTTGCGATATTGCTTCTGTGTAATTGTGAGGTAGCGACACACACAGACTCCCCAAGGATATGCTTTTACCCGCACGCCATTGGCATTATCACATATTGATATTAACTCCGTTCCATTAACACCCTGCCCCGAGGATACAACCACAGTACTAAATGAGCCAAAGGCACGATATATACAGAGAGATAATTTAGAACGGTACGGTGGTAAAATATATGCAGAGTATAAAATGTACGGTACATTAAATGTGGGTATGAATACAACATAAAGATCTAAGTATAAATTAATCCCAGATAAAAACTTTGCGTCTTTCTAGATGTTAAATGTTAATAATTTAATAATAATGTAATGATATAAGTAAGCATTACACTTGCGAAGATATTTAGACAATAGGTGTGGTTTATGTTTTTACGGCGGTCTCACAGACCTCATAGTTAAGAATTAAGTATATATAAACCACTGATTAATGCTTCAAAATTATTTTTGTATACATTGTAGCCTACTCATATATTTATAATTTTTCGTTTGTAGTACACTGTGCATTGATATATAAATAGAATTATATTTAATCTATTATACCCCCTAAACACGTGCTTTGCTCATATAGGGGCATACCTTACATTTTAAATGCTAAATTATAACTAGTATTTTCTGTTGGTTTTATTTGTTTTGACTTGTACTAAATGTGAAATAATGTAAGTAATGTAATGTAATAATAATGTAAGTATAAGAATCCAAGAGAATATTGTAGAAGAAAAATTCCTCTGACAATGGGATTTGAATCCAGGACCTTTGACTAACCATGCCAATGCTCTACCAATTGCGCTAAGCCAGAGTTCACTTCACAGCGTCAGATGGAACCTCTCTCCTATGACTGACTGCCCTTAATGGTCTACCTCACCGACAAGTTATGTCATATTCAGTGCTGTGAGGCACACTAATTAGTGATTTTTTGTGACCTACAATATTCTCATGCAATGACCAATAGAGACAATATTCTTTGGTTCAAGAATGCGTATATATCCATCTTAAACGTTAACTGTACAGTAACAGTAGAAGCCCGCTCACAAAAAATCACTAGTGTGCCTCACAGTACTGCATATCACATAACTGGACTGTCAGTGAGGTAGACCGTTAAGGGCAATCAGTCATAGGAGAGAGGTTCCGTCTGGCGCTGTGAAGTGAACTCTGGCTTAGTTCAGTTGGTTGAGCAGTGGCACGAATACCCAAAGGTCCTGGGTTCAAATCCCATTGTCAGAGGAATTTTTCCCTTATTATATTCTCATGCAATGTCCAACAGAGAGAATAGTCTGTGGTTCATGAATGCATATATTTCCTGCAAGTATCCAACATTATTTTAACGTAATGGATTATAAATAGCGGGCAGCCGAAGTCTCCCAAAATGGGTGATTGGCACGTAATAAAAATTTTCTGAAAATATTATGGCTCGTTTCGTAAACATGCCTACGCGCAAAATAAAATTTCGTTTTTACCACATGTTTCATGAAAAACTATTTGTACACATATGTAGAATCATAAAATATCAGTAATGTTTTGTTATAAAAATAATATAATTTTTCTTCAGTTTATAAAATTATGAAGAATATGGAAGACACTCTAATCCGTAGGCTAAAGTCAGTGCAGCAAATACGTATTTATTTATATATCCTACACAAAGTGTGCACTGAACAGAAAATGACATCTATCCATGTCAGGCTTTATGACGTAGAGTGGAGGAAGTGTAAACAAGGCAGGCCATGTCTAGATGCT
Organism: Ectobius pallidus; assembly: GCA_964059195.1. Taxonomy (NCBI): domain Eukaryota; kingdom Metazoa; phylum Arthropoda; class Insecta; order Blattodea; family Ectobiidae; genus Ectobius; species Ectobius pallidus. The sequence continues at coordinate 145,040,467 of CAXKWD010000007.1, forward strand.
CACCTGTTTGCGAGACAGTGCAGGCGTGTGCGAGAGATAAAGCTCATCAACTTCACTCATGTACCACATTAATGCTAAGATTATGCAAATCCGACTTCACGTTCTGGCGTGATGTTGTCATACCAGATTCAGTGTTCTACTTTTCAGCATTAATGTTATTAAGTGCCAGAATGGTACTTTATGAGAGTGTGTGGGAGACGGGAAAATATCTATCCATTTCTCTGTCCGTCTGTCTGTCTGTACGCGCGGTAACTCAAACACGCTTTATCAGATTTTCATGAAACTTGGTATACGCATTTATAACGTCCATGGGAAGAAGCCTACTGATATTGGAGCAAATCGGTTGACCAGGACCGGGGTAATGCCCAATTTAGTGTCTATTTTATGGTAATTTATTAGAAAGAATTTGTCAAATGCAAATCAGTTCTCATGATAACATTGATTTACAGTGTTCATATACAGCTTTGGAAGCTGCAACACAGGTAGCTTTGACAAAAAAAGTACCCACATATTCCTTCACACATGCTTATCAAACTATACTCCATTTGAAACGTCGGAGGAGCAAACATAAACACGCTCTCTGTGTCACTCACTTTTCTTGCTGGCTCTCATTGGTTGAGACAGTAACACACCACTGGCAGCACGGTTCACAACCTTTCGCTTGTTCTTTTATTAGTTTGAAGTAAACGCAGTGTCTGGTGGTAGTTTATTTGCGACGTCTTGTTTTCTTTCAGAAGTGAATCTTTGCTTCGTACACGTTTTTATTATTATTATTATTATTATTATTATTATTATTATCGTTATTCCAATTTTATTATTAATTATTATCGCCATCGTTATTGTTTTTGTTACGGTACTGTTAATGTGATAGTGTTATATTTATCACTATTAGGAGTAGTGAGTGAACTAGAAATTAAGTAGTTTACTTGTGCTACTAGGCCGCCGGCGTGGTCTTGTGGTTAGCGTCGCTGACTACCCGGGTTCGATCCGCGGTACCTGCTCGGATTTTTCTGAGGTAGGGAGGTTTTGTAGGGGTGCACTCCGCCTCGTTCGTGATTCAAATTGAGGATCTACTTGATAGAGAAATAGCGGCCCCGGTCATGGAAACCACCATTAACGGCGTGGATGTCGGCATGCTGACCATATGCCCCCAATCCTGCTGTCTGCCGTCTGCCTATGGTAGATGACGCAGCGGTCGGGTGGTAGGCCTTATCGTTTCTGGGATGTTAGTGCCACGGAGTTAAGTTTACTTTACAAAATTGAGGATAATCCTCAACCTGGCAGCTCCAAGATGCAGTCACCGGTGAAAAAACATCCACGAGGTAAAGCATTAAATAGTGGTGAATAAATTCACATAATCAGTTTGTACAAAACTGTACTGCATGATAATCCACATACATCGATTAGAGATATACTAAATAAAGTTTCATCATCGACCTTATGGTACAGGCGTTCTAATACTACCACTTTCATGAATCTTTTAAACTTTACATGAAGGTAATTTCGGCAGTGGTACTGTTCTATTCTTTTCATCATCATTATTATTATTATTATTATTATTATTATTAGTATTTTATTAGTCTATTATTATAGCGTATCATGGTTATTATTATTATTGTTATTGTTTATTATTGCGTATTATGGTTATTATTATTATTATTATCGTTTTTGTTATTATTATTGTAATTATTATCTTCATATTCTCGTGCTGTCCAAGTGTAAATTCTGTTTTAAAATTATTATACTAAAAATACTGCTTAATTTGTTGAAATACAACTAATATGTAGACTTATAATGCACAAAAAAGATTTTAATTAAAGTGACTGAAATGTTGCTGCGAAATATTGTGAGTTGAGAAGGGTAATAAACATTGGGCATGGAGGAGTTAAGTAGGCTAGCAGAATCTCAATAATTGCGTGGGAAAATGGCGTAAGTAAGGACAACTAAACTTAAACACTGCCAAACCTTCTACGTTCGACATCTTGTGCACTGCGCTTTTCGCTTCTTCCCTCCCGTGTTTATGTTTGCTCCTCCGACGTTTCAAATGGACTATAGACCTTTGCTCTTCCGTAAGCTCTGCTTAATGAATCGTTCTGGAGCTTAACTGGGAAATCGATAGCAAAAATAACTTATTTTCTACATATATTTGCAATTATCGCTGATTACACAAACGCATTCTGACGCTCTGTTATATCAGTTCACCTGATTCTTTTTATTATTATTATTATTATTATTATTATTATTATTATACAAGCGATAAAGATAGATTTCGTCAAATAGTAGGAAAAGAACAAGTGCACAACAGCTCTTACCGATTATCTTAATACATTATGGAACCATTCGTATAGTTTCCAAATTTATTATTTTTACATTTATAAAAATGATCATTTTAAGGTATCTCATGTTTAATCCCATTCAAAATCTTTATTCGTTCAGATTAATAATTTGTTTTAAGAGGGTAGAAGGTGATAACTTACGCTTGTTACAGTTTTTAAGCTACAAACATGATAGTTTGTACACATGCTCACGGTTTAGTTTTTAATGTAGTTGATAAGTTTCAATCCTTTCAGTTTGTTGGTTTTCAAGCTATCCAGAGTTTAATATTTAAAAAATTCAGTGTTTATATAGCACTTATCTGGATCTTTTTTTCTTTTCTTTATGAAAAACTGCCAAATTTCACGCTATCTTGTTCTTCAGATCCTGTAGTATAGCCTATATAATATATTTTATATATGTAGTATATATAGTATATATAGAAGGTTTATATATATATGAACCTTCTCTTGTAGAGAAGTTCTAAATATAAGTAAAATCGATAATTATTTTACACAAATTTAACACAAATTGGTGCTATGACGTGATGCATATTTACGTTTGCTCAGCTCTGGAGAAACAGGGGCTTAAACTTGATTGCGATCACTGTTCTAATCAAACTGCCACCAACCTAGCTTAAGAAAGGAATCATGATCCACACATAGCGATAATCTTTTGAAGTTGTCCAATTTTTTAGTTATTTATTTTGTAGTTTAGTGAGACCGTTTGCGTGGCTCATTAAATGTCAATGTTGTTGAACTATAAACACAACTACAAAAAAAAATATTATAATGCTGATTCCAGTACAGATGTACGCTTTATTTTCTAAATAAATCTTCGACAGTGGTGACGTATACATAAGTCACTGCCTACAGAGCCTCCAAACTGATTAGAATATGAAGAAAAGAATATGTGACTTTTGTAGGGGATGATAAATTACATTCGAGAATTATTTATTGAATCAGGAGCGTGATTGGCTGATTTCAGACGCATTTTTATATGTTATTGGTCCAAATCAAAATGAAGATATGTTAGCTAAATACTCAAACAAATGCTTTACGGTAAATAGTGCTCTTTTATAGGCTACCAACAAAATGCTAATTTTGAACAATGTCTAACAATTAACCCTGTACCCCCATTAACAGCAACTCTTTAATAGAATTATATGTAAATGTGTCACTAAAATAATAGCTAGGTCGTGTTATATTCCAAAAGATGCTTATTGATAAACACGGCTTGTATATTCCAGCGCCCCATGTGATGGAATTTGGAAGCATAGGAGTACTTTCAAGGCCCAGCTAACAGATGGCGGTACTGCAGGTGGCATCAATAGTCGTAACATGTTTAATGGGCTGTGTTTTATAGCAAATTAATCGCTTAATTAAATCCTTTGAGAGCCAGTAGATCCCTAAAAGCGATCCCGATAACCCTGACATCCGTTGTGTGAGGATATTTGCTCCTTTGTGGAGAACGTAATGTTGTTGTATTGTCACTTTATCAACGCTCTCCTTAACATTGGCTGATAATGCTACCTTCTTTACAGTTGCTGTACATTGTGGTAAGTTTCAATGCAATTGTTTCCAGCTTCATATTCAGAGGAGTTCCTTCCTATCCATAATGCTTTGCAGAGGAGTTTCCTCATCGAGCAAAATCAACATTTAAGCCTACCTGTTTCCTAGCATAAATAAACTCACCTTCTGTATTTCCTAGCAATCGGAAATTAAGGCACTAAATATTGTACTTTTAGGCTCCTAAAAATCAATAAACTGCATTGAAATTATATTTCTAAAAAAAAAAAATGTATCGTAAGGTTTGTTAAAAGCCAAATTCGTTATTAAGCTCGGTTTTATTAATTATTACTTCCTCTGCCCGTACCATAAGTACTATAGGTAGAGGAAGTCTTTGTTTTCGACCCCAAAATTCGAAGTTGAGTTTTTAGCATATATACACGTTTCAGGGCCCCCTGAATCCAAAAATACTATTTTTGGAAACATGTCTGTGTGTCTGTCTGTTAGGGTGTCCATTTCTAAAATGTCAGAAAGGAGGACACACTTCTTCGTTAATCTAGCATAGTAGCCTATAAAACTTTGGGCATATAATATAAAAATATTATATAAAATAAATGATAGTACGCTATCATCGTATGGACAAGCGTGCCATCCTTAGGAATAGATTCAGATTTTTCCGCCGCACCAACTAAACAAATTATAGTATTGACAAGCGGGCCAACCTTAGGATTGGCAGGAACATACGGGAAAATACAAATTTTATTAATATGTATTACCGATCCATCAGAGTCTCGAAAAGGGGGACAAATCAACGTCCGGCATAAAGCCGCGCCGGATGGAGGACTGCTTAGCAAAAAGCCTTACAGTCCGGCCAAAAGCCGGACGTCTGGCCACCCTACTGTCTGTCTGTCTGTCCGTCTGTGAACACTCTAGCTCCAAAACGGAAAATCGTATGAAAACAAAATTTCATATTTGGGTCAGGTACCTTCTGAAGATGTGAGGATAAGATTGGCGACTATTTTCTCTTATTTTTAAGGGGACTTTACATGAAGAAATTTTTGTTTTTCGCGATTTTCTCGAAAACGGCTCTAACGATTTTCTTTAAATTTTGCACAAGTGTAGCTTATAGTGAGAGCTAAAACGTTTATTTGAAACTTTTTTTTTTAGAAAAAATTCTCTGAAGGCACCTACTGTTCACCCACTGTTTGTAAAAAGTTTGTGTTGTGTGGTTAACAATTGAATACACACTCTTTCACGGCCTCTTATTCTATATAAGAATGAAGTGAGAAAGACATATTGGAGGGAAATATTCGATAAAGTTCGGAAATTATTCTTAACGACGGAAGTTTCAATAAATGTCTGCAGTCACTTGTTTTTGTTTGCTATATAGTCTGCACTTTTATTAGTCGCATCATTTTCAAAGAAGAGGTTATCAGGTATTTATCGTATAATTAGCGTTAAATTGTGTCTTGCTTTTGTGTACAAGGATGTGTGAATACTCCTAACTTTTATTTGGGCAGAGTAAGTTATGTGACTTTCACATCAGATTTTTCATTCTGAAGAAAACTAAGTATTAATAACGGGAGATACAGAATACCAGACGTATCATATAACATAACACTACCCTGCATCATTTTGCGGTAAAGCATCTAATAAGTGATTTAAACTAAATAAGGTCTCCTGATTTTATAAATGTCACTTTTTAACACGTCTAGTTTTCGTGTTTGCTGCCTGAAAATGTGTCCTCGCGGACACAACTTTAAGGTCTGGGTAGACCTTCTAGGGGGCTTACAGTAGCTAAATGATAAGTCGTATAAAAAACGCATTGCACAAGCAGTAACGGATTTTGAGAGATCTACAAGTTTGCTTCTTATGACGTATCAAACACACCTATTTTCGTTTTTACCGCAGAAAGTTTTGTGTTTATTGCAGGCTAGTGTAATTAATTATTTCGTATTTTTCATTAAAATAATGGGAGTTGAAGTAGGCCTACACCTCAATATCTTTTATGTAAATGTGATAAACATAGTCTCCAGTAATTCTGTATTATGGAATAAATTTGTGAGCCGAGGCCTTCGGATCTTGTATCACAAATAAACATGTGCTAGGAGACGTTGAGATTCGCTCAACACAAGTTCTACAAAACAAGATATCTATATCATATAATATTTCTGGGAGATCCTCTGAGGTTACTTACGAGATGAAGTGTCGTCATAGACCCACGAAGTCACTAGCACCGTGCATTCTATATTCAGGTTGTGCAAGTTAAAGTGACGATTATGATGTCGCTGGCACATGGGGCACTAATGCACTAAAGCCTACAAATACCGCAACTGTATTCTGTTGATGTCACGTTGACGTCAATCGGTTTAGTTTTGGCGCGTTTTTATGTTAAAGTGGCGCATTTCTACCAGTTGTGCATTGGTGGTTGTACATAGAGGATCGAATCCGTGCCAGTAAGGTTGAAGGTAATTCCTGATTAGTGATTACAGTATGTAAGTACTTCAAACAAACACTTCTCAAGTTGTTCAGTAGTGTTCAGTACTTTGTTCTTCTTAGAATTACGAGTCTCAAATTGTTTCTTTTGTATTTTTGGTACAAATTTGATTTACTTATTTTTGTCCTTAAGTGGACACAAGAACTTTCATCTGAAAATGGAACCGCAAACTTCCCAATATAAATGAGCGAAGTGATTTAGATAGGTCTTGGTTTTTAACAAGAGCAACCCAGGTTATGTCTTATATGTTATTTAGGCTAGTTCAGATTTAAATATAGATTTATTTCATCCGTAAGATCAATACAAGACTGATATTGGACACGTAATTTAACTTAACATACTAGAAACCACATTTACAATAATACTGGGTCAACGGAAACTTAAATATATTTATATTTACAAGGTACCTATGTTTCACTACTACAAACAAAGGTAACAAATTACTTGAATCTAGCAATATGCAGTATATTATACTGGGTATAGCCCACTGTCATTTTTAAAAGCAGTTGTAGTGGAAAGGATGGTTTACAGTATATCTGACAATAAAAATATAATAAGATATAAATTTTTATTGAAAGTAGTGTTCGTTTTTAAAATAATAATTTACGTTAGTCTTGTGCTCCATTTACTATTCATTAAGGAACTCATCAATAGAATAATATGTTCTTTCTAAATCTATTTAATTCATTTACTGATTTAACCTATATCTATTGGAAGTTTATATAGTTTTATCCCGAACTCTTTCCAAAAACAGATAATCTGTGCTTCCTTAATCTGTAATCATTTTTGTTTCTTGTATACTATTTCTATCCATTCCTTAAACGTTTAATTTCGGAAGACCCAATGTGGAATACCAGCCGTGCTTGAGGTTAGGTTATGAGTTTAGTACAGGTTGAGTACAATGTAGCCTACATTATAGTTTGTACTGGATCTGATACAAACTGATAAATTAACATTCTATTAGTTTCATATTAACTTTCCTTCAGACAACGACCTTTAAAAGTATAATACAACTTTTTTAGCTAGTTTGTTCGTTTTATTTGCTTACACAGTTCGGTGTTTGTCATTATACAAGAACGTTTGTTACGTTTATTATCAAAATTTAAACCCTTCAATACATAATATGGACTATACAATTAATATTACAATATTTTAAATGTGCTACATTTTTATAACTTTATACTTCATTAACACTATACGTTTGAATATTTTATATTTTCATTTTTGTTGCACGTTGAAAATTAATCTGTGAATAAGTATAACTTATTCTTGCTTATACAAAATGCAATGGAATTTATAAATGTAATAAAGAAATACACACAGCTTATGCTATAGTTGAAGATTGGTCAGCCTTGTGGTTTAATTATATATTTTGAATAATACTGTCCACTTCTGATTAAATGAGATTTTGAGATTAATTTTTAACAAGTACGGTTTATTTCCTGTATATTATGCTTTTTAAATTAGAATTTATTAACATTATGCTACTAGAATCAGGGTACCAACCCTCTTCAAGCCCACCGTAGCATTAGCTTATTTCTGTTATGCTTTTTGGGTTGCTATGGTTAATAGTATTTGTTGCCTGAATTAATGAATTCGCTTTGTTTTTTATACAGTATTAAATTGTCTTATGATAGTTAATTATATTACAATAGAAATACAAAATACTGATATAATAATCGTGATGTCATATTATAAGCTTAGAAGGAAAGATTTGATTGGTTATCAAAACGGAAAAGCAAGCTTCTCTCTGATTGGCTGAAAGCAGTACGCAATTTGATTGGTTGAAGTAAGATGAGCTGTGATTGGTTGAAATTCGCTATATACGGCCGATATGACCCGGATGGTTTGGGCGGTATGTTACAATTCACTGGCCCGTCAACACCTCAACACGAATTCCAATATATAATATGCACCACCTCAAACCATTAACTAGACACCATAGCGATACCAATAGTAAAATATATTCTTCCTCCTCCTCAGATTATAGTAATACAAATACTACAAAAATTATCTCACCAATAGTAAAGTATCTTCTTCTTCCTCTTCTTCTCAGGTGTATCACGAAGTACCAAAAACATTCTTACCAATACCAAAATAGCTTCTTCTTCTTCTTCTTCTTCTCAGGTGTTTCACAACTTACTTCTCTTCTTCACAGATGTATCACAAAGTACAAAAAACATTCTCACCAGTACCAAAATAGCTTCTTCCTCTTCTTCTCAGCAGTTTCACAAAGTGACAAAAACATTCTCTCCAATACAAAATTGTCTTCTTCCTTTTCTTAGTTATATCATAGGCTTGTATGTTATACATCTCTAGCAAAAAAAAAAGTCATTTGTTTTTATTGTTGCCGTGGCAAATTTTTACTTCCTCTGCCCGTACCATAAGTAGGCCTACTATAGGTAGAGGAAGTCTTGTTTTCGACCCCAAAATTCGAAGTTGAGTTTTTAGCATATATACACGTTTCAGGGCCCCCTGAATCCAAAAATACTATTTATGGAAACATGTCTGTGTGTCTGTCTGTCCGTCTGTGAACACTCTAGCTCCAAAACGGAAAATCGTATGAAAACAAAATTTCGTATTTGGGTCAGGTACCATCTGAAGATGTGAGGATACGATTGGCGACTATTTTCTCTTATTTTTAAGGGGACTTTACATGAAGAAATTTTCGTTTTTCGCGATTTTCTCGAAAACGGCTCTAACGATTTTCTTTAAATTTTGCACAAGTGTAGCTTATAGTGAGAGCTAAAACGTTTATTTGAAACTTTTTTTTTAGAAAAAATTCTCTGAAGGCACCTACTGTTCACCCACTGTTTGTAAAAAGTTTGTGTTGTGTGGTTAACAATTGAATACACACTCTTTCACGGCCTCTTATCTAATATATAAAATCGAAAGTGTGTATGTATGTATGTATGTATGTTTGTTCCTTATACAAATCTACATTTCTTTACCAATTTACACGACATTTTGCACACATACCCAGTTAAGCCCGGGAAGTATAGCTGTCAACATTAAAATTGAAACAAATCAGTCCTTCCCTTGAAAATTATATAATTTCTGAGAATATTATGCAAACAAAATGAAATCCCATTCAGTTGTCAAGACAACAGTGTATTGTTTACACAGTTCATATAGGGCTCTGGACATTACATAACATTGGACTTTCTGATGCTAACGTTTTGTAAAAATAATTCTTGAAGAATAAAATCCACGAGAATAAAGCACATTGTAATGCAGTCACATAACTTTCTCTACCCTCGACACAAGAAATATTTTCTCACTTCACATTTTGATGTAGAATAAGAGGTCATATTACTGGGATAACTTAAGTGTGTGAGTATGCTATATCAGAAATAGGTAAACAATCCTTTCCGCTTATACGTTATCCATAGCTGTATGCTTTGTATTAGTTGAGAAATAAGGATGTTTATCATAGGCCCTAAGCATGGGATGGAACATTTTGAGTCCTATGCTCGCAGTATTTTATGTCCCGGGTTTTAGGGGAGGAAAGTATGAAAGTGATACTGCATTTCTCTTATTTCAGAACCGAAACGGTTGTATGGTAACATGAGAATGAGAAATAAAATTTTCCGTCAAGTCAATACAATCTTATTTAATTTATGTTTCTTCTTATTTCAAATCCTCCCAAGCATGATGTGTAGAAGCAACGGAATGCAGCTTTCGACATCCTCTATGAGCCATAAAAAGCTATATCTAGCGTTTTCTGATGGAATAGTTTGAGTGCGATAAATCTTTTTCTTCATTTCAAGTTCTACATACATTAAGTCCTCCATAAGTTAATTTCAAATTAAAAAATACAAAGCCCGGGCGATGCCGGGCCTTTTCAGCTAGTCTAATATAAAATCGAAAGTGTGTATGTATGTATGTATGTATGTTTGTTCCTTATACAAATCTACATTTCTTTACCAATTTACACGACATTTTGCACACATACCCAGTTAAGCCCGGGAAGTATAGCTGTCGACATTAAAATTCAAACAAAATACTCCTTCCCTTGAAAATTATATAATTTCTGAGAATTTTATACTGAAAAAATGAATTGCTGTTTAGTTCACATGGCAACAGTAAATTGTTTACTATGATTACATAGGGCCTTGGCAAGTATATAGCCTAATGCTTTAACGAATTATGATTCCATCGATGTAATATATTGGCGAAAATAATGACTGAAAATGAAATCCACGAAAATAAAGCACAGTGTGATGTAGTCACATAACTTTCTCTACCCTCGACATAAGAAATATTTACTCACATCACATTTTGATGTAGAATACGAGGGACAACTTAAGTGTGTGAGTATGCTATATCAAAAGTCTGTAAATAATCCTTTCCGCTGATAAGTTATCCATACCTGTAGGCTTTGTATTAGTTGAGAAATAGGGATGTTTATCATAGGCCCTAAGCATGGGATGGAACATTTTGAGTCCTATGCTCGCAGTATATTATGTCCCGGGTTCTAGGGGAGGAAAGTATGAAAGTGATACTGCATTTCTCTTTTATTTCAGCTCCGAAACGATTGTATAGTAACATGAGAATGAGAAATAAAATTTTCCGTCAAGTCAGTACAATCTTATGTAATTTGTGTTTCTTCTTATTTCAACCCCTCCCAAGCATGATGTGTAGAAGCAACGGAATGCAGCATTCCACATCCTCTATGAACCATAAAAAGCTATATCCAGCGTTTTCTGATGGAATAGTTTGAGTGTGATAAATCTTTTTCTTTATTTCAAGTTCTACATACATAAAGTCCTTCATAAGTTAATTTCAAATTAAAAAATACAAAGCCCGGGCGACGCCGGGCCTTTTCAGCTAGTTCTATATAAGAATGAAGTGAGAAAGACATATTGGAGGGAAATATTCGATAAAGTTCGGAAATTATTCTTAACGACGGAAGTTTCAATAAATGTCTGCAGTCACTTGTTTTTGTTTGCTATATAGTCTGCACTTTTATTAGTCGCATCATTTTCAAAGAAGAGGTATTTATCGTATAATTAGCGTTAAATTGTGTCTTGCGTTTCTGTACCAGGATATGTGAATACTCCTAACTTTTATTTGGGCAGAGGAAGTTATCTGACTTTCACATCAGATTTTTTTTATGGTAACAGCAATATCATTAGAATAGAGGCTTAATGGTGGTACGATGCGAACTTTTAAGGGACTTATGAACAGAGCCTAAAGGGATAACAAATAAGAAACGTATTTTGATGAGTCTGTTAGAAAATTGTCTTTTTTATTTGTTTTCCTTATTTCTAGTGTTTTTTTCTCTTTCACTTTTGTAGAGAAGGAAATCAGTTTATAGGTATTTAGCAGAACCATCTATATGTCTACAAATACCTCCAATCAAAAAGGTGTTATTGTGTTTTTAAGATGACTACTGGTAAAATGACAATTGTCGAATCCAGTAGACTCTTTTGTAATTTTCTTAGCATAAGAAATTTCATATCATATATTGCTAAAAGAAATAAAGCCATACATGCAAAATAGCTCTTACAACAAAATAAAACTCGAAAAATTAAATTCTAACTATTTAGGTCTATTAGTCAGCATTCGTAATCACAAATAAATTAACCATTCTCTTCCACACAGTTTTTATTTCATTTAGAAGCCTCCAATTAAAATAATAAAATAAAATTAATACTATAAAGACAATTAAAAAAGGGGCATCAGTTGAAAAAGGTCTTTAAGGATTTCAAAATTGTTACTTTTCTGTAAGAAAGAACAACATTTTTACCCGTATTGTTATTAACATTTTAAATCTTGTAGAGTGTTCGACTGACCGTTATGAAAATATAGACTTGTTTATTTTTGGGTCCATCAAGCAAAACAAGAATATTCAATAGGCCTACATATCAACAACGGATTTTCACCACATGAAATGGACTCAATTTAGTATAGTACTAAAGTTATCACAACAGAATCGACTTTGTTTTATGTACAGGTTGTTTATTACGCAGTTTCATTTCCTGCTCTGAAGGTTTCAAGATCATTCCGTCTCCTGCTCTTAAAACACAGAAGTATTTTAATGTAAATCTATACTTTAATGGATGTCATTAAGATCCATAATAAGCTTATATAGTATAGCCGAACAAAAAATATATAAGTTTTGATTTGTGTATGCAGGTACGTGTGTTGGACAGCCTATCTGATGCGGCAGCATGGCAAGTCAGGGCACATGGAACCAGTGCCGCTACCTGGTGCTCCTTTCAGTCATTATTACTCCCAGGAGGCGTCTGACGAGGGCATTATCATGGAGACCGACGTCGCCGTCAAAGAGGTGAGTACTGCCATTCAAGGACCCTCATTGCACGAACTTGCATGTGGTATAAAACAATGGAAACAAAAATTCTAACCTTAACTAAGCCTACTGATAACGCAATACGTGGTTCGAAAAACGTATAAACATTTAGGACATATATTACCACCACCCGATAAATCCTCCCGATATTCAGTGTGTTTGACGTAAGAGTTAGCCAATCATGCTGGTTTCTGCGTCGCGGCAACCACAGCTCTAACTCCCGAGCGATCGTGTGAAATATATACGCAAATAAAGCCGCTAACGTTTTAATGATACAAGTTCTTACAGTTACAGTTAAAATTACAATGAAAATAACTAGGGATGGGACCTTGATACTTTCGATACCTCGATACTCTCCATACTTGCATGGTATCGGCATCGAACGATACTTCAGAAAACTCGCTCGATACTTTTTCGATACTTTTGTAATTCTGAAATTCTGCAATTAAGTGAGAATGCTAGTATTTTTTAACAAAAACTTGTAAGTCGACTGTTTAAAAAACTAATTTTAGTTTTAATGTAGAATTTAAAAATAATTATAGGCTACTGATGATATTAAATTTTGTCTCATTAAATATTCAGACTTAATTAATTTAGTTGGTATTACACAGTTCTCTCAAATTTTAATTTTTAATGTACCTATTTATTGAAACTGGAAATGTTGAAGGTATCGAGTATTGAGGAAAAAATCATGTATCGGTATCGAGTATCGTCAAAATCTGGTATCGACCCATCTCTAAAAATAACCACATACCACATCACAAGAGATGTTGTAAATGTCCTCCTCTTGCATCCACACAATACTGGTGGCACCTTTCTATGAAATTTTGTTGCACGCGCATAAGTTCAGCTTCCGAGATAGAGTTAATTTATTTTGTGATAATTATTTTTAATATTTCAGTATTGTTAAATTTCCCTACATTGTATCGATGCACGTATTATTAATTCTGTCAATAAGGTTGGAAAGATATAGTTTTATTGTCTGTTCGAAAAGCCATTTTTATTGGTCGCCATTAGTGGCATGTATGCGTTCATTTAATTTTCTGTTTGCGCTTTTAAACAAGTTGAAAGATCGACTGTTCGATATCGCTATCGCCTATTGTTCTGAGATAATAGCAACCTGTTCATTGTTTTAGCTAGTTTAATGTGAAGTGAGATTATTTTAACTACTACTATGAATCGCGGCGTCATTCAGGCGTGAATTCTATGCAATTGTATGAAAAAGTTTCATCCGTCGTAAATGCAATATTGCTCTCTATATAATTATACAGAATGAAATAAAATAAGTGTGCAATTTTCAGGACATATTCATAATTTCTATATATAGGCCTAACATACAACATCGGTGACAAATGTATGACTTTGGAAGAAAGGAAGTCGAAAGAAATTATTAACACTTTTACTTAATAATTCTAGCATAATAGGGAAAAATCGAATAAGTCAGAAAACCAAATTTTCAACAGAGACAGAAAACAATTTATTTCCACAGCATTGTGACAATATTTAGTTCAGCCCACCCAGATATTTTTACTTAGTGTAAGATAGTATGTAAAAACTATCTGGGTGGGCTGAACTAAATATTGTAACAATGCTGTGGAAATAAGTTGTTTTTTGTCTCTCTTGAAACTTTGGTTTTCTGACTTATTCGCTTTTTTCCTGTCATGCTAGAATTGCTACCCTATATTGCTATAACATTAGAAAAGTTAGTAAGGGATGATCTATTTACAAATCTGCAACCAAGTTTATAGTTTTCGCGTAAATTAGGGATAGAAAGATTTTTTCTTCGCCTGCGGTTCCCATATGGGAGCCAAGAAGTAGGCTAACATTTTCTGATAACCCAAAGATGCCCCCCGACAACTTATAATACCTAATGCTGCCCAATTGTCTAAAAATCCGTGAGCCTTAACCTCCTGAAGCCATCAGGGCCTCCATGGCCTGTAATAAGGAACACTTTACTTTTACTTTTTATAAATCTAAATAGGCTATAGCGAAGGAAAACTATTTTGTAAAATTTCTCGCTAATTCTTGTTACCAAAAAAGATGTTCTCTACCTAATGACGATTTTTGTACAACATTTAGTTTGAAAAGATGTCTTTATTGTTTTTTGGTTTTATCATCATCTTAGATTTAATCATCCTCATATCAGGTCTTTCACAATAGTTAAATTATCAACATTACCGATATTTAATTAATTGGTAACAAATTTTATCGTTTGACTTTTTTTGGGATCGGGTTCTCTATTTTTTCTTCTGTCACAGTGATTTCACAATTTATTGTCATCAGTACTTAACTATCCTCTTCTTTCTCTTCACATGATTCAACATTTTTCATCACTGTCAAAGAATCCATAAAGAGACTGCACGTTGGGGCTGCAAAATCTCTTATAGGTAATAGCTAGTAGATAGTAGCCACTGAAGGATGGTTTCTGTTATTCTCGGTGTATTGTAAGGAATTTCTGTATAGTGGTACTCCACAACAGTTTTGATAACTGCCCATTAGATTGGTCAAGATTTACAAGTTAAAAACCCTTAAAATCCCGTCTGACAATGGTTAAGATATGTTACACGGGTGGTCAATTAGAGAGTTTAATTATGTATACAAACAGATGGAACTTTGCGGTAAGATGGTCATGTTACTAAAGTAGTGAACTTTACAGGTCCTATTGTTCAAATAAGTATAAATGCAAGTTTGATTGTAAGAGTATTACTAAAGCATTTACTTTATTACTATAGGCCTACAAGTATTTCGGAGATCCTCATAAAAATTATACTGTACAACAAATTTGAACTTTTTATATCTTTATATGAAACTATGTGATTCTGTATAAACAATAGTTTCTTGATTTATATATCAAAACCAAAATGGTCCATCGCGTACCGTTTTTGTAGGAGACACAATTCTCAAATTTACGTAAAAAGCAAAATTGAGGAGTTTTGGAAAACGGTGCGTGGTAAACAAAAAATAATTATAGATTCGTTATTTTCAGCCAAAAATGTACAAGAAACACATATTTTCAACTAAAGGACATTTTTCATGCTGTACAGTGTTATTTATATTTTACTCTATAGGCCTATTAATTATTTTAAAATCTTTTCCACCTATGTACTAGTAAACTTTCATTGCCAACTAACGTGGATAAGCCCGAATGTGAAAGATTTGGGATATGTACAATACAATTTTTTATTTATTTAAATTTTATATAAACCAATTGTTTCATATCTTTTGTACATTGTCATTTCAATGAGTTGTTCTTTTCATTTGCTTTTATTTGCTTGTATATAAAGCAAATAAAAAGAACAACTCATTCAAATGACAATGTACAAAAGATATGAAACTATTGTACATTGTCATTTGAATGAGTTGTTCTTTTCATTTGCTTTTATTTGCTTGTATATAAAGCAAATAAAAAGAACAACTCATTCAAATGACAATGTACGAAAGATATGAAACTATTGGTTTATATAAAATTTAAATAAATAAAAAATTGTATTGTACATATCCCAAATCTTTCATATTCGGGCTCATCCACGTTAGTTGGTAATGAAAGTTTACTAGTACATAGGTGGAAAAGATTTTAAAATAATTGATATTTGTACTAGTTGATACATACTTAAAACTTCAAAATGAAGTTTATCAATAACTATATTAATTGTTTTCGTTCATGTGGGCATAATCTTTACTCAAATTTTAGTACAGATCTCATATCTCCTTTCTTGAATAAGTTTAATTCAAGATTGCCCGTTTATATAGGTATTTACATTGAAGTTGCCTTGAGTTTAAAGAGAGGTGACTGCATCTGAATCGAAGTTAATGGGGGCAATATTTTCCTTGGTTTGAACCTTGAGCATGTCTTCCAATTTGACATGAGGGTTCTCTTTGTTGAATCTCGTCACAAACTCATTCACCAATAAATGGGCGTCCCGTCTTCCTTCCTGGAATCTCATCATGCAGTTTAAATCTCGCAAACCTGTAACAAGTAAAGAGTATTACAGTAGAATCCCAATTATCCGAACTCAAACTATTCGGATCGCCAATTATCCGGATCGCTTTCAGGACACATTTAAGTGGTTTTTGCAGCAGCGAACATTGAGAAACCCTCTTTCAGGACCACTTTTCTCGAAAAAGCAAAACTTTTACCCCACAAAATCGACAGTTTGTCAGCAAGAGCACTAACATTGACGGATATGTCCAAGATATGATACACTTTATGTAAGTACATTACTGTAAAATTTAGTTTTTTGAATTAGCTTTTTTCACTATTTATCCAGTTGTCCGGATATTTGATTTTCCGGATCGGTTCCGGTACCAATTAATCCGGATAACTGGAATTCTACTGTGCTTCTTATGTCACATACAGGGTGTTAAGAGAATTGAAAAAAACATCTAAACTGTGATTTAAGTCAACATCTCATTTTACTTGAATTTTCTGGATGCTCCATTAAACTGGACTCACAAAATTCTAGAGTACATTTTTCTTAAAATTCTTGCATAAATAGTGTATAAATAGACTTAATATCTTAGTTACAACTTACTTTAACTTTCGATTTGCAAAGCGAAAATATGACAGTGAAGTCTGTATTGTATTCAACTCTTTTCGTTTCTTTTTATATACATCGTCAGTACTATATTCACTTACCATGTTTGAGGAACAGTCCCACTTCCAGGAGGTTGACATCCCTACACACGATGGAGTCGTGGCCGGGCGCCATGTTGCAAAGGCAACCAGGGGGGCACACGGGTCGGAGAAGGGCCAGACTCCCGTGAAGAGACAGCAACATCACTAATACAATGCTCAGCACAGTTCTCATCCTGAAACGTAATGAGCACGTTTATAAAGGGCCCGGATTCTGATGACCTAAAATTGTTTGAAAAATTACCTATAAAATGACCCTGAATTTTAAAGAAAATGACTTCATAGTTATAAAAAATGACCTAAAACTGATATTTTATTAATAAAAAATTATTATTGTACACATAAAGTTTTAGACTAATTTTTACATAATTGTAAAAACTATAAATAACTGTAATGGTGTGAATGTTCTTTTCTCACGGAAATTTATACTCGCACTGAGGCACTGGCGATTCAAACTTCGGCATTTCCTTTTGCAGTCTGCCGGATTATATTATTGTTTATTGAAGGTAAACAGTAGTTTGCACTCTCAAATCCAAGCAGGTGCCAAGTCAATCTATTAACAATAGTAATATAACACAAAATTTTGGCGTTTCTTTGATTCTCATTTCCTACTGAGACATGACAACATTTTAACGCCCAATTTTTCCTTCTTGCATTAAACAAACAACACTTCAAAGAGAGAACCGCTAGTGACGAAAAAAGTTAATACACTCAATTCAAATGCATGAAAATGATTAAATAAGGAAGCAAATGGCACGAAAATGACAAAATGATTACGTAAAATTGAAATAAATGCCATAAAAATATAAAATTGCATAAAATGACAAAAACAACCTAATAAAAATGTATTTCTATAATCTAGAGGCTATGATTAGGATTTATCTACACGTTGGCAATGTCTATGCAGCATCAATAAAAAAATGACATGTCATTAGAATCCGGGCCCTCGTCATCAGTAAATTCACTGGTGGGAAAGTGCCATGAAAGCCCAATGAATGTACGATGAACGCCATCCGCCATTTTTTGCCCGCTGAGCCCTTGGCTTGTCGAACAGGTTGATGGATTTCAGCGGGAGTATTCGAATTGTGTAATAATTATTGTATCATAAATTTGCAAAAGCTGGAAATTATAATATATGATGCGCAGGGAAGTAATAACCGAGTTGTACCATTCTCATAAATCATGTTTTGAGCGTATTAAAATCCATAAAACATTTTGCATATTTAATTACCATCCAGCCCATATCTCATCAGAGCAGAGGTCTACAGTCTATGCAGAAATTACCTGAAGATGTCGTATTAGCATCGAAACGCGTAGAAAAAAAATTAAACAATTTTAAGAAGTTTTTAATAATAGTTAATACTCACACTCTGATGAAGAGCAGTTCGTTAGCTTTGCATGAAAATAAACTCATTTTAGAGTTTTTATATTACTGGATTAGTGGCTTATGCTACTTACGTATGTTAAACATAATAGGATATGTTATGTTTTATAAAGTAGCTTAAGTTTCTACTGTTTTTAAATTACTGAGCATTGATGAAATTATAAGTTAAAAATAAATAAGCTCAGTAGAAAAATGAAAATAATTTAAAAATAGTTATGTGAGTTCCCCATCAGATTTTTTTTTTAAATTTATGATATATTGCAGATTGAAAATAATATTCTGGAATTTGTAGAAGAAATACTCTTGAGATGGTATGGATGGTATAAATGACAGAGGATAGAATACCTAAGAAAATTTTGTATTGGAAGGTAGAAGGAAAAAGAAGATGGAAGCCCAAAGAGAAAAGGATTAAGTGAATAAGATGCTACGGACAGGGTCTTATGGAGGCAAAATATTGTTGTGGGATGATGGAAAAGCATTGTATTGTGGAATATTCCTTAAAAACAGTGGCGGACTCAAGGGGGATTGGGGGGATATATACCCCCAAAATTTGAAAATAGGCTATAAGTATATGCATTCTAAGTGGCCAGTTTATAAACTAATTATATATGTAAGTTAATTATTTTTTTAGTATTCTTTCTACCTATTCAAATCCCCCCAGAAAAATATTTGCGTCCGCCACTGCTTAAAAATGTATTGCGCTTTTAAAAACTGCATATCTTAGGCATATATCTATCACAATCTAAGATAAGATAGCAGCCGTAGGTGTAAAATTCTGTTATGCTTTTGATGCTTATTGTTGCCCTAATTAGCTCTCATAACACTGTTGAGGGTACGTACGTGCTTGTGGTGAGATGAACGCGCAGTCAGTCTCTGCTACTGAGAAAGCTCTATACAACTCACTGCATGCATATCTTATCATAACCTCCCACTTTGCAGTATGCCTTATACCGTAAACTATACTCTTGATTTCTTTACTCTGCGCCTTGCATTACGTGCAGTTTTTAGCTCATGCGTCTTTCTTTAGATTTGGACCAATAACATGTAAGAATGATAACATAGACCAACAGCCATTTTGGTGCCTTAGAATTTATACCTGTTCTTAGGTATATTTAGGTCGCTGATGCCAAACGTGCAGTTAGTTTTTCCCTATCAGCTTTAGTTTGAGAGATATGGTAACTTATTACCATTATGCATATTATCCCATTTTACGTTTGATATAAATAAAAAAGTGCCTATTTTTAGCTTCTAAATCACGTGAAGAAATAAGCAACACACTAATATTACATTAACATTATAATAACAATATAGCATGGGGTCTGTCAAAAAATTGGTATTATCACATATTGTATGGTCGTTGATGACTTATGAGCTGTCATTTGAGGACCAAAAAATAATCCAGCTTTTAGTTTTTCTGTACTTCATACAGTTTTCGCCCTACTTGTCCAAAGTATGGTCAAGAATCTTCACTAACTATATTATCAAGCAAGATTTGGTTTCGCGAAAGAGGTTATAAGTTAATGGCACTCTATATAAAAGTAGAGCTGGTAGAGAAAAACTGTTTACATATTTGGAGTAAGCAAACTAAGTATAGCCAAAATCCTGTAAAACATCTGAGACACTTAACAAAAAGTTCTTTTTTGTTGGGGTCTGTAATTATTCAACACCTCAATCTCTACTTTTTTATTAAGTGCCAGAAAGGTACTTTAATGAGATTGTATGGGGGACGGGAAAATGTCTGTCCGTCCGTTCATGTGTCTGTACGCGCGATAACTCAAACGCGCTTTATCGGATTTTTATGAAACTTGGTATACGCATTTATAATGCCCATGGGAAGAAGCCTATTGATATTGGACCAAAGAGAAATGTACCGGGGACTGTAGAAAACTGCATAACGACGAGCTTCATAGCCTGTACTCCTCACCGGAGATAGTAAGGGTAATTAAATCACTATTTTATAATTATACTACACTATATATTATATTTCACATATATAATATAAAAGTATTATAGCTATCATTATATATCATTATTATATAAGTATAATATATAATATATTATATATAATGTATTACTAGGTAACAGAATAGGGTTGAATGGCGGGCTTATGTAAACGCGGCATGAACCTTCGGTTTCCATAAAATAGATAATACTCCCATTGTCTTGCTTAGGAATTGTCTATCTCCATTGAGTAAGTAAGGCTTATAAGTAGGGGGTGGATTTCTATGGCCTAAAAAATAGGATATAGCATGCATTTATGACCTAAAAACATTAAAATATGACCAATAATATTTAAAATATAACTTTACCGCTTACACATGATGTATATTTTTTAAGTTCCGTTACAATTCATTTAATAAAATGTAATGTTAATTATTTAAAATATCTGTAAATTCTCAAAAAGTATCAGTATAATGCAAAATTTACAAAATATAATATGAAACTTCAAATTTTCTTTAATATGCACACAAATATGCCGAAAATATGACCTAAATATGCATATTCATACTAAATATGCTAAAATAGTTGAAAATTTCGTAAATATGCAGTTATATGCACAATAAAAGCCGTTCCATTTTCACCAGGATGCTTGGAATCGGGTTTAAATTAGTCTGAAACCTGAAATAATACAAAGGGGAAAAATATGACATGTCATAGAAATCCGCCCCTACTTAAAAAGTTACTACAATACGCGAGTGCATTAGGGAGATTTTATTTTGGGTTGTGTATCCTTCGAGGATGTGATGTGATTGAACATTCTCTTCACGTTTTCAGAATATATTGTACCAAGAGGCGAAACTTTTGTTTGGGCAGAGGAAGTTATGTGTTTCACATCGATTTTTTGTACAAACAAGAGCCCCATTCATTGTGTCACAAATGCCTTTTAGTAGTTTTGTCTCGGTCTAATATGGTACCGGTATTCAAATAATTTAAATATTTAATTTTTTTATTTTAAGTCTAGTAAACTAAAAAATTACATATTAGACTCTAATGACAAACAAATAAAGAAACAACATTAAGAACAACAACAAAAGAACACTAAAACAAATCAATTAAAACAACACACATTCAATTACAAGAATTACAAATGAAAAAGTTAACAAATAGAAGAACAATAATTACATTGCTTTGTGATTTATTACTGCATGCTGAAAATTTTGCAAATATTTCTATAAAAAACTGTTCTGGATTGAAATAGATCTGCATCAAATTCTTTTAATAGATTACTGTACAAAATGCATAGTCTTAAAAAGGGAGAATTGCTGTAATAATTTGTTCGTGCATAATTTATATAAAATGTTTTATTACTTCTACAGTTTATTGGAGGAGGATACAGATGTAATTTTGATATTAACTTACACAGTTCACGATGGACTAAATGGATTAATGGATTAAATTATACAAAAATTTTAAACCATTAACTTCTCGCCTGTGTTTTATTAAGAGCCAGTATGGTACTTCATGATATTGTGTGTGTGGACGAAAAATCTGTCCGTCTGTACGCGCCATAAGTCAAATACACTTTTTCGGATTTTCATGAAACTTGGAAAACACATTTATAATGTCCATGGGAAGAACACTATTGATACTGAATCAAATCGGTTCACCGGTACCGGAGTAATGCCCAATTTATTGTCTATTTTAATAGATTATATTAGAAAAGCGCCATAACTCAAATACGCTGTATCGGATTTCCATGAAACTTGGTATACGCATTTATGACGTCCATGAAAAATACCCTATTGAATTTGAACTTAATCTGTTGACCGGTACCGGAGTAAAACCCAATTTAGTGTCTATTTTAAAGGCGCAATAACTCAAATACGCTTTACCGGATTTTTATGAAACTTGGTATACACATTTATAATGTCCATGGGAAGACTTCTATTGATATTGGATAAAATCGGTTGACCTGATTCGGAGTAAAGCTCAATTTAGTGCCTATCTTATGGTAATATACGTATTCGAAAGAATTTATGAAAAAAAATGCAAATCAGTTATCATGACAACATAGCCTATTGTTTTACTGTGATCTTATAAGGCTTTGGCAATTAAAATACAGTTAGCTATGACAAATAACAAATATTGCTTTACATGCGCTTATCCAACTAGACCGTTAAATTGAGCCAGATGGCCGAGATGATAACGTTTTGCCCTCACATTCTGGAGTTCCATGGTTCAAATCCCGAACCCGGCCAATTTGACTTTTTTTTGTATTCTGCATATCATAACTTCAATCATAACTGATTTAAAAAACATACTGGCACTTTGTTACATCAGTTTACCTGATTTTATTAATTATTTGTTCACTTTTATTTGATAAAATAGTAATTATAAATGCTACTTTGTATTCTCCTAGATCAATAGTTGATCTAGGAGACTTTATTATTATTATTATTATTATTATTATTATTATTATTATTATTATTATTATATAAGGAATTATTCCTTCTTGACTACGTCGATCGTGAATTTATCGGTGGTTTTCAAAGTCACTCCTGGCATCCCATTTGACCCTGAAGAAGTACAGGAGTAATAAAGAAAGAAAGTATCAAGGCATTGTCTGAAATCTTTACGTTTGTATTTAAGCTGATAATAATATAGTGTCCGTGATAAATTTCATTATTTCTTTGTTCTCACCACTTAACAGCAAATCATAAGCGGGTATTGAATGTCTATTGTTCTGTCTGTACGTTGACAATACTGAATGTAACTGAATATTTATTATTGCCCTACAGTAATGGTTCTCTGGAGAATGTTATGTTATTTTGAATCTTAAACATTGTTTAACAATTTTTCCGTCTGTGTAAAGTTCCATTTTACGAGCTGAACCCGTTAAAGGTAAAGAAAAAATTTCTAGCGCGTTATAGAGATTATTGAGAATACTGTATCACCAGATGTTGCTGCCGTTCTATCCCTATTATGCTATTATTCGTACTACTACTAATATCGTGTCCCTGTTAATGATTTACAATTCAAAATAACGTAAATACTTACGGTATTTCGGCAGTAAAAGTTTGGTTCATAAAGTAGAGACCGGCAATTTAAATGTTTTTGACAAAACACAAACGCAAGCCAACACAATATTTAGTTTCGCTCAAAACATGACTTAAGGGCGTCATTTCTCTCCATTCAAATTCTACAATTCCTTATCATAGTGAAGGAGTTCTCAATATTAGTTCGTTATTTGCCTTTTCTTTCAAGAAAGATTTAAATTTATTTTCAAATAGATCACAATTCAGTACTTTACGCAGATGTTTCTGGTATGTTCAACTGTTTCAAAAATTGATTCGCTACAATATGAAATTACCGAGACGTTTTTAATTGCTATACTAAGCACAAACAAACTGAAATTATTGTAGCTCTCAAATAATTCACGATTCAAAATAACATACAAGGTCGTACGATGTTTGACCGTTATAAAAACTTGACAGACTCACACGAATATGTTGTTAACTTCGCTCTTACCTGTTAAGTACTCGACATATAACGATATTACATCGTAAATATCATTATGGTCCCTCTTCAGATCCTCGGATATCTTCCGTTGAATTCTGAACATCCTGTATATAATAGAATACAGCATACAGACTTCATGTAATAACCTACTAATTCTAATCCTCGTTACATAATACATGTCTGTAACATTTCTACGTCCCGTTGTGCGGGTGACACAGCTTGATTTTGCTACGGACAGCATCATTCCATTGTTTAATCAGCGTGAAGCACTCCAGACCTCACAGAAAGTACCATCAAGTTTTTTTATTTCTGGAATGTAGCGTAGCTCATGAAACACGAAAACATCGTTAGCTACGTTTTAATCGCATGTGTAGAGAGGATTTTTAATTTATTGGTCAAACTTTGACAGTTCCATTATCAGAAACAGATGAGGATCAACAAGTGGCAGATTCCGCGGGAAATTGCGTTCTCTTGTTCACTCAAGCGAGCCAACTGCAACAATGCAGAGTTCTCTACAGTATTGCCACAAGAGCTTTCTGACTGCAACAATGATGAGTTCTCAATAGTAATGCCACAAGAGCTGATAATTTTCTGACAATTTTTCAGCCGGAATTTTAGCTTTTTTTTAAATAATCGTATTAATTATTGTTTAAGAATGGTTTATTTGTAAGTGTTAATAAATATCTAATGGCAAAATCCAAAAACAGGTCGCCCCTTAAGCTCCGCCCGCTCGATATTCACATTTCCACGGACTGTATGATGTATTTTGTTTCTTAGTGAAGCAGGGTGACCAACTGTCCTGGTATACTGTCGCAAGTGCCTTGTACACAAGGTCTGTAGACATAATCACCCACCTCATTATATCTCCCGCGAGGTTTGTCAGCCTGTCACCGGTCGTCTAGTGATATGAGGTCACACCTCCAACGTCCAATCACGAGTTTCTTCATAATACGAGGACAGAAGAATTCGCTAGATCGTGGTATAAAAGAAAGTGCATCATTTTGGGTGAGTGGGGCGGGATACCACCATCCGAAGGTGCGCCCTGTTTTTTTATTTTTTTTTATTTTTCCCTATGTTTTAATTATTTTGCTGTTAAAAATTATTTTTAACCAATCTTGTGATTGAATTAATAAAGACGCGGGCGAATCCGCGGGTACCTGCTAATATCATAATAATAATAGAGAGTAGGTCTACTGATGTGAAGCGTGTCAACATTTTTTGGGTCTTTTCTTACGAATAAATTTCCACCTGCAGTATTATAGGGCCAATCCACTTTCTTGTTACACAGAACATGATAAATTGCTCTGAAAATGTGCATATATTTTTTACTAGCAGGTGCTCGCGGGTTCGCCCATGATAATTAATTCGGAGATTAAAAATTAAGAGCAACATAATTAAAACATATTTATTAACAGTTAGACACGAATCGTTCTAATACTAAACGATTATATTGAAACAGCTAAAAATCCGGCTTTTGAGTTCACGATTAGAAAGCGCCGCTTGGTAAAAACAACATCATATTCAAGCTTCCTGGCCCACAAAATCCCTGCATAGTGAGTTCCGACCAAATCGAACAATGTTTGCCCATTTAGGTCTATATTCTTAATGAATGATTCATAAACTAACCTATCATTTTTAAAGTATCAGCTAAAAATTCGCCATTAGAGTGCATTCCATGATTAGAAAGCGCCGCCTGGGAAAAAAAACCTCAGATTCGAGTTCTCTGGCCCAGAAAATCCCTGCATAGAGAGTTCCGTCCAAATCCATCAATCTTTGTCCATTTAGGCCTATATTCATTATCCCTCTTCCGACTTCGTTGAAAATTTCAGATGTCTGCAGGCCTTATAAACAAATGAGTGGACCAGAGTGGGTTTACAAAATAGAGCGATTCTTTTATTTCCAAATTATGACCAAAAAAAACGGCAAAGCCACCTGCAACTGATTTTACAAATGAAACGTAGGCCTATTACTGAAAACTGATCCTTGGATAGGAAAAAAAAAATCATGTTTTCTGCCAGTTCTTCACTCATAACTCGCGAACGAAAGCGAAAATAAAATATCCGGCTTCGAGGTGCATTCGCCCACCCTTCAGTCCACCTACGTTTAAAATTTCAGATCTCTGCATTCAGCAGATTTCGCTGGGCATCGCGCACAGACAGACAGACAAACAAACAGAAAGACAGAAAGACAAACACTTCCTTTTATTATTATAGATTTCCACCCTGTAGGATACATGGATTTCTCATACTAAAACTCATACTTGCATTTTATATTCATTTTATTTCTTCGCCTGATTCATATTAATAAACACTACTATGGAAAGCAATAGTAAACGGATACATGATTTACAATAGATCCAGTTATAACTCAACTTCATAACCGTTCCTTTGAATAATTCTGAATATAAATAATACTGAAATTTTTTACATAAGCAGTTTTTATTGAAACCATAATTTTATGTTGACTACTGGAAGTTTCTCTTAGATCATGATTGTTTTTCTTCATTCAACGATGAAAAATGCTTTTGTTCGTCTACATCAATCCATAAATCCAGGTTAGGTGTGACTCGAATGAAGTTCACTTTTTCGCCGTTCAGGATGACGCTGGCGCCATGCTTCATCTCCAATACCTTCTGAAGTAAAGGCTGGTGCTCGCTCAAACCGATTATCTTGCCCAGTTCATAACTTCTGAAGCATTGGGTATCTTCAATAGGACCTGAAGAGGAAGAAATAAAAAATAAACTATATTTACTTTGTACCTCTTCAATTTCCACAACATGGATAACTTAGTTGTTAATGTGTAAATTTTAAATTTATATTCGATTTGTTGACTTCTTCAGTTGTTAGCTATAGATCATCCAGAGGATGTGAAAGCAATCTTAATTTTATTGGCTGTTTTATTTAATACGTATACAGGATATAATAAAAAAAAGATAAGCCATAACTTTGGGGAAATATTCCTAGCTTATAGAGAAAGAAATTATGTTAGCCTATACGAACATGTGTGCGAAAATTATTTTTTGCACGACGTAACTAATTAGTGGTGCTTACTAATATTGTTGCCGTGGATCGTAACTTGTCATTCCCGCACGCAATCTAGTTAGGCCTACTATGAAAACAAAAGAAATCTCCGTGCGGTAAAAATTACAAAAAGCACAAGTGCCGTAAGTAAAACCATCATAATACAAGCCTTTATGGAAGAACGGAACCAAGGCCCCCCAGTTTGTGGCGACTTTAACAGGACAAATATTATGTCCCCATAACAACCCAACATATGCGAATCACTTTCTGAAATATTACATCCATCTTCAATAGTGTTTAAACATAATATTTGCAGCTAATATCTCAATTAATATAAATAAATTTATATAAATAATCAACGTGAAAAAATAGCATGCAATACTCGTGCCGTAAGCACATAACGGATCTCGGAAATTGAAAAAAACTCTTTCCTCGATCCGTATGCACCACTTACGGCACTTCTATCGCAATATACTATATTTCCTTCTTAGAGCCCTTCTTTATACCTACATCACTTAGAAGAAAATTCGAAAACAGAACTGTTGAAAACAGAAAATCATGAAATGTACTCAAAAACAAATGTTACATGAAATGGGCACGGGTGCAGCCGTCAATCCGCTGTCGCATGGTCTCCCTGATGCGCTGAAGTATCCCTGGAGTATCCTGTAGGCCTATTATTTGGCAGCCTTGCAAAATACAAGCACGGACATTCTCTATATCTTGCACCGGTGCTGCATACAAAATATTTTATAAGTGCCCCCCACAAGAGGCCAAGGCATTGGTCCACTTCATCCTAATTATTTATCACGGAACCGTCTATTCATAAACTGACGAAGAGAGAGGCTGAAATGAGGAGATAATGAGATGTCGTTTGTATTTTATGCAGTGGCATGTAGGCTATACAATCATTTTTAAACAATTTTATTCCTCTCCATAATCATTTTTAATGTTCCTTTTTGTTCTAAAAGACTAAAAATCTTATGTAAGTATTACGTATTATTCTTTGTCTTAAGGAAACCTCACAAGTTGGGGAAAAATAATAAACAAATGATGATGATGATAATAATAATAATAATAATAATAATAATAATAATAATAATAATAATAATAATAATAATATACAGAAATAGATTCTAATACCTACTAAAACACGATTTTATCAAATTTTTAAAGGCCTATTAGTCTTTAAAAGGTTCGAAAATTAAGGAAAATTTTACTTTTAGATAGGGGAGTGGGTGTACTTAGACAGTGACGCATAAGGCGTGTGATGTTATCTTAATCGTGGACAATTTATAGTTGTTTGGAAATTAGAGATCGAAAGGCAGTTTATATAGCTCATATCTGGGCATTTTTCTACTTTCCTTCAAGAAAAAAGCCGAATTTCACGTTTTCATCAGTGTAGGGTGGATGTTTAAACACCTCCCAGCAAGTCTCCTGCAGAAGCTCGGCTAGGAGTGTTTAAACATCCATCCTAAAGCCCGGATTCTGCTCCCAGTGATTTCCATATATTCCTGCACCTCAGGAAATGACAGAGAATAACAGACAGGCGGAGATGTTTGTCACACAGTGGTTCAAATCCCTGGCGTCACACTTCTACGACACAAGTGTTCGAAAGTTGGTTCCACGGTAAGACAAATGTTTCGGTTCCGGTGGCGAATAGGTTGAAAAATAGCTGAACACTTGCTATGTCTATTGCGATATAATATATTTCCTTGAAATTGTGTTTTGTTCCTGTAAACTGGCCCATAAAATCTTACTTTATGGACACGCCACGTAAATTCAGTAATGACGTCAGAACCTACCTGAATACAGTTGGTTGGCCACCCATCCCAAGCTCGTACGGCCGCAACTCATAGATGCCCTGTTCACAGTTCCTTTACATATACATCCTATTGGACAAATTGTCATGGATGTAGTGCATAATGCGGCTACCAGGATCGCTGCCGTCAGTACTTCCCCCAATTTCATTCTGTTTTAAATAAAATAAAATTAATTTAATTTATATCACATAGGTCCAAAGATCAATGACTTAATAAAAGAGTTGAGGAATAATAATTCATAGCAACTATAGGGATGGGTCCTCAATACTTTCGATATCTCGATACTCTCGATACTTGCATGGTATCGGCATCGAACGATACGTCAGAAAACTCGCTCGATACTTTTTCGATACTTTTGTAATTCTGCAATTAAGGGAGTATTTTTTAACAAAAACTTGTAAGTGGACTGTTTAAAAAACTAATTTTAGTTTTAATGAAAAGTTTAAAAATAATTATAGGCTACCGATGATATTAAATTTTTGTCTCATTAAATATGCAGACTTAATTAATTTAGTTGGTATTACACAGTTCTCTCAAATTTTAATTTTTAATGTACCTATTTATTGAAACTGGAAATGTTGAAGGTATCGAGTATCGAAGTATCGAGTACCGAGGAAAAAATTATGTATCGGTATCGAGTATCGAGTATCGAGAAAATCTGGTATCGACCCATTCCTAATAGCAACTATATATTTCTCGAAGTAAGGCGATGGTATCATAAGTTGTTGTATGTTACGAGAAGGTGTGGAATGTCTAGTACATGGACACATCTTTTGTAGCATTGCGATGCACGGTTATTCGAATAGAGGCGATGGTAATCTAGTTGTGAGTCAGTAACCGTGCAGAATGGATATGACAAGATTTGAGCAGAATTCGTACGTCAAAGTAGTCACTCTCCAAGGAAGAAATCGTAGATAATACCACAAGGTATTGGAAGGAGATGGAAGCTTTGGAAATAATGCCCATCCGTTTCGAACTATAAGGCATCATGGTGTGTGTATTATGTCCTTTCATGGCTCCAAATACCGTGGCACAATGCAGTCACGTATGGATGTGTATCAGTGTATTTTTCCTTCACCAGCCTAAATATATCATACAAACATTCCATTCCCTGCCCTTTCGTTTTTTATATCTCAACATTTTTAAAAGCAAAAATAGAGTAGGCCTAAATAATTCTTTTATATTAAACCACATAAGATTTTTATGCGCTGTTTAATCGTTTATTATTAAGACATATTTTATTACTTTATGTAGCTGGTCTATTGGCTTGAGAATAGATAAAAATTCTAGTTATAATTATTCTAATACATGATTGCAGAGTTATAAAGGGGACCAAAATTAAAACTGTGATTTAATTCCGCCAATGCGCGCCATATGGGGTCTAGCCTATTAGAGTTTTCTAAACAGAATTCACTGACCACACGACGTTCCTATTCCTGATATCTAAAACTCCTTTGTGTTTTTTTTTTAAATTTATTTCAGCTGTGTTTACACTCCTTTTAGCTACGAGGCCATATCAGGAGTTCGGGATCTGTCTGTACAGTAGGGTAGGCCATGGAACTATTGCTTGTCAATTGTTACTATTGTCGGTGTATTTAATGGAGTAAATTTCAACTGATATTAATTTAAATGGGTATTATACAGGATGAAATGGTGAGGATGATTCATGGTATGTAAACATCCAATTCGCATTTTCCTTTACGACTGGGGAAACTATGAAAAAACCCATGTCAAATTGGCCGGCCCCGGGATTTGAACCTGGGACCTCCCGATTGCGAGTCCGAGACGTTGCCATCTCAGCCTGTTTTTTCTTGTATGGATAAAAAAAAATCCCACCACAATAAAATAATTGAGCAGTTATTCAATGCCGTAACTTACACCTATTGATTACCCATCAAAACTATTATATGTTGAATTCAATGTTATGAAAATCGAACAGCTTTATAAGTTAAAATTATTAATATAATATCATAAAAACAAATCGAAATTTATTTCCTACAGTCATTGTCAAAATACAAGAAGAAATTCCATCTTTCGTTTCGCTGAATCAAAATGTAAGACGACCAAGGGGCAGGGCCGGAGTATGCCGCCTATAGGCTAAAGTCCATTTGCCGCCCCCTCTATAGTTCATATTTGCTTAATACATTTGTTTTATCCAACAAAAGGATAGAGTTCATTCTTTTTTAAACATAAAGCTCATTTAGTTTAAATAAAACTGCAATTTTAATGGTTTACACAATAAATTATACAACCAAATTAGTTATCTACTTGTTTTATTTTTTTACTTACTTCTTTTAAGATTTGTTAAAAAATGAAATGGGTTTCGAAATTAATTAGTTAATTTGTTCTTGGAGATCAGTGATCACTATTTTAAACATATTTTTAAATTTTAATGCTAATGACTATTTTTTTCGTGATTAAAGAACTGTGTTCAATTTTGAATTAAGTTGTCCTACATGATGAAATTAAATTACACAAAATGTAGTTAATTGCTGGTTTGTTTGTTGAAAAATATACAAACTTCTCTAAGAAAACTCAGCCCACGTATTATTCATGTTAAAATTTACTTGGCTTTCTTACGAGATTTCTTAAATACTTCATTTTAACTTTTGAATAAATTGCCAAACTGCCGCCCCTGAAAATTTGCCGCTCTAGGCTGCAGCCTACTTAGCCTATTTAGAAATACGGCCCTGCCAAGGGGCAATTACATGGTCAAAACTATGGTTTGAAATTGTATAACAATTTTATTGCTGAGTACCCTGAATATGTAAATTACAATCTTAAACATTCTAACTTATAAGATAATATTGATTAATTATTAATTAATTAATTTTATTTGGTCTTTCAATGTTTCAGTCCAATTTATTCTATTTTTTGTTGTAAATGCTATTTTTAACCACTGGTTAATGCTAAAAAAATATTTTTATTTACATGTAGGCTACATATAAATTTCGAACTTTTTCGTGTATAGTATACTGTGCAGTGATATGTAATTATATTTATATTAATCTACTATATCCCCTAAACACGAGCGTTGCTCATATAGGGGAATGTTTGGCTTTAGTTGTTTTTACTTGTATTAAATATTTAAATATGTCATAATGATAATGATAATGATAATAAATTGTGTTAAAATTGAAAATTGAATCATATTAAACACCATTACTATTATTAAACGGTTACTACTCACCTGAAGCCTCATGAAGTAAGAACGCGAATCTGCAACACTTGCACTGCGTGGTTATCACTAGGCACAATGGAACAATGCTCTGCGCATGCTTACAAAAGATAAATAGCTATTGTAACATTCTCAATAAATTGTTATAGATCTTGACCTTAAGGTGTCCATTTCATTATAATCATCAGAAGGAATGGCGGAACCTTTTACGTTACTTATTTGAAAGATCCTCTTAAGGTATTTCATAGTAAGCAGTGATGGGAAAAGTACAAACGAATGTAATTGGGCTGAATTACAATTACCTGAGAGACATTTTACTCAATTACAATTTCAAATTACTTTTTAAAAAAGTAATCAGTAAAATTGCAATTATATTTACAATTACTTTACAAAATGGCAGTACCTAAAAATTCCTTGTTTTTGGTTTGTTTTGGGCACAAGCCAAAATTATTACTGAACAAACAAAAAAACACGTCAATGAGAATATTTTCGGAAACATTGAGTAACTTTTTGTTAATATTAACTCTAATTTGGATATTAGTTGCAAAAACAGTAGTGATGACGAATAGCAAGCAATAATGATACTAATACTAAAGACTACTAAATTGTAACAATTACAATTTTATTTCCTGAAGTAAATTACAAGTATAAATTACATTCTTTTAAAGTATTGATTACAAGTAAATGGGACCAAAAAATGAATTGTTACTGTAATCCAATTAATTTTACTCAATTACTTCCCATCACTGATAGTAAGCCAAACTTAAACCATCACATAACTTACATAAGAATATTATAGGAGAAAAATTCCTCTGACACTGGGATTTGAACCCAGGACCTTTGGCTATCCGTGCCACAGCTCTAAGCCAGAGTCATCGGAGAGAGGTTCCATCTCACGCTGTGAAGTAAACTTTGGCTTAAGCTCAGTTGGCAGAGCAGTGGCACGGATAGCCAAAGGTCTGGGTTCAATTCCCAGAGTCAGAGGAATGTTTCTCCTATAATAGTCTCATGTAATGTCCAACAGAAACAATAATCTGTGGTTCATGAATGCATATATATCTAACACATACATAGATAAATCTAACACAAAACAATATGGATTTGCTTCAACTTAACTGGACGCCAGGACCTGTAAAAGTAAAGTGATCCCTTTGGTTTATGCTCCCAGATTGAGACATCGGCACAGGAAGGTGGCAAGGTTGTCAGTCATATGCATCGGCAGATTTTTACCACCAGGAATACTACTGGTACTCCTTTCTGTTAGAGGCTGAATCGACCCCAGGGCCATGGGGAATTAAACCCGCGACCTTCCAGTTTGTAGCGCAGTGCCTGAATCACTATGCCATGGCGTACCCCACCAGTATCCATCGCTAGGAACAGACGATTACCTCCAGAAGAATGTGTACTTTTTTAACAACCGTCTGTACTTGGAACTCATTAGATAAAGTGCTACAGGGTTGAAACATGTGTTAGAGAAGAATAAACAGTAAGACACGAAGCTGATGTACAGCGTCGTAGAAGACTGGGAATCTAATACTGACCACGCCACCAAGACTCTGACCAGGAAGTTGGGCACGTGGCTGACACAGAACACCGCTGTGAGCGCCACCACCATTCCCGCCACTTTAGTCCTCCCTTGCTTCTGAATTGTGGCCTGTGTCTCCCCTGGCATCTCCTCGATGCTCCTGCGTAGATGCAGGGCCATTCTAATGTACAGGAAACTTATTATTGCCATAGGTAAACCACAGTACACGATGAGCTGTATTGTCCAAACTGTGCGCATATATTCCCGTCCGTACTCAGGAGCAGCGTTCAGACACCTGTCGCCAAGCAGAGTAGCCGAGACTAGTGAAGGAATAGCCAGCACAGCTGACAGAAGCCATACAGCTCCTATATGAAATATCCTTGGAAAATTGAAG
This sequence comes from Ectobius pallidus, assembly GCA_964059195.1. Lineage (NCBI taxonomy): Eukaryota > Metazoa > Arthropoda > Insecta > Blattodea > Ectobiidae > Ectobius > Ectobius pallidus. The sequence goes on from CAXKWD010000007.1 coordinate 145,074,515, forward strand.
TTGCCCTTCTTCCTTTTCATGGAGTGAACAATAGCCACGAACCTTTGCAAAGCGAGAGCCATGACTGAAAACACACTGACTCCCACCGCAAAATCTCTCACATACATAAACATCTTACATATTACTTCCCCCAATTTCCATGCTGATGAGATGCTGTCAAAATAGCTGAGAGGAAGATTTATCACCAAATTCAACATGTCTGCACATGTGAGATTAACGATGTACACGTTATGACCTGTGCGCATGTCAGGATTCAGAACGAAAATGAAAAAGAGGAGCACGTTACCCATCAGGCCTGTTATGAAGATGAACATCAACAACGCAGGAGCCACGTATTTCTGCAAAACAATCCCCCTATTGTTATCTGATAACGGGTATGTTTGTGATTGGTTTGAGCTAGTACAGTCCAGTGCGGCGAGGATATCCTCCCGGGATTTGTACATATCACCTAACACGTCGCTACCCTTACAATTCAAATAACCATCCACGGTCACATGATAGCTAAGGAGTCCCAACCACAACTCTTTAAGTGCACAGTCACAGACTGGAGAGATAAGACCAAGCCATACCTCTTTAAGATTCTTCACATTCTTGAAGTTCGAAAGTGGCATTTCTTGGAAGTCGTTCCCGTAAAGATACAACTCCTCAAGACCCGACAGGTGTCTGAGCACAGACATTCGTACTGACTGCATGTATCTAGTTTCTACCTCGTTACTCTAGAGTTGTTAATCTGTTCTTAGCGAGATTCAAATATTTCAAGTTCACACATCCTCTGAAAGTGTTCGGTTGTATTTTAGCTATAGAATTCTCGTACAAGTCCAGGTCTTCTAATGAAACTAGTCTCTCAGTCGGATCATCACTTCTTGGACTGCTTCCAAACACACCTTCCTGCAATTCTGTCAAATCATTTACAATTAAATTTATTACCTTCAGTTTATTCGGCCCTCTGAACACACCCGGCTCAAGGTTCTTAATCTTACATTCTTCACACCTGAACTTTTGTAAACATGAAAGGGGACTAAAGTCTCCTGGGGTTATATTGCTAACATAGCTGGAAATGATTCCCAAGTAAGTAAGAGCAGTAAAGTGCCTGAAGTAACGAATCTCCACTCTGTTACGGCTTCTCTCCACTTTGAGATGCTCCAAGTGCAGAGTCCTTGCTCTTGATAAAGTCGTTTCGTTAAGGTCCCCTTTCAGAAATAGTTTCTTCACTAATGGCACGTTATATAACACATCAAGGACACTTGTATCTATAGATAATTCTATCACATTCAACATTGCTTTCGCGATATAACTCGAAGAGCCATTTTCTATGTATTTCAGTTTATTCTTCTGCAGATTTACTTGTCTGAGTCTGTGAAGTCCGTTAAACGCACCGTCCTCAATTGTCTCCAACTCGTTTGCCTCCAAATTAAGTTCGATCAACCTAGAAGATTGAAGAAACGTGTTTTTAGGTAGTATTTTTATTAATGTACTAGTAATAGAGAGGAAACGAAGATTGGCGAGCCCATTAAATGTATTTTTATTTACGTTACGGATGGGTAAATTGTCAAGACGCAAGACAGTGAGTGCTTGGAGATGGCTAAAAGCGCTATCTCCGAGAATCAAATTAATGTTGTCGTTCATTAAATCTATAATATTCAGCTCTTGAAGCTGTGACAGTCCGTAAAATAAGTCTCTTTCTATATACTGAAAATCACATTCCTCCAGGGTCAGTTCTTTTAAAAATGTGAGTCCTTTAAATGATTTGGGGTGAAGTCTCTCCACTTTTGAAAGTCTCAACAACTTCAAGTTTCTCAAACCAAACAAGCTATTTTCTTCTAACTCTTTAAGATCGATGTCTAGTTCGCTGAACATGGAAAGGTCTTCAAATGTTTCTGGCTCTAAATATAAAATTCTATTACCATGCAGATCGAGCTTACCTCTTGGCTTCATAAATGCGATGCTGCCAATTGCACCAGTGAGATTCTCTGACATCATACCTTGAAACACATCATCTGGAATAGAAGTCAAGTCGTTGTACGAGAGGTATAGATGTCTTATAAGGTAAAGTCCTTCAAATGCTCGCGAAGACAGTTTTGATATATTGTTCCAGGTTAAATCCAGATGGCTGAGCAGTATTGCTCCTTGGAAGGCACCACGAGGGATGGTTTCCAGATAATTCCAGCTGAGGTCAAGAGATCTCAGTTGGCTCATGTTTTGGAATGCTCCAGGCTGGATAGTGCTGAGTCCAGTCCCCTGGACCCTGAGAGTGATCAAACCTTGCAGGTTGTGTATTTGAAAGCTGTGAACCACCAGTTCTGATACTTTGTGAAACATTACTTCCAGGTACAGAGTTGTATTTGTACCCTGAGGTAGTCCTGACATATTAGCGTAGTTACAGCAGATAGACAGCCGATTGCGGAAGCAACTGGAACTTTTCGGGCAACCATGAACTGATATCCCTACCAGAATCAGTATGAGAAGTCTTCTTAGCATGTCCTGAAAATGATGAGAATAGAAGACATAGCAATTTTAAAGACTCGAAAATTAATGGCCTATCAGAAGCCCAAAAATGCACGCAGATATGCTCTAAAATTTGTAAATTATGCTTCGAAACCAATTAAGTATGCTCTGTCCTTTATATTTTATTCAGAGCTGAATTAATTTTTTATTTTATTTATTTATTTATATTTATACAAAATATTTATACAAAACAAAACAAGACCACCCGAATGAGCAAGCGCTCGTGCTCGGGCACAGTTCAGCTATTTACATTACAAAATACAAATTACAAATACATAAAGAAAATATAATATTAAATAAATACCTAAAAAATAATAATAATAAAGAAAGAACAGAATAGTACATAGAAAAAAGGAAAAGTAGTAAGAACAAAAATTGAAACCCTGAGTTATTACAAATAAAATCGTTCCTTAATTGTCTACTAAGTACAGAGTGAAGTAACTTATGAACTATGAAATAAGATTTTTGATAAACTTATTGAATTTTTTGTTGTTCATATGTACTATTTCTGGATAGAGTCTTGGACCATTACATTAAATTGTCAATTACAAAAAAATATTATAAATTGTATAAATTACAATACCATACTTAAAAAACAAGGACAATGCAATAAGTTGTGGTAAGTTGAAAGTAAAAGGTCACTTTAATATTATACAATAAGTTCCGCAAACATTAGGCTCGGTACTGTCATTATTGTACAGTGGGTTTTCAAAACATTCACTTACACAAATATGCTGTGAATGTGTGTTGTAGACATATACACATTTGTAGCGGCGCACAATGCCACAGGCATTAAATTAAAGAACAATAAACAATAATGCTACAGTAAATTGTCCGATATCCACTGTTGGAATATCTGGATCTTTTAAATTACAGCGCGGAACCCGATTTCCTTGTAATTTCCCTACCCGCTGAGCAAAGCCAAATTGAGACTGCAAAATTATAAATTTTATCAGTGAATAATCAATATCACTGATTGGCGCTCCACTCGTCGACAGTCTCAAGTTTTTGTAAGAAAACTAAAAAAAATCGTGTTTTATTTGACATTTCATTTTTGTGATACTTTTTTTAGTTTGTTTGCGGTTAAATAACCAAAAAAATATACCATTTTTACGCTCAATGAGTTTCTGCCCCAACTACTCATAACTTGTAACATGTCATTTCTTTCGAGGCTTCTAATGATCTACTGACGACAGACTACACCATTTCAACCTCAATTTCGGAAAAAGTAATTTCAATTTCGGAAAAAGTAATTTCAAATTCGGAAAAAGTAATTTCAATTTCGGAAAAAGTCATCTCAATTTCGGAAAAAGTAACTTCAATTTCGGAAATACGAGGGCTATTTTTTAAAGCATTCGATGGGGCATAAAATGAAAACCACAGTGAAAATCAAAACTGTTTTATTTGAAACATTTAGGTACACCTTCTAGCTACTTCTCTACATAATCTCGCTCCGATTGAGTCATTTGTCTTAGCGTGGTACCAACTTTACTATACCCTCTTCATAGCCCTCGCATTTCCGAAATTGAAGTTACTTTTTCCGAAATTGAAATTACCTTTTCCGAAATTGAAGTTACTTTTTCCGAAATTGGAATTACTTTTTCCGAAATTGAAATTACTTTTTCCGAAATTGAGGTTGAAAAGGTGTAGAAGGAAATAGAGATCTAGCATTTCATATACAATTTTGTCTTTCTGCATTCTGGACTTATCGCCTAAAACCGGGACTTCAAGTATCCCGAAGAGAGTATGCCCGTGACCAGGCTTTTGGAGTCAATATCGGGACAGTCCCGGCCAAACCGGTATCTCTGATAAAGAGTTGGGACGGTGGTCACCCTGATAAAGAGTCGTGTGTGTGTTTTATTTCTTGACAAATTAATCAGATAACCAGAATATTTAAAGTTGAGGATCAGGATTAAGTGTACTGAAAGTATAACTTGCCTGCTTTAAGGTAATACAGCGCGCCAATGATTCCATCTCACCTCTACACACAGCTTATCAATGTGATACTGACCGCATCTACCAAAACTCTGCTCTGCTTCGGGAACTACTCACGGCATCAGAGATGTCCCTTTGCGTGCATTTCAATTATGTGATTTCCCAGCACAGTTATTTCATTAAGCGTAATTAAATAAAAGCTTATTTCTCACTACAATTTACCATTCCTAGTTTATATAACCACGGTGGCCAAACCCTGGCTCCCGAGACGCATGCGTCTCTTCTAACATTCTCTTGTGGCTATTAATAAATTATCAGTCTAAATTCAAAATTGGTTAATTTTTATGGCCTGCCTTTTTAATTTTTTCCTAAAAACTTATCTCAGGGATTAAAACAGTTGAAAGGAAATGGATGTGCAGTGGTTGAATTTTGGAAGCAGGCCCCAAAAACGAAAGCATCTAATTAAAAACAATGTTAAAAAAAAGACTGATTTCCATTCTTAGGACACTTATTCTTGTGATACACATTTAACTAAACTTGTGAGAACCGCTTTAATTGGCCTCCTACCAGAATTCAAGCAATTAGCAAGCAAAGTGGACAGTAGAAAAAGTTCACATTAATCAGTTAATTTGTGGTAGTTATACAAATTTTATTAGTGTTCTACAGTAATTGTGATGAGATGTAAGTTTGTGGATAAATCCAATTTTTGCTGAAAAAACTTCACATTTAACCTTAAAAATATATATCCATCTCTTTCCAAAATCTTACCTCAAATGGTGCTACCAACACCCTGGTAGCTGGCCATCCCTGTTCTATAATAAGCTTATACTATGACCAGCCATTTATCACAGGTAGTCAATCCGATATCAGTTGTCAACAAAGCTTACAGGCTTTTAGGTCAATTAGGCCGCTAATTTGAAGCAGTGTCTCGTCATCCAGCCCAAGTTACTTCATATTCTATAATATTGTAGGTCACTTATTGTTTACGTTTGGTAATTTTACTTCCTCTGGCCGTACCTTAGGTAATCTGCCCGTACCTTAGGTACTATAGGTAGAGGAAGGATTGTTTTCGGCCTCAAATTCGAAGTTGAGTTTTTAACATAAATACATGTTTTGAGGTGCCCTGAATAAAAAAATACTATTTTCGGAAACATGTCTGTGTAGATGTCTGTGAACAGCCTAGCTCCAAACTGGAAAATCGTATGAAAACAAAATTTTGTTTATGGGTCAGGTACCTTCTGAGGATGTGACACGAAGATTGGCGACAACTTTCTCTTATATTTAAGGGGACTTTACGTCATGAAGAAAATTTCGTTTTTGCTATTTTCTCAAAAAGGCTCTAAAGATTTCCTTTAAATTTTGTACATGGAGTGCTTATACCAAAAGCTAAAACTTTTATTTGAAAAAATTCTCTGAAGGATGGTTATAAGCCACCCACTATTTGTAGAAACTGTCTTGCCTGGTGAACAACTGAATACGTGCTCTTTCCCGACCTCTTACGCTCGTATCTTCTGTCTATATAAATAAAAACGAATGTATGTCTGTTTGTCCTTTATGCATTACAGCACCATTCATCCGATCGCCATGAAACTTTGGGACGTTGTTGAGTACACTCACACGAAGGTTCCGGGCATAATATTTTATTTTATTTTAGCTTTCGGTCGTGAGTTATGAGTGGAAAACTGGAAGAAATCTTGCATTTTTTCCGCTTTCGAAGCATCAGTTTTCAGTAATACATTTCAATTGTCAAATCAATTGCAGATGGCTTTGCCAACTTTTGTCATACCTTGGAAATAAAAGCATCGCGATCGCTTGAAAGTTGTAAACCCAGTCTGGTCGATTCATTTGTTTATAATGTCAAGGCACGCAGACATCTGAAATTTTCACCCTAGACGGAAGAAGGATAATGAATATAGGCCTGAATGGGCAAACAGTGATCGATTTGGGCGAAACTCACTAAGCAGGGGTTTTCTGGCCAGGGAGCTTGAATCTGACTTTATTTTTCCCATGCTGCGCTTTCTAATAGTTGAATTCACTTCAAAGCGGGATTTTGTAACTGTCACATCAATTAGGCCTATCAAACGTTTAGTTTAGACCTATGAATGTTTTGCGTGCAAAATGTTAGTATCAATTTAATATTTTAATCATTATTTAGCTCTTAATTTTTAATCTTCCGATTAATTATCGTGGGCGAAGCCGCGGGGATCTGCCAGACGTCCCGGTTTGACCGGGACAGTCCCGGTTTTCAGACAAAATCCCGGTGTCCCGGCCGGTTTACTTCACGTCCCGGTAAAAATGGCTCAGGCTATTTGGTCATTTCAAGCCCCTAATCTGATCAAGATTGTTGAGTATGCCTTCTATTTACCTGTGGCATCAGCACCAGTTGAAATAATATGTTCTTTGATGAACAACGTAAGGACTGATGATAGGGGTTTCATGAAGGAATCTACGATTAAAGGCTTGGTGATATGTAAAAATAATATCGGATTAGCTTGTGAAGATGTTTACAACAAGATTAAAACTAAAAAAGACTTTCTAAAAAAGGTCCTAGCCAATGAAAAGCACATGTAAATATTGTTCAAATTTTTATTCCTCATTCAAACTGTTTCTACTTACTTAAGGGTACATGAATTATTTTGAAATTTATGTTTTTTTGTTTATAGCACTAAACAATTGTGCTGAATTTTCTGCATCCATTGATATATAGTTTATATAGGTTTAGAAATTATTTGTACCATTTAAATGAACATTTAAATATGTTGACACGCTCTGAGCCACACCCTTAGAAAGGTCAGATGAGAAATTCACTATTAACTTAAAACTGAATTTCCCGGCAACTCTTATTTTACACACATATTGTTAGGTAGCTCCACAACCATTAGAGATAGAAGGCTGAAATTTTTTACACTAATTTTACATGCATATATGCATAAAGTAGACTACAATGATGCCCATACGTATAAAAGTAAAGAAAATGTGTCATGAAATATTAATCAAATTTAAAGATATTTTATATGCGATATATAAAAATTAATTGCATTAAAAATAATAACTTTAGCTGTATAAAAGTAGTCTACTTTGTAGAAAAAGATGTTCATTATATGATTAAAAAAATGAAAGGTGTCAGAGAAACCTGAAAAATGTTATGCTTATAGGAAGTGATAAGTGCATCTGAATTAATTTTCTTCATGCTCCTATAAAATGTGTATTTTAAAATTAACTTAGTCAATTTTTTATACTTTTATCGGCTAGTTATGTTCTAGTAAGCCTTGTTATAGAATCGTGTAATTTTTGTCCACTTCTGAGTTCATTTTCTTGTAAAATTTTAATATTTTAGAACCTGCATTTTTTTAATCTTTTTGTTGTTGTTCACGTACATATACCCTTAAGTAACTTTTAAATATTAACACGTTAAAAATAAAATGTTTAAATTTATATGCTTATGTCATTTATTATTACCCTTGGTTTAGGTTCCTAATCAGTAACCATTTATTCATAGCATTGAGAATAAACTACCCTCTAAAACACTCTCAAGACCCGCCAAGGGTGTGTACCCTTGAATACCCGCGACGCTGGGGGGCATTCCGGTATCCCGGTTGAACATTTCAGAAATCTGGTAAGCCTAGCTATAAGCTATACAAAGCCATAACTAGCGTTTCCTGAGTGTGATAAGTCGTTCTACCTCATTCCAAATTCTAAATTCCTATATACAGGCCTAGAGTTTGAAATTCGAAAGTCCTTCGTAAGTTATTTTCGAATTTGCAAAATACAAGAGGCCGAGCGACGCCGGGCCTTTTAAGCTAGTTCTATATAAGAATGTGAAGTGAAAAAGATGTATTGTTGGCATTGAAATATCTGAGGGCAATATTCGATGAATTTCGTAAATTATTCCTAACGGCAGAAAGTTCAATAAACGTTTGCAGTCACTTTCTTTTTAGTTTCTCCATAGCCTGCGTTTTTAGTTGCAATATTCAAATAAAAGGCTATAAGGTATTTATAGGATAATTAGCGTAAAACTGTTTGTTGCGTTTCAACACAAGGGTAATATAAAAATCAGTTCTATAACACAAAGTTATATGTAACAAGATCTATGTATTTGTAACAATTTGGGAAAACATGTTACATAATTAAAGTTATATTAACAAGTTATATAATGTAAACGCGGCTTCAACTAGAAACAGAAAATAAAATGAAAATAGCAATATCGTAAAGAGATACACAATTTCTTAGGAATACAAACATATAAGGTCTGTTATTTCTTAATAAATTACATTAAGTTAAAATACAGACAAACATAATTTAATAGGTGGCAAAGTAAATAACAGTATCAAAAACCACAACATACTATGTCGCCTACACAGTAAAGGTAAACTTGTACAGTGGAATAACAATGAACACAAAATTAATTTCCAATAGTGATTTTGTTAATTATTATGAAATGAGAAGACATAGAAGACATAGAAATAGTGATTTCTATAAATAGGTATTAATATTAACTAACTAGTACAAGGTACAAGTTAGTTCAGAAACTAGTTTTAGGAAAGCATAAGTTATAAACAGTTACTTTCTATTTAATTTTGTTAATATACACTCCACCTACGCTCAGTATGTAATAAAATTTTAAGACATCTAACCTATTTTAAAAAACATAATTTATCTCATGACTTTTACCTTGTTTAATGTCATGAGATAAATTATGTTTTTTTTTTTTTTTAATAGGTTCGATGTCTTCAAATTTTATTACATACTGAGCATAGGTGGAGTGTATATTAACAAAATCAAATTATTCAGCTCAGTAGGAATATGGAAATAATTGAAAAGTTATTTTCTAAGCATAAGGTACGTCAGGCAACTCATCATAAAGTAAATATTAATTTACATCTAACGTTGATGAATCATGATAATAATTATCCAATCTGGCATTTGCCTTTGCGACTAGGGAAACCATGAGAAAAACCCAAATCAAATATGTAGGCCAAGGGATTTGAACCTCCCGGATGTTTTTTTCTTTGTTGATACAGTTTTCAATGTTTAAGTGGGAAATTTTTGGACATCCTCCTTACAGCCCTCATCTGGCATCCAGCAATTTTTACTTGTCTCCGAAACTAAAGGACTTTTTGGGTGGGAAAGAGTTCTCAACCAAAGAAGACCTCAAAGCGGTAGTAACATCCTGGCTCGGGCGGTAGAAAAGTATAACATCGGCATTGAAAAACTTGCACTACGTTTCAATAAATCCCTTGACAGCAATGGCAATTACGTTGAGAAATAGAGTAAGGTACTGTATCTTTGTAAATGGAGTTTTGTGGTGATACCATTCATTATTATTTGACTATGCCATATCGTTATTTTCTGGGGGCTTGAAGTTCTAGTAAACTTTTATGATACCAGTACTCGTGTGTAGTAAGTTAATATTTTTAAACCGTTTACGTTACTTGCATATTGGAAAAAATAGTTACAACGTTCTTGAACCGACTCTTCTATTTTCAGACGTTTACCTCCAGAAGAAAATGTACTTTTTGAACAACCGTCTGTACTTGGAACTCATTAGATATAGTGCTAGAGGATTGAAACATGTGTTAGAGAAGAATAAGCAGTAAGACACGAAGCTGATGTACAGCGTCGTAGAAGACCGAGAATCTAGCACTGACCACGCCACCAAGACTCTGACCAGGAAGTTGGGCACGTGGCTGACACAGAACACCACTGTGAGCGCTACCACCATTCCCGCCACTCTAGTCCTCCCTTGCTTCTGAATTGTGGCTTGTGTCTCCCCTGGCATTTCCGCGACGCTCCTGCGCAGATGCAGGGCCATTCTAATGTGCAGGAAACTTATGAGTGCCAAAGGCAAACCACAGTACACGATGAGCTGTGCTGTCCAAACTGTGCGCATGTATTCCTGTCCGTACTCAGGAGCAGCGTTTAGGCACCTGTCGCCAAGCAGAGTAGCCGAGAGTAGTGAAGGAATAGCCAACACAGCTGCCAGAAGCCATACAGCTCCTATGTGAAATATCCTTGGAAAATCGAAGATGCCGTTCTTCCTTTTTACTGAGTGAACAATGGCCACGAACCTTTGCAAAGCGAGAGCCGTGACTGAAAACACACTGACTCCCACTGCAAAATCCCTCACATACATAAACATCTTACATATTACATCCCCCAGTTTCCATGCTGATGAGATGCTGTCAACATAGCTGAGAGGAAGATTGATCACCAAATTCAACACGTCTGCACAAGTGAGATTAACTATGTACGCGTTATGACCTGTGCGCATGTCAGGATTCAGAACGAAAATCATGAAGAGGAGAACGTTGCCCATCACCCCTGTTAGAAAGATGAACAGCAACAACGCAGGAGCCACATATTTCTGCAAAACAATGCCGCTACTGTGATCTGATAAAGGATGTGTTTCTGATAGGTGTATTTTAGTACAGTCAAGTGAGGGGAGGACATCATCCCAGTCTGTACCATTACAGATCACATAACCCTTCACAGTCACATGATAGCTGCGGAGTCTCAGCCACAACTCTTTAACTACACAGTCACAGACTAGAGATCTAACAACAAGCCATACCTCTTTAAGATTCTTCACATGCTTGAAGTTCGAAAGTGGCATTTCTTGGAAGTCGTTTTTTAAAAGATTCAACTCCTCAAGACCCGCCAGGTGTCCCAGCACAGACATTCGTACTGACTGCATGTATCTAGTTTCTACCTCGTACTGCAGAGTTGTTAATGAGTTAAAAGAGAGATCCAAAGATTTCAAATTTGCACATCCTTTAAAAGCGTTCGGTTGTATTTTAGCTATATAATTCACGGCTAAGTCCAGAATTTCTAACGAAACTAACCCCTCACTCGCATCATCACTTCTTGAACTGCTTCCAAACACACCTTCCTGCAATTCTGTCAACTCATTTCTCTGTAAATCGATTACCTTCAGTTTATTCAGCCCTTTGAACACACCAGGCTCAAGGTTCTTAATCTCACATTCAACACAAACGAACTTCTGCAAATTTGAAAGGGGACTAAAGTCTTCTAGGGTTATATTGCTAACATTGCTGGAAATGATTTTCAAGTAAGTAAGAGCAGTAAAGTGCTTGATGTAACGAATCTGCACTCTTTTACGGCTTCTCTTCACTTCGAGATGCTCCACGTGCAGAGTCCTTGCTCTTGATAAAGTCGTTTCGTTAATGTTCCCTTTCAGAAATAGTTTCTTGACTAATGGGACGTTATATAACAAATCAAGTACACTCGTATCTATAGATAATTCTATCACATTCAACATTGCTTTCGCGATATAACTCGAAGAGTCACTTTCAATGCATTTCAGGTTATTGAACTGCAGATATACTTTTCTGAGTCTGTGAAGTCCATTAAACGCCCCCTCCTCAATTGTCTCCAACTCGTTTGACTCCAAATTAAGTTCGATCAATTTAGAAGATTGAAGAAACACGTTTTTGGGTAGTATTTTGATTTTGTTTCCAGTCATAGAGAGGAAACGAAGATTAATGAGCCCTTTAAATGTATTTGTATTTATATTACTAATGCGTAAATAGTCAAGACGCAAGCCAGTGAGTGCATGGAGAGGGCTAAAGGCGCCATCTTCGAGGTAAAGGTCAACGCTAAAGAAGGAAGAATATATTTTCAGCTTTTGAAGCTGTGACAGTCCGTAAAATGTGTCTCTTTCTATATACTGAAAATCACAATTCAACAGGATCAGTTCTTTTAAAAATGTGAGTCCGGTAAATGCTTTAGGGTGAAGTTTCTTCAATTTATAAAGCCCCAAAGACTTCAAATTTCTTAAACCGGACAAAATATTTTCTCCTAACTCTTTAAGGTCAATGTAGAGTTCGCTGAACATGGAAAGGTCTTCAAATGTTTCTGGCTCTAAATATAAAATTCTATTACCATGCAGATCGAGCTTACCTCTTGGCTTCATAAATGCGATGCTGCCAATTGCACCAGTGAGATTATCAGACATCATACCTTGAAACACATCTCCTGGAAGAGAAGTCAAGTTGTTGAACGAGAGGTCCAGATGTCTTATGAGGTAAAGTCCTTCAAATGCTCGCGAAGACAGTTTTGATATATTGTTCCAGGTTAAATCCAGATGGCTGAGCAGTATTGCTCCTTGGAAGGCACCACGATGGATGGTTTCCAGATCATTGCAACAGAGGTCAAGAGATCTCAGTTGGCTCATGTTTTGGAATGCTCCAGGCTGGATACTGCTGAGTCCAGCATGACGGATCTTGAGCGTGATCAGCCCGTGAAGGTTGTGAATTTGAAAGCTGTGAGATGCCAGTTCTGATATGTAGTGCCCTTCTACTTCCAGGTACAGAGTTGTATTTGTACCCTGAGGGAGTCCTTCCATCCTAGCACGGTCACAGCAGATAGACAGCAGATTGCGGAAGCAACTGGAACTTTCCGGGCAACCGTGAACAGATATCCCTACTAGAATCAGTATGACTAGTGTTCCTAGCATATCCTGAAAATGACGAGAACAGAAGATAAGTCCATTAATAAATTACAGTAGTCGTAAGGTGAAGACTTAGCAAACCTCACTCCTAACAAAAAACAGATTAATATCGTAAACCTTGCCCTGGCACAAATAGGAGTAGCATATTAAGTGATATAGGCTACATCATAGTTTCATTAGGCCCGAAAGATTATGAAAATTCATATTTTTAATAATGCACCTATTACATGCTAGTGTTAAAATGTATTCAAGACTTGAAACAAATTGATGGTTAGGCTACAATTCACATATTGTTGCATGTTTTGTTAGTTTTGTGATAATACACATATTTGCTTGTTATTCGAATATTTATGGGTATGTTATTACTTTGTCACATTTTTAACGCCGCATGTGTGACAATTTAAATAGTGTACATTTCTGTGTTAATTCAAACATTTACAGGTATTTGTCTAAGTGAATGTTTTGAGAGCCCACTGTACAATAATTGACAACACGTAGCCTAATGTTTTCGGAACTCATTTTGTAATATTGAAGTGAATTTTCATTTTCAATTTACTAAAATTTGTTGCATTGCTCTTGTTTTTTTAAATGTAATGTAATTTATAATATTTGTTATTTATAATGTAATTCAGCTCCCAAGAAAATATTAATGATATAGCATAGTTAATTGGTTCCGGAGCATATTTTAAAATTTTTAGAGCATATCTGCGTGCATTTTTGGTCTTCAGATAGACCATTAATCTCCGGGTCTTATTACCTTTAAAACTAGAAGAGTGGCAATTTATTATATGTGAGCATGTTTTGTTAGTACAATGTTTCGAACCGGAAGTTCTTTATGCCATTCAAAATCATTGATATCCTGACGGATTTGATATTGTAAATTTTTATAATGTATGCTCTCGTACATTAATTTCCATTACCGTTCTGAGAAAATATAATATGTATGTTACCATTGATTCCTGTTCTCCGAGTAAAAAGACGAAAAAATATTTCGACCAATCAAACAAACTCCATTTAAAACCAATTAGTAGTTACCATTTAATGATATAAGTTATTAAATTCAAGTAACCTAGAAGTCATGCAAATTGTGAATCAAAGAAAAAATCGATATATATACATATATGCATATATAAAGTAAAGTAAAGTGTTCCCTATTACAGGCCATGGAGGCCCAGAGTGTTCCAGGAGGCAGAGGTTCCCAGATTTTTAGACATTCGGCACATGAAGGTAGTAAGGTTGTCAGCCTTACGCACCGGCCGCCTTTACCCCCAGGATTGCTCCTGGTACTCATTTAAGTTAGAGGCTGAGTCGACCCCAGGGCAATAGTGCCACCAGAAGGATTAGACCAATTGAAAAACTCCAACGACCTCATCGGGAATCGAACCCGCGACCTTCCGGTTTGTAGCGCAGCGCCTCAACCACTACGCTACGGCGTACCCCTTATGCATATATATATATACGTATATTTATATATATACATCTATATATGTGTGTGTGTGTGTGTGTGTGTGTGTGTGTGTGGTCGCTGTAATGGTCGCGCTGTGTGCGGTTATTACCAACACTTTTTATGGGCTGTTTGATTTTTTATTAACCTCCTTGCTACTGCTAATAATATTGTGCCATTAATATATTATGTGTTAACCGAGATCTAAATTGCTTCACCTCACACAAAATTATACATTATAGCTCATTTACCCTATCGCTGTATCGAGTGATTAATTACTTTTGGTTAAAGAAGCAGTAAATATATTTCAGTGTTCAGTCCTTATGAACTTGCATAATAAGAGTGAACGCAGGTGCCATAAAATGAAAGAGTTAAATTAAAAACTATACTATGACGATAGACTCTTGTGATTGGTTGAAATTCCACATACAGTACAACTCCAATTATCCGAATTCCAACTATCCGGATCGCTTTGAGGCCGTATTCATGTGGTTTATACAACAGCGAACGTTGGGAAACCCTCTTTCAGGGTCGAATATTTTCCCAAAAAGCAAAACTTCTAGCCTTCAAAATTGACAGTTTGACAGTGAAGCAATTGAATCTGACTAATATGTTTAATATGTTGCACTTTATGTAAGTATATTATGCTACTGTACAATTTAGTTGTTTTATAACGAAATTACCTTCTTTCATTATTCATCCTATTATCCGGATACTTGTTTATCTGGATTGGGTCCGGTCCCAATTGATCCGAATAACTGCAGTTCTATTGTATTTTTATCCTGGATTGGTCACTCGTTCATGAGCTAAATAGTCTGTCAAAAACTATAGTTAGAACCGAATTTCTTTCATATCTATAGCGTCAACTGAGAATAATATTAATAATAACAAAATAAGATGAATAACACTAATAATAATAATAATAATCTCTTTAATGATTCTTGAAGACTCTTCTTGTAATTTGATTGAAGTATAATATATTGTCTGTAATTAACTGAATATGGCCTTATCAATGCGTTATTCTTTGTATCCTTCATCCATAGGAAATCTATGCATTTTAAATTAGGAGAAAGAAACTTTTTAATAGTGCGATTAGCAATGAAAGAAGTGCGTCTATCAGAAGTAATAAAATAAGAGGTAACAGTTTATTGCTTCTACGGTAACTTTCTTTCTTTCGTTGCGCGTTGACGAATAGAGACTGCAAAATTATAAATTTTATCAGTGAGTAATCAATGTCACTGATTGGCGCTCTACTCGTCGATAGTCTACAGTTTTCATAAGAAAACAAAAAAAAATCCTCTTTTATTTGACATGTGATACCTTTTTAGTTCTGTTTGCAGTTAAACAGCTAAAAATAGACCATTTTTACATTGAATGAGTTTCTACCGCAACCTACCCGTAACTTGAACAACTCAGGTGCAGTTAAGTCATTTCTTTCGAGGTTTCTAATGGTCGACTGGCGATAGACCAGAAACAAACAGAAATTCAGCATTCAATGTAGATTTTCTCTTTCTACATTCTGAACTTATCGCCTGAAACCGGGACTTCAAGCATCCCGGGGAGTGTATGCCGGGAACAGGTATTTTGGAGTCAATATCGGGACAGTCCCGGTGGTCACCCTGATAAAGAGTAGTGTGTGTGTGTT
This sequence comes from Ectobius pallidus, assembly GCA_964059195.1. Taxonomy (NCBI): domain Eukaryota; kingdom Metazoa; phylum Arthropoda; class Insecta; order Blattodea; family Ectobiidae; genus Ectobius; species Ectobius pallidus. The sequence goes on from CAXKWD010000007.1 coordinate 145,090,514, forward strand.
TTTGAAACAGATTAGTCTATTACCATAATATTTAAAGTTGAGGATCAGGATTAAGTGTACTGAAAGTATAACTTGCCTGCTTTAAGGTAACACAGCGCGCCAATGATGCCATCTCACCTCTACACAAGGCTTATCGGTTTGATACTGAAACTTCTGCTGGTGAACTCTGCTTCGGGAACTGCTCACGGCATCAGGGATGTCCCTTTGCGTGCATTTCATTAAAGTGAATTCCCAACACATTTATTTCATTAAGCGTAATTAAATAAAAGCTATTTCTCACCACTCCAATTTAGCATTCCTATCTTATATAACCACGGCACAGTGGTCCAAAACGCGAATCTAGCGGGACAAAATTAATTTATGTTTTGAAACTATACCCTTACATATAATCAGTGATGGAAAAAGTACAAAAACAAAGTAATTTGGCTGAATTACAACCACCCAAGAGACATTTTACTTAATTACAATTAATTACAATTACTTTTTCAGAAAGTAATCAGTAAAATTACAATTACATTTACAATTACTTTACAAAATGGCAGTACTTAAAAATTCCTTGTTTTTGGTTTGTTTTGGGCACAAGTCCAAATGATTAATGAACAATCAAGAAATCATATCATTGAGAATATTTTTTGAAACATTGAATAACTTCTTGTTAATATTAACTCTAATTTGGATATTAGTTGCAAAAACAGTAATGATAACGATATAGCAAGCGAGAATGATACTAATACTAACGACTACTAAATTGTAACAATTACAATTTTATTTAGAGAAGTAAATTACAAGTAGAAATTACATTTAAAAAAAAAGTATTGATTACAAGTAAATGGGACCAAAAAAGGAATTGTTACTGTAATCCGATTACTTTTACTCAATTACTTCCTATCACTGCATATAGGCCTACAATGTAAAGAAACGCACTTAAACATTTCAATTTGCTCTATAAATATATCAATATATATTTATACCTGTATATACATGCACACATTTAGGTCTATATAAATACATGAAACACACATAGGCTGCATACAAGCATACTTACATAAGTAAACGCGCACAGAATTATGTACATAATATAATGTTCATATAGTTTAAGTTCTCTTTTCAAAATTCTAGTCATCGTCATCATTATTTTCTTCTTTATTTTGTACGTCTGGAGAATCTAACGGGACAGAATTATTTGCATCTTGAATATACACATACACAGAACACAGAATGTACCATATTTGTACATATTAATTTATTATGTCAATCAGTGGACAGAAACTCAATTAGCTGTACGCAGTCAAATCTTTACTTCCTCAGTTCCAGGAAACATTTGCCCTATTTCAGTTACAGCACAAAGAAACTGTTTGCGGATTAGGGAGCAATAGTAATGTATTCGTTTGTAGAAAACGATGGTAATGGATAAAATCATTTACTTTAGATAAAAACACACATACACACATAAGCCTACATACATATATACATACGAATACAACAAAATGTGTTATGATACCATACTATAAGATTACAGTTCTATTTTCAAAATTTTAATCGTAATCATCAATATCATCTTTTTCTTCACCATTTTCTTCATAATATTCATCATCACCTTCTTCTTCTTCATCATCATCATCTACATCAACTTCTTCTAGAGGTGAGGAAATTTTCTTCTGTTCTTTTCTGTTGATTTTGATTAAATGTGATTCTTTTAAGAGCTGTCGAACTTCCAAGAGTAGACTGTATTGCTTCTTCTGGGGCAAGGGGCGTATATCTGATATCAAAGGATTTGAAGTGATGAGCAGGCTTTAAAACTTAGTGCCCGATCGAATATGTTAACAGCAACCGTACTGTACCGACTTTGCTCGGCGTATGCCCTAGCTACCATATGCTAGTTCACGTGATAGTAAACAAACCGGAATACATATATAGGAAGACCACAAAATAACTTCTCATTATCTAAACTCACATTACAAGCATGCAAAACGATACTTTCTCCTCTTTGTGTATAATAGTCCCTCCCAAATGTTTCAATATATGTTTGCGTTTTAGAACACTTTACTTTCGGCATGCCGAACACGTATTATAAATTTAAACACTCACAATGAAAAGGTACACTGTTGACCAATTTGAAAGGCACCGTACTATGAGCTCATTCACTTCTCGGTACTACTATCAATGACTGTCTTATCAGCCTACGCAATCACCCTCCACCCCCTATACTCAGGTTGTTGGTAACCGGAATCAACTCCCTCTGTGAATTCGAGCACTAAGTTTTAAAACCTGGACTGATGAGCAGTAGATTAAGAACACTACCTTCAGAAAATAATTTTCTCCGTATTCCAACATTTGATGAAGATGAAGCATTCTGTGGATGAAATTTCATCACACTTTTCGGGAATATTAGTTAAGAATTTAACCATTTTGTATATTTAACCACAAAGCTATAATGTTTTCTACCACATTGTTTCCAGCGTTTCCGGAAATCAGATTTAAACAATAATAGCACTCTTTAAATTTCCTTTAAGGCAACAGTATTGCAGTCCCGCAATTCAATTTTTTTTCACGTAATTACACAAATCTTGCCGAGTGTTCTTCCTGAATAATTTGAATAATTCCATGCGGGTCATAACCCGTAATTTACTTCTAGTGTGTGACATTCTACTTTTTTGGATCCATTGTTTTCCCTAAAATATATATAAAAAGACTGTAGAATATTTTCATAAGTTTTATGAAAATTAACTAATTAAATATTTTTGGAACATTTTTAATTTGTTAAAATTAATTGAATACTTTTATATATTTAAAATTACTCAAATATCTAATAAACATATTCTGCAAGAAGCAATTTTATTTATTGGATTCTTGGAAAGAAATATATTTTCATAAAAAGGCGCAACTTGCGCACTTTGCGATTCAAAACAACTTATAGCCAATGAATTTAACAATGATCTGGTGAATTTTCAAAGTGCTATTCAGATATATATTTTTTATAAGTCAATTTAAAGTTTTTGAAAAAATAAATTCACTTTTTTATCTTTAAAGAATACAAAATAATACGACGGGCATACAATTATGTAGTTATGTATTCTTGTTATACCAAAAAGTTTCACATACCTTGGATTAAATTATCCAGTAGTAATAAATTCCTTCACTAGCTCACACTTGCTTCCAGCCACTAACAAACCTTACTGAGAAATAAACCGTCTGATGCCTGACGCATGATCGGCAAACCTTTATTAAACTTCGAGGATGTATCATGCTGTCATACATCAAAGTACCCTTATTTAAAGGTTAATTGGCGATAAGGGGATATGTTTTCTGCATTATCGGACTCTTGTTACTTAATTTTACAAGGGTGACCAAAATGAGTTTTTGTGCTTTTGTATTAATGTATAGAAAATAAAACATTATTGGAAAATATTATCAACATATTAGGTAAGTAAACATATTATTCAAATTGTAATTATTTATTATATTATGCCTTTTACTGAGACTTAAAAGTACATAGCACCTTGTAACGTGAGTTACCAGAAACATTGAAAAGTTGTTATTAAGGTTTTCACATTTAGTTTATAAACTAAACTAAACTAAACTAAACTCCGTGGCGCTACATCCCTGGAGGGACTTGGCCTACCACCCGACCGCTGCGTCATCTCCCGTAGGCAAATGGCAGGATTGGGGGGCATGTGGTCAGCATGCCGACTCCCACGGCCGTTAATGGTGGTTTTCCTGACCGGAGCCGCTACTTCTCTATCAAGTAGCTCCTCAATTTTGAATCACGAGGCTGAGTGCACCCCTACCAGACCTCCCTACCTCAGAAAAATCCGAGGAGGTACCGGGAATCGAATCCGGGCCGACGGATCTGTAGTCAGCGACGCTAACCACAAGACCACGCCAGCGGACCACATTTAGTTTATAGAAACAAAAAATTAATTCCGTTTCATACTTGTTGGTTCAAAAAACACTAGCATTGATTTGAGTTTCCATGCATATCCTAGAAGTCATACATTTATTTTCAATTTGTGTACCATTGATGCTTCCTAGCACAGTTAAATACAAACTTTAACTTAAAAGTAGAAAATGCAACCAGCTTTTCATAAATACAGCAGGCAGGTTGATACCTAATTTCTAGATAACATTGTCTCCATACGTGCTTTTCATTGAAATATTAAGTTTTGGACTTTTGGATTATTTTTCAGCCATGCGTTTATCTGTAGCAGAAAAAATTGAAAGGCGGAGACAGAAGTTAAAGGATGAGGAAAATTATCTATAATAATGAAAGGAAACGTTTGTTTTTTTAATTATTTAGCTCATAATTTGTGATTTTTAAATTTGAATTATTTACTGTTGCCGAAGCTGGGGGCACCTGCTAGTAAAGATTATAAGAAAAAGCAAAAACAATGTATGAAAAACTAAGAGAAAAACAAAAGCAAGAACTAGCTTCAATGAGGGAATGGAAAAGAAATGCAATTAAACAGGAAGAAAGAAAAAATACAAGGATAGAAAGGCCTGATGAAGCTGAGTCTTCAAGTTTTTGTAGTGCTGGAATATCACACAGAATTTATTTTTAACGTCAGAGTTCCCAACCGATGAAAACCTCAAAGCGGCAGTGACATCTTGGCTCAGATCTTTGGCGGTAGAAGAGTATAACATCGACATTGACAAACTTGTACTACGTTTCAATAAATCCCTTGACAGCAATGGCGATTACGTTGAGAAATAGAGTAAGGTACTGTATCTTTGAAAATGGTGATACCTTTCATTATTATTTAAATATGCCAAATCGTTCTTGACTTTATGGACGATCCTCGTAACTGGGGGGTTGAAGTTCTACTAAACTTTTATGATACCAGTACTCGTGTGTAGTTAGTTAATAATGTTATACCGTTTACGTTACTTGCATATTGGAGAAAATAGTTACAACGTTCTTGAACCGACTCTTCTATTATCTGACGTTTACCTCCAGAAGAATGTGTACTTTTTGAACAAGCGTCTGTACTTGGAACTCATTAGACATAGTGCTACAGGATTGAAACATGTGTTTGAGAAGAATAAGCAGTAAGACACGAAGCTGATGTAGAGCGTCGAAGAAGACTGAGACTCTAGTACTGACCACGCCACCAAGACTCTGACCAGGAAGTTGGGCACTTGGCTGACGCAGAACACCGCTGTGAGCGCCACCACCATTCCCGCCACTCTAGTCCTCCCTTGCTTCTGAATTGTGGCCTGTGTCTCCCCTGGCATCTCCTCGATGCTCCTACGCAGATGCAGGGCCATTCTAATGTGCAGGAAACTTATGAGTGCCAAAGGCAAACCACAGTATACGATGAGCTGTATTGTCCAAACTGTGAGCATATATTCCCGTCCGTACTCAGGAGAAGCGTTCAGGCACCTGTCGCCAAGCAGAGTAGCCGAGAGTAGTGAAGGAATAGCTAACACAGCTGCCAGAAGCCATACAACCCCTATGTGAAATATCCTTGGAAATCCGAAGAAGCCGTTCTTCCTTTTCACTGAGTGAACAATAGCCACGAACCTTTGCAAAGCGAGAGCCGTGACTGAAAACACACTGACTCCCACTGCAAAATCTCTTACATACATAAACATCTTACACATTACTTCTCCCAGATTCCATGCTGATGAGATGCTATCAACATAGCTGAGAGGAAGATTGATCACCAAATTCAACACATCTGCACATGTGAGATTAACGATGTACACGTTATGACCTGTGCGCATGTCAGGATTCAGAACGAAAATGAAAAAGAGGAGCACGTTACCCACCAGCCCTGTTAAGAAGACGAATATCAACAACACAGGAGCCACATATTTCTGCAAAACAATGCCGCTACTGTTTTCTGAAAAAGGATGTGTTTTTGATAAAAGTGGCCTAGTGCAGTCAAGTGAGGGGAGGACATCATCCCAGTCTGTACCATTACACTCCTGAGAACCTAGAAGATACACATGATAGCTACGGAGTCCCAGCCAAAACTCTTTAACTCCACAGTCACAGACTACAGAGGTAAAATCAAATGACAGCACGTTAAGATTCTTCACTTGCTTGAAGTTCCAAAGTGGCATTTCTTGGAAGACGTTTGAGTCAAGATATAAATTCTCGAGACTTGCCAGGTGACCTAGCACAGACATTCGTACTGACTGCATGTATCTAGTTTCTACTTCGTACTCCAGAGTTGTTAATCTGTTTTCAGAGAGATCCAAAAATTTCAAATTCACACATCCTCTGAAAGTGTTTAGTTGTATTTTAGCTATAGAATTACGGGACAAGATCAGTTCTTCTAACGAAACTAAGCCCTCACTCGAATCATTACTTTTTGAACTGCTTCCAAACACACCTTCCTGCAATTCTGTCAAATCATTTCCAATTAAATTTATTACCTTCAGTTTATTCGGCCCTCTGAACACACCAGGCTCAAGGCTCTTAATCTTGCATTCAATACACTTGAACTCCTCCAAATTTGAAAGAGGACTAAAGTCTCCAAGGATTATATTGCTTACATAGCTCAAAATGAATTCCAAGCTAGTAAGAGCAGTAAAATGATTGAAGTACCGAATTGCCACTCTCTTAGAGTTATTCCACACTTTTAGATGCTCCAATTGCAAACTGCTTACTCTTGACAAAGTCGTTTTGTCAAGATCCCCCAAGAGGTATAGTTTCTTCAGTAATGACACGTTATATAACAAATCAAGTACACTCGTATCTACAGATAACTCTATGACATTCAACATTGCTTTCGCGATATAACTCGAAGAGCCATTTTCCATGTATTTCAGTTCATTGCACCGCAGATTTACTTGACTGAGTCTGTGAAGTCCACTAAACGCACCGTCCTCAATTGTCTCCAACTCGTTTTCCTCCAAATTAAGTTGTCTGAGGCTGTAAAGTCCATTAAACGCACCTTCCTCAATTGTCTTCAAGATGTTGGATCTCAAATTAAGTTTTGTGAGTCTGTGAAGTCCATTAAACGCCCCCTCCTCAATTGTCTCCATCTCGTTTGACTCCAGATTAAGTTCGATCAATTTAGAAGATTGAAGAAACACGTTTTTGGGTAGTATTTTTATTTTGTTTCCAGTCATAGTGAGGAAACGAAGACTGGTGAGTTCATTAAATGTATTTTTATTTACGTTACTTATGCGTAAATCTTCAAGACGCAAGTCAGCGAGTGCATGGAGAGGGCTAAAGACGCCATCTTCGAGAATAAGATCAATGTTGTCGTTCATTAAATGTATAATATTCAGCTTCTGAAGCTGTGACAGTCCGCAAAATGTGTCTGTTTCTATATACCGAAATTGAATCATTTTCAGGGTCAGTTCTTTTAATAATGTGAGTCCGGTAAATGCTTTGGAGTGAAGTATCTCCACCCTTGAAACTATCAACAACTTCAAAATTCTTAAACCAGACAAACCATTTTCTTCTAACTCTTTAAGACGAATCTCGAGTTCGCTGAACATGGAAAGATTTTCAAATGTTCCTGGCTCTAAATATGAAATTTCATTAAACGACAGATCGAGCTTACCACTTGGCTTAATAAATGCGATGCTGCAAATTACGCCAGTGAGATTCTCAGACATCATACCGTGAAACACATCTCCTGGAAGAGAAGTCAAGTCGTTGAACGAGAGATCCAGATGTCTTATGAGGTAAAGCCCTTCAAATGCTCGCGAAGACAGTTTTGATATCTCGTTGAAGGATAGGTCTAGACGACTGAGCAGTATTGCTCCTTGGAAGGCACCACGAGGGATGGTTTCCAGATCATTGCAACAGAGGTCAAGAGATCTCAGTTGGCTCATGTTTTGGAATGCTCCAGGCTGGATAGTGCTGAGTCCAGAACTCTGGATCTTGAGAGTGATCAGACCATGCAGGTTGTGTATTTGAAAGCTGTGAACTGCCAGTTCTGATACGTTGTGATTCTCTACTCTAAGGTACAGAGTTCTATTTGTACCCTGAGGGAGTCCTGACATATTAGCGTAGTTACAGCAGATAGACAGCCGATTGCGGAAACAACTGGAACTTTCCGGGCAACCGTGAACTGATATCCCTACCAGAATCAGTATGAGAAGTCTTCTTAGCATTTCCTGAAAATGATGAGAATAGAAGATATAGCAGCTTTAAAGGTAATAAGACCCAGAAGTTAATGGCCTATCAGAAGACCAAAAATGCACGCCGATTTGCTCTAAAATAGGTAAATTATGCTCCGAAATCAATTAAGTATGCTCTGTCGATTATATTTTATTGGGAGCTGAATTACATTATAAATTAAAATTGCATAAATTACGATACCATTTCAATTATTTTCACCTTCCTACTGAGCTGTATAATTTGATTTTGTGAATATAAAGTCCACCTATGCTCAGTATGTAAGAAACGTTTTAGACATCTAACCTATTTTTAAAATAACATAATTTATCCTATGACATTTTACCTCGTTTAAAAGCAGCATAAGCTACTAGTCTATAAATATATAAAAACTTTATGTACATATGATACAATAGTCGTAACCTATTAAAATTCTTAACTCATTTAAAAATATGTTTAAATTCCTAAAAAAGTTTCAAGTCTTATAATAAAAAGCAGATGTCTTCTTCTTACACGACGTGTTTCGACGTTAATTCGTCATCTTCAAGTGTATATTTTGGGTACTCGTGCAGACAGAATAGCTGTAGGTTACATGCTTATCGGTGGGTTGTTGGACGTGCACAGATATGCACAGTATTTAAATTCTTTCACTAATGCCGTTAAAATATGACAAATAATAAAGTATGCATAAATATTTGTATTATCATAAAACATGCAACAATATGTAAATTGTAACTATCAATTTTTACTTCCTCTGCCCGTACCATAGGTAGGCCTACTATAGGTAGAGGAAGTATTGTTTTCGACCCCAAAATTCGAAGTTGAGTTTTTAGCATATATACACGTTTCAAGGCCCCCTGAATCCAAAAATACAATTTTTTGAAGCATGTCTGTGTGTCTGTCTGTCTGTCTGTCCGTCTGTCCGTCTGTCCGTCTGTCTGTCTGTCTGTGAACACTCTAGCTCCAAAACGGAAAATCGTATGAAAACAAAATTTCGTATTTGGGTCAGGTACCTTCTGAAGATGTGAGGATAAGATTGGCGACTATTTTCTCTTATTTTTAAGGGGACTTTACATGAAGAAATTTTCGTTTTTCGCGATTTTCTCGAAAACGGCTCTAACGATTTTCTTTAAATTTTGCACAAGTGTAGCTTATAGTGAGAGCTAAAACTTTCATTTGAAACTTTTTTTCGAAAAAAATTCTCTGATGGCAGTTACAAGCCACCTACTGTTCACCCACTGTTTGTAAAAAGTTTGTGTTGTGTGGTTAACAATTGAATACACACTCTTTCACGGCCTCTTATTCTATATAAGAATGAAGTGAGAAAGACATATTGAAGGGAAATATTCGATAAAGTTCGGAAATTATTCTTAACGACGGAAGTTTCAATAAATGTCTGCAGTCACTTGTTTTTGTTTGCTATATAGTCTGCACTTTTATTAGTCGCATCATTTTCAAAGAAGAGGTTATGAGGTATTTATCGTATAATTAGCGTTAAATTGTGTCTTGCGTTTCTGTACAAGGATATGTGAATACTCCTAACTTTTATTTGGGCAGAGGAAGTTATGTGACTTTCACATCAGATTTTTTTTCATGTCTTGAACACACTTTAACTTTAGCATGCAATAGGAGCATTATTATAAATATGAGTTTTCATAAACTTTCGGGCCTAATGAAAGCATGATGTATATCACTGAATAATAATTATGTTACTCCTAGTTTGTGCCAGGGCAGGAGAAGGTACTTCAGTTTAAGATATTATGTTTTGTATTAGGAGAGAGTTTTGGTAAGTCTTCGTCATAGGACTACTGTAATTAATGGGACTTAAGAGTAGTAATTTATTGTATGTGAGCTTGCTGTGTTAGTACAATGTTTCGAGCCAGAAGTTCTTTATTCCATTCTAAATCATTAATATTCTGGCACATTTCATATTTTATAGTTTTATAATCTAAGCTCTCGTACATTGATTTCCATTACCGTTCTGCAAAAATATAATATGTATGTTACCAGTGAGTCCTGTTCAGCGAGTAAAAAGACGAAATAATATTTCGACCAATCAAACAAATTTCATTTAAAGCTAATTAGTAGTAACTACTTAGTGGTATGACTGACTGACTCGTTCATTTAACCCCTATGGTGGGGCATAGGGCCTCCAAGTGGAGGTTCCATTGCCTATACTAATTTTATAACGCTTATTTTCCGAGAGAGGGCAGAGGGACATATAAGTTATTAAATTCAAGTTACCTAGAAGTCATGCGAATGGTGAATCAAAGTGTACACACACACACACATATATATATATATATATATATATATATATATATATATATATATATATATATATATAGGCTATATATACACACACACACACATATGGTGGCTGCAATGGTCACGCTGCGTGCAGTTATTACCAACACTTTTCATCGGCTGTTTTATTTTTTATTAATCCCCTTGCTGCTGCTAATAATATCGTCCATTAATATTTTATGTGTTATCCGAGATCTAAATTGCTTCACCTCACATAAAATTATACATTATTGCTCATTTACCTTATCGCTATATCGAGTGATTAATTACTTTTCGTTAAAGAAGCCGTGAAGATGTTTCAGTGTTCAATCCTTATGAATTTACGTAAAACAGTGAACGAAGGTGCCATAATATGAAAGTGATAAAATTAAAATCTATACCATGACGAAAGACTCCTGTGATTGGTTGAAATTCCAAATATTCTTATCGTGGATTGATCACTGATTCATAAGCTAAATAGTCCGTCAAAAACTTTAGTTACAACCAAATTTCTTGCATAGTCAACTTAGAATAATAGTAATAATAATAATAATAATAATAATAATAATAATAAAATAGGAGACGGAAACGGAAGGTTTTGTAGCAGCCATACAAGATCAAGTAATACTAACGCGCAGCTACCGAAAGAGAATCATTAAGCAGATGGTAGAAAACATCATCTGTCGTATGTGTGGGAAAGCAGAAGAATGTATAAGCCATATTATATCTGGATGTGAGGTGATGGTACACGAGCAATACCTTGATCGTCATAATAAGGTAGACAATATTATTCACCAAGACCTGAAAAACATGTACTTTGAAAAGGAACCTACGGTGCCCTGTTATAAATATGTTCCTACTGCTGTATGTGAGGAACATAAAGCGAAATTGTACTGGAATAGGTAGATCGTCACAGATAAGTCCATACAAAATAATATTCCAGATATTGTGCTTTCCTTGAAGGAAGAAAAACTCACCTACATCATCGACATTGCGGTTCCGCTAGCAGCCAATGTAGAAAAAGTTTATGGGAAAAAAATGAATAAATACATACCGCTTGCTGATGAGATCAAGGCTATGTGGCATAGGCCTATGGACACTGTACAGATTGTGCCTATTGTGCTGGGATGTACTGGTGAGATTCCCTTCAAGCTTCAAGACAGTTTAAAGCGATTAAAAGTACAGAAATATTAATTGTACTTATCTATGCAGCGTGCGGTAATCCTAGAAACGTGTAACATCGTCAGAAGAGTCCTTGGGGGGGGGGGGGGGGGAAGTGGACCAGTAGAAGTTGTGTACAACAGAACAGTTGTTCTTACTATATACATTTACAGTGTACTTACCTGCGTGTAAAGCTGTATGTACATATATATAGGCCTACCTGTTTTGTTAAACAGAGAAATAAATAAAAATAATAAAATTCTCTTTAATGATACATGAAAACTTTCCTTGTTATTTGGTAGACGAATAATATGTTGTCTGTAATAAACTAAATATGGCCCTATCTATGTATTATTCTTTGTACCCTTCATCCATAGGAAATTTATAAATTTTAAATTAGGAAACTTTGTAATAGTGCGATTAGCAATCAAAGTAGTGCGCCTATCAGAAGTAATAAAATAAGAGGTAACAGTTTATTGCTTCTACGGTAACTTTCTTTCTTTCCTTGTGCTTTGACAATATAAAGATAGAGTGACCAATTTTTTAGAATGCCAAACCGAGACACATTTTCCAGTGGTGAGCTGGAAGAGGAGAACACACAGACAAAAGTAAAAGATCATGAGATATGTCGATTTATCATATTATTGTTAAATTTGTTTTATAGGCCTAAGATTACAAATAAAATGCTACTTTCTTTTCCTATAATACTTTTCTGAACTACTTGCAGTTTTTAAAACTTTTTTTTTCTCCTTGACATAGTGGTAGAACTGAGTATACTGGAATTTAAAGTTAACCCTAACTTGAAGCTCAGCTTTTATTAAGCTTACATTACACTTGTTCCTCGTCTCTGTCCAGTGGACGACAACAAGCTAAATACGCTGTCTCCAGAGTATTTGAACAGGGGATATAATGGGATTTTACTAATAAGTTGTGTTAAATTCTTTAACTTGCACTACTTGTCTTCAAGGAAAATGATTGAAGTACAGAAAGAAGTTGGAATGTTCAAATCAAAGTTTTCTTCAAGACATGCTAGAGTTTGTAATCGTTTAATATGGCTAGGCCCTTAATAAGTTTAATAATTACCATAATAAACCTGCGGTTAATTTGAATATTATAATTAATAGTTATAATAAAATAAATCTTAAAAGGATATGGTAGAATACATTTATTAAACATAATACATATTTAAGTGGAATCAATATTAAATAGAATATTGTAGTAATAGTGAAGAATATTTTCAGCGGTAAAGTAATTCTATTGAATGCAGACAGAAACCCCTGTGAGCCTATAAGGAATTTGGTATCAGGTAGTCATTTCACTGCAAGTAGCATGGCCCAAATAAAAATATATAAACCGATACAGTTAGTCATTATGGTGGTGGACATTTGATAATTCTATAAAAGATTCTTTAATCGAGTAGTAGAGCAAATAGAATTAAAGTACTGTAAACCATGTTGGGTTCTGGCCTATCCTATTCAAGCTTTCAGAAGTTTTGGGTTCATTAAGAAAACCCGTTAAATTATTCTGTTAGGACACTCTGCCTGGATCATTGCTGCGAGTTGTACGCAGAAGAAAGCCGCTCCGATCATGAGTTATAGTTAGTTATATACTTACTTTTACTTTTGAGGGCGTATCCACTTTTAAATTATTACCCTTTATTCCTATTCTCCATCTACGCCTATCATTCCAATCTCCTTCCACCAGTTCCCTCTCATCCATCATCCGTGATATTCCAGACTTCCAAGGTGTTCTAGGACGTCCCCGTTTCCTTCTGCCCCCTGGAGACCACATTACCAAAATATTTGACCATCTCTTCTCGTCCATCCTTCTCACATGGCTATACCACTGGAGTTTTCGACACTCAATTCTTTCAATCACGGATTCCTCCATATCCATTATCCTTCTAATATCTTCATTCCTTCTCTTCTCCAACCTGGACACTCTGGCACCCCTCCGCATTCCATCCATTTCAACTGCCTGTATCTTGCTTTCTTGACCCTCCGAAAAACTCCGACCTTCTGCCCCATATGTCAATATACTTTCTACTATGACCTGGAGAATTCTCTTTTTGTTTGCAACACTATTGCCCTATTCCATAATACTCCATTCAGCATCTTTACCGCTCCTCTGCCCTGCATTATTCTATAATCCACATCCACTTTACAGCTTCCAGACTCATGAAGAATTGTTCCCAGGTATTTAAATTCTTTCACCGATTTAATTAGTTATATTAAGTTAGTTAAATTAATGATCACCTCAAGTCACTATACAGTCAAGCTTCGCGTGCTTATAATTAATTATCAGCCGTCACGTTTTCACACAAAGTCATACGATCAGTGACATTTGTAGTCTTGCACAATACCACAAATGTTAAGTAACTAAAACTATGTTAAGCAAAATAAATAACATTGTAAAGTAAATTGTCCGATATCCCCTGTTGGAGTCTCGGGCTCTTTTAAATTTTACTGTCACTGATTGGCGCTCTACTCATCGACAGTCTAACGTTTTCCTAAGAATACTAAAAAAATCATGCTTTATTTGACATTTCATTTTTGTGATACTTTTCTTACTTAGATTGCAGTTAAATAACAAAAATATATACCATTTTTATGTTGAATGAGTTTCTACCGCAACTACTCAAATCTTGAACAACTCTGGTGCAGTTAAGGCATTTCTTTCGAAGCTTCTAACGGTCGACTGACGACAGACCAGAAGGAAACAGAAATTCAGCATTCAATCCAGAATTTTCTCTTTCTGCATTCTGCACTTATCGCCTGAAACCGGGACTTCAAGTATCCCGGAGAGAGTATGCCGGGACCAGGTATTTTGGAGTCAATATCGGGACAGTCCCGGTGGTCACCCTGATAAAGAGTCTTGTGTGTGTGTTTTTTTTTGTAATAGATTAGTCAGATTACTTTAATATTTAAAGTTGAGGATCAGAATTAAGTGTACATAAAGTATACTTGCCTGGTTTAAGGTTATACAGCGCCCCAATGATTCCATCTCACCTCTACACACAGCTTATCGGTGTGTTACTGAAACTTCTGCTGGTGCACTCTGCTTCGGGAACTACTCACGGCATCAGGGATGTCCCTTTGCGTGCATTTCATTAAGGTGAATTCCCAACACAGTTCGTTCATTAAGCATAATTTAATAAAAGCTATTTCTCACTAGGCCTACTCCAATTTGCCTTTCCTAGGTTTTATAACCATGGTGGCCAAACCCTTGCTCCCGAGCCGCTTGCAGCTCTTCTAACGTTCTGTTGTGGCTATTAAAAAATTATCAGTCTAAACTGAAAACTGCTTAATTTTTATTGCCTGCTGTTTTAATTTTTTCCTAAAAAGTGATCTCAGGGATTAAAACAGTTAAAAGGAAATGGATGTGCAGTGGTTGAATTTTGGAAGCAGGCCCCAAAAACTAAAGCATCTAATTAAAAACAATGTTAAAAAAAAGACTGATTTCCATTTTTAGGACACTTATTCCTATGATACACATTTAACTAAACTTGTGAGAACCGCTTTAATAGGCCTCCTACCAGAATTCAAGCAATTAGCAAGCAAAGTGGACAGTAGAAAAAGTTCACATTAATCAGTTAATTTGTGGTAGTTATACAAATGTTTATTAGTGTTCTACATTAATAGTGATGAGATGTAAGTTTGTGGATAAATACAATTTTTGCTGAAAAAACTTCACATTTAACCTTAAAAATATATATCCATCTCTTTCCAAAATCTTACCTCAAATGGTGCTACCAACACCCTGGTAGCTGGCCATCCCTGTTCTATAATAAGCTTATACTATGACCAGCCATTTATCACAGGTAGTCAATCCGATATCAGTTGTCAACAAAGCTTAAAGGCTTTTAGGTCAATTAGGCCGCTAATTTGAAGCAGTGTCTCGTCATCCAGCCCAAGTTACTTCATATTCTATTATATTGTAGGTCACTTATTGTTTAGGTAGAGGAAGTATTGTTTTCGGCCGCAAATTCGAAGTTGAGTTTTTAACATAAATACCTGTTTTGAGGTGCTCTGAATCCAAAAATACTATTTTCGGAAACATGTCTACGTGTGGATGTCTGTGAACACCCTAGCTCCAAACTGGATAATCGTTTGAAAACCAAATTTTGATCTGAGTCAGGTACCTTCTGAGGATGTTACACGAAGATTGGCGAGAACTTTCTCTTATATTTAAGGGGATTTTACATGAAGAAAATTTCGTTTTTGCTATTTTCTCAAAAACTGTTTTAACGTTTTCCTTTAAATTTTGTACATGGAGTGCTTATACCAAGAGCTAAAACTTTTATTTGAAAAAAAATTCTCTGAAGGGTGGTTATAAGCCACCCACTGTTTGTAGAAACTGTCTTGCCTGGTGAACAACTGAATAAGAGCTCTTTTACGACCTCTTATCTATATTAATAAAAGGAAGTATCTGTCCTCCGTCTGTCTGTCCTCCGTCTGTCTGTCCTCCGTCTGTCTGTCCGCGATGCCCAGCGATATCTACTGAACGCAGAGATCTGAAATTTTAAACATAGGTAGACTAAAGGGTCGGAAAGTGCACCTCGAAGCCGGAATTTTAATTTTAGCTTTCCTTCGCGAGTTATGAGTGAAAAACTGGCAGAAAACGTAAACATGAAATTTTCAACCTACACGGAAGAGGGATAATCAGTATAGGCTTAAATATGGTCAAACATCGTTCGATTTGGATGAAACTCACTACACAGAGGTTTTCTGGGCCAAGGAACTCGAATCTCAGGTCGCTTTTACAAGGCGACGCTATCTAATTGTGGTATCTAATTCACGTGATCTAGTTGTTAATAAATATAATGATTTAACTATTATGCTCTTAATTTTTAATTTTTGAAATAATTATCGCGGGCGATCGCTTGATTTTGTAAGGGACGATTCATTTGTTTAGAATATCAAGGCCCGCAGACGGATCAAATTTTCAACCTACACGGAAGAGGGATAATCACTATAGGCCTAAATATGATCAAACGTTGTTCGATTTGGACGAAACTCACTATACAGTGGTTTTCTGGACCAATTAACCCGAATCTGAGGTCGCCTTTATTAGACGACTCTATCTAATCGTGATATGTAGTCCTTGTGATTTAGGTGTTAATAAATATAATGATTTAACTATTATGCTCTTAATTTTTTATTTTTTAAATAATTATCGCGGGCGAAGCCGCGGGCACATGCTAGTCTTCTATATAAATAAAAACTAATGTATGTCTGTTTGTCCTTTACGCATTACTACACCTTTAATCCGATCACCATGAAACTTTGGGAAGTTCTTGAGTACACTCCCTCGAAGGTTTCTGGCATAGTACATTTTAAATTTTAGCTTTCGGTCGCGATGTATGAGCGAAAAATGGGCAGAAAACTTGCATTTTTTTTTTGCGCTTTCGAAGCATCAGTTTTCAGTGATACATTTCAATTGTCAAATCAATTGCAGATGGCTTTGCCTACTTATTTCATACCTTGTAATTAAAAGCATCGTGATCGCTAGAATTTTGTAAACCCACGCTAGTCGATTCATTTGTTTATAATGCCAAGGCACGCAGACATCTGAAATGTTCACCCTACCTGCTAAACTAAAGTACACGTTAGTGCAGTCACTTGCGATGCCACACTTCGACTATTGCGATGTCCTGTTCACTGACCTAAGTGTTGAATTATCCTGTAAGCTACAACATGATCAGAATTCTTGTGTCCGTCACATATTCAACATACGTCGATATGATCACGTCTCAGTTTATTTTGAGCAATTATCCTGGCTTCGACTAAAGGACACTCCCTAACTCTACTCTATCAGAAACTTAATAATACTGCACCTAATTATTTAGTCTCCCGTTTCTCACTGTGGTCTTCCCAACATAACCGCGACACACGATCTCAGAATAACAGTCTACTGTCAATTCCACGCCATCAAACGTCTCTGTACTCTGCCTCATTCACAATAGCCATCACCCGCACCTGGAACTCCCTTCCGCCGGACATCACGGGTAGTCGGAGCTTACAGATTTTTAGGTCAAAGTCAATCAAGTATCTCGCTGATAACTAGAATGAATGTCTCGTTATCTAGCCTAGGTAAATTTATATTGTCACGATTTTCATAGCACTTAGCCTATATTGCTTCTATTTGTTAATTTTTTAGTTTTAAGTTTCAATTTTAGTATATTTTATAGTATAATATTATAATTATACACACATTCCATTATATTATAATTCTTTAATTCACTTTGTTTTCTCGGCATACTATTGGACGCATTTTTGTCTTATGTTTTAATATAGGTAGTTCAATATTGTATTAATATTCTATTTTTAGCATTTTGTATTATGTACGATATCTATTGTTCTTTTTTTTTTTTGTAGATTCCTATTAATGTATTTTGTATTTATCCTGGTTAAGTGAAAGATAAGGCCCTATGGCCTTAACTCTGCCAGGCAATATAAAACATTATTATTATTATTATTATTATTATTATTATTATTATTAAGAAGGATAATTAATACAAGCCTAAATGAGTTAACAGTGATCAATTTGGGTGAAACTCACTAAGCAGGAGTTTTCTGGCCAGGGAACTCGAATCAGAGGTTTTTTTGTCCATGCTGCGTTTTCTAATCGTTGAATTCACTTCAAATCCGGATTTATACCTGTTTCATTAATAGAGCTATCAATCGTTTAGTTTAGACCTATGAATGTTTTTTGTGCAGAGTGTTAATATAAGTATAATATTTTAATTATCTTGCTCTTAATTTTTAATCTTCCGATTAATTATCGTGCGCGAAGCCGCGGGGATCTGCTATAAGCTATAGAAAGTTATATCTAGAGTTTTCCGAGGGAACAGTTTGAGTGTGATAAGTCGTTCTTCCTCATTTCAAATTCTAAATACCTATATAGTACAGTCCTTCATAAGTTATTTTCGAATTTACAAAATACAAAACCCGAGCGACGCCGGGCCGTTTAAGTTAGGTCTATATAAAAATGTGAAGTGAGAAATATGTATTGTAGGCATTGAAATATCTGAGGGGAATATTCAATGAATTTCGTAAATTCTCTTAACGGCAGAAATTTCAATAAACGTTTGCAGTCACTTTCTTTTTAGTTTCTCCATAGCCTGCGGTTTTAGTCACAACATTCAAATAAAAGGCTATAAGGTATCTATAGGATAATTAGCGTAAAACTGTTTCTTGCATTTCTATACAAGAGTAATATATCAGTTCTATAACACAAAGTTATATGTAACAAGTTCTATGTATTTGTAACAATTTGGGAAAACATGTTATATAACTAATGTTATACGATTAACAAGTTATGTAGTGTAAACGCGGCTTCAACTAGAAACAGAATATAAAATAAAAATATCAATATCGTAAAGAGATACACAATTTCTTAGGTATACAAACATATAAGGTCTGTTATTTCTTAATAAATTACATTAAGTTAAAATACAAACCCATAAATTAATAGGTGGCAAAGTAAAAAACAGTATCAAAAACCACAACATACAATGTCGCCTACACAGTAAAGGTAAACTTGTACAGTGGAATAACAATGAACACAAAATTAATTTCCAATAGTGATTTTGTTAATTAATATGAAATGAGAAGACATAGAAGACATAGAAATAGTGATTTCTATAAATAGGTATAATAGGCCTATTAATTAACTAGTACAAGGTAGAAGTTAGTTGAGAAACTAATTTTAGAAAAGCATAAGTTATAAACAGTTACTTTCTATTTGATTTTGTTAATAAACACTCCACCTATGCTCAGTATGTAATAAAATTTTAAGACATCTAACCTATTTTAAAAAACATAATTTATCTCATGACATTTTACCTTGTTTAATGTCATGAGATAAATTATGTTTTTTTTAAATAGGTTAGATGTCTTCAAATTTTATTACATACTGAGCATAGGTGTGTATATTAACAAAATCAAATTATTCAGCTCAGTAGGAAGATGAAAATAATTGAAAAGTTATTTTCTAAGCATAAGGTACATCAGGCAACTCATCATAAAATAAACATTAATTTACATCTAACGTTGATGAATCATTATAATAATTATCCAATCCGGCATTTACCTTTGCGACTAGGGAAACCATGACAAAAACCTAAATCAAATTTGTAGGCCAAGGGATTTGAACCTCCCGGATGTTTTTTCTTTGTTGATACAGTTTTTAATGTTTTAAGTGGGAAATTTTTGGACATCCTCCTTACAGCCCTCACCTGGCATCCAGCGATTTTTACTTGTCTCCGAAACTAAAGCACTTTTTGGGTGGGAAAGAGTTCCCAACCAATGATAACCTCAAAGCGGAGTAATATCCTGGCTCGGGCGGTAGAAAAGTATAACATCGGTATTGAAAAACTTGTACTACGTTTCAATAAATCCCTTGACAGCAATGGCAATTACGTTGAGAAATAGAGTAAGGTACTGTATCTTTGTAAATGGAGTTTTGTGGTGATACCATTCATTATTATTTGACTATGCCATATCGTTATTTTCTGGGGGCTTGAAATTCTAGTAAACTTTTATGATAACAGTACTCGTGTGTAGTAAGTTAATATTTTTAAACCGTTTACGTTACTTGCATATTGGAGAAAATAGTTACAACGTTCTTGAACCGACTCTTCTATTATCTGACGTTTACCTCCAGAAGAAAATGTACTTTTTGAACAAGCGTCTGTACTTGGAACTCATTAGACATAGTGCTACAGGATTGAAACATGTGTTTGAGAAGAATAAGCAGTAAGACACGAAGCTGATGTAGAGCGTCGAAGAAGACCGAGAATCTAGCACTGACCACGCCACCAAGACTCTGACCAGGAAGTTGGGCACGTGGCTAACACAGAACACCACTGTGAGCGCCACCACCATTCCCGCCACTCTAGTCCTCCCTTGCTTCTGAATTGTGGCTTGTGTCTCCCCTGGCATTTCCGCGACGCTCCTGCGCAGATGCAGGGCCATTCTAATGTGCAGGAAACTTATGAGTGCCATTGGTAAACCACAGTACACGATGAGCTGTGCTGTCCAAACTGTGCGCATGTATTCCTGTCCGTACTCAGGAGCAGCGTTTAGGCACCTGTCGCCAAGCAGAGTAGCCGAGAGTAGTGAAGGAATAGCCAACACAGCTGCCAGAAGCCATACAGCTCCTATGTGAAATATCCTTGGAAAAC
The DNA here is from genome assembly GCA_964059195.1 of Ectobius pallidus. Lineage (NCBI taxonomy): Eukaryota > Metazoa > Arthropoda > Insecta > Blattodea > Ectobiidae > Ectobius > Ectobius pallidus. Next base: position 145,111,228 of record CAXKWD010000007.1, read on the forward strand.
CGAAGAAGCCGTTCTTCCTTTTCACGGAGTGAACAATGGCCACGAACCTTTGCAAAGCGAGAGCCGTGACTGAAAACACACTGACTCCCACTGCAAAATCCCTCACATACATAAACATCTTACATATTACTTCTCCCAGATTCCATGCTGATGAGATGCTGTCAACATAGCCGAGAGGAAGATTGATCACCAAATTCAACACGTCTGCACATGTGAGATTAACGATGTACACGTTATGACCTGTGCGCATGTCAGGATTCAGAACGAAAATGAAAAAGAGGAGCACGTTACCCATCACCCCTGTTAGAAAGATAAACAGCAACAACACAGGAGCCACATATTTCTGCAAAACAATGCCGCTACTGTGATCTGATAAAGGATGTGTTTCTGATAGGTGTATTTTAGTACAGTCAAGTGAGGGGAGGACATCACCCCAGAGTGTACCATTACACTCCACATAACCCATCACAGTCACATGATAGCTGCGGAGTCTCAGCCACAACTCTTTAACTACACAGTCACAGACTGGAGATATAACAATAAGCCATACCTCTTTAAGATTCTTCACATGCTTGAAGTTCGAAAGTGGCATTTCTTGGAAGTCGTTTCCGAGAAGATGCAACTCCTCAAGACCCGCCAGGTGTCTGAGCACAGACATTCGTACTGACTGCATATATCTAGTTTCTACCTCGTACTGCAGAGTTGTTAATGAGTTAAAAGAGAGATTCAAAGATTTCAAATTTGCACATCCTTTAAAAGCGTTCGGTTGTATTTTAGCTATAGAATTACGGTACAAATTCAGAACTTTTAACAAAACTAACCCGTCACTCGAATCATCACTTCCAGAACTGCTTCCAAACACACCTTCTTGCAATTCTGTCAACTCATTTCTTTGTAAATCGATTACCTTCAGTTTATTCAGCCCTTTGAACACACCAGGCTCAAGGTTCTTAATCTCACATTCAACACAAACGAACTTCTGCAAATTTGAAAGGGAACTAAAGTCTTCTAGGGTTATATTGCTAACATTGCTGGAAATTATTTTCAAGTAAGTAAGAGCAGTAAAGTGCTTGATGTAACGAATCTGCATTCTTTTACGGCTTCTCTTCACTTCGAGTTGCTCCAAGTGCAGAGTCCTTGCTCTTGATAAAGTCGTTTCGTTAATGTTCCCTTTCAGAAATAGTTTCTTCACTATTGGGACGCTATATAACAAATCAAGTACACTCGTATCTATAGATAATTCTATCACATTCAACATCGCTTTCGCGATATAACTCGAAGAGCCATTTTCCATGTATTTCAGTTTATTATACTGCAGATTTACTTGTCTGAGTCTGTGAAGTCCATTAAACGCACCCTCCTCTATTGTCTCCAACTCGTTTGACTTCAAATTAAGTTCGATCAATTTAGAAGATTGAAGAAACACGTTTTTGGGTAGTATTTTGATTTTGTTTCCAGTCATAGAGAGGAAACGAAGATTAATGAGCCCTTTAAATGTATTTGTATTTATATTACTAATGCGTAAATAGTCAAGACGCAAGCCAGTGAGTGCATGGAGAGGGCTAAAGGCGCCATCTTCGAGAATAAGATCAATTTTGTGGTTGATTAAATCTGTAATATTCAGCTTCTGAAGCTGTGACAGTCCGTAAAATGTGTCTGTTTCTATATACCGAAATTGAATCATTTTCAAGGTCAGTTCTTTTAATAATGTGAGTCCGGTAAATGCTTTGGAGTGAAGTATCTCCACTTTTGAAAGTATCAAACTCTTCAAAATTCTTAAACCAGACAAACGATTTTCTTCTAACTCTTTAAGGCGAATCTCGAGTTCGCTGAACATGGAAAGATTTTCAAATGTTCCTGGCTCTAAATATGAAATTTCATTAAACGACAGATCGAGCTTACCACTTGGCTTAATAAATGCGATGCTGCAAATTACTCCAGTGAGATTCTCAGACATCATACCGTGAAACACATCTTCTGGAAGAGAAGTCAAGTCGTTGAACGAGAGATCCAGATGTCTTATGAGGTAAAGCCCTTCAAATGCTCGCGAAGACAGTTTTGATATCTCGTTGAAGGATAGGTACAGATGGCTGAGCAGTATTGCTCCTTGGAAGGCACCACGAGGGATGGTTTCCAGATTATTGCAACAGAGGTCAAGAGATCTCAGTTGACTCATGTTTTGGAATGCTCCAGGCTGGATAGTGCTGAGTCCAGAGAACTTGATCTTGAGAGTGATCAGCCCGTGCAGGTTGTGTATTTGAAAGCTGTGAACTGCCAGTTCTGAAATGTTGTGATCCTTTACTTCCAGGTACAGAGTTTTATTTGTACCCTGAGGGAGTCCTGACATATTAGCGTGGTTACAGCAGATAGACAGCCGATTGTGGAAACAACTGGGACTTTCCGGGCAACCATGAACTGATATCCCTACCAGAATCAGTATGAGAAGTCTTCTTAGCATATCCTGAAAGTGATGAGAATAGAATATATAGCAACTTTAAAGGTAATAAGGCCCGGACGTTAATGGCCTATCAGAAGCCCAAAAATGCACGAAAATTTGCTCTAAAATAGGTAAATTATGCTCCGAAATCAATTAACTATGCTGTGTCTTTTATATTTTATTGGGAGCTGAATTACATTATAAATTAAAATTGCATAACTTACAATACCATACTTAAATACAAGGGCAATGTAATAAAATTTAGTAAGTTGAAAGTAAAAGGTCACTTCAATATTATACTATCAGTTCCGCAAACATTCACTTAGACAAATATGCTGTAAAGATTTGAATTATCACATATATGCACAGTGTTAATTCTGTCACAAATGCCGTTAAAAGGTGACAAATTAATAAAATATGCATAAATATTTTAATATCAAGCAAATATTTGTATTATCACAAAACATGCAACTTTATGTAAATTGTAACTATCAATTTTTTTCATGTCTTAAACACATTTTAACATTAGCGTGCAATAGAAATATGAATTTTCATATAAACTTTCGGGCCTAATGAAAATATAATGTGTATCACTGAATATCCTATTCCTAGTTGGTGCCAGGGCAGGAGAATGTACTTCAGTTTACGATATTTATCTGCTTTGTGTTAGGAGATAGGTTTGGTAAGTCTTCACCTTAGAACTACTGTAATTAATGGGATTTAAGAGTGGTAATTTATTATATGTGAGCGTGTTGTGTTAGTACGATGTTTCGAGCCAGAAGTTCTTTTTGTCATTCAAAAACATTGATATCCTGACAGATTTGATATTGTACATTTTTATAATCTATGCTCTCCTAGATTGATTTCAATTACCATTCTGCGATAATATAATATGTATGTTGCCAGTGAGTCCTGTTTAGTGAGTAAAAAGACGAAAAAAAATTCGACCAATCAAACAAACTCCATTTAAAGCTAATTAGTAGTTACTATTTAATGATATAAGTTATTAAATTCAAGTTACCTAGAAGTCATGCGAATTGTGAATCAAAGTAAGAATCGATATACAGGGTGTTAATGAATAACACCGAAATATTTTACCTGTGTATAGAGGGGACATAGATAAGCAACTTTTATTAGGAGAGTTTTGTTCTATGGATTCAATTTTTCCTGTTACAGCATAAAATCTCCCAGGGCATGGCCGCCACTGACTTCTAACATTAGAAAAAAAAATAAAAACAAAGGAACTTCGTTGTCAACATTGTAGTCAGTTGTTATGAATAAAGAAAGAATAATGCAGTGACTGCCAGTCATATGATTAGTCTGTAAATTTTGCAGATTATGAGAGTACTAAATTATGTATATACATAAACACATATACATATGCACATGGTCGCCGCAATGGACGCGCTGAATGCGAAATTATCAACATTTTTCATCGGTTGTTTTATTTTTTATTAATCTCCTTGCTACTTTTTTGTGCCCACCCTTACCCCCGGAGTGCCAAGCAATTAAGCCTAAACCTCCGGTCAAACCAAATTTTTGTAACCATATGTGATGTGTGTATACTTATTGTGCCCTTATGTACGTCCGTAGGGGATGTTGATGGTGTGACGTGTTTGGGCTGTGTACTTGTGTCTTTGTATTTTGGCGCAGGATTGACCCAAGTGCGGATAGGTCTTATGTGTTATATTTTCGGAGTGTGTTTTTCTTTCAGTGACTTGTAGTTATGTATTCTAGAGATTTGTAGTGCGTGTATCTGTTTGAGGGGATTATTGACCAGCCCGGCATTCGCCTTAGAATGAGGGAAACTCCTCAAAAACCTCGCTCGGACTGGAGTAATGGCCAAATGACCGTCTACTTCGCGTGTTGATAGTTCATTGTCAGCCTTCACGTTTTCACGCAAAGTCATACGATCAGTGACATTTGTAGTGGTGCGCAGTACCACAAATGTTAAGTAACTAAAACTATGTTAAGCAAAATAAATATAATTCTAAAGCAAATTGTCCGATTTCCCCTGTTGCAATCTCTCGCTCTTTTATTACAACGGAACCCGATTTCCTTGTAAATTCCCAGCCCGTTTAGAAAAGCCAGGTGAGACTGCAAAATTATAAAAATTATCAGTGAATAATCAATGTCACTGATTGGCCCTCTACTCATCGACAGTCTGGAGTTTTCCTAAGAAAACTTAAAAAATTATGTTTTATTTGACATTTCATTTTTGTGATACTTTTTTTTAGTTTGTATGCAGTTAAACAACCAAAAATATACCATTTTTACGTTGAATGAATTTCTGCCGCAACTACTCAAACCTTGAACAACTCAGGTGCAGTAAAGTAATTTCTTTCGAGGCTTCTAATGATCTACTGACGCCAGACCAGAAGAAAATAGAGATTCAGAATTTCATGTACAATTTTGTCTTCCTGCATTCTGGAATTATCGCCTAAAACCGGAACTTCGAGGGTCCCGGAGAGAGATGCCCGGGACCAGACATGACGATTGGTCATCCCGATAAGAAGTCGTGTGTATGTGTTTTTTTTTTCTTCTTTTTTTGTAACAGATTACAGATTAGTCAGATTACCATAATATTTGAAGTTGTGGATCAGTATTAAGTGTACTGAAAGTATAACTTACCTGTTTAAAAGTAATACAGCGGGCCAACGATTCCATCTCACCTCTACATACAGCTTATCGGTGTGATACTGAAACTTCCGCTGGTTCGCTCTGCTTAACGAACTGCTCACGGCATCAGAGATGTCCCTTTGCGTGCATTTCATTAAGGTGAATTCCCATCACAGTTCGTTCATTCTCACTACTCCAATTTATCATCCCTAGGTTATATAACCTAGCCAAACCCTGGCTCCCGAGCCGCATATTATCTTGAGCTCTTATAAAAATTAACAGGTTAAATTCAAAATTGCTTAAGTTTTATGGCCTGCCGTTTTAATTTTTTCCCTAAGAAATCGATATCAGGTATTAAAAAACTTGAAAGGAAATGGATGTGCAGTGGTTGAATTTTGGAATCAGGCCCCAAAAACAAAAGCATTCAATTAAAAACAATGTGCAAAAAGACTGATTTCCATTTTTGGGGCACTTATTCATGTGATTCACATTTAACTAAACTTGTGAGAACTGCCTTAACTGGCCACCTACCAGATTTCAAGCAATTAGCAAGGAAAGTGGACAGTAGAAAAACTGCACGTTAATCAGTTTTGTATTTGTGGAAGTTATAAAAATGTTTATTAGTGTGCTACATTAATAATGATAGTGGAAAGACATAATAATAATAATAATAATAATAATAATAAAGTTTTTGCGTACGTGGTGCATACAATATTTTTTAGTGACAGCTCACTAAATTATATGAAATGAAACAATAATAATTATAATGAAAGGTAGTCAGCCATTTGATAGTCATATTTCCACAGTCACCTAAATCGCAAAACAACAATGAACCGTACGTACCAATACGAAATGCGGTATAGATGCATTAAGCATCACAAGCTTTTCATATTATAGTTCGTATGCATTATTGTTTACAAAATATGAATGATAATCCAGAGGAAATTTCAATCCAAGCCAGAAACGTTGCATTGGAGCTGGTGCCAGCAGTAGACTATGAGAAGGAATATATTGCAAGCAATCCATGGTAAGCAATGATTCTCTTGTGACCCAAGATGTGAAAAGTTGTTGGCTTATACTGTATATGTTGTTATATGATGAAGAAGGCTACCCTGTTTTTCAAAAAACCCGGGTAAATTTCCTGATTATCATAAAGAAACATGTTGGCTTAAATTTGTTGTTTTATGAGTTATGGCCAAGTATATGCTTAAATCCAAGTTAAAGTTGGTGTGACTGGTCAATGCCATTTGAGTTTTGTTTATAGATTGTCATGACGACTTTAAAGCACTAGGCCGATAAAACTGCATTTTGAATGCAGTTTTATGCAATTTTATCGGCCTTAGTTGCTAAAATGCAATTTTTCGGCGTGTTACCAGTCCGACAAGCGGCGGTTTTAGAGAGCGTGTACTAAAATATATTTTGAAGAGATATGATAAAAATACTGCTACATGTTTCTGATGTGGTTGCTAACAAAATTCAAAATAAGATTCATAATAAAATTTAAGTAGTTAAGAATTTTAGCATGTGAACACTGTCGGACTGCACATAAATATGCTTAGTATTATAATGAATGATATTTCCATGCATGGTTCAATGAAAGCTCTTTCAGAAATCTAAAGGCACTTAATGATGCAGATCTAACGTATAATATGTATTTTCAAATTCACTTTAATGGGCCTTAAGGTTCCTAAAATATAAAATGTTAAAGTATTCTAATTTCGTATAGAACCCTGAACCCCACGATGTAGGTAATATACTTAGTGACTAGGAAACACCTAATTCCAAAACTGAAATACGAGAGTCGTCCAGAAAGTAAAGAACGATTTGGCATAACAGTTCATCAACGAAAGATATAAACACACAACTTTATTTACAAAGATACAGTACCTTACTCTATTTCTCAACGTAAGACTGGCACCACGTTACAATAAATTCCTTGACAGCAATGGCGATTCCCTTGAGAAATAGAGTAAGATACTGTATATTTGTAAATAATTTTTTATATTGATAGCTTTCGTTATTATTTAGTTATGCCAAATAGTTCTTTACTTTCTGGACGACCATCGTAACAGGGGATTGAAGTTCTACTAAACCAGTACCCGTATACAGTTGATTAATATTGTTATACCCTTTTAGGTTACTTGTATTTTTGTGAAAAGAGTTACAATGTTCTTGAACAGACTCTTCTTTTCTTTTAGAAGTTTACCTCAAGAATAATGTGTACTTTTTGAACAAGCGTCTGTACTTGGAACTCATTAGATAAAGTGCTAGAGGATTGAAACATGTGTTGGAGAAGAATAAGCAGTAAGACACGAAGCTGATGAACAGCGTCGTAGAAGACTGAGAATCTAGTACTGACCACGCCACCAAAACTCTGAGCAGGAAGTTGGGCACGTGGCTGACACAGAACACCGCTGTGAGCGCCACCACCATTCCCGCCACTCTAGACCTCCCTTGCTTCTGAATTGTGGCCTGTGTCTCCCCTGGCATCTCCTCGATGCTCCTGCGCAGATGCAGGGCCATTCTAATGTACAGGAAACTTATGAGTGCCAAAGGCAAACCACAGTACACGATGAGCTGTGCTGTCCAAACTGTGCGCATGTATTCCTGCGTGTACTCAGGGGCAGCGTTTAGACATCTGTCGCTAAGCAGAGTAGCCGAGAGTAGTGAAGGAATAGCCAGTACAGCTGCCAGAAGCCATACAATTCCTATGTGAAATATCCTTGGTAAATCAAAGAAGGCGTTCTTCCTTTTCATGGAGTGAACAATAGCCACGAACCTCTGCAAAGCTAGAGCCGTGACCGAAAACACACTGACTCCCACTGCAAAGTCCCTCACATACATAAAAATCTTACACATTACTTCTCCCAGATTCCATGCTGATGAGATGCTGTCAACATAGCTGAGAGGAAGATTGATCAACAAATTCAACACGTCTGCACAAGTGACATTAACGATGTACGTGTTATGACCTGTGCGCATGTCAGGATTCAGAAGGAAAATGAAAAAGACGAGCACGTTACCCACCACCCCTGTTATGAAGATGAGCATCAACAACGCAGGAGCCACATATTTCTGCAAAACAATGCCGCTACTGTTATCTGATAGAGGGTGTGTTTCTGATAGGTGTGGCCTAGTACAGTCAAGTGAGGCGAGGACATCATCCCAGTCTGTACCATTACACTTCACAGAACCGCTCACAGTCACATGATAGCTGCGGAGTCCCAGCCACAGCTCTTTAATTCCACAGTCACAGACTAGAGATATAGAATCAAGCCCTAGTTTTTTAAGATTCTTCACCTGCTTGAAGTTCGCAAGTGGCATTTCTTGGAAGTGGTTCTCATTAAGATACAACTCCTCAAGACCCGTCAGGTGTCCGAGCACAGACATTCGTATTGACTGCATATATCTAGTTTCTACCTCGTACTCCAAAGTTGTTAATTTGTTTCCATTAAGTTCCAAATATTTCAAATTCACGCATCCTCTGAAAGTGTTCGGTTGTATTTTAGCTACAGAATTGTGGGCCAAGCGCAGAATTTCTAACGAAACTAACCCCTCACTCGCGTCATCACCTCTTGAACTGCTTCCAAACACACCTTCCTGCAGTTCTGTCAACCCATTCCTAGTTAAAGACATTTCCTTCAGTTTATTCAGCCCTCTGAACACACCAGGCTCAATGTTCCTTAAGTTGCAACCACCACACACGAACTTCTGCAAATTGCAAAGGGGACAAAAGTCTCCTGGGGTTATATTGCTAACATTGCTGGAAAAGATCCTCAAGTTAGTAAGAGCAGTAAGGTGCTTAAAGTAACGAATCTCCACTCTCTTATTATAGCTATGCTCTACTGTCAGATGCTCCAAGTGCAAACTTCTTGTGCTTGACAGACTCGTTTCGTTAAGATCCCCGTCCAGGTATAGTTTCTTCACTAATGACCCGTTATATAACAAATCAAATACACTCGTATCGACAGATAATTCGATAGCATTCAAGATTGCTTTCGCGATATAACTCCAAGAGCCACTTTCGATGTATTTTAGGTCATTGTCTATCAGATTTACTTTTCTTAGTCTGTGAAGTCCATTAAACGCACCCTCCTCAATTATCTCAAACTCGTTCCTCCTCAAATTAAGTTCGATCAATTTGGAAAATTGAAGAAACACGTTTCTGGGTAGTATTCTTATTCTGTTGTATCTCATAGAGAATAAACGAAGATTGGTAAGCCCATTAAAGGTATTTTTATTTAGCTCAGCGGTTTTTATTAGAAGAAGACGTAAGGAAGTGAGTGCATGGAGAGGGCTAAAGACGCCATCTTCGAGGTAAAATTCAGCGTTGAAGGAGGAAGAATATATTTCCAGCTCTTGAAGCTGTGACAGTCCGTAAAATGTGTTTCTTTCTATAAACTGAAATTCAATTAGTCGTAGGCTCAGTTGTTTTAATATTGTGAGTCCGGTAAATGCTTTGGAGTGAAGTCTCTTCATTACATAAAGCCTCGACAACTTTAAATTTCTTAACCCAGACAAACTATTTTCTTCTAACTCTTTGAGGTCAATGTCGAGTTGGCTGAACATCGAAAGGTTTTCAAATGTTTCTGGCTCTAAATATGAAATTCGATTATCTGACAGATCGAGCCTATCTCTTGGCTTTATAAGTGCGATGCTGCCAATTGCACCAGTGAGATTCTCTGGCATCATACCTTGAAACACATCTCCTGGAAGAGAAGTCAAGTTGTTGTACGAGAGGTCCAGATGTCTTATAAGGTAAAGTCCTTCAAATGTTCGCGAAGACAGTTTTGATATCCTGTTCTGGGATAGGTCCAGGCGACTGAGCAATGGTGCCCCTTGGAAGGCACCACGAGAGATGGTTTTCAGATCATTGTGACTGAGCACAAGAGATCTCAGTTGACTCATGTTTTGGAATGCTCCGAGCTGGATATTGCTGAGGTGAGCTCTCTGGATGTTGAGAGTAATCAGCCCGTGCAGGTTGTGTATTTGAAAGCTGTGAACTGCCAGTTCTGATACGTTGTGACTCAATACCTCCAGGTACAGAGTTGTATTTGTGCCCTGAGGGAGTCCTTCCATCCTAGCACGGTTACAGCAGATAGATAGCCGATTGCGGAAGCAACTGGAACTTGTCGGACAACCGTGAACTGATATCCCTACCAGAATCAGTATGAGAAGTCTTCCTACCATATCCTGAAAATGATGAGATGAGAATTTATCACAATCTTAAAAGTAATTAGGCCCGGAAGTTAATGCTCCATTAGAAGAACAAATATGCATTCAGATGTAGTCTAACATATGTAAAATTTGCTCCAATGAAGTATGCTCTGTCGTTTTTCTTGGGAGCTGAATTACATTATAAATTACAAAAATTATATAAATTGTATAAATTGCATTACAAAACTTGAAAAAAAGTACAACGTCAATGCAATAATGTTTAGTAAACTGAAAGTGAAACGTTAGGCTATGTATTGACAATTAATGTTCAGTGGGTTCTCAAAACATCCACTTAAATGCTGTAAATGCTATAAATGTGTGAATTAATTAAAAAATGCACAATATTTAAAATCAATGTCGTAAAAAAGTGACATATTAATAAAATATGCATAAATACCTTAATATCAAGCAAATATTATGAATTATCACAAAACTAAGAAAATATGCAACACTGTAAATTTAAACAATCGATTTTTTCAATTTATTTTTTACATTGGCATGAACTATTAAAAACATGAAATGTTATATCTGTGGCTTGGTTCTAAAAGGGGCCAATGTCATAAAACTTCCTTTTGAGATAATTGTCTTTGAAGCCTTTATAGAAGTAACATTTTTTGCTGGAAAGTTCCGACATTGGCCTCAAAGGTTTCTGTATTATGTCTATTAATAGCAACAGACATTGGCATTTTTAGTATAGGGCCTACGAAAGATCAAGACTAGCCGAGCTCAATAATGCATAAATCTCATTTTTGCAAGAAATTGACATTGGTCCTTTTTGAACCAAGCACAGATATACTTCCGGGCCCAAGTGAAAAATAAAATATGTATCACTGAATATCATATTCCTAGTTGATGCTAAGTCGACCGCGGTGGTCTAGAGGTAGCGTGCCCGCCTCTAGATCCGAAGGTCGTAGATTTACGGCACGTAAAAATCCAAGCATAAATTAGAGCCTCTGGACAAAATTTCTCGGCCCTTTCACGTCCAAGTAATATCTTAGTTTCCTGAGGGGGGGTTGAGAGGCGATGGGCTTACCACCTGTCCCTCTGCCCTCTCTCGGAAAATAAGCGTAACAAAATTAATATAGGTAATGAAACCTCCACTTGGAGGCCCCTTCGCCCCGACATAGGGGGCTATAGGTTCCAGACAGACACAGACAGACAGTTGGTGCCAAGGACTAATAATTAATGGGATTTAAGAGTGACAATTCATTAAATGTGAGCATGCTGTGTCAGTACAATGTATAGAGCCGAAGTTCTTTATGCCATTAAAAATCATTAATATTCTGACAGATTTGATATTGTAAAGTTTTATAATCTATGCTCTCGTACATTGATATCCACTACCGTTCTGTGAAAAAATAATACATAATATACATTATATTATGTTATAACATAGGCCTATATAACATTATGTTACCAGTGGTTCCTGTTAAGCTGGCAAAACTACGAAAAAGAATTTCGACCAATCAAAGAACTTCATTTAAAGCTAATTATTAGTTACCTAGAAGTCATGCGAATTGTGAATCAAATAAATATATATATCTGGTCGCCGCAATGGTCGCGCTGCGTGCGGTTATTACTAGACTTCGGACTTTTAGGTCGCTAAAAATTCTGTTTTAGGTACCTAAAATAGGCTCTAAAAATTGGGAAATAGGTTCTAAAAATCGTAAAATAGTCTCTTATAAAATCGTTAAGTTGCCAATTTTCTGAAATATCTAAATTGCAATGTACAATATTATATGTATTGAAGTCACCATTAATCAATAATCATGATAAAACACATATAGGCCTATAGTACATATAATTATATAGAGCTATTACTAGGGCCTGTATTACTACCATAACAGTGAAAACCTAATCCCTGCGCCCAGAAGCTACGCATATCATACTAGCATATTCAACCCCTTGTATCCCTCAGTGATTCAGAGTAGGCCTACTACTTTTTTTCTCTCTTTTTTTGTTACTGGATGTGGGAGTCGGGAGAAAAACACTACATTTTCTTGGGAATTCCAAGGAATTTTTCTACTGAAGACTAAACATTCCTTACTATTTAACCATGTCACAAATGTGTCATGTTCTGCACATTCCGAGCTAAAAATTTAGTACGAACTGAAAATAAATGCTAGAATTTATAACAAAAAATAACTTATTTTGAACTTTAGAGGAAAAACAAGCAAAAAGGCAATATTCGGCTCTAACGTAAAAATAGGCTGTTTTAGGTCCTATAAAAATATCAGTTTTAGGCATAGTCACTTATGAAACATGCATATACAAGTTTTCGTCCATATATCACTTTAAAATAGCTTTTTACCTAAAATCCGAAGTCTAGTTATCACCAACACTTTTCATCGGCTGTTGTATTTTTTTATTAATCTCTTTGCTACTGTTTATAATATCGTGTCAGTAATACAGGGTGCGGCAAAACATCCTCCCTATTTTCAATTTAAAATAAAAAACAGATGGATCAAAATTAAGAAAGTGCACTAATATTAATGATATCTACACAGTGGGAATTTAGGGTTTTCAGTATATTACATTAGTTCACCTCACTGCTAAGTGTATATTACATTAGTTCACCTCACTGCTAAGTGTATATATACCTTAATCCTGTCTCTGTGCTCTTATAGCATGGTTCACCATATCATTAGGCACTATATCCACGCCGCAACATTCGCAGAACAATTCGCAGAACATTCGCAACACGACAGACAAAAAAACAAGTGATAAACAGTAAACAAAAATTGAAAAGGATATTAAACTCGCGGAATTGACATTCAATACAGTATCCAACCATGCTGTGGACGGAAAAAGAACGTGTCTACGCTGTGGAATCATTGCTGGTAAATGGGTATTCCGTTGTCGCTGTCCAGCGTGCTTTCCGGATTCGCATCCAAATTCCCCCTCGTGGTGAAGTTCCAGATCGGAAAAGCATTAGCTTAGTGGGTGTCAAATTTTAGAGCAAGTGGTAACATGATTAAAACGGGAGGGGGAAGATCACGCAGCGTTCGAATTCCAGAAAAAATTAAACATCCCACTGTGTAGAATCATTTATGTTAATGTAGCTTCTTTATTTTGATCCATCTGTTTTATATTTGAACTTTAAAATAGGGAGGATGTTTTGCCGCACCCTGTATTTTATGTGTTACACGAGATCTAAATTGCTTCACCGCACACAAAATTATACATTATAGCTAATGTACCTAATCGCTGTATCGAGTGATTAATTACTTCTGGTTAAAGAAGCAGTAAAGAGGTTTCAGTATTCAGTCCTTAAGAACTTAGGCTACATAAATGAAGTAAACCCAGGTGCCACAAAATGAAAGAGATAAAATTAAAAACCATACTATGACCGATAGACTATTGTGATTGGTGGAAATTCCACATATACTTATTCTGGATTGGTCACTCATTCATGAGCTAAATAGTCTGTCGAAAACTTTAGTTACAACCAAAATTCTTTCATATTTATAGCGTCAACTGAGAATAAAAATAAAAATAAAAATAAAAATAAAAATAATAATAATAATAATAATAATAATAATAATAACGAAATAATAATAATAACGAAATAATAATAATAATATACCTTTTAATGATTCATGAAGACTTTTGTAACAATTTGGTAGACCTACAATATATTGTCTGTAATAAACTAAATTTGGGCTTAACTATGCGTTATTCTTTGTACCTTTCATCCAAAGGTAATTAATTTTATGTGTTTTAAATGAGGAGTGAGAAGCTTTTTAATAGTGCGACTAGCAATGAACCGTAATAATAAAATAAGAGGTAACATTTTATTGATCATACGACAACTTTCTTTGTTTCGTTGTGCTTTGACAATATAAAGATAGGGTGACCAATTTTTTAGAATGCCAACCCGGGACACATCTTCCAGTGGTGAGTTGGAAGAGGGGAATACACAGACAAAAGTTAAAGATCATGAGATATGTTAATTTATCATATTATTGTTGAATATTATTTTATTTACTAAGCTAAGACACACAAACACAAATTTAAATGCTACTTTCTTTTCCAGTAATGCTTTTCTGAACTGCTTGCAGCTTTTAGAACATCTTTTTAAAGTGAAACTTCTTTAGCCGCGGTAGGGATGAATCGAGAGCTTGTGTAACGCTCAAAATCGTCACGAAATTAGTGTCACGCTCAAAATCGGAATCGAATTGAGAATATCTGCAACGTACTTTTGATACGTGGCTCCTTCCTCTTTTATGCCCACTACTATGTAGTAGGCAATGGGTACCTAGGCAAAGCCCATTTGCCCCATGATTTTGAGTATGATTTGGAGGTGGTGTCATAGATGTAAGGTCACGCTCAAAATCGTCACGAAATTAGTGAGGTATGACGGAGCGGACTGCACAGAAAACAATCAACTCAATGATTAGACTTATCCAAAATTTAAAAAATCCAAAAATTAAAAATTAAAAAATCCAAAATCCAAAACATAAGAAAAAACAAAGATCCAACTTTAATAAATCCAAAATTAAAAATGTCAAATATAAAAAAGTCAAAAAATCCAAAATAAAAAATTCATAATTAAAAAATCTAAATATACAACATTTAAAAAACAAAAAATTCAAAAATCCAAAGCTCAATACTAGAAAGTTCAACAATCCAAAATTGAAGAATCCAATAATCCAAAATTGAAAAAATACAAAAATTAAAAAAAGTTCCACTTCTGTCGCGTGGCATTCCACGCACACTTTTTTTTTCTACTTTACATAATGGTACAACTGAGTATACCCGAATCTAAAGCTAACCCTAACTTGAAGCTCAGCTTTTATTAAGCTCACATTAACACTTGTTCCTCGTGTCTGTCCACTGGGATGACATCAAGCTAAATGCCCTCTCTACTAAAGTATTTGAACAGGATATGTACGGGATTTTACTAATAAGTTATATTAGATTGCTGAACTTGCACTGATTAGTATAATTGCTTTGGCTTTCACGGGCGGTGTGTTGCAGATTAACATGGTCTTCCAGGCTGTTGGGCCGTATTTAGTGTGTTTTGACTTGCACTGATTAGTCTGCAAAAATATCCATCCACTTTTTATCTTTAGGCTTGTCGACTGTTCGTTAAGTCCTTTGCATCTACTAACTCATCATAAATATTGTCCATGTACAAAATTTCCGTCATGTTTAAACATTCAGAAGCACATTGAATAACCCTAAATTTCTATTTCTCTTCAAGGAACATGGTTGAAGCAAACAAAGATAGTTACAATATTGAAATCATAGTTTTCTTCAAGATATGCTAGAGTTTTCATAAGAAAACTAACAAAAAAAACCTGTTTTATTTGACATTCCATTTTTGTGGTACGTTTTTTAGTTTATCAGGTAAATAACCAAAAAATATACCATTTTTAAGTTGAATGAGTTTCTGCCGCAACCTACAACTCAGGTGCAGTTAATTCATTTCTTTCGATGCGCCTAATGGTCGACTGGCAACAGACCAGAGGAAAACATAGATTCAGTATTTAATGAAGAATTTTCTTTTCCTGCATTCTGCACTTAACGCCTAAAACTGGGACTTGGCGTCCCGGGAAAACCAGGACGGTTGGTCACCCCGATAAGAGTCGTGTATGTGTGTGTTTTTGTAACAGATTAGTCAGATCACCATCATATTTAAAATTGAGGATCAGGATTAAATATAGGTCTACTGAAAGTATAACTTGCCTGCTTTAAGGTAATACAGCTCGCCAAAGATTCCATCTCACCTCTACACACAGCTTATCAATGTGATACTGACCGCACCTACCAAAACTTCCGCTGGTGCACTCTGCTTCAGGAACTGCTGACGGCATCAAGGATATCCCTTTTCGTGCATTTCATTAAACTGAATTCCCAACACAGTTCGTTCATCAAGAGCAATTAAATAAAAGCTGTTTCTTACTAAAATTTATCATTCCTAGGTTCTATAACCACGGTAGCCATGGCTCTTCTAACATTCTCTTGTGGCAAATAAAAAATTATCGGGCTAAACCGAACATTTTGAATTTTTTCTGGCCTGGCGATTTAATTTTTTCCTTAAAACCGGTTTCAGGGATTAAAACAGTTGAAAGAAAATGGATGTTCAGTAATTGAATTTTGGAAGCAGACCCACACAGAAAGCTAAAACTGACATCACTGCGAGAAAGTCAAACTTGCGCCACTTAAATCTGAAACAAGTACACAGCCCTAACATGTCATAAACACCACATATCCCATAAGGATGAAAATGGGCGAACCTAGGTACACACAGCAAACAAATGGTTACCAAAATTTGGTTTGACCGGAGGTAATCAATTTCATTGTTGGGCACTCCGGGGGTAAGGGTGGGCACACAAAAAAAAACCTAAAACAAAAGTATCCAAATATAAAACTGTGTGCAAAAAGACCGATATCCAGTTTTGGGACAATTTATTCCTGTGAATCGTTGTTTTTAAAGACGAAGTTCATTAAATCTAAGTTTCATTCAGTTCTAACTTATGCACATTGAACTAAACTTGTAAGAACCGCTTTACTTGGCCACCTACCAGATTTCAAGCAATTAGCAAGCAAAGTGGACAGTAGAAAAAGTTCACGTTAATCAGTTTTGTAATTTGTGGAAGTTATATAAATGTTTATTAGTGTGCTACATTAGGCCTGATAGTAATGAGATGTATGTTTGTGGATAAATCTAATTTTTGCTGCAAAAACTTCACTAAAGCCTTAAAAAATTTTGTTCATCTCTTTCCAAACTCTTCCCTCAAATACTCTTGTAGCTGCCCACCCCTGTTCTATAGTCATCATCATCATAAACTTCACGGTTTAGGCCTTTAGGCCTGTTCCGTCTCCAAAGCTATAATTCCTTAAATTGGTCCATCCAACGCTTCTTTGGTCGTCCTATGTCTCTCTTTCCTCTTGGTGCATATTTGTATATGATATTGGGGATTCGAGTTGGGTCCATCCTTTGTATATGTTCAAGCCATTTATGTCTATATTCTTTGATTTGTTCGTTAAGGCTTTGAATGTTCAGTTCTTGTCTTATGTCTGAACTTCTTTTATGATCCAGCAGACTATATCCTGCTATTGGTCTTAGAAATTTCATTTCTGCTGCTTCTATTCTATCTTTTTGTTTCTTTGTTAGGCTCCACACTTCGGATCCATATGCGAGGGTTGGAATGGCCATTACCTTATAAAATTTTAATATCGTTTCCTTTCTCACTTTATTGTTTAAAGTCCTCTTTATTGTGCCGTTAAGTTGTTGAAATTTTGTTAGTTTTATGTCTATATCATTAATATGATAGTAAGAGATTGTACATCCTAGATAATTAAAATAATTTACCTGCTCAATTGGCTCATTGTTTATGACAATCTTTGTTCTTAATGTATTTTTGCCTTTAAAGCCCATAACCTTGGTCTTCTCTGTCGAGATTTTTAAATCATATTCTTTGGCAATGTTATTCAATTTAAAAAGAGCAAACTGCAAATTATTCTCAGTGGCTGCAAGTATAACCTGATCATCTGCAAATAGCAAAGTATTTAGAGGTGTGTTATTTATAATAAAATCATATTTTAATTCTGTCTGCCATTTTCGAACGACATCGTCATTATATAGATTAAATAAAATTGGGGACAATGAGCACCCTTGTCGAACACCTCTAGATATCTCTCTACTCTCAGTGCTTACTCCATTACTGGTTTTTACTCTTATATTTGTATGTGCGTACAGACTTTGTATGGCTCTTATTAGGTGATCTGGTATACCTTTCTTCCTTAATATTTCCCACAGCTTACTACGATTTACTGAATCAAATGCTTTTTCATAGTCTATAAATCCCATGTAGGTGGGAATATTATATTCTCTATGTTTTTCGACTATTTGGTTTATGGAGAATACACAGTCAATGCAAGATCTGTTCCTTCTGAATCCATTTTGTACATCTAAGAGTAAGCTTTCTGTAATTACATTTAATCTATTCTTTAGAATTTTTGAATAGATCTTATATCCTGCATTTAATAAGCTTATTCCTCTATAGTTAGAACACACACTCCTGTCTCCTCTCTTAAATAATGGTATAATTACAGAATCTTGCCAAGTTTCAGGAACGTGCCCATATTTCCAGCATACATTTAAGAAGTTCAATAGTCTGTGCATAAAAATTTCGGGTGCATACTTTATTAGTTCCATATTGACTCCATCAAATCCAGGTGCCTTTCTATTTTTACATTCATTTAACACTTTTTTTAATTCCTCAAAAGTAATACAGTCTACTTCTTCATTAATTGTTGCTCGATTATTTTGGTCAGTGCAGTTTTCCGACTTCCACAAGTCTTCATAATAATCCAGCCAGTCCTTTTCCTGTATTGGATTTAGTTCTAATCTATCTTTCTCTGTTTGGTTAAGCTTTCTGAGTAACTTATATGCCTTTGTTTGTCTACCATGAACATCATATTCTATATCCGATATTAATTTTTCCCAGCTTTGTCGTTTAAGTTTTCTAATTTCTCTTTTTACTATTGCTGATTGTCCTTTATACTGAATTAAATCTTCATTTGAATGTGTATTCAAATATTGTAAGTAAAGTCGTTTTTTAGTTTCAATCATCATTTTTAATTCTTCGCTCCAAAAATGTAAATGACGATTGTTTCTTCTTTTCTTCCTCTTTCCAATGGCTTCTGATGCTGCTTGCGTCATAATTCTTACAATTTCTTGCCATTCACTATTAATATTATTACTCACAGGCATAAAAGGCATCAGCTGCTTAATTCTTTCCTGATATAGTTTACGAATGCTGTTCTATAGTATGGTCGTATTTTATGACCTACCATTTATTAGGGGTAGACAGCCGGATATCAGGGGTCGTCAGAGCTTACAGATTTTTAGGTCAAAGTTATTGAAAGATTTCGCCGCTAATTTGAAGCAGTGTCTCGTCATCCAGCCCAAGTTACTTCATAATCTATATAATAATATTGTAGGCTAGCTCATTTATTGCTTACAATTGGTAATTTTACTTCCTCTGTCCGTACCTTAGGTATTATAGGTAGTGGAATTAGGCCAATTTTTTTTTACCCCAAATTCTAAGTTGTTTTTTAACATAAATACACGTTTTTTGGTCCCCTGAATCCAAAAATATTATTTTCGGAAACATGTCTGTGTGTGTGTCTGAGTTCAATCAATTATCAATTACATCATTGTCTTTATTATTAAACAGTGGTAGTGGGAAAAATTGCGGGATATATACTTTGCCGGCAGACAATCCAGCAAAGTGTACAATTCCTAGGCAATGTATAAAATATCAATCATTTCATACTTTGACGTTCGATTTTAGCATTCTATACATTACCTAGGCATTCTATAGAATGCCATCGATGTTAAAATCTGCAGTAACCATCGATGTGACGATAATATCGAACTGAAAACATCGATGTATTTTGGCGGAAAACATGGATGTATATGAAAAAAAGTTGTGGTTTCAGAAAATTAGGCAAAATTCATAAATAAACTGAAATATTTCCAAATAAAATTATATCTTAGAACAAGGTAGACCTGTTAGTCTTATTTTAGTACTGTAAATATATAAAAACATCGAAGTCAGGGAGTAACAAAAACATCGGTTTTCCATCGATGTAGAAAACATCGATCATCGACATGAAAACATCGATCATCGATTCTCACACACAGAATGTCATAATACTGTATTTCAGGAAAATTTAACTTATGTGCTTAACATTTTGTTACAGATTAAAGATGCTGGGTGTCCTTATTTGACGGACAAGGGGCAGCTGAGGGTACAGGTAGAGTGGGGAGAGTGTTACCTTCTCTTCCAAGCCACTTACCACAAATACGATGACGTGTGCAGAGTACACAATTACCAGATGAGGCAAGTACTCAATAGTGATTCATTAGCTTAAATTGATTGTATTGCGTTGTATTTTCCTTAGGCCATCAAATTAGATGTCTCTATGGCATTTTTATATGCACAGAGGGATTAAGTTGTGAGTCAACCGCCATGCACCTAATTATAATCCTTTCACCTCAGGACACATTTTTAATGTTTCGGTTTGTGAAAATTGAAACTGTAGTGTCGAGGAGATAGACCTAGACCCTTACATGGGAGTGTTCACACTGGATCACTGCGGTGGCCCACTCAAACACAAGTGATGCTGCAGTGTCTACTCCAAACACATGTGACAGTCACTTGTAACCTGTCACTGGCGAAGAAGCATTGGTTTAAATGGGAGCATTCACATTGAGTCATTTGTGACAGGCACCGCATGGTCACTCATTATGATTACCAACAATGCAACTTTTATATACATAATTCAGTTGTACAATCGAACTCAGCGAAACTAGTAATCCAGCCATGAATTTAGATTTGATTATTACTGAAGATTTTATAAGCGAATTGGAATGTCGACCTGCCATTTGGGATATCAGCGTTACAAATTTTTTATCATGTAGGCCTAGCTACTATTGGCAATACTGGAGATGACCGTCACAAATGACCCAGGTGTGTTCACTGCAAAAACCGGTGGCCATCACAAGTGACCCAGTGTGATTGGACTATGTGTGCTTTCATGCTTCTAACTACTGCAATACTGTAGAGTGGCACTATGCTGCTGTATATGAATGTTTATAGTTGTTTACTCCCTACTCTATCCTACATCTAGTACTCATAATTTTCACAATACATACATTCATTTTCATACTTGGAAATTTTAAAATGATCCCACATTTTCAAAAAATAAAAAGTTGCCATGACTCACCATGCCCCATCCCTTGTATGTAGGCCTATCCCTCATATGCATATATATTCATAAAAGTTAAATATCATTAGAATTGACCCCACATAATTGTAGCATTAGATAAAATGTATTAGAAAAAATAAAATAACTCTGATGTTACTTTACTAAAATATTAAAATCCTGGTAGAAATTTCTGTTGTCTATTATAAAGTTCAATAATATCAAAATTTCCAAGTCTTAATGATTTAAGAGGCAAATATTTTGTAAAACAAAAAGCTTGAATTTTTCACACTTATTCCACTTTACCAGTCCACTTCCTAGTAAAATTTACATCTTCACTCTTAATTTTATATTTTAACTGTGTTACATTGGTTCTTTTGTTCTACAGGGTAATTCAAAATGCTCTCCGGGGTTTTATAATGCCACTGCATCCAAACTACCAAATATACAAGTGTTAAAATAATTAATTGGAGTACTATATACAGTAGAGCAATTACAGAGTCAACATTCATTTAATATTTACATTTAATGTAAGTGGGGCAAGAAGTGTAAATATTAAATGAATGTTTACCAAATATACATTGATGCAATAAGTATCAAAAGAAGCAGCAACTGTGAAAGTTTGGTTTGCCACCTATAAATGTTCAATGGGTCCACCCCGGGTCACGCGGCACACATCAATGCGATATTGCAGTTCTTCCCATACTCGAAGTAACATGTCACGATCGATGGTGTTGACGCTGGCTCTGATACGCGTCTTCAGATCATTCAAATCATTAGGCAAGGGTGGCACAAGGACAGCATCTTTGATATACCCCCACAAAAAGAAGTCGCGGGGGATGAGATCTGGAGATCGCGGAGGCCACGGCACCATCAGCCTGTTGTCGTGATCACACCCATGCCCAGTCTAGCGTCGTGGCAGATTGTTGTTTAGGTACCTTTCTGTTTAGTTCCCTGCAGGCTAGATAAGTGGATTTTTGCGGGCTTCGTTGGTACAATTGTCGCACACGGTCCACGTCGTCGGGTGTTCTGGACAGACGTCTTGCACAAGCAAGCAGTTTCTTTAAATTTTGCATACCATGCATGAATTGTCTTGTCTGTTGGTGGATCCTTTCCATATTCCCTCCGAAAGAGACGTTGGACGGAGATTACTGACTTCCTAGCGTGGAATTCCAGCACAGAAAATGCTCTCTCACCAGCCGTGAACGCCATTTTCATTTAATGCTACCTGGCGGCCGAAAATTGAAACTACCTTCCATTGTTGCGATTATAAATGAAATTTCCAGAGTTTCTTTATGTTACTATCCAAGGTTAGAAAAGATATCCTCAATAACCACTCTGCAATGGTTTTTTTAAAACCCCGGAGAGCATTTTGAATTACTAGTTCTAGTAATCAATTTGTAAATTTGCAAATTTCCATGTTTTCCTCAAATTGTTCTGTAATTTAAACGTATTTTCCTTAGTAAGGACTTACCAATTAGTACCTATTATTAATTTATTTTATGGTATTTATTTACAATTAATACTGAATGGCACCCACACATGAGCAATGCTGTAGTTTGTATTCTATATTTTATGTATCTTACATTTGAAGATCTTGAATTTTAATAAATTAGGACTACTTTTTTCTAGGAGAGAAATTGGAGCACTGCAGGCAGAGAATTACAGTCTGGAGCGGCAGTTATTCAGTTATCAGAAAAGCATAGCTTTCGCCCACTCTAGAGGTGCCTATTCTGATGATCTGGCAACTCCCGATGGCCGTTGTGAGGATGATGATGAACCATACTACGAGGACCGAGCCTACTCCTTGGGTGACAGAAGTCTCTCCACAGACACAGAATATGCCTGAGAAAAACCGAAACCCAGGCCCAGATCGTTCAAACCTAAGACTCGACAGCTGCCCTTGTCCCCCAACTTGTCCAAAGCAAACTTCAACAAGTCCCCCATCAAGATGATGCCTCCTTTGTCCCTATCTCTCAACAAGTCCATTAGCGAGGAGTCCCGACACACCACTGCGGATGAAAGCAGACGCCGCACTTCCATTTGGGACACACTGGCAGAGTTTGTATGCTCCTTGGGGACCTTCGCATCCAGGGCAGCCAAATCTAACAGGCGTAAGAACTACAATATATAAAACACCTTAGACAGACAATGTTGGCATTTCTGCTTCAGTATTTACTGCTTTGTTTTTAGCTGAACCTGTGGTAAAATTCTGAAACCATGATACTGTAAGAAGGAATTTGAAATATTATTTCTTGTACAGTTTTAAAAGGTCTTCCTGATGATGCCAGATGGATCTTGTTTGGTTTTTGGTTTTGTCTAGCTTCGTTTCTGAACAATCTTTTCATCTAATTCTTAATTACAAGATTGCATATGAATGGAACAAAAAAATACTTCTCATCAGATCTACAAATCATATGATTCACACATCATGATCACTGCATTATTTATTTAACTACAGACTTCACTATAGCCATTTCTTGTTTATCAACCTTTTAACTTTAAAATAGAGGAACAGAACATGTAAATGTTAAAACTAATGTGAGAGGGAAACACTAAATTATGACATTGTTCAAATTTACCAAAACTATCAATATTAATATTCAATTTTGCTGTCATAAATACATCAATACTGAGAAATTAATGACAAACGATTATAAAAAAACGAAAGTATTTGAAGATCAATACAGGAGCCAGGCTGATCGAAAAATATACCTAAAATACAGGAAAATACAGGATATTTGGTTCACCCTATCTGTAATTTAAAAACTTTTGGAATTAATTGCCTTCTTAAGAATGTAGTTAGTTTCCCAACTTTACTCAATATTTATCTATTCTGGGGATTTTAACATTTCTTTAACCCGGGAGAGTGCACCGCTATGGTCGCATGTGAGGTTTCGGCTCATGCTCAGATATTTCCAGGAACATTTATCATCATCATTCATCAATGGTTCAACTAATAGGGGTTGACAGGTATTCACTTTGTTTCTTAGAGGTCGATTTCCTATTTGACATGAAATATAATGTGTTTGGTACTTAAAGATTACCTATACCTGCAGCTTAAGTTGCTTCACCTTGTACTTGGAATTCTTGCCGTTATTGTGTGAATTTCCTTGTCACAAAACCTGTGTTACTTGTAACCATAAATAGTGATATAAACATTAAGAAAACACAGCTGCCAAAAGAATAAAGAACAGTTATGAAATGGAATTTTATTTTCGCAAAAAATAATCATACGTTGATTTATATTATATTTATATTGTATTTATTTATAATATACTATATTAAATATACCATACCATACCGTATTATATATTACATAAATTACATATTACTTGTCTTGCAGTAAGTCTACACGAGATACCCTCAAAACTAAAAGTGAATTACCATAAGAAGAAATCTCACCTTTCCTCTTGTTCGGAATAAAAGCTAGGGAAGATCATAACGAAACACACTGGTTTGTCTGAAACAATATATTTCTCAACAACATCATTAAATTCAATATTTACTTCCTGACTAATCAGAGCTCTCCATTTAATTATTCAATTTTCTAACTTTGATATTATCCTCCCACCCATTCCAGCATATCCTGTCTTTCTTATAATGAAACAGATATTTCCCAGTCCGGCTCACTTCTCCCAGAAGATGGCAGCAGAGATAGCTGCTGAAAGCTTGGAACAAATCCTCCAACTCGTCCAGTTCAAAGCCTGAGAAACAATAATATAACATATTTCTCCTTTACCATAGGTTCCAGCCTACTAATTGTAAAATGCCAATATTGTCTGTCAGAGTAAACTTCAGTAGGATAGTAGAGAGTTTGGACTTCTTGTGTTTTTCTATCCTAACTGGGAGAATCTGTCAATTACAATCTGTAGTTAGAATCTAAGTGGTGGCGGTACTTCTGTAAACTTGACATATTGGTGTCATTTCTTTATGACTGCAACAAGCTAAATGCATGTGTGGGAAGCTTTTGTAATGTAGTACTTTGGGGGATGGCCAGGAATTACAATGAAGTTGCTTACACATCAGTTCAAAACTTGCATTCCAGGATTGCTTGGTAAAGTATATTTGCTTCGTCTTATCTTTCAAAGAATGAACAAGATTTAGTTGATGAGAAAGTATACACATAATTTCTAATCCTTTTTACTAATGAGTAAATTAAGTTTAGGTAAAACCCATGCCTATGGTGTGAATATTATAGTTTCTGTCCTGGCTTGTTTCTTCAATGTCATAAGGTTTTATCTTCTGCATTATTTACCGTATGTCAAAATTATAATGAAAGGTTGCTTGTCATAGCAGTATAGAGTATGGTATATAGAAAGGAAGCAATGTACTGTCTAAAGTGGGAATTACATGAAAATTTGTATAATTGAATACCTCCTTCAAATAGGATGTAGCCATCATTTTTGTGGAAAGTTATTTTTTGATTATGAATATTGCTCTATCTAGTGGTACCCAGTACCCAGTATGGATTTTCATCAGACAATATTGATGACACAAAGAAATAAATGTTTTTAATTACATAGCAGTATATGAGAGAAGGAAATGTTTTTCCTAACTGTTGAAAAATGTTCATATGAATGACATTTTTATTTGGGGGAAGTTTTAAATTGCACTAATAGCAGATAAAATACCAGTGGCATGTTAGAAAATAATTTCGAGGAGGGTTGAAGAGTGCTGGGGAATTTGGGGGCTCTCCCCCAGAAAGTTTTTAAATATTAAACTTATGAAAATCACGTTTTACGCTGTTTTAGCACTAAAAAACCAGTTAACAAATTTGTTTACTATACTCTTAAGACATGCAAAACTTAAACAAGAAATTGTTACCTAAGTTATAACTAGGGTTCGGATGTTTATGACTTATTACTATTTATAAGAAAAGTTAATCAACGCATGGAACAGTGGGAATAATAGATCTACATTTACAAGTTCAGTATTTTATTATTAAATTAATTCATTATTTCATGACATAGAGCTTAAATAACTTAAATAGAACTTTAGGTTTTGATTTTGGGGGAGGTCCAGAACCCCTGGACCCTCCTTCCCTAAGCAACTGACTGACATGATGAAAATTCTTAGAATATAGGAGAAAATTTCACACAATGGAGACTTGTGATTAATACTTAAGATTATATAATCCTTAACTTACGAGGTGTGGTCTCATAGACCATGCAGGAATTTTGTAACTTACTCTCCAAGGTGGTTTCAAGCAGAAAGTTGCTCTGATCCCTTTATCCTCCTAATACCACAAACCCAACAATGTATGAAGATCAGATGCATTCTCACTGGCATGGATTTATGTTATAACCCAGTGGTTCCCAAAGTGGGGTCCGCAGACCCTGGGGGTCCACGATGGTGTTTCAGGGGGTCCGCAGGCGGTTTAAGAAGAAATAGGATATCCCGTAATTTTGAAGGGCTTAACTGTGTCCCCACTCTTATCTATGTGAAACAGCATTCTCCCACCTCACGTACTTGAAATCAAAGTTGAGAAATAAACATGAAGTTGAAAATGACTTAATATTGAAATTATCTGACATTAAACCTAACATTGCAGAGCTAATTAATCAAAAGCAGCTTCACTGTTCACATTAAGGAGTAAACTCTGTTTGTTACCATTGATATTGTTATTTTGTCTATTGAATTTAATACATTTGAGTCAAAGTATTTACTTAGTTTTTTTATTTCAAAACCCAGAGGGGGTCCACGAAATTTTAATTTTTTTTCAAGGGGTCCGTGGACTGAAAAGTTTGGGAACCACTGTTATAACCTGTTGCGGTTTTTCTAGGCCACGTCTCATGAAATACACAAGTTAATTTCATTATAGTACAAAATGGTTCGCAAGAACGTATCAGTGTTACCAATCAAACCAGATGGGATAGGAAGAGATATTTTCCGGCCAAAAAATCACTAATTAGTGTGCCTCACAGTAGGGCTTACTGCATATCAGATAATTTGTCTGTCAGTGAGGTAGACAGCTAAAACAAATTCACTATCCTTTTCTCGAACCTCTGTTTTGATGACTGTTAACATAGACCTGAACTAATGACAGTTAAACTATCAACAGCTATGTCTGACATTTTTGCCAAATTTGTTGAAAATTGTCAGCCAGGTTTGACTATATAGAATTTTATGGTACAGTGGTACCTCGAGATACGAGTTTAATTCGTTCCGTAACCTTGCTCGTATGTCAATTTGCTCGTATGTCAATTTGCTCGTATCTCAAAGCAATTTTCCCCATTGAAATTAATTGAAATGCCATTAATCCTTTCCAGCCCCAAAAATGCTACCCCAATTGTTTTTGTTACATGTTTTTTAAAAAGAAAAATGTATTTATAAATGACAAATATTGTATGAAAACACAATAAAAGAGAGTGTAAAGCAAAAAAAAAACTGGTTTTATAAAGTGCACATACATATTTGTTACACTTTCTTCGGACCCATGGTTATAAAAAGAAATGTGATAAAGTATGTAAATGCACAAAAAGCGAAAAGCCCTAGAAAAACTTAGCAAAGATGCTTCGACAGCGAGGTAAACAAGCACACTGGGGGAATACGTGGGATAATGCACGAGATGCATGAGGCGCGGGCGCAGTAAACTGGTGGGCCGTGTGCAGCGTCGCAGCTGGCCGTTCCTCGTATCTCAAATGTTGCTCGTATTTCAAAACAAAACTTCGCTCGCTCGACAGCTCGTATCTCAAATAACTCGTATGTTAGAGCACTCGTATCTCGAGGTACCACTGTATATTATATGACTAGTATTACAATTTTGAAAACATTTATGCTCTATTTCACAGTTTAAACATAGGAGTCTTACAGACTGCACCTCATGTAAATGTTACAGGCTCATTACGTAATGATTTAAGGTATAATTGAGATGGTAAATAAAATCAACCAGATGAAATGCTATGAAACAAGGATTTAAGAACAGAACTTTAGAAGTAAAACAATTTCTGTAAATTTGGAAGCACTTTTTGATTGATGATATTGCTTGAAATATTGATGCAAGAAGAGCTTTCCAGGAGAACACTGCTATATACCTACCAACAGAAACCTAGGTATGGAAATAGGGACGTTATTCTAATATCTACTGTACATTTGCAGTAGAATCGGAAATTTACAAAAGAAGCTGGAAACAGAACCCCCCAAAGCTGTAAATTCAAGAATAGAGAGTTTTGTACATACTTGCTAAAATCTTGAGCTATGTTTGCTTTTTCTCTTTTGTTAATAATTCTTTATTATACATCCTATAGAGAATATGTACATATGATTTTGAAACAACAGATAGTGTACATAATATGTGTTTTAATGGGAGTGGTTTCTGCTAAAATGGATTGCAATTACGCATCATATTATTATAACAATAATTTTGTACTGTATAGATTTTTCATACTGATGACAGAATTTTGAAGTTTGTTCATTGTTACGTTATTAGTGTTGATTCATGTATTTGATGTTTGAGTTTTCAACAGTCTGTACATATTACCAGAACATAAGTGTGTGTCTGAGATTATGTAAAATGCGTTAGTACTAAATATGAACACCTGCAAGGGATACAGTCTGGGTGCCTGACACAAAACTTATTTATTAGAAAATATTTTATTTATTCTGGCCGAGCAAAGGTCATATGACCTTCTCTTCCACTCTACCAGTCCAAAACAATATTTCAATTACATATTACATAAATATAAAAACTCATATTACTATTAAAATACATCTAAACACACACAAGTTTATATCGTATACTTAATATAAATTTAAAATTAGTTTCTAAGTTAATACAATTTATAAATCACCCAAAAAAAAATTACAATATTATTGAAAGAAAGCACCTGTTTTAAAAATAACACTTTATAATGTCAGTGAAATATTAACAAGAAAAACAGAGTTACAATTGATTTAAGTTAAGTGTTTCAGTTACTGACTGCCTGCGTGGTCTCATGGTTAGCGTTGCTGGCTACTGCTCCATAGGCCCAAGTTCAATCCCTGGTACCTCCTCGAATTTTTCTGAGGTGCACACAGAACGGGTGTACAAACAAACGGTGATACAAACTGAGGAGTTACTTGATAGAGAAGTAGCGGCTTTGACCACAGAAACCACCATTAACGGCCATGGGTGTCGGCATGCTGACCACATGCTCCCCCCAATCCCGCCATCTGCCTATGGTAGATGATGCAGCGGTCGGGTCGTAGGCCTTGTCCCTTCAGGGATGTAATGCCACGGAGTTTAGTTTCAGTTACTAAAAAGAGCAATGAAGATTGCTACTTATTACGATGAGGAAAAAAAACACTAAATTACATTATCTCGAATTAACTTACTGATTTCTTTCTTAAAATGCAGCCTTTCTTGCACAATTGAAGAAGTTAATCAGACTATTGTTAATTTTATTTTGGTGCTTGCCATTTCTCAAAAGTCTTGTGCTGATCATTTTCTCAGCTTTCATGCCCAGATGTTTTTCTCTTTGGTCCACAAATAATAATTCCCATCACTGAATGAGATAGCCAAGACTGTAACATCACAGACTTGCATTCAGAAGGTCCTGAGTTCAAACCCCTTGGTCAACCAATTTGACTTTTGTTTCTCCATGGATTCTGCAATTGCAAAGGCAAATTCCAGATTTTATATTAACTTATTTCATCCAAAATCATAATAATTAAAATTCAAGTTCATTGTACATCAAGAGATCATGGCTTGGTAAATCTACAGGTCCTAAACATACTATGTGACTTCTAT
Organism: Ectobius pallidus; assembly: GCA_964059195.1. Taxonomy (NCBI): domain Eukaryota; kingdom Metazoa; phylum Arthropoda; class Insecta; order Blattodea; family Ectobiidae; genus Ectobius; species Ectobius pallidus. The sequence goes on from CAXKWD010000007.1 coordinate 145,140,957, forward strand.
AGTTAATGCATAAATAAAGCTGAAATCATAAAAATCCTCTTCCTGAAGAACTGCAAAACATTCTACTCTTGTTTGAGATGAGTAGTAGTAGTAGAGTACACTGATCGCATGCGATCCTTTGTGATCCAGTCGGATATACACAGCAGTGGGTTGCCAGCTGTATTATTCAAATTGTCTCTTTCTTGCTTTTGTAACTTGATGTGTCAGTCTCTTCCATTGATTTTTATCCTGTACCCGATCAAGAATCTCTTTCCATGTAAGATTGGTAGCCCTGGTTATCTCATCATGTCATCTCATCTTCTTTCTTCCTTGTTTTCTGACTCCTTCTACCATTCCCAGCATTATATCCTTCTCCAAAGAGTCATGTTTTCTCATAACATGCCCAAAATATTCCAGCTTCAGTTTTGTGGCTTTAGCTTCCAGGGAACTGCTAGGCTTTATTCTTCCCAAAATTTCTTCATTTGTTTTTCTATCTGTCCACTTTACATTCAATATTTTTCTCCACACCCACATTTCAAATGAGTCTACTTTTCTTTTTTCCGCAACTCTCATTGTCCAACTCTCACAGCCATACAAAATTATTGGAAAAATCATTGTTTGCATTAATTTGATTTTTGTCTTTACTGATATACCTGTATCTTTTATGAATCTATTGAGGTTGTTTGTGGCTATTTTTCCTAATACTATTCTTCTTTTAATTTCATCTGTACAATATCCTGATTTTGTTATTGTTACTCCTAAATAGTTGACTTTTCTGCCATCTTAAATTCTTCTCCATTTATTGTAATTTTTTCTTTGTTGTCAGTAGTCATGAATGTCGTTTTCTGTAGATTTAATTTTAAGCCTGCTTTGCTGCTTTGAGATGAAGTCTTTCTTAATAACTCATTTTTAGTAATTTCATTGTGTCAATATTTATCAGCTCTTTTTATTTTTAACCAGGAATACCATAGTAAATGTATTACTAAGATGTTCAATCACTGTTCATATATATCACCACCTAGCTAGCTAGAGATAGACTCTATGTTTTAGATTTTACTTTCATATAGACAGACTTCTGTAATCACTGTAAATAATTATATAGAAGTCTTATTAAAAGATATTGAGAAGCTCAGGTTCACAAGTTACCAAATGATGTCACTAGCTGTGTTAAAAGAAATTATAGTGGTTTCACAGACTAATATTTCAGTTTAAAAGTTCAGAATCATCTACCACAAGTGATCTAAATGCATTTATCAGGTGCCCAGATTGTACCTCATGCTGAGATATTGCCTTGTTGCAACTATTTAAAGGAATGAGATTAATATGTATGTTATCAGTAGGGCCCGGATTTCGATGACATGTCATATTTTAACTGGAACATCATTGACATTGCCCACTAGTGCATTGTGATCATGACTCCTAGATTACAAAAATGGTATTTTTTGGGGTCATTCTCGACATTTTTTAATTTCAGGTAATTTTTAGATTTCAATGTCATTATTTGGTCATTTTTGATCACGTTACGGTCTTTTCTTAAAGTATACAGTCATTATTTTCTTATTTTGTGCATTTACTTACATTGAATACTATTGGAACTCTAAATAAGTATAAATAAATAGATACCTAAGTATTCTTAGGTCATCAAAATTCGAGCCCTGGTTATCAGTTTTTTCTCCATTTCAGTCTTTGCAAACTGAAGTGTAAGTGCTAGGCCTACATTCTAAATAACTTTGTTAGTACAGTTACATCCTGTCTAGGTTATGTGTTCTAGATCAAACTATTATCATGAGTGGTTATTAGAAGTATCTTTTAAGTTTAAACAATGATTTGGTGGTACTTTAGAGAGTGATATATTAGTTTGGACTTGTGAACAATATGTATTGACAAGGGAATTATACCCAGGCTCGGGCTGGAGACTCAAGAGGACGGTGGAAACTGAGCTCAGTGGGTGCCATTGCAATTATGGAAAGCATGCTGTAGTAATTCACTCTAATACAACATAGTCTTAATAGCACAGGGACTAAAGGTATAACAGACCACCTGCTTGGTCTTGTGGTTATCGTCACTGACTACAGATCTCTAGCACCTCCTCGGATTTTTCTGAGGTAGGGAGGTCTGGAAGGGGTGCACTCAGCCTCATGGTTTAAATTGAGAAGCTACTTTTTTTTTCCTTTCTTTCTTTCTTCACTGTATATAGAATTTATTTCTTAAATACAAATGCAAATACAAAAATACAAATATATATTATACAATATTATACAAATACAAATACAATATTATACAAGTGATAAACACCCGAAAGAGCAGAATGCTCGGGCTCGGGTGCAGTTCAGTTTTAAAACGTACAGCAATGTCATACACATACACACATACACATGCAAACATCACAAAACAAAACTAACATAAATCACAAGCGAACAAAAAACATAAAATTTCATTACTGTTAACATTTACTTTATAAAATGCATCAAGAAAATAAGAACTATTTTAGAATAACTATTTTATAATATATCTTATTCTATTCTTAAAACTATTCACATTCATGTTATTTATATCTGGGTGCTTCCTTAATACATTATTGTATAGTCTTATTTCAAAATTAAACCAATGTTTCAGCGCAGCTGATGTATTACACTTAATTTCAATTTCAACTTGATAGAGAAGTAGTGGCTCCAGTCTTGGAAACCACTGTTAATGGCCATGGGTGTCTGCAAGCCCCCCAATCCTGCCATCTGCCTATGATAGATGACGCAGCGGTCGGGTGGTAGGCCTTGTCCCTTCAGGGATGTAGTGCCACGGAGTTTAGTTTAGTAAAGGTATAACAAAGTTACTACCAGTACTTACTTTAACAACTTTAATAAGTAAAGCCTGGAAGTTAATGCTCTAGTAAAAGATAAAATATGCTTGCAAATATGCTCTAAAATTTGTAAAATATGCTCCTTAATCAATGAAGTATGATCTATTATTTAAGTAATTTTAATACTGTACTTTACATTCTCTTGCTAGCTGAATTACATTATAAATTACAAAAATTAATAGAAGTTGTATAAATTACATTACAAAACTTTTTGATAAAACTAATTTTAGTAAATAGAAAACTAGTGAAACAAAATGTTGCTTTAACATTACACAATCAGTTCTGAAACATTAAGCTATGTACTGGTACTGTATTTTACTGTCAATTCTCAAACCATTCACTTAGCCAAATATGCTGTAAATGTTTGAATTAACAGAGAAATGCACAATACTTAAAATCTGTCAGAAATATGCCTTTAAAAATGTGACAAATTAATAAAGTATGCACAGATATTTTTATATCGCAAATATGATGCATTATGGCACAACTAACAAAATATGCAACAATATGCAAAATTAAACCATAAATTTCTGTCATTTCTTTCATGTCTTGTACACATTTTAACACCAGAATGTAATAGACTGCATTTTCAAATATATAGTTTTTCATAAACTTCTGGGCTCTAATAATAAGAAACATTAGAAATACCTCATACATACACAGATACCTCATAGATTAAATCTCTATTGTCTTCACATTTCTGTGCTCTTTTCACATAGTCTGTCAACAATAGTATCACTGTTGATTGTTAAAGGAATAGCCCATTCACTGTGCAAGATAAGAGAAAAAAAATGTAATTATCTTTGTTGAGGCAATCTTGTCTATTCTTCCATATTATGGATCCATAATCTTAAAAACAACATAAGTTCTTCTATTATTCTGCCAAGGTCAATGAAATGAAATGAAATGAAATGAAATGAAATTAGCCTTTGACATCCCTTGAGGGCTAAAGCCTCCTGCTTTCTAGCAGGGATTGCTCAAAAAATAGAACTCACTTAGGGGAGCTAGGCCTAAGGAGTCAGCTACCTTGTCCTGACCGTGCACTTTTCTTTCTATATCTATGTCTTGGTCTGATTGACCTTGTTCTGCGTTTCTTGTCTGTGTTGGACTGATTAACACTGAACTTGAGCCTTGTACTACAGTTTTCTTCACTTGTTTCACTTCACTAGGAGCTTCCCTAGCTCTTTCCAACCTTTGCGATCTCTTGCTCTCCTTGACCATTGAGCTCCTGCCCTATCTCGTAGTGTGTCTGACCATCTGGTTCTTTGCCTTCCAACATTCCTTCTTCCTACCCTGGGATCCCATATTGTTAGTTGGTAGGTCCATCTTTTGTCATTCGTTCTTGCCACATGGCCTCCCCATCTCCATTTGAGTTGTTCTGCCTTGCAAACGATGTCGCTCATTCCTGTTCTCCTTCTAATCTCTTTGTTTCTTATCCTATCTTTTATTGAAATTTGCAGGATTTTCCGTTCCATTTTTCGCTGGCATGTTTGGAGCATTTGTTTGTGCCTTGTTGTCATGGCCCAGGTTTGGCATCCATATAGCATCACTGGTAATATGCATTTTTCTAGCATTTCGGCCTTCAGTTTGGTCTTTTGGAACTTGTCCATTAGAAAGAATTTCAAGCTCCAGAATTGCCAAGGTCAATACCCGATACTAAATAATTGTTATTTATGCAACTGTTGTTCCATCCTCCATATCTTTAAATCTCTTTGGATAACAAAATTCTCAATCCCAAGTAAATGCCATTATTTTCAGATAATCTGAACATTCTCCTCTCCTCCATCTCTTCACTGCAGGTGCCCTCCTTTAATTTATATGTAAAACGGAAACAAGTTGCACATGGAAGTCGCCCGGTTTAACCACAGTAAATTTTATGAAATGCTCGTTCTGTATCTGGTTTCCTTTGTTGGGGTAAAGGGCCTCCAAGTGGAGGTTTCTGTTACCTATGTGAATTTTGTTACACTTATCTTACAACAGAGGGCAGAGGGACGGGTGGCAAGCCCATTGCCTCTCAACCCCCTCCGGAAACTAAGGTATTACTTGGGACATGGAAAGCTCAAGAAATTTTCTCCAGAGGCTCTAATTTAAGCTTGGAGTTTTTTTACATGCTGTAAATCTACGACACGGGACCCCCTGCTTAAAGTCCCTCCCGGAGGACTCTGTGCCTGGGATTTTTTTGTCCAAGGAATGCTCATATAAACTACATATTAAATGACACTGTTTAAAAAAAAGAAAGATAAGAAATACAAGTCAGGTTGTTGGATACCAAAGCCCAATAGACTATTACTGAAAAGGATTTTTTATTATTACTTTTTTAATCTTGAGCAGGGTTGCCTCTGCACAGAGGGGGCTGATTGATCACTTTGAGTTAAGGTGCTTTTAACACTGAAAAAACTTACACAATTGCACCATTGAAAGCAGAAAGTAACAAAGCCTTCAATCCTCATTCTTCTGAAGGATATATAATTGATCCAACAGTATGATTTGAGTCCCACGAGGATCAAACAGAAGAAGTAAACTAAGAGAAAACAAATCTATGAACCCACCATTAAGTATTACATGGATAAGTACCAGCTAACATCCATAATAGTAACAGGATTAATGATTGGAGCACATGGTGCCATCCCAAAACTATTGTTTGAGTTCTCCAGAAATTTTGGGCTGCATAAAACCACCCTTGTAGACCTATCACGATATGACTCATGCTATATGAAGGAAAATTGGATGGAGCTTTGATGGGACCAGCCTGTGTGAGTAACAAATGACAGTGGGGCAACGTTGCCCAGTTAGATAACTCTGCACCTAACAGAAATGTTATGTAGTGCAAGTTCAATGGCACAGCAAAAAACTGTACACAAACCAAAATTTTCAAGTGTACCATGAGAAAAAAGAAATGTTTCTGAAGCCAGCTATACAAAAACCATATTTTTATGACAAGTGGTTGTTGAGTTATGATCTTTTGAATGATAAATAACATTGCTGATCAATCATGCATCTCCTGGGAGTAGCTGCAGGAAATCTACACTTTCTTTCTTTCTTTCTTCTGGCAAGTAAGGCATCAGCACACAAAGAGTCCGCAGGGATTAGCACACACCATTTTCCTTCATATAGCATGAGCCATATAGTGAAAGGGTCTATTTTCATTTTTCGGAATCGTATTTGTGGACCAAGACTTCTAGTTTTTTAAGTTGTGATTTATTTATAATAATTGTTAATGCTTCATTATTTAGCTAATCTTTTTTTTTTCTGTATACACATACCCATTGTTGTTGGTACTCTTTGTCATTGGCAACCTGCAGGTGTTGCAGGAGGAAATAAAAAAAAATTAAATCTATATACTAATATAATCACTCTTAAAAGTATCTCCCTCCAGTGTGAAAATCATAGAAGTTAGTGTTTAAATCAATAAAGCACATTTTTCAAATTCTACAAACAAAGTCAGGTTTTTATGAAAACAAATTGAATTGTACAATAATACTTAGGATGCGGAGTGAAATAAGTGACATTTTGGTAATAGTCTTTGTTGTACGTTTTGTTGTGTGACTGTACTTACTGGTATATACAGCCATTTTGAATGCACATCAGAACTCCCTCACTCTAACTAAGTCAAATTCAAACTTATGTACATAAGGCTAACAATTATAAGTAGCCATCCATGTGTAGGTTCCTTTGATTTTGCTAGAAATTCTGTGAGTTTACTTTGGAAGCTTGCTTTATACTCATAATCTTAGCAATTCTTATTAACGACAATTCTTAACAAACAAAGGATTCAGAGATAAAGGGAACTAACTTATTGTTTTGGTGAATCGTACAGAAGTATCATAATTCTGAATAACCAAGCGAGGTGGCCAAGATGGTATCATCTTAGACACACATTCGGGAGGTCCAAGATTCAAATCCCATGGACGGTGAATTTGACGTGGGTTTTTCATGGTTTCCCCAGTCGTAAAGACAAATGTCAAATTGGATATTTACATACCATGAATTATCCTCACCATTTCATCCTGTATCATATCCATTTAAATTAATATTAGTTGAAATTTTCTCCATAAAATACACTAACAATAGAAATAAATGACAATCAATAGTTTCATTACCTACCCTACTGTATAGACTCCTGATATGGCCTTGTAGCTAAAAGGAGTATAAACACAGCTGAATTTTAAAAAAAATCGAATGGTTGAAACATACATAAGGTACTGGTATACAGGAATCTTTTAAATTTACATTGTGTTAGTAGCTACTTTTTAAGTTATTATATTATTTATGTTGTCATCATCCTTTTTCCCAACTAATACAAAGCCTACAGCACTGAATAAGGTACCGTATTCATGGATAGAATTTTCTTATGATCAGTGATGTAGCATACTCAGTAAGAGTACATGTTAAAACAAATTGTTTGTATAAAATTATCAAATAATATGGTAAAAATCTTACACTGAACTCACCATATGGAATTTACACTGCATGGTAAAGAAGCCAATGTGCAGTCTCCATTTGTATGAGTTGTATTTAATAGCTTATAATAGAGAAAATTCAATATGTGATATACAATCTAACATGCGAGTTATAGCATGATATCCGGGTTATTCACTCTGAACATAAATTGCTCTAGTTAGATTATTTTTTAAGAACAGACTTGAGCTGTGTTTCACTATTGGATTTTGGTTTATGTAGAGGATTTAAATTATTTTGTCTTGTGTTATAACCATGAGGTAGATCTAAATTTAGTTTGGCTTTTATGAACATATGTTAATATTTATTCGCAAATTTGTGGAATATTTCATAAGTAAAGTGTTCCATAAGTATACAGGCCTTGGAGGCCCAGAGGGTCCCAGAAGGTTGAGGCTCCCAGATTTTATAAATTCGGAACATGACGGTGGTATAGTTGTCAGTCTTACACACCGGCCGACTTTACCCCCAAGATTGCTCCTGGTAATCATTTTTGTTAGAGGCTGAGTCAACCCCAGGGTCATAGTGCCACCAGAAGGATTAGGCCAAATTGAAAACTCCAACGACCTCATCGGGGATTGAACCCACGACCTTCTGGTTTGTAGTGCAGTGCCTCAACCACTATGCTATGGCATACCCTCAATGTTTCATACCGTATATTAAATTAAATAAAAATTAATTTAGAAGTATAGTCTGGAGGCTTTGATAAACAGAATTTCATGAAACTTCTAGCAGTAAAATCAAAGGATTAAGAATTTATTTTTTAAACTCCTCCCACCCTATTATGCCATTCTGAACAACAGACTGAAATAAAGTTAAATAAACCATGTGCAGAACACTTATTCTATACATGAATAGAGGATAAATTGGTAAATGATTCTGCACAATGTATTACATTAATAATTTATTTATTGCATCTTAAATCTTGATCAAATATAATGTCAAAATATTTCACATGTGTGGATTACTTCAAAATGGGGCGTACCACAGCATTGAAATACAGTATATGACTTGAGGGATTAGTTCTAGAAATTGAATTTTATTTTCTGAAAGTAACTCTCATGAAAATGGTTCATTTTAACTCTGAAACTTTTGTATCTCTGTTAAATCATGACAAGATAGAATATGACTCAGGCTACTAGAAATGCTAAGTTTCCATATTTAATGTGCATTTTTCTTTGCAGCTTATATATGTAGTCTATATAGATGAAATAGAATAGTGTACTAAAATGCAGCCTATTCGCATCAAAGCAAAGAGATTTGTGAGGACTAACCTTAGCCTCTGTTAACAAATATAACCTTAATGTTCAACAGTTTGGAAGATTTCCAGAAATGTATCTCTAATGTGAACATTCTCAGGAACTGATGTAGATCATCCAGAAAGAAAGAAGTATCATGATATTCAGTTGGTTGGTTACTGATTTATGAGCAAAATTGTAACTACAATTTGTTGTCTGCTTAAACAAAATTTAAATTGTGATTACATAACTAAAATATAATATTAAAATTTTGAGTAGTGATAACATTATCACTCAACAAAATAAAATTTATTTTATCAACAAATGAATAGGAACATGAACACCTATTATTAATATTTTTAATGCTGGTATATTCTACACCAGTTCCAATTTCTGACAGACATAGTTATAATGATTGTATTCTTTGCATAGACAGTACAATGCCAATTCTTTGAAGTCAATGACAAACTTGTCTGGCAAAAATTGTAATAGTGTATTACTGTCATGAATAGGGTGGCCAGACGTCCGACTATTGGCCGGACTGTAAGGCTTTTTGCTAAGTAGTCCTCCATCCGGCGCAGCTTTATGCCGGACGTTGATTTGTCCCCCTTTTTGAGACTCTGATGGATCATTAAAGTGTATTGATAAAATTTGTATTTTCCCCATATGTTCCTGCCTATTCTAAGGTTGGCAAGCTTGTCGATAGCCTACTATCATTTGTTTCGTTGGTGCCTGGAAAAATCTGAATCTATTCCTAACGTTGGCACACTTGTCCATAAGATGATAGCGTACTATCATTGTTTGGTGCAGTACGTGGCGTTGGCCGTACTGTTGATTGTTGTTCAAGTCTCCATTTGTATTGTACATTCTTTGCAGTTTGCCGTGTTTTTTCTTCAATTACCAGAATGCCAAAACGAAAGACTTCTTTTAATCCTCAGTGGGTCAGAGAATTTCAGTACATTTCAAAAAGCAGTAAAGCAGTGTACAATCATTTATTTTATATAAATGCAGTTATTAAGTAAAATTAGTCAGGGTTATACCATGTAATATCTGCTGTCCAGCTGTCCATGCCCAAAGTTTTATACTATGCTGGATTACCGAAGAAGTGTCCTCCTTTCTGACACATTTTAGAAATGGCCACCCTAGTCATGAACGAAACAATTACCATGTGTAGTCAACGTTGCCAATGCTTGATTGGTTAATTGAAAGTGGTAACATCGAAGATGGCAGTATTACATCTATACGATGTGCCTATCTAAAGAATTCAGTTACTGGAGCCTCTTGCGTCTGATGCATCTATGCCCACATAAAAAAAGAACTTTGCACAAATATTATTGCATTCAGTCTATTTCTACAATTTTATGTGACAGAATAAATCACTTTCCTGATAGTAAATATTATTATTGATGTAGTTTGTAAATAATTTCTCATTTTCTATGCACACCATGAACCTAAAAGAATGCCGATTGAAGGCTTTTAACGAGTCAGGCTAAGATTTAATGGAAACTTTTTTTTTTATTTTACCTGTAAGCAAAATACCTTATTTGAGAGTCTCCTTTTGCCCTGTCATTCTCCAGGCACGCCATAGGCGTACCGAGGGGGGGTTTTGGGGGTTTGAACCCCCCCCCCCATTGATTAAAAAAGGGAAAATTGTACTATTTATTTCATTGTTGTGATATGTCACCTTTTTTAAAAATATGCTTATAAATTACTTAATATGAGTTTAAAGCGTGGGAAGCTTAAAACTCGTTATTGTGCATCTTAATTTTTAAAATTTTCCTGGTGGAGGACCCCGGATCCCCCCTCTCCAGATGTTATAACCCCCCCCCCCCCATATGGTCGGCCTGGTTACGCCTATGAGGCACGCCAATACTGCTTATTTAACCTGGTCCACCCATTTCAGTTCTACAGGAATCCAGAGAGATTCCAGAGACATTGCATCATCTGGCCAGAAAGATACAATGTTAAGGTTAGGAAAATTTCTGCCCTTCCATCATTTAAAAGTGACTTTAAAATCATATAACATAAATTGTATCCAAAAATAGATGGCAGATCGTATTTACTTTAATATAATGCCCACCCCAATTTTGAAATTTAGAATCATAAAAAAAGTTTGTTGGTAACAATGGTAGGGTATTTTATTTTAGGTATTTTATTTTATTCTTTCTTAGTATTTTATTTTAAACAACAATGGATTTGTAAATGCCTATGAATAAAGGTCTGTTTAGGGAGGAGAATGTGGAACAATAGATACTTCCACATGGAACCCCTCTGCCTTTCGGTGTTAGAGTGTAAAATAGTTAACTTCATCCTGCATTTCTGCATACTGGTAATAGGCCAACGATAAATGTAACAAAGTTGAGAATCACAGCAATGCATTGTTAAATATTTATTTAATTATTTAGTCATAGAGTATATGAATGAGATATAGAATATTCAAACTAAATATATCAGCTGTCTAAATCATAATTGATCAATGTTACTGCCAAACTGTGGAATAGATTTGCACTCGAAACTAATACACATCCAAATTTTGAAGCTACAGATCGACAGAATAGGTGCAAATTAGATTTGACTCAATACAGTAATTTGAAGAGAGTGTTCATTGTATGAAATTATTTTTATGAATTTTTTACTGGAATTGCTTTGTTTTGGAAGTTAAGCTTTCAATACACATGCAAAACAAAATGACATTTATGCCCCACAGTGGTTACTTACAAAATAATATACTGTTTAACAGAATCTGGTACCTGAATCAGTGATTTCTTGGTCGATTGATAGGTGAAGGTGGGCTTCAATGACTGGCCTCCATGATCACTTTAATATATACTTAGATATCTACTTATGAGACCATAAGCATGAAATCGGGGCTTAAAGCGTTAAGATTTTATCAAATTTATTTTACTTAAAGATTTATCTATTTGCAATAGAAAATGGGAGATTAGAAAAAAAATATCTTAAGCATCTAGGAAAGTTATTGATAGCATTTATACTAGCTAGAAACAATACGAAACCAAGGAGTTGGCAAACAGAGATTCACATGCTTATAAATGAATAATTCAAATGGCTACTTTTAATGGTGGATAACATAATCATTTTTAAAGAACTCTGCATCTGCTTTATCAAATCTGTATGAAAATTAAATGGCATTTTTTAAATTTTTCAGCTGCAGAAAATGTGAAACTTAAGACTTTTTTGTTTGCTTTCTCTCACTAGAAAGATTTTAATCAATCAGTGATGGTTTCTCAATACTCTAATGGGTGAGTGGGTTAATAATTTCTTATTCAAGCTGTCAATAACACTAACTCTTGAAATGGTCTATATGAAAGGGTCAGGAAAAAAAAAAAGCCAGGAGGTTCATCTAGTGGACAGAGTGTTTATAACACCCTAAGCCTCACCTACAGTATGTTTCACGTAAGAGTTGGCCAATCATGTGGGTTTTTGCATCGTGGCAGCCACAGCTCTAACTCCCGAGCAATCGGGTGATAATATCTACACAAATAAAGCCGCTAACACTGTAATGATTCATGTTATCACAATTATAGTTAAAATTACAATGAAAATAACCACGTACCTCATCACAAATGATGTTGGAAATGTCCTCTTCTTGCATCCATGCAACACTGGCACCTTTCTGGGAAATTTTCTTTCATGCGCATGAGTTCAGTTTCCAAGATGGAGTTCATTTCTCTTGTGATAAGTTCTTCTAATGTATGGGGGACTTATACATTTTATTTCTCAAGTTCAAGTTCGGGTGAAATATCTATATAACTGAAAGAGAAATTAACTCTGTCTCAGAAGCTGAACTTATGCGCATGAAAGAAAATTTCATAAAAAGGTCCCAGTGTTGTGTGGATGCAAGAGGAGGACATTTCCAACATCTCATGTGTTAAGGTATGTGGTTATTTTTATTGTAATTTTAACTGTAATTGTGTGAACCTGAATCATTACACCGTTAGCAGCTTTATTTGCATAGATATTTCACCTGATCGCTCGGGAGTTAGAACTATGGCTGTTGCAATGCAGAAACCCACATGATTGGCCAACTCTTACATGAAACGCACTGTAGAAGCATCATCTGAAGCAGATACTGCTAACTCCAGTTCCTGCTAGCTGCTTGAACATGTTCTCTTTCTTATTATTTTTGCCAAAGGTGAACTTTGGTTCTTGCTCTTTAGCAGAAGATATTTCACCTGGCCCATAGCACATCACTGTTGCCAACTTCCACTTTGAATAATATGTTTTTATACTTACTACCACAATATAATAATGTAATAGAACACAGAGAATCTTCTTAACAAAAACAATACCTGTACAACTAGTGCAAATTAAAGAAACTTTTTTGCTCTTTTATTGACCACTATCAATTTGCAGCCGAGCTTGATGACTGTTATCTAGGAAGTTACCATATTGCTGCAAAATTCTTCCACTATTTGGAAGTGGTGTATAAATTAGAAATTACAGCAGACCCTTAGGGATTCTTGAGCTAGATGCAAGTGTGTTGCTGTATCTGGTAAGGGTTAATAGATTCCACTTAGCTGACGAAAGCTCAGATAGAGTTACGGTACCTCACTCACCAGGCTGGAGGACACATAAGCCATTATTGATCCACAACGCCAAAAAAGCCTCAAACTAGACATTATAAAGGCTATGAAAAATTAATATTGAGATGAGTTACATACACTACTTCACCTTATTTTAATTACTAACCTGAACCCAGGTTTTGACGAGTTTCCTCATCATTTTCAACAGTTATACTCCATCTGTCTATTGGTTGGCATCAGCATCCTCTGGTGGACGTTTAATGATCTTCATGATGAGGTTGTCCTCCGTGGAAATGTCATAGTTAATTAGGTTCTTATTCTTATGAAACCTAATGAACTTTGACATCCCTGCAGAGGACAACCTCATCATGAAGTTCATTAGATGTCCACCAGAAAATGCTGATGCGAACTAACAGACAGATGGAGTATAAATATTGAAAATGATGAGGAGGCTCATCGAAACCTGGGTTCAGGTTATTAATTAAAATAAGGGGATGTAATGTAAATAGATTATTGGGCAGCACTCACCACTGTTTGTTGATCCTTTTGTGAAGCCATTGTCAATAGTTGCTTAGTCTTGCATGGAGCCTTCGTCTTCTTAATAATATAATAAAACTATAAAATACACACATAAAATAAAACATAAACACTAAATATGTCAACTTCACAACAGGAATCATATCACAACGTTTCACGAGACACCAAGAACGTCTCGCGTTTTCAAGTGAATCTTATTAGCGACAAGATGTTAGGTCACGAAGTCTTTCTGAACGTCTAAGGGGATGTAGTGTATGTAACTCATCTCAATATTATTTTTTCATAGTAATAACTTCCCTGCATAAACTTTCTAAAAATGTCTAGAACTGCAAAGTCTGTTTAAACTTTAAATATTAATTAACAAAAATATAACTTCATACAAATATGGAATGGTCATAAAGAAGTTAAATTTCCTAAAACAGACATATTTATCCTAACCCAAAAATTATATAAGTTAACACAACAGACAAAACCAAAGAAACACTTATAACTGAATTGTGTTATCCAACATTAACCGGGTACTAAAGTTCTGCTGTCATATTTTCTAAAGCTTTCTCATTCCTGCCTGCAAAACACTTCATTGCCTTGTCTTTATAACTTAAAAGTGTGTGCATGTGTGTGTGTGTGTGTGTGTATCTTGTGTGAAGTCTTCACTTATACATGTTTTCACTCTGAATGTGTGTACGGGTGTGTCTACATTTAAACATGCTTAAATTGTTTTATAAATAAAAACATCGAGGATTAGCTCTAACATTGGCTATTAGTGTAAACATAATTTATACTCTCAACATGCTCTGCTATACTTGATATTCATTTTCAGCAGCATTCAACCAGTGCAGTCACGGGAAAAGAATGTGGCCTATGATGTAGAATCTAGTCTTTAGTTGTGAATCATCAAACATCATATATCCAAGGTATAAACTCCTTTCTGACTACGTTATGTAACATTCTGATAAAATGTTTAAGAACGGAATTGGACCTTAATTCATTGTAGTCAAGTTGGATGAAAATGTAAGATTTGAATAATTTTGATATTTTGATTTATTTTTATAAGACCTTTAGGCAGTACCAACTGCAGTCGGTCACATTAGCTATTTACAAATACATGTCTTCAATAACCTAAGCTGAGTATTTACAATCTTCCAAACTTAATTACATTAATCAAAATTATTATTCAAAGTTTATTTATTTATTTATTTAGCAATCCTGTAGACCAGCAGCACTGGCATAGGATAACAATAGCAATAATAATAACAAAAATTATACAATAAATAAAGAACTAAAAAACAAAAACATATTGTGAGTCTTACAGATACATGATAATTTTTATCAGTATACTTATAATTGATATAGTTCTCTTATTTCGTCTAGGGAATAAGGACATAGTTGAATAAGCCATTTTTTAAATTCTGTTTTAAATCTTTAACCTGTCAGTGATTTTATTTCCTTAGGGAGTGAGTTATTAAATATGGCTCCTCGAACAAATGGACTGTTTGATGTGAATTTTAATCGTCTAGGAATTACATGGTCTAATTTTTGTCTTGTGTTATAAATATGAACATTAATTTTAAGTCGTTTTTAACCATCAAGACAGTATGATATATATACATTGCATAGACAATTATTATATTCTTATTAATAAACAAGCTTTTACATGATGTTCTTGGTGGTTCTTTAGCTATTAGTCTTATAGCCTGTTTTTTAAGAACGAAAATTCTTTTTATATGTAGGCCTATGTCATATGTGCCTCCCCACAGAGCAATAGTTATACTACAGTATTTTTCATATGAGAAGCCTTTTCCATCACCGCCAATCACGTGTACGGGCTAAAAGACTGCCGCTTGCAGTAAGAGTCTTCCCTCCGTCTCGCCGTCTCTGATTGGACCGCGTATCTAAGCAGGAGAAGGAAGAAAGGGCTTGTCATCTGCAAAACACTGTAATGCCATAACCTAAGTGACACTAAATGAACAAAATATACTTACAGATTACACATGTAATAACTTTATTACATCACTATAATACTCTCATATTTATTTTTATTTTATAAGTTAGAAATATATAAGTAAATTTTACACTTCTTTCTACATCAGAGGCTCCATTTTTGTTCTTTGACTGTACCAGACTGAAACATAATCTATTTGCCACTTAACCACCCAAAGGTGGATTACTATATCTGCATCTCATTTTAAGATGTATTAATCAAAGTATGCTTTAACATTTCATCTCATATTGATAAGTAGTAACTAACAGTAGATAGAGTGAAGAATTTTGTAGCTATGTACATACTCGTAGCGTTTCATATCGTATCATGTATATTTGTTTCTTAAATAACTATCATCACCAGTACCAATCTTAAAAAAAAAATGTCAATTTAAAACACTTATATTTCTATTGTGTAATGTTTGTAACTCTAGTGGCTGAAGGCCACCACTGTCTTCTTTGTAAGCAACAAGATGTAAATCTAACATTTTTCTTGAAATTAATGTGCAGTATTTTTAATACTATCAGTGTTGTATATATATATCTAGATGATGTGGTGGTGTTATTCAAAAAATATATTTCCTTGGTTATGTGGCTTGGTTGATAAAGTATAAAGTGAGTTGATTTCGTTACTTATATTTTATATATAAAACTCTGTACAACCAAAAAGGACAATAAGAGGAGATAGAAGTCCCTCACATACTGGATGTGAATCCAGCCAAGCAAAATAATATAACATTTGTGTTAAATGCAGCTTTTCCATTATTGAAAAACTCCGAATAGGTCATATCCATAAAAAGCAAGAATAATTTCAATCATCCAACCTCCCTCAGGTATGATCGAGAGTGATCAAGGTTATACCATCAAACAGTGTGAAATTTCAGCAGTCTATTGAAAACAGCAAATGAAGGCACAATGTCACTGATTATTTTCCTCTGGGTACCGTTCAGGTACTAACTTAAGCTCTCCACTATGGAAAAGAGCCTAACTTGATTGCTATCTGCATAAGCCGTTCAACAAAGTTAAGTGGGTTTGTCCAGGTAGTATATAGAAACAGCGCAGTGATGTGTATTTGACCTGAATACTGGTATTAAAATCATATACTCCATTAAGTTATATTTTTTATGTTTATTTTTAATTGTATAAACTGTTGAAACATTTTTATGATGATACATAATCTTAGAATATAATATGACTGAATAGAATGGAGTATTGGTAACATCACCGCTTTTAAAGGATCCTCAGGTGGCAACCCTCTAATACAGTATCTCAACCCCACCCCTGACTAAACCCTCCATAAACATCTTGGGGTTGAAAAGCCGAAATGGAAGGAAGGGAAATGTTGCGCGTGCCTAAGCATAAGATGCGCATTGTTGCCACAGTTTAAAAGCCTTGCAGCTGATTTCCACAAATCTGGAGAAACAACACAAGTGACATTGCAACAAGGCCTGACCTGGTGGCAGGGACCACCGCATTTGTTTAGGGGTGGGTAGACCCTAATAATCTTTTCCAGATGAGGGAAGTGGTCCGACTTAAAAGCGTTTAGGGGTGGGTAGACCCTAATAATCTTTTCCAGATGAGGGAAGTGGTCAGACTTAAAAGCGTTCCGCTCGCTTTGTAGCCGACTGGGGTTCGTTTGGGCGTGATGACTATAGGCTATGTTATGTCAAAAGAAAAAATAGATTTTTAAAAATTATAAACAAGTTGTATAATTAAACGTACTCACAAACTATTATAAAGTCAAAAACATTGTAATTACAGACCCCTGAAATTGGTGTAAATACATCGAAAGGCCTATTATTAATATTATTAATAATATTATTACTATTATTATTTAGTTTATTTTGCATGCTTTAACTGTTTACAGATCATGTAGCATGTTGAGGATCTTTGAGTTTACTAGTAGGCTCCTGGTAGTAAATTATTTTAAATTATTTTTGTGCATTTTGTATTTCTTTTGTTCTGTGATGTCTTCTTGATTTATTTTCAGTTTAATTATGATATTGGGTGACATAGCAGCCTACAATCCGGCATTGGATTTTTGCAAATGAGGAAACCATGAAAATCCCAAGTCAAGTTAGCTGAACACAAGGTTTGAGTTTTGAACCCGGAATCTCTTACCTCTGCCAAGTTTCTCGAATTGGCTTGAGTGAGTCAACAACACAGGTATATTCCAATTCACAAAATTAATCGTAGATTTCTTGTTACTATGTAGCATTTTCATGATATTTATTCTAATATAGTGCATTGGAGTCATACACAATTAGTTTCTATCTCGTTAACAGTTAATTACATAAAGAACTTTGTTTGACAAAAGTTTTGTTTTAAGTTCAATTGTCTGTGCAACTTGATTGTACTAGCTTTTCATATATCTTCTACAATAGTTCATATAGCAAAGAATAATCAAAATGGGACATGAATAAACTACCCCGCTTAGTAATTTTTACAGAAAAACGAGTACAGCTGTTTTATCTGCATACTCGTAGAGGTTTTGAAATTAACATTTTTATGAAAATCATTTGAGCCATTTTTAGAAAATCTAAATTTAGGAAAAAAATTTTCATGCTTTTTTTTGTGAGAGTGGCTGGAGATAAGTCCATCACCTCACAAACCCTCTCATTAAACTAAGGTATTACTTGAATGTTAAAGGGCCGGGTAGTTTTGTCCAAAGGCTGTAATTTAGGCTTGTTGTTATTTTACATACCATAAATCTACAACAAGGGCCTCCCAGTCCTTCCCGGAGGATTCTGTATCCAGGATTTTTATATCCTGAAAATCCATCCACTGAGAGCCGGGTTTGATTCCACAGGAGTGCACACTACCTCTACACCACCACGGCCAACGAATATTTTAGTTACAAAATCAAATTTTAGAGGATACAATAGTAGTCCACAATCCAAAATAGAAATAAATGCAGTGCACTGTTTACCCACAACAGACCTGCACAGACAGACAGACAACATACCAATAATACTTTTTCAGTTTCTAACAATCGTGAAACATGTTGAAAGCGATTTAGATTTTTATCATAAGCACTATGCTTTCTCTATACTACATATACTTGAGAAAGTAAAACAAGGATATTAAGAATAAATTATATTGAATTACACCTCTAATAAGTTATTAAAATACATTTCCAATACTGCTGAGCTCAATCAATGAAATAAAATTAATGTGATACCAGTTGCTCAACTATGACAGTGACAGTACTTTTATGAGATTTTAAGAATTTTATCTTATTTTATAAATGCGACAAAATGCATTTTTAATTTTAATAACTGGAACTCCAAGCCATCAAAAAGATGCCCTGAAGATGGTACAAGCGCACCGAAAGGCTTAGGCAGTGAATTACAAAATAAATCACTGTTGAGCAACTGGTATCACATTTATTTTATTACACCTATAATAATTAAATATAGGAAATGTAGGAATATTTATCATTCAGGGAAACCTAATTAACTGTCAAACCGGAAATCTCAGTGCAACTCAGCTGTGAGTCTCAGCAAGAAAAACCTGGAACTATGATTAATGAACTTTTATGACTTAATTAGATATAATTTTTAATTTTACTAATTTTACTACATAAATCTTCTTTAAACTATTTATGTATGTAAAGAAGCTTTCAATCTTGAATTCATGTTTTGCCACAATTTTCTGCTTTCAGAATATCCATTTAACATAAGTAAAAGTAAACTTAATCAAAATAATCCATAGAGACTAGACAAACTATGTGTAGAGAATGAAGAAGTTCCATGTGGGTTCAGATAGTAATAAGTAAAATATTTCAATTTCTGCTTTTAAGCTTCAAGCTTCCCCCCTAAATTATTAATCAACCAAGCCATATAAAATCAGTGTTTGTGTGCCTTTTGTACTTTATGACTCAGTGTGTCTAGTAGCAGTGAATTTTCATCTTGTAAAAATTGATATGTTTTAAAATATTGCATTTATATAATATACATTTTTTATTCTATGCTTAATTTCTAAAAATTTCATATTAGCTTCATTGGTTTTCCTCTTTTGACACACAAACTATGTGTTTAATTTAATTTTACTCAGGTTATTATAATAATTATTGCTAAAATTTGTGAAAAATTGCCTTCATTTTCTCGTATATAACTATGTGTATTGAATAAAAATGGGAAACTGAGTTATGTTTAGAAATTTGTCTAAATTTCAAGGTTTTTACTTATTGCACTTGATTGATTGCTCAGAATCCTTATTCTGATATTCATTTTATCTTGCCCATTGTTTCTACAAAATTATTTATGTAAGAAAGTTTCACCATGTTTAAGTAAATACCTCCCTGAAAATATGATACAATACAATACAATACAATACAATACAATATTTATTGGCCTTTAAGCATGATTACAATCGGCTTCGTCAATATTTTATTAATACATACACATACTCACACATAGACACACATTAAAGTAAAATATCAGAATCAGGCTTATTAAAGAATTCGTCAAGTGTATAAAATGGATTGCATAGTAACCAGAGATAAAATCTATGTTTTAGTCTCTCAACTGGCAAGTCATAGTACCTCTTCGGGATTTTATTATATATTTTCATGCCAATAACTTTATAACTATTGAGTGTACTATTTAACCTGCAATAAGGTATCATAATATTATCATTATGACGTGTCATATGTCCGTGAGTATAAGAAACCAAATTGTAGTTATCTAAACGATTCAAAGTGTATACTAAAACATCAAATATGTACAAGTTAATTACAGTTAAAATTTCTAATTTAATAAACAGAGGCCTACAATGATCTAAAAATCCAGCATGTGATAAAATACGAATAGCTTTCTTCTGCAATATTAAAATATCAGAAACTCTACTGCAATTACCCCAAAATAAAAGTCCATATCTGAATACTGACTGAAAAAAAGAAAAATATGCACATCTAGCATATGAAGGAGTGATAAAATTATTCAGATTACGTAATAAAAATAAAACCCTCGACAATTTTGAACTAATGTGATCAACATGTTTTGTCCATGTTAAGTTGCAATCCAACACAACTCTTAAAAATCTTACTGGTTCCATGAAATTTAAATCTTTACAAATTTTCTTATTACTAAAAATCATATGTTTTGTTTTTTGTTCATTGAGTAAAAAGGCATTTGCATTGAACCACTCAGATGCTGTCAAACAAGTCAAGTTGCTAAATTCATTAAGTAAGTTCAGATCGTCATGTTTACAGAGAAATGTGGTGTCATCAGCATACATTATAGATTGCGACAACATATTACACGGAAGATCATTTACCATAATTAAGAATAATAGGGGTCCTAACACAGATCCCTGAGGCACCCCATAATTCAAAAACATATCATCCGACCATTCACCATTAACATATACTCTCTGTCGTCTGAAACTTAAGTAAGACCTAAAAAGCTGTAACGCATTACCTTGAATGCCGTAATACATAAGTTTGTTTAAAATCAAATTATGATCAACCAGATCGAAAGCTTTACTTAAGTCACAGAAGGAAACTTTAGATGAAAGTTTGTTTTCTAAGACTTCTGTAATTTCACTTAGTAACTTATCAATTGCATGAATGGTTGATTTCCCCTTCCTGAAACCAAATTGATTTATATCAAAATAGTTATTAATTTCAAAATATTCATATACCTGTGTATGAATAATATATTCAAAGATCTTAGAAATTACGGGGATGATAGATATCGGTCTATAATTTCCAGGATTCTTTTGGTCGCCTTTCTTATAAATTGGACAGACTTTTGATAATTTTAATTGATCTGCAAAAACACCTTCAGCAAGTGAAAGATTTATAATATATGTGAGTGGAACCAATATAATATGTATAACCTTCTTAATAAAGTAGTTTGACATATCATAAATATCTTTGGTCTTGCTATTCTTCATGTTATTAACTACATTCAACACATCATCACAAGTTACATTCTTCCAAACAAATCTTTGTTTATCAATTTTAAAATTATTTAATAAAACAAGTGGATTAGTATTAGTATCACCAATGTTTTGTTTTATATCATTTACTGACTTCACAAAGAACTCATTAAATTCGCATGGGGAAATACTTGTTTTTGAATTACACTTATTTATATCAGAAAACTGTCTGATTATTGACCAGGCAGTTTTACATTTATTGTTTGAGTTCTCAATTTTCTTTGAAAAATAATCGCGTTTTGCCTGGTACACTTTAGTTTTATATTGGTTTCGTGCATTGTCTAATTCCTTCTTTATTATTATGTTGAGTCAATGTCAGTTGACTACTAGGCTACTACCTTTAAAGTTTACAAAATATGATTTCTTATTTGTGTTATAGGCCTACTAATTTTTATATAGATTTTTAGTTTTATACATTTAGCTTTATGTAATGTATTTTATTGTGCTACCACAATTTCACAAATCCTCTTAAGTTTACTGTTCATTTTTAAATGTATTTTCAAGCTTTTTGAAACACAACTTTCACAATTTGTCCCTCTTTCTAGTATGGTCAACAAACTGTACCCTGAATTTTTGCCCTATGAATATAAAAAAAATTGAGGAACTTTTTTTAAATTCAGATATCAGTTTCTAAAACAAATTCCTCTTGCTGAACAAATTAACAATTTACTACAGCTGGTTAATCTGAATATAGATTTTATGAGAAAACAAATATTAAATATATTAAAAATGTTGTAAGTTTTTTACACCAACTTGGTTCAAATCTCTCAATGAAAATTTTGTAAAATTGAATTCATAAAATTCTTAATTTGTGATAATATTTGAAGAACAAGTTTAAAACATCATGACAGATGAAATTTCATCATAATAAGGTCTTGCAACCCCTTAAGATTGTACCAGTATTATCTACTATGTTTACATGCAGGCCTGACGAGAGGGAGGAGCCGGGGCCCGTACGACCAGGTTTCATTTTTTACTTTCTAAATTTATTCTAAAATAAAATTGGTTATAAGTCAATAAACAGCTTTAGTTATGTTTTATGTGTTTATTTTATCTGCATTGTCCTGTCGTATAACGGTGACACGGAATTAATCAGTTAATCTGAAACGGATTATTCTTGAAGAAGAATTGCTATTTTTGAAAAGTAGAAGCAGAAATCCTTTTGGACTCATCAGTAGGCCTCACTAACGTTCGGCATTTAAAATCATAATTTTCAAGAGATTAAACTGGTACGTACAAATAAAATTGTCCCTAAATAGAATATTTTAATATATTTTTCTGTTTCGTGCCTGGCATCAGTTAACCGATTTGGTTCAAAATCAATAGGCGTTATGAATGGTATACCAAGTTTTATGAAAATCCGATAAAGCGTATTTGAGTTATCGCACTTACAGACACACGGACAGACAGACAGTCAGCCAGATGAACAGATATTTTCCTTACAGATAATCTCATAAAGTACCGGTACCATTCTGGCACTTAATAATTATGTAGTATCATTACATAATCTTTTTGATGCATACAATATAATGGGCAAGTTGGGTAGTGAATGTAATATTTGATGGGGGCCTGGGAAGATTTGTCCCTGGGGCCCTTACTTTCTTTACACGGTCCTGTTTACATGGCATGTTCAGATCAATCTTAGTGCACTGATTGAATTGAGTACAATCATGTAAACAGACATTCAGTAAGGTCTCTGTTCAGTGCAATGTCAAGGTCAATCAGCTAGAAAGAGGAATGAGTCATACTTAGTTCACTCCCAGCACCATGTAGATGCAGTTTGTATTCAGATCATGTTGAAAATTATTATAATGCATACTAAATTGCATTGGAAGTTAACACAGTGAAGTTATATAACATAATAATTATACAGGGAGTTGAAATTAACACTAAATTTCATTTTTGGTGTAGTTAGCAAGTAAAAGTTTTGGCACCATACTTACAAAATTATTATTTTGTAGTGCACTCTCACGAATAGTATACTAACCTCCATAATTTGCAATGTAAGCCTACTCAAAGTGATTTGAATACAGTGAATGCCGCTTAATGTAATCGCGGATAATATTATCATTCAGGTAATGTTATCACCAGAGCCCAGATTGTAATGACATGTCATCTTTTTATTGATGCTGCATAGACATTGCCAACTTGTAGATAAATCCTAATCATAGCCTGTAGAATATAGAAATGCATTTTTATTAGGTCATTTTATGCAATTTTATATTTTTAGGACATTTATTTCAATTTTTTGGTCATTATTTTGTCATTTTCGTGTCATTTGATTCCTTATTTTGTCATTTTTATGCATTTACTTTAAATATAATATGACTAGGTTACTATAATGCAACATTGTTGTAGAATCTACTCTCAAAACCAATTTTCTTACTTTTCTTCTCAAATTTTCCCATCAAGAACAAAGTTTTTAGACCTACAACATCCTTTCTACATTTACAGTTTTTACAATTTACATCACATTAGTCTAGCCTATTATCTTTGTGTGTACAATAATAATTTTTGTAAATAAAATATCAGTTTTTAGGTCATTCTTTGCAATTATGAAGTCATTTTCTTTAAAATTTAGGGTCTTTTATAGGTCTTTTTCAAACATTTTTAGGTCATCAGAATCTGGGCCCTGGTTATCACTTTTATGAAGTCCCTTGAATTGTGTTGTACTGAATATTAAGAGAGTTTGCCCTATAATACTATAATTCTACCATAATATCATTAGGCTATTTAATGTTCCTATCCAATTTTTCAATCCTGGTGTAATCTACAATATCTCCAACAGTGAAGGATAACCCTTGTTGCCTCTCTAGTTGCACATAGACATGGCAGAAACTAACCTCGTGAAACAAAATAGAGATGACAAAATATATCAATCAAGTGCTTTAGGTATGGGTATGCATAAAATCGCAGTCATTGCTTTTACTTTACCTGTAGGAAAAGGTAAAAGCAAAAGCATAAATGCATATTGAGATCAACACAATGTTGATCATAACACAATCAACATAATAATAATGTAAGTAAGTAATGTTAATAAAATGTTTAATAATAATAATAATAATAATATTGTATGCATAAACACGATTCTTCTGCTACGAAGTGAATCCTAGCATACCGTAGATTTTGCTTTTCGATAATAATCGATTTTGTGCTCTTCGAGCATTTCTCTTACTACTCTTTATTACCCAAATGCAGAGCATTGTAGTGGCCATATAATCATAAATCCTCATTTTCTTGTTTGAAGATTAGAGCTGCTCCTTGTCTTTCACTGCTATAAAATAATCACTCTACCATTCAACATTTTCTTTCTCTTAACGATAAAGATTCTTATAAATAGTAACTGGCAGAGCTCTTCTCTCTTTATACTCCTTTTTTCTCTTATTTATAAAAACTCAGACATGCAAATTACCCCTAACAATTTTACTAAGCAATCGAAGCCACAAACAATGCATGCTACGATTTTTCGTAGTAAAACCTACAAAGAAGAGTTCTATACTACACTTTATGCATACTTTCATAGTTTATTCTAAGGCTTGAAGGAAAATCTAATTATGGCCAACACTATCGATCTTTTCCTAAGGTTTACATGCTACAAATCTTAGTATTGCCTTATAAAAGTGTAGTAAAAGTATCTACTACCATTTTATGCATACCACCCAATTTCCCATTTAAACTCCTGCATGCATTTGTTCTACATTATGATGGATTTCATTCCCCCAGGTTATCAAGAAAGGAGTCTGGTAATGTAAAGCTGAAGCATTTGCAGACTGTTTGCTGGGAACACCCAGGTAAGTGACTACTGATTACTAGAGTTGAGTGCAGCAATTTTTTAAAAGAAATATACAACTATTTTTGCACAATAACATTAAATAATATTTCAAGTAAAACCTTATGGGTACAATGAAAGACGTTTGTCTTATGAAACATAATATACAGGTTGAAAGGGTGCAGGTTGAAAAAGTAAGTGTGGTAGTTCACATCTCAATGAAATAATTTTTTTATTTTTTTTAATTAATCGGGAAAACATTGTAAAGTTTCAACTTTGTACATTCAACTTTAAAACATTCAACTTCACATAATTGTTATAAGTAAAACTTGACAAATTTTAATGTATGTTTTGATGGGTTCCCCATCCTAATCAGCTGAGATCTACTGACATACCGGTATTTGTTTCTCTGTCCACCAAATGTCTTCCAGGTTCTATGAACAAGGTCATTGTTCCGAACATAGGTAAACTCATCCTCCCAAAACCCCTAAATGCACGACTGGCAGAGCCTGATGCCATTCCCTTGATGTAAGCAACTACTTTTACATCCAAAGTACTTGTGAGATGAGTAAGTTCCATTATCATTTCCTCCCCTAACTTGCCTGGGCTAGAATGAGGGGTCTATTAGCAAACCTGGCAATATCCATTCTGAAAAAAGATAGGGATGCTATCTTCTAATGAAAGTTGAATGCATTTCCTATTAAATATTTAGTGTTTTTGTTGCAAATCAAACTTTCCACATAAAAGAGGAACTCACATTTACAACATATTCACGAAATATGTATAGGAAATTCATTAAACTTTCATTGGAAGTTAGCATCTCTATCTTTTATCAGAATGGAGATTGCCAGGTTTGCTAATACATCCATATTATAATTAGGGATGGGTCCTCGATACTTTCGATACCTCGATACTCTCGATACTTGCATGGTATCGGCATCGAACGATACTCCAGAAAACTCGCTCGATACTTTTTTGATACTTTTGTAATTCTGCAATTCTGCAATTAAGTGATGCTAGTATTTTTTAACAAAAACTTGTGAGTGGACTGTTTAAAAAACTAATTTTAGTTTTAATGTAGAGTTTAAAAATAATTATAGGCTATTGATGATATTAAATTTTGTCTCATTAAAATGCAGACTTAATTAATTTAGTTGGTATTACACAGTTCTCTCAAATTTTAATTTTTAATGTAGGCCTACCTATTTATTGAAACTGGAAATGTTGAAGGTATCGAGTATCGAGGAAAAAATCATGTATCGGTATCGAGTATCGAGTATCGAGAAAAACTGGTATCGACCCATCCCTAATTATAGTATATAAATTGTCCTGCCATCATAGATAATTGCACTTCATGTGACATTTATTTCTTAGAATAATCTCCTTGCTACCAGACTACTAATAATACAGTGATGTTAATATATTTATTATTACACAATATTTAAAATGCTTCACTGCACATACATTATTTTCTTGTCTCCTTTTGCTCATATGCAGCTTTTGTATACCCATTCCTTGTGTTCAATGAGTAACTGTTTTTGGTCAGAGAATCTACAGATATGAAGATGTTTCATTATTCAGTCCTTGTGAATTTACATAAAAAAAACAAGTGCATGTACAGGTAGGGGAAAAAAGCGGATCAACTAAAATATCTAAGTTGCTTATATGAGCCACTGTGCATGCCTAGCGGAATTCACAGGATAGCAGGGAATGTATTGAAATTTGTTATAGTGTCGACTGTCGACTGTTTTACATAATATGCATTGCTTGTGAAAACTAACATTTCCGTTACATCTCTTACATTTATTTACGCATCACAACACTCTGAAATCAGCTACAAGAGTTGGTCCGCTTTTTTCCCTCCTGTACATGCGATAAAATGGAAGTGATGAAAATAAAATGATAAATTTATGACGATGGACAGTTGCGATTGGTTAAAATTCTACATATTCTTATTCTTTATTGGTCGCTAGTTCACAAGCTAATTAGTCAATAATGTTTATCCTGCTTTTTTTATATTTAAACATATACATATACATATATATGTAATTATATTGTTGAACTATCTGTTGAAAATTCTGGATCCTTGCGGTAACCCTCAATAGAGGGCAGATGATTATAAAATCTTTCCTTCTGGGTGAAGTTTCATACTTCTGAATGATTAACTTTTCCCCCACCCCCTAAAAGAAAAAAACCTCTGTAAGCGAAATGTTCAAACAAGTCGCCTTTAAGGTTTTGCAAATAGCAACATACTGTATGCTTGGAGAGAAGCACTTCGGTTCTTCCTGTACTGTATCATAAGGAAGGTTCATAGATAACCACAATCTCTTCTATTCGCACACTAAGAAGTTGACCTATAGCCACTGATAAAAATACTACAAACTGAAATTAATAGTAAGTAATTTGTTACTAGTTACAATAACAAATGAGACGATGCTCATATTTCTTCACATGCTGTTTTGATTATGGAAATTTTCAACTTGAACGGCATTTAATGCAACGAATCAGCTAAACTTAGTATGGAATAACCCTTTTGACTTTCTATGCGTTATCATGAACTGAATGCTGACATGAGTTGTGGTGTTTATATATAAATGCATTTGATATGTATATGCAGTCTGATAGCTTTATCCAACAGGAAAAATCAGCTAAGGTAAGAACTTCTCTCAAATTTATAATTAATTACTTATAACTGTCCTAATTGTGTGAAAATTTAGTTATCTATTTTTATATTTTGTATGCAGACTTGGCATGGACAGGGATCATTCATCTTCCCTTTACTAAGGGCATGATAGCGGATTCTATGACCATCTTATGTCAGAGATGATATGTGACCCTGCCAGGGAAATCCAAGCATAAGTTGGAAAAACCAATTTCCTGATGTGAATGTACCAGTATTCAATTTCTGAGCATTCTAAAATAAAAATACCTCTAGCTTAATAATATTGATGTTTTTGACCTTTGAAATTCATTGTTCAAAAAGTATACTTTATGGCTATTGATCTCCAAAGATAAGAAACTTTTCCACGTTTTAAACATCATTTTCAGAATAGCCTAACTGTAATACCAAGCTCAAAGTCTATCACACACTATGGTTAGCAGAATATCCAACTACATTACTACAGGATAGCAAGTGTTTCTGTTGTCTGTATTTAATGTCTTTTTCACATGAGGTACAAGAAAACATGAGGGACCATGTTAAATTTCCATTGCAACTTATGCATGGGTTTCTAAAAGTGCACACCTCTTTTCAAACTGAAAATACTGTGATTAGCAATGCTGTCTTATATTTGTTGTCATCAGAGAATGTAATACAAGAATGCAACCAAGAATTACAGACTTATGGTTGAGTTTACCTGGCACAGTCATATGTTTCGTATAATATGAGTAAGAAACCTGAAATTTGGCAGACATAGCTTTTAGCCAGTAACCGATGAGAAAATTCCAAAAATGTCAATTTTTTAATTTTCTTTTTGCCCCAAAAACTCTAAAAGTCATTCTGCACTTTTTAAAAGTATATTATGTCTAAACAGTAATATGTTGCAGTCTAAATACACATACTCTAACTCTAATATTGTGTCAATTCATAAAAAAAGGTGTTCCCAAGAGAGCAAAGTGAGTTTTATTTATAAAATTTGAAGTCCATATGTATTATATTTTATTTTCTTCTTCAGATGAATTCCACGATAAGGATAAGTGTAGTGTGTCTGGCACTGGCAGTGGTTCATCTCTGTCAGGCCAGGTCTCATCCGACTGAAACCTCCACTCCACCAAACTCTCAGGTATGTAGTGTGTCTAGCACTGACATGCTTTAAAGTACAATAATTGAAGCATTTAGTTTTTAGGTGTCTAAGTGCCAAAACCATGATTTTCCAGCTGATTTATTTTTAATGGGTCTATGTACCCAGACCAATGCATTTCAGAAGGGTCCAAGGTCCAGGGAAAGCCACGTTGGTAGCGAATTAGTACCGGTAGTTAGTAGTAAGTTCCAAGATACAGTGCTGGATCTATCTCCGGCACATCTTTCGGTGGGTCTATGCCTTCGTTTCTACAGTCATGATTTTGGCACTTAGACCCTTATAAAACTAAACGCTTCAGTTCAGTTTCCTTCAGCACTTATACATTGGTGGAACTAATATAAATGTAGGTTTTAATAGATAGTTCCTTGGATTGTACGAAATGTTTATCTTCCTATTACCTTTAAAAATTCCCAATAAATGTTCTGTCTCTAGTCTACTTTGTTATAGATTAATCCTTAATGTCCACTGGTGGACATAAGACAATTTGGAACAATGTTTCTCATATGTGGATGGGAAATTATTTTTCTAACTATCAAATGGACCCAGACCTAGGAAATTATTGAAGATTTTCGAATTTTTTTAAGCATTATATTCTTTATTCTTGTGTCCGACCATTTTGTAAGTCCATGGGCATGGGTATTTCACTATCCCCTGCAAAATTCCGTAAGTAAATAATTATAATAGTGACCAGGTGCACCAACATTGTTCTTTTCAGCCACTACATAACTCCCCTAGTAACGCTAGTGTATCTATATTTCTGTAAAAATCCTTTTCTCCCATCCTTGCTAATAATTCTGTGGGTTTGTAAACATTGTTCAGTAGCAAAACTTCCTTCTCAGTTTTATGATCTGTGATCCAACCAAATGAAGCTATTGCAGATTTTGTGATGAATTGAACATAACTGATGTATTGCAATACTAGACTACAGGGGCGTATTCAGAGGGAGGCTGAGGGGGCTACAGCTCCCCCCCCCCCCGAAACATTAAGTCACGCTTAATATGTTGCACATAAGGACAATTTAATTTGACATATAGTAGCCGGTTTATTCATATTCTGACTCATGAGATGCATGAAATAGAAATGCCGTTACTGCTTTGTATAAGTATATACAAAATTCAGCCTAAAATCAAATTTTACTTAAGCGGCTCAAGCTGGCAGTACTGCCCTTTGGGCAGTAGCGTTCCTAGGGTGGGGTAGTGGGGGCGATCCACTCCGGGTCCCATTACTATGGGGGCTCCCATTGGTGCCACACCCTAATATAAAAATTAATGTCCCACCTCTTTTTTACTCATCAAAATTTTTGTATTAAATAAAAAATAGCGTATTTGACGTGTTACCAATTAAAATAATTGACACCAGTTACCACTGTTTTGGTCTCAGGTTCATGAGTCGACCGCGTGAGGGAAAAACTATAAAAGGACAATTTTAAACGTGACTATTACATATTCTGAATTAATATAATCCGACTAAAATTAAAACTGTTGTTTGTTACCATAAACTTTCTTGTTTTTTCATATTTAAACATAACATTTTTTCATATTTAAACATAACATTTTTTTTTTCCATTTCATTATTTTTTTAATTATGTACCCATTTGTATTTTGTTAATCAGATAGCGTAATATTATTTGATTAGTGTCTGTCTGTATTTAATAAATAAATACAATAAATATTGCATGAGTTCGCTCCCTTCATCTATTATTTTTCCGTACAGATCAGCCCATGGAGACGATCAGAAAGACAAAAACAGTTAGCCTCAGAAAAAAAGTGAAAAAATAGCCGTGTTGGGGGGAGGGGGCCTCAAAAATAAATCTGCCCTGGGCCCCAAGTGGTCCAGTTACGCCATTGCCTTTGGGTAGGTCACATGGGAAAATTGAGCGGTGCTTGATAAATTTTCCAATAGAGGAAAAACAAGAAAGTTTAATTTTGTTCTATGACTCAACTGCTTTAAAGCCTTTACCTTAGTTAGATTAATAAAGTAAGACTGTGATGTACACATCAACAAACAAACATGATTGCTTTGATTGAGTCTCATTGTATAATTATGTTATTCTAATGTATGAAGTTTCATTATACTGTAATTGTGTATGATAATAGTATTAGATTTATCACAGCCCCTCCCGAAAAAAAAATCTTGGATACGTCCCTGCTAGACTAATACAGCTTGAGTAAAATCCCTGAAAATCTGTACAACTATTTCAGTTTCATTGTGTATAAAATGCACAGGAAATATTTCATTAAAACCTTGTGATAAAGAGCAACAATAATAATTGACTGCCCATAGAAATGTTCACAGGTGTATGGATTTTTTTAGTGAAATTTTATATTTAGGAATATCTGATAATAAGATTATTTTCAGATAATCACTTGAATTCCATGAACAAGAATAAACATATCAATGCAATGAAGTTTCACTCAATGATGTGTGTTTTCTTTCCCCTTCCAGGACTGTTCAAATTACACAAATGTTCAGAGCCCTGTGGAACGCCTGTATTACGCTACATCAATGGCTGATGCTCATGCCGTGCGCTGTCTAATTGCAGCAGGAGCAAATGTGAATGGAACAGTAAAAGGCTTCACATCGCTATATATTGCAGCTCTGAATGGGAATGCTGAAATAACCCGCATGTTGATCAACGCTCATGCGGATGTGAACGGAGTTGTGATGGGTGGATACACTGCACTGCATGCTGCCGTTTCCAACAACCATATTGGAATATGCCGCATGCTTATCCAAGCGGGAGCTAATGTTAATGCTCATGATTATCTTGGTTTAACGCCTTTATATTCTGCTGCAGGTAAAGACCACATGGACATAGCTCGGCTCCTTATCGAATCAGGAGCTAATGTGAATGCTAAAACTGCCATGAACGCCACTCCTTTGCTCATAGCTGTCTCAAGAGACCACAAAGACATGGCTGAACTACTGCTGGAGAAAGGAGCAGATGTAAACATTCCTGATAATTTTGGCAATACTGTCCTACACTCTGCGGCTTACAGAGGAAAACTGTCAATGGTGCAGTTACTAGTACGAAAAGGAGCTAATCTAAATGCTCAAAATGGTTTTCAACAAAAACCTATTGATTTGGCTAGAAATCATGAAGATGTACGTAATTGGCTGAATCAACAAATGCAACAATCTACAACAACTACTCCAACAGAAACAACTACTTCAAAAGCTTGAATTAAGTTGACGTCAAGGAGTTACAAAATGCACCTGACAGAAGTACCTGCCATTGCAATGCACTGAATTTACCCCAAGACATTTTAGCTTAGATTGCATGCAAGTATAGCTGTGTGTTTACTCATACTGTTTTTCCAATAGAATGGTCCCCTGTAAAGGTAACAGGCCTTCTGGATCACTTAGATTCCTTTGTGAAAATTTTCATTATTGTTTCACTACTTGGCCTCATACAGTGCTGTAGTCATAAAACTTTCACAGCATTTACTCTCAAATTTCGGGGAAATAATAGAAGAAGTCATCCCTGAAATATTTTCACTTTTCATATAAATTAAATAACGTTATTAATAATCTCTCATATGCTATTCGAGAATCCTGTTAAAACAATATACGTCACTAGCATGTGCCCGCGGCTTCGCCCGCGATAATTATTTCAAAAATTAAAAATCAAGAGCATAATAGTTATATCATTATATTTATTAACTCCTTAATCACGTGGACTACATACCACGATTAGATAGTATCGTCTGGTAAAAGCGTCCTCAGATTCGGGGTCCTTGGCCCAGAAAACCCCTGTACAGTGAGTTTCGTCCAAATCGAACAACGTTTGACCATATTTAGGCCTATGTTGATTATCCCACTTATAATAATAATAATAATAATAATAGGAAGAAGAAGAAGAATAATCCTCTTCGGGATTAGGTTGAAAATTTCATATGTATGCGTGCCTTGACATTAAAAACAAATGAATCGACCAGCGTGAGCTACAACATTCAAGCGATCGCGAAAGTTTCATTTCCAAGGTTTGACAAAAATAGCCAAAGCCAGCTGTAATTGATTTGACATTGAAATATATTACGCTTCGGAAACGCAAAAATTGCACGTTTTCTGCCCGTTTTCCACTCATTTTTGGCATTTAGAATCAGAATTTTTCAAAATCCTTTCTTAGTGAGCATCTACATTAGGAAACGAAGGCACTGTCAAAATTCCAAGTCTCTACCTGTTATAGTTTAGGCTGTACGTTGATTCCTGTCATTCAGTCAGTCAGTCAGTCAGTCAGTCAGTCATTCATTCAGTCAGTCAGGACAAAGCCTTTTATATATATAGAGATTTTAACAGGATTGCTCAAATTTACTCCTGGAAATTTTGTTTGCTGTTTTGTATTCAATTATGTTGTATTCAATTATTTTTTGTTTTATTAAATTTCTATTTTGAACCAGAAGATCATTAGTTCAATTCCAAATAAGGCCATGGGGATTTTTTCATTAGGCCTAATCTTCTTGGTGGCACTATGGCCCTGGGGTTGACTCAGCCTCCAACAGAAATGAGTATCAGGAGCAATCCTAGGGGTAAAGGCGGATGGTGTGTAAGGCTGACAACCCTAATACCCTCATGAGCTGATCTGAGAGCCTCAATTTCCTGGAATCCTAAGGACCTTTACAGCCTGTATAGGGATAACTTCGGTTTTTACATTTGTTTTGAGTCAAATGGAGGCTTGTTGCTGTCGTCTTATCTGTAGGCTACTTATATGTAATCTGTTTCTCATGGAACCATGTTGACAATTCAGTCATTACAATAGGCAATGATTGTAAGAACTTCCTTATCCCTAGGTCAGGCAATCTTTTAACTGAAATAAGTAGAGCCACTGGTTCCAGTGAGACAAACAATCTAAACAATAGATTTATAGGGCCTTTTACATATTTAAGGGGCTTTGATGTTACCAACTTTAAATCAGTTCAAGATTTAATTAAGAGATTGTTTGGCTATACTTGATTGCATTTTAAGCTGCAAGAGTGGATGCACTCTAGTGTCTTTAACAAAGACTTACTCCCATTTCGTTTTACATCACCTGCACAGAGTCGGTGAATAAAAATATAGCATTTGACATGAAATTCTTATGAGTGTATTATAAAAACAAAATATACTTTTTTTTGGTATTTATTATTATTTCACCTTATATTATGCTTGAATGGATGCTTGAATTGTCCAGGAAGGCAGTGAATACCTGTGTGAATAAATTATGTACTGTACATTGTGTTATTTATACCTGATGTGTTCTTTGTTTCTATAAGTTCCAGTTCCATAAATTTATTGTAGATCCGTTATTACACCATATTCTAGCTTGATTTATCCAGTTTTGTTCTTTTGAGTTTTAAGTGTTTTGCATTTTAATTTGTATGTTTTTTATTATAATTGTATTACAAGTGAGAATTTTGTATTTGGACTAAATCTCCATAATGTCCATAGATTATAATAAATTAAAATTAAATGAAAATAAAATAAAATGAAAATAAAATAAAATGGAGAATACTGGGCATACTCTTCATTGCCTGCATACACAAGATATAAATATATAGTTAAAACACTAAAATTGACTCTAATTTGTTTAACCCTCACTTGGTATCTGGGTCCTTTTTTTGACCCCAATGCCTCTATAATTACTTTTAAAAAATTGTCATAAGCTTCCAGATGTGCTTCCTGCAGACATTTTACTAAAATTGGGTAACATATTCATAGGTAAATTACCTTGGGTAGTAATTTTGCATGTGTTTTTATATATATATATATAAAAAGAAGACTGACAGCAACGACTGGCAATAATGACTCACACCAATGTTCATATGTGCATTGTTGTAGCGAATTCAGATGTCAGTTAGGAGTAGTATTTTATTGTAGTATGACGTGATATATTTTATTCATTTGTATGGAAATGATTTTTTGGAACTAAACAAAGTAAAACATAATATTTATAGAAAGTAAAAGATTAATTTATTTGTAATTGATAATATCTTGAAGCAATTTATCATTACACAATTGATAAAATCACTGTGGGGTCATAAAGGACCTCTGACATAATGTTGCTGTAGAGCTGATACTATGTGAGGGTTAAATCTGACATTTATCTCAAATTCAATGGAGAAATTATTCAGAATTCACCAAGTTACCTGGATAACTGCTCATCATTTGATACCAGCAGGTGCGTGCTGCTTCGCTTGTGATAATTAATGCGGCTATTTAGCTTATGAATCAATGACCAATCCAGTATAATAATATAATTGTAATTGTAATTGTAATTTATTTTCCACCTTAAGTATTACAAGAATACATGACTTCGTCAGTCAGATCTTAACCTATGCCTTAACCTAGATACAATAATTAGCAAAACATACATTACAATTTGCAAACAACTTTATTCTAGAATATGCACATTTATTAAATTAGCTACAGTGTATACAGATCTACTAGTGTTTTAAATTATGGTAAGGATGAATTCAAATATTCGTCGACCGAAAAGAATAAATGGTCCAAGAGGATGAGCTTGACTTTTTTCTTAAATTGTGCAAAGTTTAGTGATTTAATTTCTTGGGGGAGCTTATTGTAAAGTTGGATTCCTTTATGAGACATACTAATTTGAGTTTTTGCTAGTCTGCAATGGTTGAGATGAATGTTGTTAGCAATTCTGGTGAAGTGAGTGTGATAGTCGGAATTAAATTGGAATAAGTTTTTATTCTTGTGTATGAAAGCTGTTGTCTCCAGAATATATAAGCAAGGTAATGGAAGAACTTTAAATTCATTGAAAATAGATTTGGTATGTGTTCTTAGAGGCACTTTTTTCATAATTCTGACAATACGTTTTTGGAGTCTGAACACATGAATGGATTTAGATGAGATGCCCCAAAAGGGAATTGCGTAAGTTAAAATAGATTGTACATAGCCAAAGTACGCTATTTTTTAAATTTCTGGTGTACAGGAGTTAACTAGGACTCTCATTGCATAACTAGTGCGAGAAAGTTTCTCGTAGAGATAAGAAATATGGGATTCCCATGATAAGGTGGAGTCTATCCAAGTGCCAAAAAATTTTGTTTGATTGGATTCCATAATATCAGTGTTTTCAATCCTGAATTTATAAGTTTCACCTAGTTGAGTAGTTCGAGTGAAATTAATAAAAATCGTTTTATCTAGATTGAGGAAGAGCTTGTTACTATTTAGCCAATTTTGAAAAGTGATTGAGGTATCTTTGATTGATTTTTGGAGAGATAGATTATTGTGATTCTTAAAAAGGAGTGTGGTATCATCTGCGAAGAGGATTGTGATAACTTGAGGTAGGTGAAGTGGGAAGTCATTAATATATAATAAAAATAATAGGGGACCAAGGATTGAGCCTTGAGGGACACCGTGGGTGGCTGTTATGTGGTCAGAGCAAGCCTTATTAAATTCTACAAAATGAGTCCGGTTGGACAGGTAGGAGGTGAACCAATTCATAGCAGTTCCACGTATTCCATAAACTTCTAGTTTTGCTGATAATATGTTAATGTCGACTATGTCAAAAGCCTTGGTAAGGTCTACAAAAAGTCCTAGTATTTGTTCTTGGTTATCTTTGGTGCGAAGGATACTCTCTATTAATGAAAATAGGGCATTATTTATAGATCTATGAATTTCAACCAATTACAAGTCTCTATTGTCATACTAATATTGTTTTATTTTAATCGTTTTTATTTTATCGAATCTATGTGTATTAGCTTCCATATAAATTTATAAGGACCAAACCCTGAAACATTTTCATATCTGTAGCTTCTTTGATCAAAACAATGAATCATTGAGCACAACAATTAGGTTGCATATGAGCAAAAGGAGATATGAAATAATGTACTGGTTCTAGGCATGCGCAAAAACCGCTAGGCAAGCACAGTGGTTCATATCGGCAACTTAGATATTTTAGTAGGTCCGCTTTTTTTCCCTACCTCTACATTGTGTAATGAAGGATAATATTAATAACACTAGATTGTGTAATATAGGTCTACAAGCTATAAAAGAACTTGCATGGAACCACTCTGTATTGCTGTAGTAAGCACAGCGTGGTTCTGCAGATGTTCTTTACTAACTTGTAGACCTATAGTAAATAATTTAAAGCAAGAAATGAAAGCCGTATTCTTTCTTGTGGAAGTTATCTAATATTTAATTTTTTACAAGAAAAATCCAAAAGGATCCATGTACCGGTACACTGAAATCAAAAACAATCATGGCAGGCAATTCTAAACTCTTTAGAAATGAATTGAATTGAATGGATTTTATTTTAAGGAGTGTAAGCGTAGAACTTAAAAATTTCTTTTAGGCATACATTCCACTCACAATGAACAGAAAAAATTACAAATAACAAATTACAAATATAATAATTACAGACATATTGTTAATAACTAACTAACTCCGTGTCGCTAACATCCCAGAAGGGATAAGGCCTACCACCTGACCGCTGCGTCATCTACCATAGCCTAGGTAGGCATCAGGATTGGGGGGCATGTGGTCAGCATGCCAACATCCACAGCTGTTAATGGTGGTTTACATTGTTAATACAAATACTGAAAATAAAACATAAACCTTAACCTAATGTCATGAAGTAAAAGCCAATATATATGATAAGAGTAAATTTTTGTAGAAGATAATGGAAAATTTGGATTCATAAGTGGTTATGAGATAATTAACTAAGAGTTTTCTTTGTCGTAGCAACAAAATAACTTTGATAATGATATAGATGGAATTTATTGTATAATCGAGAGGCCATGCATATAAAGGATTTATTAAATTTAGTGGTGCAGTGTCTAGGAATTTGAAGTGTGCTTGAAGTAAATCTATTGGAGCGATCAAGTATTCTTTTGCATGGAGATGAAAGATTTCAACAGGTAAATGGGACTTTTACATTTCATAACTTAAGGAGTTAGCAGTGCAATGGAAAGGATCCTTTGTTCTTTTAATTTTAGCCATTTTAGTTGCAGGTAATAAGGTGTGATGTGCTCATCTTTTCACATGTTACATACAAAGCGAATTGCAGCATTTTGAACATGTTGAATTTTTTTATTTAATATATCCGAAAGATCGGACATAAAGAATATTTAGTAAGAATAGAATGTACATAAGTAGGATGTAATGATTCTGCCTTTGTATTCACTTAACAGTCAAAATATATACAATTCAAGTTCCAGGTTTCTCAAGATAAATTCTGAACCTCTTGTTCTATTAGCCAGTGATGGAAAAAGTAAAAAAAGAAAGTAATTGGGATAGATTACAACTACCTGAGAGACATTTTACTTAATTACAATTACAAATTACTTTTTCAAAAAGTAATCAGTAAAAATACAATTACATTTACAATTACTTTACAAAATGGCAGTACCTAAAATTTCCTTGTTTTTGGTTTGTTTTTGGCACAAGCCCAAATTATTAATGAACAAACAAACAAAAAACACATCAATGAGAATATTTTCGGAAACATTGAGTAACTTTTTGTTAATATTAACTCTAATTTCGATATTAGTTGCAAAAACAGCAATGATGACAATATAGCAAACAAGAATGATACTAGCGTAATACTAACGACTACTAAATTGTAACAATTGCAATTTTTTAATTCCAAAAGTAAATTACAAGTAAAAATTACATTTTTTTTAAAGTATTGATTACAGGTAAATGGGACCAAAAAAGGAATTGTTAGTGTAATCCGAATACTTTTACTCAATTACTTCCCATCAGTGCTATTAGCTATGATAATTCATCTGGTTGGTGCTTCATGACCATAGAGAACTGGGAATGGAGAACACATTTAAGCTGTGATGCTGTCTTCTTTTTAATGTTCTAGGATCCTGGAAGACATGAAAGGTAAAACTTTCACTCAACGACCTAAACTTCCATTCATTGGTACCAACTGAAGAGCCTCGTGCTAACAATAAGTTTTTTACATCCCAGAATTGTTGAGATTTGGTGGATTTAGTGGATCCAATTGTTGGCAGCATTGCAACTTTTAAGTCACAGGAGACATCATCTTTCTGGAACTGTTCAGAGTGGATGGCTTCAATTTTACAACTGAACGCCATTTTATTCTTTCCTACTGGTAGGTAAATGGAAAAGAATTAGTAAATTTTTGCACGTAATTTTTCCAAATCCACTATTCTTATCATCCATTAATCAGAGTACACCCTTTTTCGAAACCGTCTTTCTGAATTAATTTTTCTATTGTCTTTTTCATTCCAAATTTACCATTAGAGACATTTTGGAAGATGTTCACGTAATTTGTTACTTTTTTCTTGTACTTCTGTGATTCATACAAGCAGGCTTTGCTTTGAAGAATTATGGAAAACACTAATACCATAGCTATACAGCAAGAATAATAACACATTAAACAAAACAAAACAAAAATTAAATACATTATAACAATTTAAAATCTACAAATACACACTGTCACATCCAATGCTATTTTTAAATAACCAGCTCATTTTCAGATCCCACACTTACACAAAAATGCAAACATTTAAGCTCCAGCAATCCTCCCCATATACCCCCATCAACAACCCCTGATCTCATGGGCGTACGGTGAAATTCAGTTTGGAGGGGGTTGAATATAGGTAATGTTATCTCAGCTCCATGTACTTGCACATATTGTAACTCAATACAGTATTTTTAGGAACTTAACAGTTTTATTGTGATCAGTGTTTTTTTTTTGGGGGGGGGCTAAAAATATTTAAGAAGTACTCTCTCTTCTGACTTAACGGAACATTGCCATACTTGCCCACATGTTTAGAATGAAAGTGGAATCACACAATATGTAGGCCTATAATATGTAGGCCTACAATGTTATATGGATTTAAGTCCACTAGATTCAGTTCCTACACATTTATTCTCCCGTAAGCTGCAATTTAGTCTGTGGTACGATAACAGGGTTTCTTACACCTGTCACCAGAAGACACTAAATTTAAAATGAAAAAGTAGCTACACCTTTATTTTCGAGAGTTGGGGCATCATAGGTTTGCCACCAACTTCGTAATACTGTGGGATATTGCTGATCGTCTGACATGTATATAAGCGGAGTCATTTTCAAAGGGCACATATAAATTAACACATCAAAAACAACTGCAGAATGGCTTGTGCAGCAACATTAATTCATTCAGTCATTAATTAGAAATTAACATTTACAAGAGTTATATTAATGTTGCTGTGTTAGGTAAGAAATTATAATAGTGTTTTTTTAATTTATTTCATAACATTATGTTATAATCCTTAAAAAAAATCGCAGATATTTCGGGAGGGGTTTCAACCCCCTCAACCCTCCCCCACCGTATGCCCATGCCTGATCTAGAACATTTACAAAGTTAAATACATTTCACTACTAAAGTGTTTTAATATCTAATACCTAAAAACTTCATTCACACAAGAAAACCTGATAAAAAAAATGACACTGCTAATAAAATCTTATGTGTCAGTAATTTTTTTAAATTATATTATACAAAACTAAACTCCATGGAACTACATCCCTTTGAGGGACTAGGCCTACTATCTGACCATAGGCAGATGGCAGAATTGGGGGACATTGCCTTCTCCCATGGCCGTGATTGATGGTTTACTGAGCCAGAGCCACTATTTCTCTATCAAAAGCTCCTCAGTTTATGTCATGAGTCTGAGTGCACCCCATCCAGACCACCTTATCTCAGAAAATCCGAGGAGGTACCGGAGATCAAACCCAGATCTGTGGATCCATAGTCAGAAATGCTAACCAGTAGTCATATTGTACAAAAACATGTTTAATTGATAATAATGAAGGATTGAAAATTAAATATTACTTTCACAACCATATATTTACTTTCTTTGAAATTGTATACCAAAATATTTT
Organism: Ectobius pallidus; assembly: GCA_964059195.1. NCBI lineage: Eukaryota > Metazoa > Arthropoda > Insecta > Blattodea > Ectobiidae > Ectobius > Ectobius pallidus. Next base: position 145,181,898 of record CAXKWD010000007.1, read on the forward strand.
TGTTACGAAATATGATTTACCTTATGCATATTTGTATGAAACAAATATTTAAAAGTGTGATGCAGTAAGTTTGGGCATTGACAGTTTACATTTAGATTTGACATATTTTCTTCAGCTTTTATAGCTCAAGTACTAAGTTCCATTCTTGATAAGCTTTTTGCTGGTTAAAACAGATTCACATAGTAATATATCTGTGAAGAGACTCTTATCAGAAAATTTATTGCCAGAAGGGTATTTATTTGTAAAAATGATTTAATTTACAGATTTCTCTACTTCAAGTCAGCTTTATTATATCTAGAAGACAAGATAAAGTAGCACAACTATGACCTCTCCAACCTTAAGTCAGCTATAAGGATTGTTCACAACTTTTCTGATCTTCAGAGTAACCATAAGGTAGGTTCATTTCCAGACACAGTATTGAAATCTCTAACATTTTTACATAGAATATTGATTCCTTGTTATTGACAATAACTGCCATACTTTTTTGGGATCATTCAATGAAAACTGATAAGGATTAGTGAGATTTGGCATTTATCCTCAGAGTACCGATAGATCTGTAGATTAATGCGTTTGCACATAAATACCAGAAAGAATACAGCAGAAATATATATCATATCAGACCAGAAGTAGATAAAAATTGGAGGACTTGATTGACAGTTTCATCTAAGCTCTATTACTTGCTTCTTCATTAGTTTCATTAATAATTATTTGCTGATATCAGTACTCAAATTGGTTATTTCATTCAAGCAGTGAATTCATTACCAGGGAATTTCTAACCAGACCATTTAGCCAGGAGAACCTATCTATGAAAAAACATAATACAGATATTTGTATTACAGATATATTAACACAAGTGTTAAGTTAAGTAGGCCTACATCGTCAGCTTAAGTGCATTTGTATACTTATTTTCTTAGGGCCTTTTCACACTGGGTCACATGTGACAGTCACTGCTAGAATTGAAATTAGTAGCTACATGATAAAACAATTTGTAATTGCTTTTGACATCCCAAATGGCAGATGGACATTCCACTTCACTTATAAAATCTTCAGTATTAATCAAATCGAAACTCATGGCTGGATAATTAGTTTCGCTGTGCTCGATTATACAACTGAATTATGTATACCGTATACAACTTGCATTGTTGGCAATCATAAAATGAGGTGACCATTACTTGTGACCCAGTGTGAATGCTCCCATTTAAACCAATGCTTCTTTGCCGGTGACTGGTTACAACTGACTGTCACAAGTGTTCAGAGTAGACACTGCACTTCTGTTTGGATGGGTTAGCAGTGACCCAGTGTGAACCCTCCCATTTAAACTGATGCTTCTTCGCCAGTGATGGTCACAAGTGACTAAGTGTGAAAAGGCTCTTAAACATCATATACCAGTATATCATATTTACTCGAATCTAATGCGTACCTTTTTTATCCATTTGTAGCATTCAAAATTGGGGTATGCATTAGATTTGATGGTGCATAAGATATGAATGCAAATCCAAAGTTCGACAATAACTTTCTTGAGCTATGTAACAATGCATTGTTGTAATTCTCGACTTTGTTACATTTATTGTTGGCCTATTACAGGTAAGCACAAACACGGGCTGAAGTTAACATACTATTTTCACACTCAAGCTCAATATCAAACTTGTTGAAAGGTGGAGAGGTTCCATGCAGAGGTATCTATTGTCCCACACTCTCCTTCCTGAACCATTATATAGACCTTGATTCATCGGCATTCACAAATCCATTGTTGTTTAAAATAAGATACTAACCTAAAATAAATAAAATATATAAAATAAAATATTTAACCATTGATGCACATTGCAATTGTCAACATACTCTTATTTTTTATTTTAAGGTTGAAAAGTGGAGTGCGCATTAGATTCGATGGAGTATTTGATTTAAGTAAATATGATTTTAAGTACAGACTTAAAATTACATAGTAGGATGTCACAAGTAAAAAGCTGTCATATTGTAAAAATGATTAATAAACCAGCAGGAATAAACATTTTAGAAGTATTGAAGTATTGAAAAATGATATGATTGCCATACATTCATAGTTATGTATAGTCTCCTTCAAATGAAATCATTGCATGTTAAAATAATTAAATTAATGTGTGTTAAATTAATTAAAAAAGACACCAACCTCAATTATGCAAAATTAATCCCATAAAATTATGTAAACTGTTCCTAGAGGTAGAAGGGAGATATATTTTTATTAATAGCTACCGTATGTATTGTTTTCTATTTCCCAGATGACTGCAGCTCTGGTTTTTTCATCTCTTCTGCTACTGGCTTTAAGTCATCTTTGCCTGTGTGTTACACAAACTCCCTACACACCTGCACGTACCCCTGAAGAAGAAAAGGTAAGACATGTGATGAGCCAAACAGAATGTGGCTAATCACCTTTTTTTCCTATAAATTCCATCCCAATAACTCAGTATGTTCATTCAAGTAGCACTCACAGTTCTTGCTAACAATATATCATTTAATTTTATGTCTGAAATATGCATATATCAAACTAAATACCACAAGGCGTGTCCATAAAGTAAGTTTCCCTGGGGCTGTTTACAGAAACAAAACGCAATTTCGTGGACATATATATTCCAACAGATACAGCAAGTATTCAGCTGTTATTCAACACATTTGCCATCAGAATTAAAGCATTTGTTATACTGTGGAACAGTGTTTGAATACCTGTGTCGTAGAAGTCTGCCGCCAGGGATTTTAACCACTGTGTGACAAACATCTTCGTCTTTCTGTCATTATTTGTCATTTCGAGAGGTGTAGGAAAAGATTGAAATCACTGGGAGCGAGATCTGGGCTGTAGGGTGGATGTTTAAACACCTCCTAGCAAGTCTCCTGCATAAGGTCGGCTAGGAGGTATTTACACGTCCACCCTAAAACCTGGACCTCATTTCCAGTGATTTCCAGTGATACGCCATTCACAATGTAAATGAAGCAACTAGTGTTGTTTTAAAATACTCATGAAAGAAAGAGAGAGAAAGAAATGTGGAGACATGCAGGGGCGTATTTAGCTACTTAAGCGCCCCTAGGCAGAGAAAAATATTTTCGCCCCCTTATTTCCACATGAATGTACCACAAAGTAACCTACAATAAGCATTACTGTAACTGAAATAGTAGGCTAATAATAATAATAATAATAATAATAATAATAATAATAATAATAATAATAATAATAATAATAATAATAATAATAATAATAGTAATAATAATAATAATAATAATTATTATTATTATTATTATTATTATTATTATTATTATTATAACAATAATAATAATAATAATTATAATTATAATTATAATTATAATTATAATAATAATAATAGTAATAATAATATATAATAAATAAATAAGTAAATAAATAAACAGGTGTGTATTGTTGTCATTCATTTCTATTCATTTCTATTTCATTGTGCGTTACATTAGTTTACTATTTTGAAGAGTTATGAATAAAATGTTTAATATATTTAAAAAAAAAAAAGTTGCTAACGGCTTAAAAGCCGCCCCTTCAAATCTGCCACCCTAGGCAGCTGCCTAGTCTGCCTAGGCTTAAATACGGCACTGGAGACATGCATTCTTAATTAAGCTGATGGATATAGTTTTTTGGATGTTAGTTACAAAACTGTGCAGAATGAAGCAAGCTATACAAACAACAAATCATTTTGTTTGAAATCAGAGAAACAGCATCAAGCAGTTCTCTTCTCCTTCATAAAAAAATAATAATAATAATAATAATAATAATAACTTTTGTCATACCGGTAGTGTTTTGTGTTTTATTTACAGATATGTTCAGAAACTTTGGACAAAAATTCCAAAGAATACATGTTGTACCGAGCAATCAACAGGAATAATCCAGCGTGGGTGTTGGATATGATAAAGCAGGGAGCTAATGTATCAGCACGTGAGTTTGCGGGTGTCAGCTTGTTGCAGAGTGCTGCATATAATGGTAATTTGCAAATATGCCAAATGCTGATTAAGGCAGGTGCAGAGGTGAACACCCAAGACTGTCATCTTGGCTTTACTCCTCTGCATAATGCTGTTCGGAGGAACTTCCCGGCTTTGGCAGAGCTCCTACTGCAAGCTGGAGCAGAACCAAATGTTGCCACCGTTTTTGGGGACACGCCTCTCAGCTTAGCAGTAAATAAAGGCAACCTGAACCTGGTAAAGATGCTTGTACACTATGGAGCAAACCCGAATATCAATCTAACCTCAATACAGGTGGCTGAGGAAATTCAGAAATGGCTCAGCTCACAGGTAAGGATATCAAAAGATGTTTTGGGAGAAAGGGTAATGTGAAAATATTAATATGATCAAAATTTTTGCATAGTAATAATTAGGCTCAGAAGTTAATGCTGTATCAAAAAGTTGCAAGCAAGTTAATTGGCTGTACTCGAACGAGCAGGTTGACGCATACTTGGATCGTATTAAGATGCATACATGCCATTTCCCTTCCCCTCTCTTTAGCCCATGCCGAGCTTGATATCAAGCTTATCTCCATCTGCTTGCACAACAGTGCTACCAAATTATATCACAAATAATACTGCACAGGAATACATGCAATTTATTTTTATATAAATGTATACTCTATTTTTTTATTGCAAGGGTATTGATTTCAATTTTTATTCAAGATTGTTCATCCATTCAAATGATAAACTTTGTTCACATTAATGTAAACTGTTAATTTGTGTTACGTTTGAAGATAGTGTTATATGTTTAATATGTTGCAATGATAGCTAATAGCATGAGAAACAGGTTATTGTGATCAAATGAGCTTTATCTGGATTTCATGTGCGTTTTAACAGGAAGTCTTTTTTGTAAATAGAAGAATGATAATAGAAAATAATTTTGTCAGTCACCCCAACATGCCCTTACATTTTTTATTAACACGGTCTTTTTAATGTAAGGTATCACCTACAATAAGTACAATAAGTAGCAACAAAATTTATCCAATAAGCATGTGCAAGGTGTAACGAAAGCATGACAATGGACATAAGGATTATACTGTTTTATGCAGGTTTTTTTTTTTGGGGGGGGGGGGCTGGCAACAATACGGTTAAAGAATGTAAGAATGTAAGAATGTTTGCTATGACAATGAGTGCAGTAGTGATTGGTGTTCATGGTAGTCTGCTGAGTGTGTCTTTTACAGAGAGTGGATGTTCTAGTTAATAACGTAGATAAATTTGGACCCACATTTAATTTCCCCCTCATCAAAATGTTTGATTCCTACCCTGGTGTCATCAAATTATACATGAACAACTCCACTTGAATTTAAGTCTGATTATAGTAGTTGACACACATAAAACCATTTTCAATTAAGCTCAGATGTGGGAGCATATGTGTCAACAAAAGAAGGTGATTAATGGCCGGTTTCTATAAACTCGCGAATTACCTATGGGTAAATTACCCAATGGACATAATTTACACAAGAATAACACCACAGAAACACAAATAATTTAAAGATAGCAATCACATACACTTGTGACATGTTTCTAGATAAATGTCCTCTGAGTAAATATGAAAATGACAGAAGAAATGTTCCTACAAACTCAGGCTAGATCTTTCCAAGGGTAAATCGTCGGGTTAATTTATCCTTTCATGGATGGCTGGATAAAATTTAACCTCTTTGTAGGATCAATAACAATGAGAATCAAAGCCTTCTGAATTAAATTTACTGTACAACTCCAAGGCCTTGCTCATTATATCATTGTGGTTGAAATGGGACTAATTTATCCATGGATAATTTACCCATAGGTAATTCACAAGTTTGTAGAAACCGGGCATTAGATAGCGATTTGAAATCCAGCAGGATAAGATCTTCATAAAGTACTGTTACTTCTTCTTTACAGAATTGTTCTTCATACAAGAACATCTTAGAACCTGTCTTGATTCTATACCAATCATCTGAAAGTGGAAACACTACAGCTGTCCGCTGCCTGATTGCCTCAGGTGTGAATGTCTCAGCCAGTATAGCTGGAGGATATACGCCCCTTAGAGGAGCTGTGAACTCTGAGCATCTGCACATAGCTCGGATGCTCATTAAAGCTGGTGCCAATGTCAACACATCGGACTCTCTCCTAGCATTCACTCCTCTTCATGCAGCTGTGGCCAATGCAGATAAGAGGATGGCAAATCTCTTACTTAAATATGGAGCTAATATCAATGCTACAACGGTATACAAAGCCACCCCGCTTCAAATTGCAGCCTCTGTAAACACTGTTCAGGTAGCTGAGGTTTTGCTAGACAAAGGTGCAAATGTGAACTCAACGGATATATTCAACAACACTCCCCTTCACATAGTTGCATATAGAGGTTATATGGAGATGGTGCAGTTGCTGGTAAAGAAAGGAGCAGATCTCAATGCGAAGACGATGTTCAAGCAAACTCCAGAACAACTGGCTCTCAACCATCCAGATGTGCTTGCTTGGCTCAGAAATCAAAGACAAGGACACTAGGACATGACAGAAATATTATAACAGGGCATGAGATTTTCAGGTTTGAAATCAAACATTTTAATCACCATTATTGTTATAGAAGATACAGCATTGCAGTCATTTGGAAATGATTAAGAATGACCTCCTCCCCTATTTGTTCTTTACATAATATAAAATATTACAGCATATATCCATAAAGTTAAATAAATAAACATAAAATAAAATAAACAACACATTCTAATTGAACTACCCATATTTAAAATCTTGCAGAGCCTGCAGCTTTGCCTGCAATAATTAATTAAAAATTAAAATAACATAATTAAAACATTATATATGTATTAATACTTAGATGTGAATCGTTCATAAACTGAACAATTAATAAATATATAATGAAACAGTTAAAAAGCCAGCTTTGGAATGCGTTCCATGATTAGAAAGCGCCGCCTGAGAAAAATGACCTCAGATTCGAGTTCCAGAAAACCCCTGCATAGTGAGTTTCATCCAAATCGATCAATCTTTGCCCAGTTAGGTCTACATTCATTATCTCTCTTCTGTCTAGGTTGAAAATTTCAGATGTCTGTGATCTTGACATTATCAACAAATGAATTGACCAGGAGCCATCGATAATGCCATGCGATATATTGAAAATATTGCAATGCTTTTATTTTCAAGTTTTGACAAAAGAAGGCAAAACCACCTGCAATTGATTTGACAATTGAAATATATTACCGAAAATTGATGCATTGATAGCACAAAAAATTCACGTTTTCTGCCAGTTTTTTACTCATAACTCGCAAATGAAAGCGAATATCAAAAATCCGGTTTCAAGGTGCCTTCGGGCACTCTTCAGTCTATCTATGTTTAAAATTTCAGATCTCTGCATGCTGTAGATTTTGTTGGGCATCGCACACAGACAGACAAACACTTTCTCTTATTATTATAGAAATACTACATACGTTTGCATGGTATTAACTAATTTATAGCAAGTTATTAAAACAAACTAAATATTTTGGATTTATATCAATTGATTATAAACAGCGCAAACAAACAAAAGTCAAACACACACTACACCACATGTGGGAAATTCAAATAGGGTTTGTTCCTACAGTCAGCTGCAGTGGTCTAGAGGTATCGTGCCGCCTCTAGATCTGCAGGTCACGGGATCAGACCCAATCGTGGTCGATGGATTTTTCAGGACATAAAAATCCTGGGCATAGAGTTCTCTGGGGGGGCCCGTGTCATAGATTTACGGCATGTAAAAGAACTCCAAGCCTAAATTAGAGTCTCTAGATAAAATTTCTTGGCTCTTTCACGTCCAAGTAATACCTTAGTTTCCGGAGGGGGGTTGAGAGGCAATGAGCTTACCACCTGTCCCTCTGCCCTCTCTCTGAAAATAAGCTTAGCAAAATTCACATAGGTAACAGAAACCTCCACTTGGAGGCCCTTCGCTCCATTAGAGGGGATATAGGAAACCAGCTGCAGATGCAGATTGTTCGTACAGCCATGTCCTGTACTATTATGTACCATGTACCATGATGTGTGCGCACATTGTCAGTTTGCTGAAACATGACATGCTTCATGGCACATAACAGTACATGACAGTAACTTCTGGATATTTCCAAATGCTTCCAAGTAAATATAAATGTTCCATTATCTTGTTCATGTCAAAAGTGACAGTCTGCGGCAATATTTACTATTAAATTTGAAACTAAATACTAAACCTAAATTATTACTGAAACTCAAAAAATAAAAGGATATAAAATAGCAATTTTTCAATTGAATCTTTGTCGCCTGCCTCAGAATTCTGGTTGCCAATGGTGATCTGGAGACCTGCAGTTTCGCTCCCTGTATTAAAAGCTTCTACTGCACTGTCTGCAAGGTAGCTGTAATAACAAAAGATTTGTAATTTATGTTTGGTATAAAATAAACTCATAAAACAGGATGTGATAGAGTCATGTGACTTTCTCTATCCTAAGCATGATCCGATTGGGGATAATACTTGAAATCCAACTAACTAAGTGGAATATACTCCAAATTTAACATTTTTCAGCATATGGATCAATGAAATCTTAACACTAGAATGCTGTAAGGGGTCAATTTGACCCCTACGTAGAATCTAATCTGTATTTTTGGTGTTAATAATTAATTTAAAACAATTGTCTCTTGTCATTTTTATTTTTATACTAGCTGAAAAGGCCCGGCGTCGCCCGGGCTTTGTATTTTTTAATTTGAAATTAACTTATGAAGGACTTTATGTATGTATAACTTGAAATGAAGAAAAAGATTTATCACACTCAAACTATTCCATCAGAAAACGCTGGATATAGCTTTTTATGGCTCATAGAGGATGTGGAATGCTGCATTCCGTTGCTTCTACACATCATGCTTGGGAGGGGTTGAAATAAGAAGAAACACAAATTACATAAGATTGTACTGACTTGACGGAAAATTTTATTTCTCATTCTCATGTTACTATACAATCGTTTCGGACCTGAAATAAAAGAGAAATGCAGTATCACTTTCATACTTTCCTCCCCTAGAACCCGGGACATAATATACTGCGAGCATAGGACTCAAAATGTTCCATCCCATGCTTAGGGCCTATGATAAACATCCCTATTTCTCAACTAACACAAAGCCTACAGGTATGGATAACTTATCAGCGGAAAGGATTATTTATAGACTTTTGATATAGCATACTCACACACTTAAGTTGTCCCTCTTATTCTACATCAAAATGTGAAGTGAGTAAATATTTCTTATGTCGAGGGTAGAGAAAGTTACGTGACTACATCACACTGTGCTTTATTTTCGTGGATTTAATTTTCAGTCATTATTTTCGCCAATATATTACATCGATGGAATCATAATTCGTTAAAGCATTAGGCTATATACTTGCCAAGGCCCTATGTAATCATAGTAAACAATTTACTGTTGCCATGTGAACTAAACAGCAATTCATTTTTTCAGTATAAAATTCTCAGAAATTATATAATTTTCAAGGGAAGGAGTATTTTGTTTGAATTTTAATGTCGACAGCTATACTTCCCGGGCTTAACTGGGTATGTGTGCAAAATGTCGTGTAAATTGGTAAAGAAATGTAGATTTGTATAAGGAACAAACATACATACATACATACATACATACACACTTTCGATTTTATATATTAGATGCTAATTTCACTCACAAAAAATGAATTTGTTCTTGATATTCAGTTGTGACCTATGACGTCATTTACTTTAAACGCCTGGAGGGGTCATTGACCCCTTTGTGTAAAACTGTGTTTTCTTCTGGTACTTGACATGCCGTAAGCATGTAATTTACTTTCTGTGACAAACTAATTTCATTAAAATTACAACAACAATGCTTTATAGCAACAATGCCCTTTCACCAGATGTTCTATTCCTCGTTTTAAGTACCAAATTGTATTGAATAGAAGTAAAATCTTGTACAATGAAGAAAAGTTATAATAATTGGTCCTCTTACTTGCAAATGAAATACAGAACTAGTTAATGTTCTTAGTGATAACTCGGATGATGAGGAGTAATTTTTTATTTTGAAATAGACATTTTTAGATGTTCAGGAGAGTCTTCTAGTGATGAAGTAATAGCTTCGGATGTGAATACAAATAAATCTGGAAATAATGGTAAGTTTTTATTAATATTATTATTATTATTATTATTATTATTATTATTATTATTATTATTATTATTATTATTATTATTATTATTATTATTATTATTATCATTTAATATTTTTAGTTTACTGAAGTTATCATTTATATACTTAAGGCCATACACAAGGTTCATATTCTGCCTGATTTCCCAAATGCTACAAAACCGGTGAATATAAGTAAATCTGAAAAGTATGGTAAGTTTATTATTATTATTTTTATTATTATATTTTCTAAATTACTAACTTTTTTTATTTATATATTTCAGGCCATATTAGCGGTCATATTCTTTCTGGGTACAGAGTGCTTCAGTATGTGTGGATACAAATGAATCTGGAAAGAATGGTAAGTTTATTATTATTATATTTTCGAATTTACTAACCCTTTTTATTTATACATTTCAGGACATATTCTTGGTCATATTCTTCCTGGGTACCAAGTCTTCTATATCTGTGGATACTAATGAATCTGGAAAGAATGGTAAGTTTATTATTATTATTATTATTATTATTATTATTATTACTATTATTATTATTATTATATTTTCGAATTTACTAACTTTTTTTATTTATATATTTCAGGCCATATTATTGGTCATATTCTTCCTGGGTACCGAGTGCTTCAATATCTGTGGATACAAATGAATCTGGAAAGAATGGGTGAGTTTTATTATTATTATTATTATTAATAATATTTTAGTGCTTCATAATTCTGATGATGTGGTGAATGTGTTCAGTATGCAGGCTTATTCTTTTTTCAGAATTTGTTTTATTTTGTATTAGAAATTTTGGTATTTGTTAAGGAAGAATAGTGCTTTAATGGGATTATAATATTCAAAAACTGTATTTTATTACTAGGGGTCAAATTGACCCCTTTCAGGCGTTATAGTATGTAAGCAAAGTCAAGAGTCCTAGTGATTAGGTTTTAGATTAGTTTAGATTAGATAATGATGGGGTTAAATAGCATGGAAAGTTGTAGAGAGATATTTCAACTCTATATATCATAGCTCTACATAATATGAAAGTATCGTGTAGGCTACATTACAACTCATGGCAATTCAATGTTACTTCAAGTTAATTTAAATTATTCTTGTTCATCTCTTTGCGAAGGAACTGTGAATGGTTGTCTGTATTTACTATAAGCTACGAGGGTGGATCGAAAAGTAACACACAATAATTTTTTTTTACAAGAAGTTTAATAGGTACAATTACAAACAAATGTACACATGAAGAGACATATTTTGTGTACTCATATTTTTCTATATAGTCGCCAAGTTTCTCAACACATTTCTCCCATCCTGATATCATTTTCAAAACACCCTGTTCATAGAAGTCCGTTTGATTGGAGTATAGCCATCTGCGGACTGCTGTCCCAGTCCCATGTTCAGAAAAGTCCACCAATAAAACACCATTCATACCGCAGAATACTGTCACGAGCACTTTATGAGCAGATTGAGTCACTTTGAATTTTTTCTTTACTACTCCATAGAGGTCTGCTTTGTTTCGGGCGTGTAGTGGTATGCCCACAACTCATCACCAGTGACGATTCCTTTCCCAGTGAATAAATTTTATTTGTTTGGTCCCGTGAAGAAATTCCTGGCCGGTAAACACTTTGCGTCAGATGCAGAAGTGAAAACAGCAGTCCGCTGATGGCTATACTCCAACCGAACAGACTTCAATGAACAGGACATTTTAAAATTGGTGTCACGATGGGAGAAATGTGTTGAGAAACTTGGCAACTATATAGAAAAACAGACAAAAGATGTCCCTTCATGTGTGCATTTGTTTGTAATTGTACCTATTAAACTTTTTATTAAAAAAAAAATATTGTGCATTGCTTTTCGATCCACCCTCGTATATCTGAAAATGTAATCTCTTCTGATTCTTTATTCTTTATTCCGACTTAACACGAAAACTTGGAATGAAACGCACTGTTGCACATTGATTATAATTATCAATGTAATTCCAAAATACAAAACTCAATAACGTACATTTGTCAGCCTTTTTCATAAGCAGAAGGGTAAAAGGAATGTTAGGTTTGGTGTTTTGAGATTACAACTTCAGCCAGTTATGAAGAGATTGATAATTATAGTTAGCTACAGCATGCAATTAAAGTTGATTAACATTTAATTTCAGGAAGTGGAAAGATTGACTGATTTAAAATTTTAAAGAAAAGCTAACAAATGATTTAACCTTATAACAGTGGTGAAAATAGTACTTATCACACATCTTTGTACGATCATAGTTGCATCTTACTTTTAATATCCTATGAAATAGTCATAAAAGCGTTACAGGGCCTAGAATTGCGTATGATAAATCCCTTCCTGCAGTTCATTGATAGCCGGCAGTTTTCTTAATCATCTATCATCCGTTAACATCGCACATGAATATTATCCGAAATCACAAGGGTTGAGACAAGTTTCCCGAAAAAATTAATCGAGTAATTACTTCATTACAGTACAGTAGGCCTATACATAACACACATATTGTAAAGCATGTCCTTTGATTTCTTAATTGTTTTCCAAATTATAGCGTTTGCCAAAAATTTCTTTATTTTCTGTTGTTTACCAACAGTTTCCTTATCTCCTATTGTTTGCACAGAGTTTCTTTATCTCCTATTCTTTTCCTCAACAGTTTCATTATTTCCTGTTGTTTCCAATAGTTTCCTTATCTCCTATCGTTTGTCAATGGTCTCTTTATCTCCTATCGTTTGCCAGCAGTTTCCTTATTTCATGTTTGCCAGCAGTTTCCTTATCGCTAAATATTTTCCAAGAGTTTCTTTATCTCCTATTGTTTGCCAGCTGTTTTATTATTTCCTGTTGTTTGCCATCAGTTTCCTTATCTCCTGTTGTTTGCCAACAGTTTCCTTATTTCCTATTGTTTGCCAACAGTTTCTTTATTTCCTGTTGTTTTCCAACAGTTTCCATATCTCCTATTGTTTGCCAACAGCTTCTTTATCTTCTATTGTTTGCCAATAGTTTCCTTATTTCCTGTTGTTTGCAAACAGTTTCCTTATTCCCTATTGTTTGCCAACAATTTTCTTGTTTCGTGTTGTTTTCCAAAAGTTTCCATATCTCCTATTGTTTTCCAACAGTTTCCTTATTTCCTGTTGTTTGCCAATAGTCTCCTTTTTTCTTGTCTGCCAACAGTTTCCTTATTTCCGGTTGTTTGCCAATAGCTTTCTTATCTCCTTTTGTTTGCAAACAGCTTCCTTATTTCCTATTGTTTGCCAACAGTTTCCTTATCTCCTATTGTTTTCCAATAATTTCTTTATTTCCTAGTTTCCTTATCTTCTATTGTCTGCCAATCAATTTTCTTGTCTCCTAATATCCGTAATCTGTAATAGTTTCCTTATCTCCTATCGTTTGCCAACAGTTACCTTATTTCGTGTTTGCCAGCAGTTTCCTTATCTCCAAATATTTTCCAAGAGTTTCTTTATCTCTATTGTTTGCCAGCTGTTATATTATTTCCTGTTGTTTGCCATCAGTTTCCTTATCTCCTGTTGTTTGCCAACAGTTTCCTTATTTCCTGTTGTTTGCAAACAGTTTCCTTATTCCCTATTGTTTGCCAACAATGTTCTTGTTTCGTGTTGTTTGCCAAAAGTTTCCATATCTCCTATTGTTTTCCAACAGTTTCCTTATTTCCTGTTCTTTGCCAATAGTTTCCTTTTTTCTTGTTTGCCAACGGTTTCCTTATTTCCGGTTGTTTGCCAATAGCTTCCTTATCTCCTGCTGTTTGCCAACAGTTTCCTTATTTCCTATTGTTTGCCAACAGTTTCCTTATTTCCTATTGTTTGCCAACAGTTTCCTTATCTCCTATTGTTTTCCAATAATTTCCTTATCTCCTATTGTTTTCCAATAATTTCCTTATTTCCTCGTTTCCTTATCTTCTATTGTCTGCCAATCAATTTTATTGTCTTCTAATATCGTTAATCTGTGCGGATAGGCTGTAGAATTTCCGAAATCACTATGTCGATCACTTTTTCAGCCGCGTAATTACATCAGTAGTACTTAATGCACTTTTGCGTGAATGTTATTGCGAAGCACGTGACTCAGGAAGAATATGGAACTGAAGACTGCACTGAAAGAACGTATGTCAGACTGTCAGTGCTTGGTTGAAGGCCGAACAAGGAAGTTCGTCAAACAGCTGACAAAACCACATGCTGCCTTATCCAGGTATGTCTGTTTCAGCAGTTTCTAGTAGCGTAGGACCAATGCACGAAGTATATACGATTATAACTTAATAAAATCACGTGTTCCCCCCCCCCCCCGATTTCCTCGTCTTTTGGACTGCCATGAAATGAATGGCACAAAATTCTAATTTTTCTTGTTTTAATTGAGAAATAATAATTTGCACTTATTATTGCGTTCAATAGTATAGAACAACGTGACGCTTAAAGGCTGAGAAATGCTTCTTCATTCTTCTGATACTTTAATTCTAAATTATCTAGATACCTTACTTGGTTACACACAATTACGCATGAATTTAAATTTAAATGAAATTAAATTTCTCTACAATAACCGCATCTAGACAGATTACTCGTCACTAACCTCTCTCATACCTGTCATTCAGTATGGCGGGAAAAGCGGTTGATTTCATCGTGAAGCAGGGCAGAAAATTTCATAGTGTTGTTGCTAGAGCTACCTATCACTAACCTAGAGCTACCTAATTTAATCTGTCACTAACTTAACTTAACCTAACTTATCACTAACCTCCCGCTACCTGTCACAAATCTCGTGCTGCCTGTGTCTAATCTCGCGGTACCTGTCACTAAACTCGTGCTATCTGTCACAAATCTTGAGCTACCTGTCACTAACATCTCTCATACCTGCCATTAAACTCTCACTACCTGTCACAATCTCGAGAGTTATCTGTCACTAACCTCGCGATATCTATAAAAACACCCCGCTATATTTACTTAACTTCGCGCTACCTGTTACAAACCTCGCTCTACCTGTCACAAACCTCGCTCTACCTGTCACAAACCTCGAGCTACCTGTCACAAACCTCGCGCTACCTCTTACAAACCAAGCGCTACTTGTTACAAACCTCGCTCTACCTGTCACAAACCTAGCTCTACCTGTCACAAACCTCGCGATACCTCTTACAAACCAAGCGCTACCTGTCACAAACCTCGCGCTACTTGTCACAACCCTCGAGCTACCTTTCACTAATTTCGCACTACATGTCGATAATCTCGTATTACCTGTTACTAACCTCACTCTAGCTGTCAAAACCTCGAGTTACCTGACATTAACTTCGCATTATCTGTCATTAACCTCGCACTGTACTTGTTTTTCCCGCCTGTAAAACTGTTGGCAACACGGTATGCAGCAACCAGTGGGACGGACATAGGTAGTCAACCAGAGTGTTGGGGGACAACCGATGCAGCCCATAACAACATAGAGTGCAGTGGCGTAGCGAGAAAATAATTTCGAGGAGGGTCGAAAATGCCGGGGGGTTTAGGGGTATAGAATATCCCCAAGAAGGCGGGGGTACGGGGATCACCCCAGGAAAATGTCTAAATATGGAACTAGTGAAAATTATATTTTACGCTATTTTAGCAGTGAAGAACTAGCATTTTTGTTTGTTATACTCTGTATGCTTATTGCCTTTTTATTATAAGTGAGTGATAAGTTAATATCAATGGACTCTCTCCGTGTCGTACGTGCTGGGCGTTATCAACTCATGTAAAGCCATCTTAATGCTATTATCAGGACTCAGTCTGTCTCTGCATTTTTACTCAGTTTGGTGACGCAGCCTTGAATGCTGTTTTATGTTACCTGCATATCCTCATAAAATGTACCCTTTGCGGTAACAGTCCACATCAGTGGTTCCCAACCTTTTACAGCCGGCGACCCACCTTTCCTTATCGGAATACCTCCACGGTCATCGGTCCATGATGGAGTAAAAAACCTTATTTGTATCGTACCCCTTCCTTATGTATACATAATTTACCATCAAATATTGCAAATATATATACATATAAGCTTATATATGCTTTTTTGAAGATACAGATTAATTATTGATAAATAGTTTGTGTTCTGACTTGAAAATGGTTGACGAAATATAAGCACTTTGTAGCGAAACAGTTATTTATTTAACAATATATATATATGTTTGCAATATATGCAACAAATGGTTTCATACTCCCTAACAAGTGTTCCTAGGTGAAGATAAAAACTACAATTATAAAAGTACACTAAGAACCAAGAAAACAATCAAAACACAATTTGATTTGTTTCGATTTTTCTTATCTTTTCTGATGGTTTATTCGATGGTTTCTGAGTCGCGACCCACCTGTAACCCTTCCGCGACCCACCGGTTGGGAACCGCTGGTCTACATCATTAGTAGGGTTCGAATGTTTATGACATGTCATACTTTTATCCTGACCTCCATTCTCGTCGCAAACATAAATTAAACACGAATTGCACGCTCGTTATCCTAATCGGACCTTTTTATTTTGCATATAAAGTCATATTTTGAAATTTTTTGGGGTGGTTTAGGTCATATTTTGGCCATATTTTTATATTGTAATTGCTCGAAAAAAAAGTTCTTCAAAACCTGATAAAAATGAATTCACATCCACTGTTATTAGTAGCGATGCCATTTACAACATAGTTTTTTTAAGTCATACGGTTGCCTACCATGGAAGAAATGTCTGCAATCACTTAAGGATAAATCTCGCACGCATTGCGCGTGGAAATATGACGTCACATTTCCCATACGCCTTAAATTATAATCAATTGGATATTTGGCACCTCCCGAGAACGACAGTGTTGAGATTCCTCTAATACGTGCATCATGGCACTAACACACTCTTAAAGCTCTACAAATGTTCAGTTCTAAAATAAAAAATCCCTTTAGGCAGGCCTACAGGCGGAGGTAGATTTCGAAGTGCTTTTGGTTTAATTTATTGTCGCTGCATAGCACTCTTCTTCTTTAGCCTTGGCATGGTAAACCTACAGTAATAAGAACTGAATTCGGTAAAGAGGAAGAGCCTACAATCATTTGTTTTGACAACAAGAATAGGATATAATATTCTGGGAGGCCATGCGCAAGATCAGCAATGAATAAAATTAGCAAAGCCGCTAAACAAGACAAAATTATGATATTATAATAATTCTTTTAAGTGTTATTATTTTCAAACATTAAAATCTCGCGTCATATGAGAGCTATCAAGAAACTATTTATTGATTTGTAGAGTACTCATCAAGAGCTTTTCAACGATACCCCACAAGACGTGGTTTCAAAAGTTTCGAATTTTCATCCCCCACCCCCACCTCCACCCCCACCCTCACTCGAACCCCCGAATCGTTGGTGTCACTGTGAACTCCATAGGGAGTACTCTAATTTATTCGAACAAAGTTTCCCTCTATACTTCATAGGGGCCGAGATATAAAGTTTTCAAAATTTCAACCCCCTCCCCCGACCACCCCCTTGGGCCAATTTTGCCCATTAACGAACTTGTCCGAACTATTGGGCCTAGAAATAACATAATAAAATTTGGTTGAAATATCTTCAAAATTACGGCCGCTATCGTGTAAAGATATATATAAATATATATATATATATAAATATATATATAAATATATATATATATAAATATCACAAAATTTTTTTTTGAACGGGCGGTGGTTTCGTACTTAGGGGAGCATGAAACGTAAAGATATGAAAGAATTTTTCGAAAATCATAAAGTGGTATCCATTGCAATAGGTAGATTTTTCTTCGAAAATCTACCTAAAAAGTATATTTAAACGAATTTACATATTCTTTTTCTTATAATTATAGAAGGTAAAATAGGGTATGACTGCATCGATTTTTAACAGCCTGCGCCTTTAATATTACAAACAAAGATTCAAATCCGTATTAGTATGAAGTGAATATTATGAGCAGAAAAAAGTTCGAACTTTAAATTTTTAACCATGCTTTACTGCTGTGCACTGATAAAAGAAATTCTTAAAATATGTCAACATTTCACAAAATGCACCGGCAAAGAACTCCGCTTAATGTACGTAGACCTAATTACTTCACAGTAATATACCTTATGTATATAACAGTATTCATGTAGTACTCATTTCAGTTTGAACAATGAAATAAACAAACATCTGACTGCATTGGGGTCAAGGCCCTCAGTGATTAGCAAAGCGGCTTTGTAGTTGGCCTATAGTTATGATTTCACATTTAAAAAAAGCATGTGATCTTTAATTAGACATAACTCCGGTACCGGTCAACCGATTTGGTCTAAAATAAACAGGCTTCTTGCCATTGGCGTTACAAATGCATATACCAAGTTTCATGAAAATCCGATAAAGCGTATTTGAGCTATCGCGGAGACAGATAGACGGACAGACATTTTCCCGTCCCCAACACAATCTCATAATATACCATTCTGGCACTTTATAAAACGATAAATTTATAACTAGGGCAATGCATTTAATGACCATAAAATAGTGAAAAAATGCAAAATAAAAAATGCTTTTGTGACCTAAAAATAGTGAAAAAAATGACACGATAGTTATAAAAAATGACCAATAAATTTTCCATCTTTACTTATACGATATTTTGTAGTGTTTGTTTTAAGTAATGAATTGCTAAAAGCAATTAACGGATGACAGTACGTTATATGAATTTACAATATAAAACACACTTACTTTATTACTAAAAAGTAAGTAAATCTATACTACTTGGACACCCTTAACGAAAAAAAAATTCTTTCTGAACTGGTATGCCCATCAAATTGCCCCTAGCAAATATGTGCCATTTAAAAAGAAATAAAAATAATTCTTTATTGCTACAAGACAAACTGCTATGGTATTTACAATAAACCTGAATCAAAATAACAACTATTATCAGTGCCCTTTTGAAAATGACTCCGCTTATAGTACCTCTTAAATTTTTATACAAAAAAAACCATTGACAAGGGATATAAACTTTTTGCAATTCTTTTGAAAGGATTTTTTACTTTTTTACCAGTCACAGCTCCGCTTCAATTGTTTGCGTAACTGCATAAAGATAAATGAGCTGTCAAAGCAATCATTGATACACTGAAGAGTTGGGCACTCATCTGTCGGCATTATCAATAGCATTACATTGTCATTACATGGAGCTCTTGTAATGAATGAGTGCCTTTACAGGTCTTATCATAATTATGCCTACTTAGACTCTTACCTCACACACGTGAAACGAGAAACAAATGAGTTTTAAAACGCATGTAAGTGCAATGAGTGACTCATAACAATATAGGCCTCCTGTGCGATATGCTTTTCGCTAATGCATTATGGCGATAAGATAAGGCTTACTTAGAATTTAGTATTTTAAAGTTCTGATAATTTTCGGAAGGTCATCATGCTGCGAGAACTTAAGGGGAAACGGAATGGCCTGTCTATACAATGTTAAATTCGATGTATCTTTTCTCAAAAACTACTAAAGCTAGGCACTTGATCTTTTTTTCAGTTTTTAGATACATAGGCCAACCATGTGTCAGTAGGGTACTGAAAAAAAAAAGATTTTTCATCAATCTTCTTATTTACTGAAATATGATTTTTTCTCTACAAATATTTTTATCAACATTTTAAGTACCACTTCAGGGCCTGTAAACATTTTATAAATTAAACAATTCAAAAAAATGTTATTTTTTCAGTGTAAATAAGACGTCTGAATAAACCATTCCTGATAATTTAAAGATTGTTGGAATGCTATCACTTTTATGAAGTCCCGTACGAATTAATATTGATATATTGAACAAATGCCATTTATTGTGATCAAAGATTCGGTTTATGTTATCACAATTTTCCTTTTGCAGCTTTATTTCCAAGTACTGTACGTTATTCAAAATTTTATTTTTAAGGGATTTGTTTCTAACTCAACTGCATTGTGTTGTAGCAATACTGTTCCCACCTCACAGGATAACCAGATCGAGGGGGTGGTATTACCTAACTTTCTCTTTTAAGCATTAAAACATGTATTGCTCCTTAGTTAAACCGCAGCTTTTGATTTATGAAGATAACAGTGTTAACATGCAGTGATAGCTAGTGTAAAATGAAAACACTTGAACAGACAGGAGTCAGATGTTTCGCTACGCGGTGTTCACCACAGATAAGTATAGACTTCCAAAAATATTCGTATGGAGTATTGGTTAATGGACTCCTAAAGGAAAGTAAAAAAAAATTAAAACTTTTTTACTGGTTGAAAAAATAGTTGCTTGCAGTTTATTACCGTACTATGAGTGGTTCAATGATTCACAATTGCATATTATTTTATGAATAAATAGATTTTAATTCTGTATTATCTGTATTATTTTATATATGAATAAATAACCTTCGGCTACTATTATCAACCGGTTAATATTATCAGATTAGCTGCGTCTCCCGGAGCGGTGTGCACTGTATCGCCTACATCTGTTCATTAAAGGGATAAATGGGCTTAGTTGTATGTCAAGCTGGGTAAAAAAATAAGAGAGAGAGAGGAAGATAGCTCCTCGCTATTATTTAGGTGGAATGATAAATAAAACGTGAAAATACCCGCAAATTTTCTCAGCTTCCAGACACTCAGACAAATGGCAACGAATTCATTGAAGCGCATGTGTTTCGCGAAGTTTGCTAAATAGCTGCAAAGCGCTAATGCTGCATAATACGTTACTTTTCCGTAATCAATCATGCAAGATTTACAACTTTCTGATAATGCAAGCTCAGAAAACTAGACTCGTTAACTCATCGCATTCGCTGATAACCAGACTGCCAGGTAAATGTGTTTTGTACGTTCTGTCTTGGACACAATCTAGTGTAGATTTTCCACTTTGTTTTTATGTGAATTTCATTCTATTACACATCCCAACAAAAATAACTCTTTGTTTGGTGTCTCAGATGTCTTGCCGGATTTTGGCTAAGTATGATTTTTCCAAATATGTAATCAGTTTTTCTCTACCAGCTCTGCTTTTATATAGATTTTATTCGTAAACTCTTAGTCTAGCGAAACAAAATATTGCTTGATAATATAGCTAGTGAATTCTTGACCATACTTTGGACACGCAGGACAAAAACTGTACGAAGTACAGAAAAACTAAAAGCAGGATTGTTTTTTGCCCTCAAATTGACATCTCATAAGTCATAAACGACCGTACAGTATGTGATAGTGTCAGTTTTTTGAAAGACTCCATGTTATATTGTTATTGGAATGTTAATGTAATGTTAGTGTGTTGCTTTTTCCTTCACATGATTTAGAAGCTATAAATAGGCACTGTTTTGTATTTATAAGGGCAAAACTAATGGCACATTTGGCATCAGCGACCTAAATATATCCAAGAGTAAGTATAAAATCTAAGATAACAAAATGGCTGTTGGTCTGAATTATCGGTTCGACGCCAGACCATAGTGTGGGAACTTGTGACCCTGAATTTATAGACTAACATCATGCGATAAGGAATAGTCTAATAAAAGTTTAAGGGATGACAGAAATGTTGAGGGTAGTTTTCTAAATTATTTCTCCTATATACTTGCAATTTTGCAACTTAATTAAAATGTAAACGAAATTCGAAGATTAACATTTCATATTAATATCTCAATTTGTTTTTGAGATATTAATTTAGTTGACTTTTAAAATCTGAATTGAAATCTATCTCCGACAGATATTAAATTATGAACGTGATTTTTTAGGCGTGATTCTTTTATGCTATCTTTATATATTTACTGATTAGTTTTTTAATACAATACTTTTTGCTTAAAAAAATATATTTTGTCCAGAAAAACGAGAAGTTTAAAATACCTGACTTACGGTTATATTAATCTTTTAAAATAACTAAGACCTATAGAGAACAAATCGGGAAATGCCTGATTTTATGCAGTTCATGTCTTCTAGCCAGAAATCTAAAAATAAAAATTTATAAGGCAGTTATTCTGCGAGTTGTATTACATGGATATGAGACATGGCCGCTTACTGATCGAGAAGAACATAATCTGAGAGTATTTGAAAACAGGGCGCTTAGGAAAATATTTGGGCCTAAGAGAGATGAATATAGGGGCTGGAGAAAACTGCATAATGATTAATGAAGAGCTTCATAACCTGTACTCGTCACCGGATATGGTAAGGGTAATTAAATCACGGAGGATGAAATGGGCTGGACATGTTGCGCACATGGGAGACTGGGAGACCCGAAGGGAAAATACCATTTGGAAGACCTAGACGTAGGTGGGAGGACAATATTAGGATAGATTTAAGGGAAGTAGGATTTGCGAGGGATGGTTGGATGGAGTTAGAACAGAATAGGGTTGAATGGCGGACTCATTTAAGAGCGGCAATGAACCTTCGGGTTCCATAAAATAGGTAATATTCCTTCAGCTCGCTTAGGAATTTTCTATTGCCATTGAGTAAGTAAGTAAGTAAGTAATTCCTATAGAGAAAATCTGATTAGAAATTGTATTGTACACATTGTAAAGTACCGTACTGTACATGTGAAAACGTGTCGTTATTTTCACCCTTTAATTCGTAAAACATGCCATTCAGGATTATTAAAACGTGTTTCTATAAAATTATACAAGGTATAGGGAAAGTTGTTAATTTGTTGTCCCATATCTCACAGAGAATTATTGGTGAGCAAGTTTCCGGCACGGAGTTTCTGTCCGTCCTCTGCGTTAACGATATCGTTGATGTGGCATATTAGTAACGTCATGTGTCTGGTTGGGTCTTGCACCTGTCCATACGTCATTCATACGTCAAATTGTGACGAAAAGGGAAACAATATTATGTATAATACTATCATTAGCTTTCAAATCCGGTATTAGCCTTTATTTATCACAAAGGCTGGGAACACCCCTGCTGATCGAATGTTCCACCTCTGTCATCCAGCTGATAACGAGCTAGACCATAGTGTTAATAGCAGAGCCCGGAAGTTCAGGTATTTATTTTGATTAAAATAGGCAGGCAAAAAAGGCACCTAAAATACCGAAAATATGCATTAATATATTCAAATAGGCATTTATATATTCAAATAGGCATTTATATATTCAAATAGGCATTTATATATTCAAATAGGCATTTATTAAAATACAAACCAAAGAATAATCCCACTACAGTGCACGCCACTTATTCTGATCACTTCGGGATGCAGCTAATCTGATAATATTAACAGATTGATAACAGTAGCCGAAATAATTAATTGAAGGTTATTTATTAATGTATGAGATAATATATTACAAAACAAAATTAAAAACTATTAATTCATAAAATAATACGTAACTGTGAATCATTGAATCACTCATAATACAGTAATAGACTGCAAGCAACAATTTTTTCAACCAGTAACATAGCTTTTAAATTTTTTACTTTCCTTTAGGAGTCCATTAACCAATACTCCATACTCAGTTACGAGTTACAAGTGTTTTTGGAAGTCTATATTGATCTGTGGTAGCAAAACATGTTTGTTCAAGTATTTTCATTTTACACTAGCCATCACTGCATGTCAACACTGTTATCTTCATAATCAAAAGTTGCAGCTTAACTGTGGGGTGAAACATGTTTTCTTGCTTAAAAGAGAAAGTTAGCGAATGCCACCCCCTCAAACTGGTCATCGTGTGAACAGGAAACACTATCAATACAACATATTACAGTCATGGAGTTAGAAACGAAACCCTTAAAAACGAAATTTTGAATAACGTACAAACTTGGAAATGGAAAACCGTAAAAAGGAAAATGTGACAACATAAACCGAATCTTTGATCACAATAAACAGCATTTTTTCAGTGTATCAGTATATTAATCCGTACGGGACTTCATAAAAGTGATAACATTACCCGACTGATAACATTATCCGCGATTACATTAAGTGGCGTCCACTGTATTAATGATAATAGCAATCTTAATTTATTTAGCACAGTACTTTAACTTTTCTTGATTACAAGCAACATCAAGATGTTTTTTTCAAGGTGTCATCTATCATGGTCTTACAGAAAAAGTTTCTCGTCAGTTATAGGGAACAGGATCTTCAATCAATATTTTTGTTACGTGAATGTGTTCTATCATTATTTGTGTTAAATTTGTTCACTTTCAACATTTAAATGCTTTATGTGCTTTTTAAAATGTGTAAATAATCACAAAAAAGTCATAAGGTTCCAAAACAGGCAAAAAAAGGTTTTAAGTCTTAATAGGCAACAGAAGTCAAAATAGGCAACAACAAAAAAGGCAAAACAAAAACTGGCCCTACCATCCCTAAATGTACGGAGCTTCTCTATTTAGGCTAACTCTTTAATATATCCACCCAAATAGAAAATGAACTTTTTTCCTAATTTCCGGGCCTTAAAGTTTCTTGGGTATCGAGCTGGATACCACTGCTAAAAAAGCCATCTCGCATGAACAAAACACTAGTGTTATCAGCTGCCGGGGCGTGAAATACGATCAGTAAAATAATGAATGTTACACTGTTTTTGGCTATCTACAAGGCCAATGCCTAGACATGCTTATCAAGTTCAAGACAATAAACTGATTCCATAGCTAACGCGTTGTACAAACTTTTTTTTTTGTCTCAAGTGTCATTTCGTCCGGAATATTCATTGTACGAGGCGCGTCCATAAAGTAAGTTTATCTGGGGCCGTTTACAGAAACAAAACAACATTTCTTGGAAATATCCATTGCAAAAGGTAAAGCAAGTATTCAGCTATTTTTCAACATATTCGCCACCGAAATTGAGACATTTGTCTTACCGTGGCACCAACTGTTGAATACCTGTGTCGTAGAAGTCTGCCACCTGGGATTTGAAGGACTGTGTGACAACCACCTTCTCCTCTCTGTCATTCTCCGTCATTCTTTGTCATTTCTTGGCGCGTAGGAAAAAATGGAAATATCTGAGAACGAAGTCCGGGCTGTAAGGTGGATTCTTAAACACCTCCTAGCAAGTCTCCTGCAGAAGTTCGGCTGGAAGGTGTTTAAAATTTCACCCTAAAGCCCGGACCTCGCTCCCAGTGATTTCCATATTTTCCTAAATCTCACGAAATGACAAAGAATGACCGAGAATGACAGAGAGGCGAAGGTGGTTGTCACACAGTGGTAGACTTCTACGACACAGGTATTCAAAAGTTGCTCCCACGGTAATACAAATGTTTAAATTCCGGTGGCGAATATGCTGAAAAATAGCTGAATACTTGCTGTATCCGTTGCAATGATTATTTCCAAGAAATTTTGTTTTGTTTTTGTAAACGGCCCCAGGGAAACTTATTTTATGGACGCGCCTCTTATAATTTCGGGGGCAGCATTTATAACATAATCTTACTGTTTTTAACGGCCTTGGTTTACACACTGGAACTTTCTTATTACCGTTTATGTATTTGTCCCTATTTTCTTTCACATAAAGAATTAAAATTCTCTAATATGTGGATTAATTTAGAAATAATCTTCCTGCCCTTTTAACCTAGTATTTTGATACACAGCAGTTCATGTGGTAATGGCACCTCTCCATCAGCTGATTATGTTTTAGCTCTTAAATTCATTATGTGTCCTTTATGATACAGTAGTTTGTCTTAAATTTGTAATGGAATGAGGAAAATGAAACTGGAAGAATTCTAAATGCCATGTAAAATTATATACCGTAATAAAGTGCAAGGCCTAATCATTGTGTTAACTGTTCTCTTTGCAGTATTTTACATTGAGAGGCTGAATCGTTATTTTTGTGAATAAAATAGCAAAATTACTTCGTTATTACGTGGTGGGTTCTAGAGGAAACTGCTGTTGAAAACATCGGTTATTTGTCGTCGTGCTGCCTTCTTTTCTAAGGAACTCTTGTATGCTTTACTCCCCCCCCCCCCAGAAAAATCGCAATTTGTTACTATAATAAATGATTGGATAATTATATAGGCTTTCTCGGCGCTGATTATTATTATAATGGTTTCGCGGGCTATAATTGGGATATACAACATTTTTTTTCTTTCGGTCGCTGGCATCTCTGCGGCCTTATAGCCCGCGAAACCATTGTTAATTATTGGATAATTATCTCCTTTTCCTTCTAGTGAGACGTTCCCTACACGTTTGTTTGTTGTCTGTATCAATTCAATTTCATGTTTTGGCGCTCCCAATGAAGAGTTTCCATTGGTCGAAATCGGCAGCAAGTTACACGATAAGGTTTGCCTGAGTAACTTACCGGCTTCTTGGCCCGTATTGATTACGGATTACTCCTTTACACCACTCTCCCGCAGACCGTGCTCCGAAAATATGACTCCCTCATTTACAATGTTTATAAATACATTTTTAAGATCAACGGCCACCCATCTATACACAGTTTCCGACAGGAATTTCCGTACTTTCATCTACATCAGAGGAGAATACAACGCACACACACTTTCATAGCCAAACTCTTTACGGCGACTAAAAACCCCCTTCTCCCTAAATTACAATTATTGTTTGAAATTTCACAGACACGCCCCACCCCTCGCCCGTATCCTATGGTGGACATCGCGTGTGTTGCTCAGAATTTCAAGGCACGCGTCGACCTATATGCTACACCGGTACACCCTACATATCTTAGGGACAGGCAACCCCCTCCTAACAACGTACACATTGACTTAGACACATTCACACATTTAGACGTACCACCAAGGCAAATCCTCTACGAGGTACTGGATGAGATACCACCCAGTCCTGAGACGATTATTTATTTTACTGACGGTTCCAAAACGGCCCATCATACCGGTGCGGCTTATTTTAACTGGACGCGGCAATATGGACGAACCTTTCGCCTATACCCACACATGTCCATATACTCGGCAGAAAACATAGCACTCTATGCAGCTCTTAAGGATGCCACGCAATACCAGTACTCTCCAATCTTGATTTTTACGGATAACCGAGCCGTCCTCTCTATACAAACGACTCCATATCATACATCAGATAACATCTATGTCACACTGATATCTTCACTCTTACACCATATCTCTGCAAGAGGGGGGCAGGTGCGCCTGACTTGGATACCCTCACATTCTAACATACCGGGTAATGACATAGTGGACACCTTGGCGAAAATGGCAGAACACCAAAACACCTTGGCCGCTAATTTCCTCATCCCACCGACAGACATTGCTACAGTTATGGCTTCAGTACACTCTGACCAGCCGGAAGGCCCTCAATCTCAGGCAACAACGGACAATCAGAAGCTCCGCTCCCTCCGGCAATTTCTTTTTAAGGCAAAACAGGTACCTAAGCAGGCCATTGTGCAATATTACAGACTGAAATTCCACACCGCGCTTACACCTACCTATCTACATAAAATTCTCCCAGATACCTCCCCTCTTTGTGTCTGTGGACACAGGGGAACTACCGATCACATCTTCTTTGGATGTGATCGTCATCTAAACAGCAGAGCCCGCCTACTTCATGATATATATCTTCATTATCCCAGTGGCCCCATTAGCATGGACTCGCTACTACATACCCCCTCAATACCCATCATACGTGCCCTATTCCGTTACACCACTAGGACCAAAATGAAATTATAGCACCACAACATCCCTATATCCCATCTCAGTGCATACATTTAATTTCACCGGCCCCCGCGAATTCGCGGGTGGCTCAGCGTACGACCGGGTCGGGACGCAGTCGCCGGACTTGAAGACCAGGCAGTAGCGTCTAAAAATAAATACGACAACAACAACAACAACAACAACAATGTTATTTTAAGCAACGGAAAAAAATATGCATTTTCACGACAGTTTTTAGTTAAAGATCAGGTGGGCGATAAGCCATCATTTCTACAATCGGCCCAATACTTACGTAGCAATAATAATCCATAAAGAGAATACTCAACAATATTAATTTCTATTATGTTGGCTGTTCTCAAATTACGTCATTGAAGTTGTCTGCTGCAAATCCGGTTCCTTTTTCCGGGAAGGATGGTGCGGTGGAAAGGAGGTTAGGTATAATTAAAGTATAAAACACAATGCCAGGTATTTACGGTGTGTAGATATGGTTTAGAGTACAAAAGAAGACGAGGATTAGGATTAACATCTGAAGCTTTTTACAGCAAACTTTGTTAGAACATTTTTTTCACCTGGGAAAGCCGAGTTTCGAGTCAGGGGATCAAGGTTTGAAGGTTACATTGTTTCTGATGTTACGTAAAGACAGAACAGCAAGTCAGTCACCCAATGTCATCATCAGGTTCAATGCGGTCGACATCAGGAAATGTAACACCTGATATAAAAGGTGACGGAAGAAGGTAATCAACTCTCTTCTTAATAACATGTGACCTATTGCTATTAATTTTGAATTAACTGCTGTTCTCAGATTTAACAGCCTGATCAAGGACAGTAGGCCTGACATTGTTGTATTTGATGCAATGATTTCATTCATCCAGTCCTATAATTCTGCCTGCTGAACTATGCCAAATTTTGACCTAGTTTTGTAAGTTAATCAGTAATAAGCTTATATTGATGTACTTCCCAAACTCTCTGCTGTAACATAGAAATGCCACTGCTATTGGGAGACAATCTACACAAAAGATTGAGCAGGATTTTATAAGCCCCTTAAACTTTAATAACCAGTTTCTAAAAAAAAGAACAATCTCTTAATACCTAGTAAAAACTGAGGGTCTACCTATAGTTCTCTCTCCTCACTCCACTCTATAACTTACACTCTGTAGCCTACTGTTATACGGTCTGTTGCTTGTCTCCCAAGACTTTCATTAGTTGTCTATGATCTTTCTTCTCATTGTTAGTCTACTTGTAAAAATATAAAGTTTAGTGACAGTTTTTGGTTACTGTACGCTAGATTAACGATTAAACTCACCCATAACTAACTAACTAACTAATCTCTTTATTCCCATTAAACAATACATAACAGAAGTAATTATTGTATAGGCGTCGTCAATTGAAACTTAAAATTAAAAATATATACATATGATAGAAGAGAAAGTATAAGTACACAAGAACAAACATTGTTAATATATAGAGTTAGATAATTAATTTTGCACAATACTAATATGGAAAATATTATTGAAATTCATAATTTAAAAATTCCTCTATGCTGTAAAAACAGGACATAGTTAAGAGATTCTTTAATGTAGATTTGAATCTGGATGTACTTAAAGATCTAATTGAAATGGGGAGTTTATTAAATAATTTTATAGAAACACATCGGAAACTTTTTAAGGTTTTTGAATATTGACAATAAGGTTTGTTTATATCACTTTTATGCCTAGTGTTGTGATTGTGAACATCAGAGTAAGATTGAAAGCTGCTCTCATGTTTTTTAATAAATAATAAACATTGTAATATATAAATACATGGTAGTGACAAAATTCTTGCTGTAATGAAAAGTGGTTTACAATGACTTCTCGGAGGCTTATTGAACAATGCTCTTAGGGCTTGTTTTTGAGCAATAAAGATGCAGTTGGAATGGGAATTGTTTGCCCATAATATAGTTCCATACGTAAGATGGGAGTGGACATATCCGTAATAAATAGATAGCAACACATCTAGTGATACAGTGTTATTAAGTTTTCTTATTAAGAATATACCTTTGTTAATCTTTGGGTTAATATAGTTGATATGAGATTGCCAATTTAAGTCATTTTGTAAGAAGATTCCAAGGAATTTTACTGGTTCGCTAGTTTTTGCTGATTTACAGTCATAAGAGACTTCTAATTCTTGTGTCTTATCTAGATTTAGAGACAACGAGACATATTTTAATACAAAGTTATCTTCATAAAACAGGCAAAAACATACTGAGGAGATGCTGTCTTCACAAGTGATTTTGGTCCTAGCCCTAAATAGTTCACTTTCTTTTCAAGTATGAAGTGGCGAAAAGTAGCAATACTGACTACACAGAACAGAGAAGAACATATGAATGGACATTGCCAATGTGATGGCACATAGCGAGGAACTGTGACTAACATAACAAAATGCGTGACATTTATTAAAGCACATAATGAGATGCGCACGATTTGATATGTTACTATTAAAGGAATAGGCCTAATACTGTTCCTAACCTAACATAACCTGTCACTAACACTAATATTACTGTTCCTAATCTGTCACTAACCTATACGAAACACACTCCTACTAAACTAATATAACTTTTCCTAACCTAACTTCCACTAATCAAACTCTACATATCACAGTAATATCACTGATCCCAACCTAACATCACCTGTCACTAACACTGATATCACTGTTCCTAACTTAACTGTCACATAGTAGCCTAACTACTGTCACTAACTCGTATTAAGTATCAGTATACCTGTCACATACTACAGCGGCCATCATACTGCTGCAATAAGCATAATTGGTCATCCTGGTTTGGTTGAAAACATATACATTGTGCTTTCCATGTGAAGCAGCCACACCATGACATTGGAGAGAGTTGTTGTTAGACTTTTCCTCGTGTTTTTTCCCCTCTACAGGGAGCGCAGCTCCAATGGTCAAAGAGAATGCTAGCGACCACTCTGTATAAGTGTCCACTACTTCATAATTTTTTGTTTTGCATATTTTTTAGGAACGAGTTCATATATGAATTCTGTAGGTTCCAAACAGTATTAAAACCTCAAGACTGGCATTAGCCAGCTATTTGTTCCCCAAAAAAGGTTTAAAATCTGTTCTAGGTAGACTTAATTGGCTGTTGTAGGTGTAGGTGTAGATATCTTGTTCTGTAGATCCTATGTTGAGCAAGGCTCAAGGCTATAGAACAAGTCAGATCAGAAAAAACATGCATGTTATAACAACAATATACAAAACTGTAAGCTGCCAAACTTTTTCAAGCTTGAAATATTCGTTCATAAATGTAATATATTCTCAGCCTGGGTAGCACAGTAAGTATGGTTCAATCTCATACCAGGTCGATCATGGTTCCTTGAGATTGATTGATGCAATGAAATAATTTGCTATTTTGAACATATGTGACCATTAATTGGTTATTACTATGGTTGGGATGTTTATGACATTCATATTTTTATCCTGTCCTCCATTCTCACCGCAAACACAAATTGAACACGAAATGCACATTTGTTATCCTATAAGGTCATATTTTGATCATTTTCATGGTGTTGGTCATATTTCGGTCATATTTGTAATTTAACATCATATTTCAGTTATAAATTCGGTAAAAGAGCACAATCATAGCCTACAGTATTTGCACTAAATTGTTGACTTTAATTTTTTCCCAAAAAAGAGTCACGAATATTTTGGTTTTACTGTAACTGAAATGTGAAGGAACAGTAACAAGTAACAGTACAATTAAGTTACCTCTTCCTCCCTGTTGTTAACAACTTCCAATAGACAAGTTTTAAAAATATTTTAAGTTCACATTTGCAGTGGTATCTGGAAGCACTAACACATTGTAAGTTTTTTACAGGTAAAAGTGTAAATCACCTGTAAAATTGTTAAAACTTGATTATCTGATTGAATTTATGTGATGTAATAATTTAGTGTCATTAAATATTTTTATTCGGAACATTTATTTTTACAAAATGCATTTTTTTTATGAGGTCATATTTAGGAATTTTGGGTTGTATTTAATCATTTTAAGGTCATTTGCAGTCATATTTTCCACTTTTTTAGGTCATAAACTTCCGAACACTAGTTATTACTTTGAAAACAGTTAACCGATGTGGTCTGAATTCAAGAAAGTTCAAGTGTGTATGCTATTTTAATGAAAAACAAATGAAGCGTATTTGAGATATCATGCATACAGATGGACAGACTTTTTTTTTCCTTGAACACAAATATTCTTAGAAAGTACCATTCTGGCACTTAATAAGCATATAACAAAACCAAACCAACCTAACCTAACCCTAAATCTTGTATTTTACAGGTCCTCACCCAGTGAAGGAACTCCTCTACTCCCTACACAGAACACTGATCCTCTGTCAGACAACATGACCGACATATTTTGTGCCTGTCGCAGGTTTGCTGACAGAAAGTTTATTGTAGATACACTAGCTATACTGTTTGGCATCTCAGCGTGGACATCAGTGAACGGTATGTTTGTACAACTTCCCTTAATGGTTCAGACACAACCTGAAGGATGGAATCTGCCATCTTATCTCTCCGTCATTGTACAGATTGCTAACATCGGCCCAATTCTGTACAGCATTTCACAAAAGTTTTGCCATGGCAAGATTAAAGACAGTTCGATCATTTATGTACTTCTGATATTTGGTTGTATAGCCCTTTTACTTATGGCATTCTTCTACCATAAGACGATCTTCATAAGTGGTGGTGAATATAGTGCTGCCCTCTTTATTCTTTCCTTCTTCGGTTCTCTTGTTGGCTGTACAAGCTCTGTGCTTTTTATGCCTTTTATGGGAAATTTCCGTGAAATTTATTTGATCTCATACTTTGTAGGGGAAGGTCTGAGTGGATTTCTCCCCAGCATAGTAGCACTGATACAAGGTGTAGGAGGCAATCCTGTTTGCAAAGCCAGTGTAACAAATAGTTCTATTTTAGAACCGTACACTGAGCCTCCACGCTTCTCGACTAAAGCATTTTATTTGTTCTTATATGTAATGTTGAGTCTTAGCACAATGGCATTTTACTTACTAAATAATCTCAGGATATGTCAGAGTGAAAGATCTGATTCAAGAATGAGATCTCGTGCACCCAGCAAAAAGTACGCTGAAAACAATTCAGCTGGTAAAGACATTACCGGTATCGCTCCTGCACACAGTCATATCTTCACTGTGAGAGAGGATATAGAAGTGCTAATGAAAGATGCAGAACATAAACCCTGCCCAGCTCTTCAAACAACAGGCGAAAATAATAAACCTTTCAGGACGTCAAGTATTAAAGATTGTGAAGAATCTGCTACTTCACCTGCATCACAGCCTGTCAATTCTCTCACAGGCCCATTCTACTTTTACTTCTTGTTTTTAGCGTCATGGGTATGTATGTTTGGAAACGGCATATTCCCTAGTATACAGTCGTATTCCTGCCTTCCATATGGGAATATCGCTTATCATTTATCTGTGACCTTGGGTAGTATGGCAAATCCCATGGCTTGCTTCCTAGCATTCTTTTACCCCTACACTTCAGTACCAGTGATCTCTTTCCTTGCGTCTGTCAGCACCATCGTTACAGGCTACATCGTCACTACAGCGCTGCTGAGTCCAGCACCACCCTTAGTCAACACGGCCACAGGGGAAGCTTTAGTGGTAAGTTGGGTTATTCATTAACCTGTAGAATGGTAAATTCGCAATGTATGGGGGACCCAGTTTTAAAACCGAGATTATCTTCATAAAACACCTAATATCACATATAGTTTGTTACATATCATTCTCTGGAGAGATGTTGTCTTGACGAATGATCTGGTCCAACCGTCCTAAATGATACACTTTCTTTTATATCATGATGTTCCAACCGCCCTAAATGATACACTTTCTTTTATATCGTGATGTTGTAAAAAGTAGAAAAATTCCAGCATATTTATGTCGCCGAATTGTGAAGAAACTTGTGATTGGATATTGAAGGTGTGATGTCACACCAACAGAACCAACTATAATTCTGGATAAACAGGTTGACAAACAGAACAAACCTTGAAGGAGATATAGTAAGGCATATTTATGAAGTGGGAAAATTCTGTATACCCTACTAAACTAATATCACTGTTCATACTGATAACCTAACAGAAACTGTCACTAAACACCTCAAAGCATGCAGCAGATATAATATGGCACATGTAAAACGGGAGAATTCAGTAATACCACTGTTCAAACATAACAGAACCTGTCACTAACAATAATATCACCATTCTTAACCTAACTCCCAGCAATGTACAAGAAGCAATTGGTCATTCTGCTTTGGTAAATAGAAAAAAAAACAAAAACATAATATCATGCCTGCAAACCTGGATATCGCGAGATGGGTCCCCCATACATTGAGACTGCCCTGTAGAATTAGCCCTATTTTATGATATTAACGTAATATTTGCATTCATCCCTTTCAAATCTGACATCTTTTTATTACGAAAAAATAATATTGAGATAGATCCATACACTGCTTCCCTTATTTTAATTACTAACCTGGGTATAGCTGAAAACAATGGATTTGACAAAAACATAGTCATAAAGAAGGTAAGGAAATATAAAAAACAGAAATTAATCAATGAAACAACCACCCTAAAAACAGAGAAAGAAAATTTAACCTACAGAAAAATAACATATCATCCAATTGCAGACAGGAAACTAAAGAAAATATTTGGGGAATACAACATCACCTTGGCACCAGTAAATAGGTTCAGTATTAAGAATTTGATACAATCACCTGGACAAAATCCCACAGGAACAAAAATGTGGAATTTACCAGTTCAATTGCAACAACTGCAACTTGAAATACATAGGCAAAACAAAAAGAAATTTGGGAACTAGAACAAAGGAACATCTTAGACACATTAAATATGCTCAAGGGGATAAATCGGCAGTAGCAGCACATGTTTTGGAAACTGGTCGCCAAATAGGATTGGAACCAGAATTGAAAAAATGTATTCAGGGACATAGACAGCTTACGGTTTGGGAAAAAATCTACATCCACAAGAATAAAAACAATCTAATGAATTTTGAGATTCCCTCGGAAAATGACCTCGTCAAGAAGTTCATCAAAAGCCCACGAGAGGATGCTGATGAAGACCAACAGTCAGATGGAGTATAACTGGTGAACATGGTGGGAAGGCTCACCGAAACCTGGGTTCAGGTTAGTAATTAAAATAAGGGAAGCAGTGTATGGATCTATCTCAATATTATTTTTTCGTAATATTAACTTCCCTGTATAAACTTTCTAAAATTCTATATCTTTTTATTAGTTTAAATTCTGTAATATCAGTAGTACCCCAAACTTAACTTACTGTGGATGATTCACCATAAGTGGTGATATTTTGAAACTAAGGAATGGGTACTATTTGTAAATGCTTCCATTGCAATCAGAATGAAAGGAGCTTGACAGTTTAATGAATTAAGAATCGATAAGAGCCACCTCATAACTATCATGGAAACTATAATACCGGTATCCAATTCTGTTGGAATCGTTTATAGAAACATATAATATGTTACATTGTTGTTCATTGGCCTTCAGATTTGAATAGTAAACTGTGTATAAGGACACCATATAAGTATACAAGCAACTCTATTGCACTTTTTGTAATAAATGATTTTCTCTCACTAGTATCTAACCTATTTTTGAAAACTTTTCCCTAATGTAACTTCGTTCCACATGGAATATCATACTCCATTGTTTGCTGTACTTGTGCTCAACATAAAGTACTTTCTATAGTGTGATTATGAAATTTTTATAAGGTCCTTCACCTGAGATATTAGGGCTCATATTTAGTGAAAAAGTTAAAAACAAGTATTTTTAACACGGATTGAGTAAGGGAAAAATATTTTTTGTTAGTTGTTTTCATGTGAAGCTCTTCTCTAAAATAATATCATCCCTATTATTTCATTTCTTCCCACTGCATTGCATATATTATGTGTCAGTAGCACGGCTAGCAGTAATGCACACTATATACGGCTGTAAACTGCTATTTAGGAAAACGTTCTTAAATCAGGGTTGGAAAAAAACATTTTTTTTTTTTAAATGGACAAAAAAAAGTTTTTTTTTTTTTTTTTGTTTAGAACATTTTTTGTTGTTTAAAACGTTTTTTTATGTGAACAACAACGTTGGTTGTTTTAAATGTGTTTTTTAAACGTTTTTTATGTTTACAACAATGTTGTTTGTTTAAAAAAAGTTTAAATTGTTCATTTTGTTTAAAACAACCATTTTAATGTATAGGGCCTATTATATATATATATATAAAACGTTTTAAACAAACTTAAAAAACACAAGCACTTGTTTTAAACACTTGTTTTAAACTTTTTGTTTTAAACATTCCAACCCTGCCTTAAATAGGAGTTTTACTGTAAATCTGTAGCTAATATTGATTTATGTTATTCACAGGTGCTATCATGGGTGCTTGTACAAGGACTTATTACATATGTGAAAGTGTCTATTGCATCATTGTTTCGACGCAAAGGTGGGCGGTCGTTGTTCTGGTGTGGAGCAGTACAACAAATGGGCTCTGCAGTGGGAGCGCTACTCTCATTCTTCCTCATCAACTACACGAATATGTTCACGTCATACTACCCATGTTCATGATACAGGCTGCAGTAGTTCTGTTTTTATATTTGACTAGTACAGTTTTAAATAATTATGTGATAGAGAAATTAAACTGGAAAAGTAGACTGTGTATTACCTATGCCTAAGGTTTGATTAGTTAAGAAGAATTGTGCTTTTAATAATTAAAATTTGTTTGCAAAGTCATTGCATATGCTGTCCCCGTAGCTGAGTGGTTAAACTGCTGGGACCCGGGATCTAATCTCAGTGGATCCATGTGGAATTTGTGGTGCTCTTGTTTCCCCTGCCATATATAATTCCACCGTTGCTCCATTCATCATAATATAATTTAAATATATTACTTGCATTAAAGCAATTTTATCGATTGCATACAACTTACTTTAGTGGTGGTGTTGCTAAATTGTAGCTTTGTGAGCACATCATTCATTTCTGATCAGTAAAATTCATGTAATGTTAAAATTATTTTCCCAGCCTGTGTAAAGGGCTTAATCATTTAGTTAACATCAATGATTAGAAAAATTTAGATAGCTTTATTATTTTTTATATTTTCTACTTTTCCAGTTTTTCATTGTATAAATTATTCCATGTATCGAGCACTGTTGTTGCAGAATCAACGAAAAAGACACATTTAATTTATTAGGATTTTATTACAATTTTGTTATGTGTAGGGTGAAATGGTGGAACATGGTGAGTTTTGAGTGTAGTGTAAGTGTAGTAGAAGTATATTTTGCAAGAAAAGCTTTATTATTAGTATATTTTAGTTTTATAAACATATGAATTTGTTTCCTGTCTTGGAATAATTTCAGTTTGTATTCCAGAACTAGCAGGTAAATGTATTATTTAAAATTAGCAGCTGGTTATGCATTTATCCAGGAGTTAAATTAACAGTGCGCCAACAAATCTTTAAATACATTCAGGAAGAATGTCCTCCAGTTAGCTGTCTGGAAGATCAGGTATGATTAACACAACTACTCCAGATATATTGGAGAGATCAAGTGCATATTTTGTCACTTCAGATTATAACATTACATCAGTTCAAAAGTAGGCTACAAAATCGGTAGCTTTTTATTAACCCTTCCTTGGTTCTATATTTTTTATTACCATATATACCCGAAACTCCCCCCCCCCCGCCCGAATAATACCCACAGCCAGATTTTTAGAAAGGGAATTTGAGAAAAAATCAATAGGCCTATATATAAAATTATTTTGCCAGTTTTACTCTTAATTAAACAATTATAATTAACATTGCATGTCATAAAAGAATTAAATATGGAAGGCTAAATTACAATTATAAAAATAACGTGCATGGTAACAGCCAACCGAAATCTTGCCGTCTTGTATGCGCAGCCTAACACTTTCAACAACACTCAATTCATGAATCCAGCTGTGCAGCGTCCGACCCAAGGTCAACGTCATAGAGAAATCACCAAACATTTTCCGAATTAGTGGTTCTGCTTGTACTGTACTGTTACTTGCGTGGCGTCTCTACGCTTAAAGCTTTGTTTCACCACCAGTCATGGCGGACCATATGGCTAAGAAAGCATCTTATTTGTCTCATTTTCCTTTTATTACAGCTTCGCTAGTGTTATACTATAGGATTTTGTTATGTGTAGGGTGAAAACTTTCCTACTGTGATGCTACTACATAGCATCGTGATATATTGAGCTGATACGGTACAAAATGTAGAAATTCAGATGAGAGGAGTCCAGTATTCAAATAATACTTGCATTCAAGTTTCTTGTTTGTGTGTGTGTGTGTGTGTGTGTTTTTTTTTTTTTTTAAATATGTGAGTAGTATTTGAGTATATACAGTAAATAGCTTCTCACTAACCTTTTTCATTTAATCTTAATACAATATATGCAGTAAATAACTCCAAATTATAATTGGCTTCCTAGGTGCAGAGTGTTCACACGTACCTGTGGAGGGGGAGAGATTTTATGAAATTATAGACAAAATGTTACTGTGTTTTTAATAAATAGCAGAATAACTAAGTTAAAATTTGTTAGGGAATTTATGAGATTGTATTGAAGATCAAGTACAAGGACACTGAACTTTTTATTTGGATCTGCACTAATGTTTGTTTATATTTAAATATATATATATATATACAGTGCGCCCGAGAACAGTCTCCGCAGTTGCTATTTGCTGGAGAGAGGGCTAGCTGCAGCAGTTA
This sequence comes from Ectobius pallidus, assembly GCA_964059195.1. Lineage (NCBI taxonomy): Eukaryota > Metazoa > Arthropoda > Insecta > Blattodea > Ectobiidae > Ectobius > Ectobius pallidus. Next base: position 145,220,272 of record CAXKWD010000007.1, read on the forward strand.
CGTTGGCAACACGAGCTTTTATAAAAACAAACCGCCAGCTGTGTATGCAGTCTGGCAGAGGTCATTGTCACTTTATCAATGGGTGCATTGTCTAATTACTAATCAGTACATATTGCAGTGTGCAAGCATTTAGATTGAATATTGTGACAGCACTTCCAGCACCTGCAATGATCGGCTGTGGTGAGTGCCAACTTAACTGCTGCAGCTAGCTGCCTCTCCAACAAGTAACCGCTGCGGAGACTATTCTCGGGCACACTGTATATATATATATATTTTAAGTGAGTAATGATGGGTAATCTTGAAACTGAAATCAGTTTATTAATCTTGATAGTGTACTGTGATCATGCATAAAAATATATAGTAATAAAATATTCTTTTAATTAATGTTTGATAGATTTGAGTTATTCATTGAAAATTGTTCCACTAAACAATTTGTTTGCTTTTAGCACTTTATAATAGTAAATCTATATTTCTTGAGCATATCATTTTTAAATAAACAATAAACTTGTTATTTAATCCGGCATCAATCACATATATGGCTGTCACACCATCACTCGCTCGATGGATCTGATCTAACATACATTTTTGTTCTTTTATAGCTATTAAATACAACTCAAACACATTAAACGGATTACACCTATAAGATTCTTTGTAACCATTTTATCATTTGTAAAACCAAATACTGTTATATTTTCTTTTTCAAAAACATAATAATAATAATAAATGCCCTCTAAAAGAAGTTAATTATGTTACATGATTGTGAACGTATTTTTGTTAGTATGTTATTTTTATTATTATTATTATTATTATTATTATTATTATTATTGTTGTTGTTGATGTTGTTGTTGTTAATATTATTATTAAGGAAAATGCTTGGGGTAGAGATATCCCACAACTAGGGTGGCCATTTCTAAAATGTCAGAAAGGAGGACACACTTCTTCGGTAATCTAGCATAGTATAAAACTTCGGGCATGGACGGCTGGACAGCAGATATTACATTGTATAAACATGACTAATTTTACTTAATAACTGCATTTATATAAAATAAATGATAGTACGCTATCATCGCATGGACAAACGTGCCAACCTTAGGAATAGATTCAGATTTTTCCGTGGCACCAACTAAACAAATGATAGTATCGACAAGCGTGCCAACCTTAGGATTGGCAGGAACATATGGGAAAATACAAATTTTATTAATATGCTTTACCGATCCATCAGAGTCTCGAAAAGGGGGACAAATCAACGTCCGGCATAAAGCCACGCCGGATGGAGGACTGCTTAGTAAAAAGTCTTACAGTCCGGCCAAAAGCCGGATGTCTGGCCAACCTACCCACAACCATTGAAGTCATGATTGATAGAAGTCCATGGAAGGGTTAAGACAAAAAAATGTAGATAACAATGTAAATTTGCTGGTAATTTGGAGAAAATCTGACAGATTACTGATACTTACACACATTATCTTCCAGATAGTTATATAGTGTTTCAATTCTGTTGGTCTTATCTTTGTAGCACTGTAGGATATTATCTGGATATTTATACAGCAATCGTAGCACTGTTCCTACGAATGATTTCCCTGAATTTACTTGCTTATTATTATTAGAGTAATGAAGCAAAAGGCAACAGGAAGAAAAAGTTACAAAGTTCCTGTTTAAATTGTGGCAAGAGTAGCGAATGGCCGACATCAATGCAACAATGAAAATTGTAGAAAATGGCAATTCAGGAGAACACACAACTCATTCCGTAATAACAGTTCAGTGACAACATTTATGCACATCACTCTAGGTCTCATAAGACACAAATAATATGCCCACACAAGTGAATTTGAGGAAATCATTTGTAGTAGCTCTGTAATCAATTTGGAATGATGTAACTGTAAGAATGTCACTTGGTTTCATTCCATGCTAACTGTTTTGTTCTGAGCTTAACAGAACCAAAGTTTTAACAGTATTTTACATTTGTAGAAAACAATGGGCAATAATGTGTATGTCACCTTTATATACAGTCGGTCAAATAAAAAACGTCGGGCGGTATTTGATTAAGTATCACGAACGAGCATATGCGCATGTACAGGAAGACTTAAGGTTAGGTTCACACACGCCTCTTGTCTATCCATGTATTTTCTTGATTATTTAGTCAGTTTTGTTCCAAAACAAACATGTATAGAAGGCTGTGGCTATATGCCTCAAATCCGCCATATTCTTGGTTGCAAATTTTTATAATATTAATAATTAATAGATTCGCGAGGAATATGTTTATTCAAGGAGCATTTTTTAAAGATTTTATTTTATAAAACCGGTACTTCTAGTGCAAATTCAATTACTTACGTTCAACTTCTGCCACCAATCTAATAGCATCGAAATACGCCGGCCAGATCCACGATTCCTATGAAAACTTCCGGTCACATTATAGTGAAGTACCCACCTCTTTAAGAAATATGGAACCTTCTCGCTGCTTCAGAGGCCAAAAAATGCAGGTCAATTACAACCCTAACTACACTTTCTCTCACTTTAGCATTTGTATGTGGTGATGACACAAAGCAAAATGAATTATGACAATACATTAAGTTGAATATCGTGTATTGCGCTTTCCGCGTTTTTCATTTTTCCCTAGGTGTTCATTTTTTCCCTCCTGTCGCATGGCCTCATATGTTCCGAAAATGACTTGTATTTTATGTTTTTTATAGGAAACTTGTGAACTAATGCGTTAAAACTTTAATTTTAACTGCATACGAGTCCCGACGTTTTTTATTTGACCGACTGTACATAACGAACAGATCTTTGTAATGACCATGGCCCGGATTTTGATGACAAAGAAATACTTAAAAAATGACCCAAAATTTGTATGAAAATACTAATTTATTCATCATATTTGTGTCTCTTCTGCATTGTTGCTGACCCAATTATTTAGGCTTGTAAATAGTTAATTGCTACAAGCAATTAAATGCAATTAATTCTATATCCAAATTAAAATTATAACAGGATATATTTATTTATGCTTGTTTAGAGTTCCAATAATATTTAATGTAAGTAAATACACAAAAACTGTATATAATGCGAGAAACAACACAAAACCAAAAAAATAACGACTTTATATTTAAAATAATTACCTAAAATATGAAATGAGGGGGAAAAAAGACTATAAAATGACCAGATAATGACATTTAATTCTAAAAATTATCTGAAAATAAAAGCATTGACTTAAACTTAGTATTTGTTTTCAGGCCACAGGTTGAAGACCACTGCTGTAGATGGTCATTGAAGTAATGGGTTTACCACCTATCCGTCTATACTCTATTGGAAAATAAGCATAACTAAATCTATCTTTGATAATGAAACCCCCACTCTGTGAAAGATCTAAAGGAAGATTTTGACAAGTGAGAATAGTTCTTTTGTAGAGCTCAATGGGAACACTTGAAAATTATTAAGCAAGACCAATCTTCATCTTGAAAACAAAATTCTCAGTGAGGTAAAAGTGCAAATGTTTTATAATTTATTATATTTTTTAAGCATGTGGCATGCTTGCATTATTGCCCTGACTTACTTGTAGCATAATTATTAGTTAAAAATATTATTAGCTGCTGGTACAGCTCTTTGGTTACTTATAGGGTTTGATATTCACATTATAACTTTTTCTCCTCCTGTATGATTATTGAATATTAAAATAGTGGCTTCCTATTGAGACCATTTTCTCATGCAAATGAAAAAATGCTCATTAACAGTCAGAAAAATATGACAGAAAGACTAATAGTATTCATATATGTCTGAATTGAAAAATTATTTTAGAAGCAATTTCTGAAATACGAGCCCTTATTAAATAGAGTATTGAAGAATTGTACTATCAAGAAACAGCTTGTTCCTTGTAAAACACAGCCATGTATCTAGAGAAGGTGATATAGTTAATTAATGAATAATAGATATTATTTTTATGTAAATGTAAATTTTAAAATCAAACGTAGTTCTTTGTGTTCTAGGCTTCCAGTCATAGACTTAATTGTGAAAGTTAATAAATGATGTTCCTGTTTTTAAGCTGAGAATTTTTCAAGACAATTCTGTTTAAACTCTATAGAACCTTATCCAGGATGCAGCTTTTTTTTATTATTGGTTCCCAACGGTTGGTAAACAAGAAACTCAAAAGTGGTCTATATGGTACTAACATGTCTTTACTTTGAATATATAGTTTTCATGTTTTCCAATCTTGAAGTCCCTTGCTGATGACTTGAATTACAGTAGAGCCTTGGTAATTTGAGGTTCCGTGTAATTCGAGCGGGTCTTAAGAAAATTAAAATTTTCCATAAAACTAGAGTGAAATCCCGTTTTTATACAGTGTCTGCATGTAAGTTTTACGCACTTCCGAATGTGTTACATTTTGAGCTTTCTTTCAATTTTTCCATGTACAAAAATGCAGGTAAAACTGCCCCACTTAGGGTTTTTGTTCATAATACACAGAAATAACCTTGGCTTCAGACTGCTAATGCATTTCTATTACAGATTGACAGAAACCGTTAGGTTCGATCTTTCTTTGTCGGGACCTCGTGTCAATCAATTGTACAGTGCATATTATCCTTTCAGAAAAGAATACTGTATTGTTACAGTAATCCCTACTCAGCAACAATGGTAATTAAAAGTGTTTTCCTAGTAGCGCCGCTTTCCCGTTCCACTCCATTAAGGGTCAGACAATGACTTAATCCTTCAAGGATGCCGATGTAGCAAATTGGAAATGTTTGACAATATATACGTACAGGCATAACACAGGTATGTAGGCTTACTATATTGTTTATTTATTTATTATTTAAACCATTATTGTGCTCATTAAACATTTATTTTTGATTTAGTGATATTTCCGTATAATCCGAATTTTTTGTAATTCGAGGTAGCCTCAGCCCCAATTAGCTCGAATTATTGGGGTTCTATTGTACATCCTGTCGTAGCAAGATATATCAGGCACAAATACAAAAGATATAACTTAACTAGCTGGTAACCCATCTGTAGCATTACCCAAGTAACTGTGAGGAAATGACGGCACTTCTTCTTCTTCTTCTTCTTCTCTGTTTCACCCAACTTTGGGGTACGTTGAATCAATCACTTCTTAGTGTTTTGTGTTTTAATTTTAGCCCAGTATTGCTTCATTCTTTCTGATCTTGCTTTTCTCTCATCTTCACTGATCTGAATCATTCGCTTGGTTTTGATTTTGACTTGGAACCTCTCTTTCTTGACTTTGGTTTTTTTTTTTTGCAGTTTTATCTATGAGCGTTTATTCTGTGATTTTGAGTTCTTTTAAGTCCTTCTCTGTTTCTTTAAACCAATTTGGTTGGTCTTTTTGTTGCGAAAATATTCGAAGATTTTTTTGGTCAGTCTATGTGGGGTCCATTCTGAGGATGTGTCCATAAAAATCAATTCTTCTTTTCCTCATTGAGTCCGAGAGTTTTTTAGTCTTTTGGTAGAGTGTTTTGTTTCTGATATGGATTAGTTTGTTGTTATGGAACTTAGGGCCTAGGATTTTCCTTAATATCTTTCTTTCTTTGATCTCAATGACTGCACTTCATTTCTCATTAAAATATATTTTTAGCCTATTTTGCATGTTCTTTAATATTTTCATGGAACAATTTGTGAACAAATAATCTAAAGAATGATCTTATGTACAGTATTTACGACTTTTCTGTCTGGAATGTGTATATATAAGATTGTTCTCCTGGTCTTTCGATGGATTGCTGGACGTGTATTGCAGCATCTAATTTTAAACTTTATAACCAGCCTAGAACAAATTCATTTTCTCGCATAAATGATATTGTTTACTACACATTTCTTCAGCATCATGCTTTGTTTGTGGGGGAAAAAATTGATTTGACAGTGAAAAGGTAGAGTCGAACTGAAAAATTCAATGTTATGCAGGGATTTGAACCACAGATCTTACAGCAATCCATGCCGCTGCTCTGCTATCAAAGGCACATGCCGGTACAACATTAAATTCTTCAACTGACTCACATACCCTGATCTGACATTGGTTCGCCATAGTAACTCTGAATATCAACAAACAAAAAATACTTTTTGTTAGTGGCCATCATCTTGAAAAGGTGAAACTTTCTGAAATGCTATTGTCCTATATTTTCTCCAGGTATAAGAGCTATGCTCATACAAAATTAAAACTCCCATCAGTTGTGTAGTTTTTGCATGGAAGGGCAACAGACAGATGCGCAGGAACCACCACATTTCAGTATAAATTATGAGCACAGTATTGGAGTGTATTCCGGTCATGGCAACCACCATTAACGGCCGTGGGTGTCGGCATGCTGACCAAATGCCCCCAATTCTGCCATCTGCCTATGGTAGATGATGCAGCAGTTGGGTGGTAGGCCTTGTCCCTACAGTCAGTGTAGAGCAACAGGAGGGATTTCCATTCCTTCTGTTTAGTGTTCCTGAAGAAGGCCTAGTGGGTGGGCGAAACGTCGAGTTTTAATTGTGATGTCAATTGGGGTTTAATTTTAAACTGTGTATGTTTTGAAGTTTTATTGTATATACAATGGAAAAAGGACTACCTGAAATTTTGTGTTTTGATTTTGATTTTATTTATTAACACTCACATGCGTATCATTCATAAACTAAACGATTAATAATTATAATGAAATGGCTAAAAATCCGGCTGTGGAGTGAATTCCATGATTAGAAAGCACCACTTGGGAAAAAGACCTCAGACTTGAGTTCCCTGATCCAGAAAACCCCTGCATAGCGAGTTCTGTTCAAATCAATTAACATTTGCCCATTTAGGCCTACATTCGTTATCCCTTTTCTGTCTGTTGAAAATTTCAGATCTTACGTGAGTTGACATTATAAACAATTCAATTGACCAGGGTGACAAAATTGAAGCGATCGGTAATTCTGTGCGATATATTGAAAAAAATTGCAATGCTTTTATTTCCAAGTTGTGTCAAAGAAGGCAAAGTCACGTGCAATTGATCTGACAATTGAAAATATGTATTACCAAAAACTGATTCTTCGATAGCGCAAAAAATTCACGTTTTCTGCCAGTTTTTTACTCGTAACTCATGAACGAAAGTGAAAATTAAAAATCCTGCTGCAAGGTGCATTTGGCCACCCTTCAGTCCATCTATATTTAAAATTTCATATCTCTACATGCAGTAAATTTCGCTGGCCATCGTGCACAGATAAACACTTTCTCTTATTATTATAGATTAACCCATGAGAAATGTTTGTGCAAATTATACTTCATCTGTGATAAGTCATTCTTCTGACAATAAACAAATAAAATTATTTAGGTGAAGTAAAACAAAATGAAAAACTGTGCCTAGCACAGGAATTGGTTTCAAAGGGGATGGTTTCGTCTATACGTAACTAGGAAATGGTATACCAAAACATGATGCAACTGACACATTTGCATAGTTTACTACCATTGGTTGCACTGTAGCATAATACCAAGAACTTGAGAAAAATAATAATAATAGTCCAAATATTTGAAAGTAATCACATCATATACACTGTATTTCATGCTTCATTTTTTCATAATGCAGATAAAAGATACGTACACAAAGAATTGAATATGTTATTAAGTCACTGAGATACAGTAGAAGCCCAAAATAACAGTTTGAGATACCGCAGATTTAGATGTAACGTGGGGGAAAGTATGTCCCCCAAACTTCTAAAAGTTTAATTAAAACACTAAAAATCCTGCAAAGAGCAATTCTGCAGTATAATTTTATCTTGCTCTCACCACATTCGCTAGTTGACCGTGATCCCTACATTCCAAGATTTCATAGAAGTGACAGGATGTTAAAACAATAGTGTACTTCTACAAGTTTAAAAAAAATCTGAATCTTCCAGAAATTCTTAAAACCTTGGGAAGTCATAATATTATTTTAGTCTGAATCACACATTTTGAATGTAATATCGTGAGTTCAGAATCATTATGTTGCAGAAGCAGAAAGCATATTTACTATTATTGATCATATTAAAAACAAAGCATACCGTTATTTGGCTGTTCCTGATGCATTCTAAAGTGAAAGTTATGTAAACTTTTGAGGAACAGAAATGAAGTAAAATCAGCAATTTTCATGGACCCCTTTCACTGTTTCCGTGGATTCCCAGAGATCCATAGATAAGGGTCCAGCTATGCCATTACAGTAAAACTCGAAAAAATTGAAGACATATGGCAACAAAAATATACAATAGTATTCCAAATTACCTGAAGTCACTAAATGATACCTCATTCATAAAAAAAAAATAAGACAGTTCTCACATCTGAAGTATTGTACAATATATGACATTTTTATCAATAAATTATCAAAACTATTACTAAATTTGAAACTGAGAATTGTAGATTTAAGTAATATTAATTAATTATAGATACTGGAGACTGTGGATTGTAAATAAGTAATACTGATTAATTACAGGTAAGTATATTAAGGAAATATAGATAATTTATATTAATTAATTACAGATAGGCAATAATAAGTTATATAAATTATAATTAGTGATTGTGTAATACTTTTTATGTTACTAAAATGTTAAATTTGTTCATTATGTATTTAACAGACTGTGCACCACTGTGGGTGAGTCGGTAGCGCACCTGCCTTCCACTCCAGCAGCCCAGGTTCGATTCCTGGCCAGGTAGGGGATTTTTCAGTAGTGAAAAATTCCTTTCCCGGGTTCAGGAGGTTTAAGTAGGTATGGGACTGGTGCACCCCAGTAACTAATCCGCTGTGAATATCCCCTTATGGGATCACCAGGGGTTGCTCACGAACCTGAGGAATATAGTCAATAAACATCATATATCATGGGTTTGGAAGCGCTGTACTAAAGGATTTATGAGGGGGGGAAGAAACAATTTAAGTTATTGAAAATATGAGTTTATTCACAACCCTTTATGACCTTATCAGGTTAATCACAAAAAATAACATGCATTCAATTTAATTGCATTATCTAAAATAATAGTAGACAATGTTTTATGCAATAATATTACTTTTATTGTCCATAAAGAAATGAAATACTACTGTGAGCTCTACATATATCTCATAAAAATGATAAATGTTGATTACTTTATCACAGTTGTGTTTTATTTAATCACAGTGTTAACAGATCTACTAGTTCCATGTTATTTGAGTTCTTAATTGGGCAATTCAGTAGTTTCACAGCCGTACATTTTTAAAATGCAGGTATTTTAGAACTGAAAAGAGATTAGCTGTTCTTTCAATTAAAAACTTAATTTTTTTTTATAAACATGAGTCCTTAGGGGGCAAAAACAAAACCCTGTTTCAACATTCCTGCTTTTAAGTAATAAAATATGAACCCCTGCATAAAAACAATGTGTTGAATTCCCACTAGGAAGGAATAATCATTTTGAAAATTTACAAATATTTACCACGTAATAGTGAATTTCTAAACTGGTGAAACAAATCTTACTAGCAAGATTTCAAATAACCTCATCACTAGCTGTTGATATCTGGGACAAATAAAATTTATTGATATCATCGTAGACTTCGGTATACTATTATAATCAATTTCTCTTAACAGCTTAATTTCTTAAATTTTTTTGGTTGTTTCATGGTATTTTGTGTTAAACCTCTTAATTGTGATATTACACAAAATGCGTTGTAATGCTGTAAATAACACATTTATACAATATGAGTTCATTTTTTCTTTATTTGAAGTAAACCCACTTTTAAAGAAACCCCCTCCCCAAAAAAGGACAAAGAATTCAGTCCCCTGAGTTTCATTAAAAAGGGTTTTGTTGTAATTCAACCAACATACAAATAAACACATTCATAATATTCTCTTAAAATCAGTTGTTAAAATAAAATCCTTTCAGTAATTAAAAAACATAGGTTTCTTTCAGAATATTCCATAGTGAAGCAATTATTTAAACATCTAGCATACTCATGACATTCAGATAATACAAATAATTGCCATTGAAGGAAGACAGACTTTACAATAGCAAATTTCTTTCAAACTATTCTGTTAAATAAAGAAATCTATTAATAAAAGCTAGAATGTTATGAAGACTGTTTGGAAGTTTGCATTGCAATTTCACTGTCTGCACTATGAAATTCTTGTCTGTCTGCAATTTGTTTAGTTACTGCCTTCTGCATTGCCTGTATGAAGTCTTCAAGGGAGACTTGAGGAGCTTGTACGTAGAATGCATGTGCGAAGAACGGGATCTTACGTAGAGTTCTCCCACTCAGTCCTTCACTCTGCCTGAAAAAAAAAATTCAGATTTGTAAACAAAGTACTTCTTTGATTCTGCATTGTGGTGTTATTAATCTATGTGAAAAGGAACTGAAGTTGAGCCTACAACTAGAAGTACTCTTGTTATGATTCCACAATTTTTTGCATTAAAAAATAAAAATTCCCCACAAAAACAATCATGATTGATTCTTATGAATGCACAAAATATACTCAACAATTATTGATTAATAACACGGTATTAGTACATTTGCAGTCAGAGGCATAACGAGGGGGGGGGGGGGTTTGAAACACCCCCCCCCCCCCATTGATTAAAAAAGGGAAAATTGTACAATTTTTTTAAGTCTGATTATAAGTTACTTAATACGAGTATAAAGTGTGGTTACGCCTATGTTTGCAGTAGACAGTTCTGTTGATAAACTTGTGTTTGGACAATGGATAAGAACAACTGAAATATTCAAGTTTCAAGCTGAAAGTTGTCAAATTTGCAGAACAATACATCTGTTTATACAACTGCTAACTATCAATTCTCAAATGCGTGACACAATCAGTATGTAAATTAGTTGCTGCTGCTATATAAATGTCTATGCTATCGATCATTAGCTGACGCATCTTTTAATACATGTTTTTTCACTAAATTTTTTTTTCCTTGCATAAAGAATGCACTCTAGTTTTTTGTTATAAAAATCTAAAAAAACTGTTTCTATTATGCTGGTAAATATAGTAAGTGAAAACTTGCCTACAGTACTATGAGTGAAAATGAAAATAAATTGTAACAAGTCTATCTGAAGTGAATTTCAAGGCCACTTAAGATATTGGTGCTTTTTTTCATTGTGTGTCACATGTTTTACCATGCTTGCTTTGGCCCGTCCGTAGGGTTCTGAGTTCCGAATTTGTATTTTGATTTTAGTTCTAAATTTGTTGCTACTGAGCAATCAGTGAGATATCCTGAGAGATCATTTAACTCATGTGCAATTCATGTAACAGAACACTTCAAAGAACTTTCACCATTTTTGTTATTATTGGGAAGTTGACTTCATTTTTATTTTACAATAACATAAAATGTGCTAAATTGTTATGCTATACAGTATTCTGTCTCTCAACATGTTCCTAATGAAATCTGATACTACAAAAAATTCCTAAATATTCCTAGTAAAAACAAGAGCATGTATATAGTTAGAATTTTGCAAAATACTAAGAACAGAATATAAAACATACCTTGCAATCTCAAGAAGTTGAAAGCTAAGTCTTGTGGCAACAGTGCTATTCTCATTAACTGCCGGCAACTGTAGAAACTTCATTGGGACAATGTTATCTATGGACGTGATAATACCAGCCTGCAAAAATAAAAATAATTAGGAGTTATAATTTAAATTATATTTCAGTTATAGCTAATATATTGAATACTGGAATAAGAGTGTGGTGCCTGAAATTAAATCCTCCAAGAATCATTGGAAAAAAAATAGGACAATCTTCAATTCAAGTAAACACTATAGGCATATTGATCCAAAGACGAAGTCACCAGACTTCTACCATACATATTTACATTTATGTCATGAGCATTGTGAATGATGCTATAGACTAGATATAACCCAACATTAACACAAACTACAAATAAATAATAAACAAACAATATACTGTATACAATATAAGACATAAAACATCAGAATGCTATATCTTTTACAAGTAGTTAATTAAAGTCAATAATAATATAAAAAGGAAGATCGGAAAGTCAGTTATATAAAAAACTTTTAAATCTATTTAGTGAAATATAACGAGGCTCATATGGTAGTTTATTAAACAATAAAATGTCTAAAGTATATAACTAGTTTTTTATTTTTTCAATCTAATAGATGATTGATGTATAAGATGGTTATTCTTAGTGTGATGATTATGGATGTCTTTTCTGAGAGTAACAGAATCTAGATTTTTCTTTTCTGTATGTAACAAACAAGTAAAGATATATATATATTTATTACTGTTAAAATTCTTTCTTTAATAAATAAAGGCAGAGTTACCGCATTTTAGTACAATTAAAATAAGTCAATATGGCTCTGTTTTATGAACATTGACACAGCGAAGTAACAAAATGAAGATGAGTGTAATTCAATCCGGTTTATATAACTTCCAGAGCAGTACTCTAGAATTTTATTTAGTAACAAAAATAAACACAAAACAAGCTGAGTTCTTAGAGATTTGACAAACATGCATTAGAAACAGAACAGTACCCTCTTCAGTTCTTGTATACAAGACTGATATATCCTGTAAATGGCAGACACTGATGGAGGTCCAATGTATTGCTTGATATCTGCTCGGTCAACAAATGCAAGATCTATGGCACTTGTTATGTTGGAAGTAGTGAGAATTAAAACATTTGGGTACCTGAAACATAAACAACATTTGAAAATACAAAGTCTACATAAACAACTGGTAATTCAACTTTGAAATATTTAAGTGTAATATTTAACCTCATAGTAAATACTACTGAAACATCCAAATACGGTTTAAAGGGTTTTATTAGCATGATGACAAAACAATATAATAATCTACCTCAGGATATCAAAAAAGCTAGCAAATTAACGGTTTTCAAAAAACAGGTAAAAGCCCACCTGCTTAATGAATATTTCAATAACTGTCTATAACTCTGATAACTTCATCTTTATTTTCTGTAACATCTCAAAAGAATAATTTCAATAGCAATTGTTGAAAATAAAAATAAAAATTAAAGAAAAATGTGTTTTATATAACTTTCTGTGAAGAAAAATTGATTGTGACTCATTGTACTCTTTTAGTATTAAGTAAATTGTAGTATTGTAAATTTAGTTTTAAGAAGAAACATTGTTTGTACTCTTTTTACTCTTTTAGTATTAAGTAAATTGTGTAATGGCTTAAACTTCTGGGTAGCAAGTTGATTATATTTAATGTTTAATTAATCTAATTTTACTTAATTAAATTTCTTCTCTTAATTGCTCTTCTCCCTTGTATTATATTCTATACTTATGTTTGAGTATTACTTTGTTAATTTGTTTTAACTTTAGTCTATTAATAAGTATTGAACTCTGGTTCTATTCTATAAATTAATACTCTCCTTTGTTTTTCCATGTATTTTTGACATATTTTTGTTTGTTTTGTATATATATATATTTTTCTTATAATCTGTGCAGTCTCTATTCTATTACTTTGTAAAGTCTGCCTATGATGTACTTTTGACTGTCCCTTTATGCGAGCCATATGCGCTCTTTGGGACCTTTAAGAAATAAATAAATAAATAAATAATTAACTGTCTAACCAATGGAACTGTTTACAGTGAAGTAATTTAATATAGGCTAGTATAGTCTCGATTATCCGTCCTAAATTCTACCTGGAGTACATTGGGTCACTGAAAATGTGGGATATGCAGAAAAACAAATAAATGCATAATAAAATGCCAAAATATAATAGTATGTCCAAAGCTTTAGCCTCCGCATAAGTTAGCACCATCTCCAAGGAACTTAAACCTTCATTGTGTGTCATCTTGCTTGCTTTTTCCCTCTGCTCTAGTGCTCTTTTGAAGGTATAAAGTCCATAAAAAATACAGTAAAAAACATATTTCATCTACCACGAACAGTGAAGGATAACATGGATTGTTGGATGACCGAAGACTCTAATGTATTATTTAAGTAAATTATCTACTCTTATACAATTCAACGGCCCTAAATAGCGTGCTTGCTCGTTCGCCCGCTTCGTGAGACATCGGGTATACTCGGCGATGTTCGTCTCTCGCAGTGTAAACTTTCAAGACGGCTACAAAATTAGGAAAACCTTTTTTTATTATATAAGGCCTAAGTGAAATGAACACAATGAACAAATATTCTAATTTTATTTTTACTTACAATTTTCATAGCTCTGAACCACAAACATTTTTAATAATCTACCAGTGTAAATTTCTTAAAAATCCTGGAGTCAATGAATAATGGCGGGCGAAGCCGGGGGCACCAGCAGTAAAATATTGATGGTTTAACTCTTGAAATATCGCTGATAATAATAATCCAAACAAACCATTCCTTCCCTTGAAACATTATATAATTTCTGAAAATTACACTGAATTGATCAAATAAAATTCACATCATATTCATGTCAATAAACAGTTAAGAAACAATACGTATTATGTGTTCACAGGTTCCTTTGGAACTGCATAATCGATTCCGATATAGTTTTCCCAGGGGGCGCTTTCTAATTGTAGAATGTACTCTGAAGCCGGTATTTTAGCTGTTTCATTAATATTATTAATGGCTTAGTTTATGAATGATTCGCGTGCAAATGTTAATAAATATAATGCTTTAATAATTATTATACTCTTAATTTTTAATTTTTAAATGAATTATTGTGGGCGAAGCCACGGGCACCTCCTAGTTGTTTACAACACTGCAGACTTCACCATTTTTACTTACAATTAGCAATTGCAAAACATGTTTTGTGAAATTGCTAATTGTAAGGAAAAATAGTGAAGTCTGTAGAGTTATAAACAATAATTTAATTAAATAATTACATATATACATAACTTAAGCTTTTTTTTACCTTCTCATTTGGTCTATCTGAGTAAGTACAGCATTAACCACTCGTAATGAGTCTGAAGGTTCGGTGCCAGCTAAAGACATCTGCCGAGCATGCGTCAAGCTTTCAACCTCATCAATAAGGAGACACACAAGAGCACGTGGATCCTCAACGTATTCATGTATCTTATTAAACATCTTCATCACTAGCTTCCCACTCTGAAAAGAAACAAAAGGTAACTGATGCAGCTATCTGCTTTTTAAGATTGTATTTTTTGTAAGATTCTGGAAATTACATTTTGTAATAATTAGGCTATTTATTTTTTCAGGCAAAAGAGGCTTCCAGAAGCGACAATTTTGAGGCATCACTTAAGAAAAATGAAAACAAAACATAGTACCTCAATCTGAGAGGAGTAAGTTTTAAATATTTCTAACTGAAATCTCCTTCCTTGTTAGACTGGAACCGGTCACCATTCTGTATCAAGCCTAAAACCATTCTAGATTTAGACTCTGGAAACATGCAAGTATGAACTTTTTTTTTTTTTTAATAGATAACATTTGTTATTTTACAACCAACACAGTTGTTAGATATTGCCAAGTTGTCGAAAACTATTATTATTTGAGTTAAGTTTTCTAATATTGAGATTGAATTTTGAGTGGTCAGGAGCTTTGTTATCTTGTTTTTATGAACTAATTCTATTTTTAATTAGAATAGGGTATTTAAAAAGAAAGCATTACTTATATCAAATTGTGAACTTTTTTTTTCTTTCTTTCTTTTCGGAACATATTAAACAAGGTCCTAAAGATGTTCATCACATCTTCTCGAAAATGATATGGGTAAATTACCTTGTTCATGTTATTATCAATTTGATTCCTATAAAATTCACAGACATATTAATATCACATTACCTCAGAAAACCATTTAGAGAATAAACTATGGCTGTTTATTTCAACAAGCTCGCCATGTGTGTAGCGGTGCCCAAGACGTATAGCCAACTTCTGAGCTAGAGCTTTGCAAAGTGAGGTTTTTCCCGTTCCTGGAGGTCCGTGGAGCAAGATGACTCTATTCCAGCTAATGATGTTCGTGTCAACTTTGGCATCAGAGAATAGCAATGTTGTCTCCACAAAGTTAAGGAGCTGCATTACAAAAAATAAACAAACAATAATAAAATTAATAACAGCTAAACTATGTACTGAAATAATTCTCTTAAAAACTAAACTCTGTGGCACTACAGCCACTGCAACATCTACCAAAGGCAGATGGCAGGATTGAGGGGCATGTGGTCAGCATGCCAACACCCACGGCTGTTAATGATGGTTTCCATGACCGGAACTGCTTATTTTCAATCAAGTAGCTCCTCAGTTTGCATCACGAGGGCGCTCCCATTCCAGACCTTCCTACCTCAGAAAAAATCTAAGCACAATACTGTCTACTCATTGATCGTATTGCCAACATGTTCAGAAAACTAACTAGAGGCCTAGTACCTTAATACCATTGGACCTAAGTCTAGAACTTTTTTCATACAAGAGGATGATCCTATCATAGAAATTATTTTAGTGGTACGATTTACTTACATTTTCTTTAATTGTTGAATCAAATACTAAGGTTTCCCAGAGACAGTAAAAATCAACTGATGGTAAAATCCAGTGATTAGCGGCACAAATATCATCATCCTGACCATCACCCCCATTCATCATCTCTGATTCCTGTCCATCCATATCTAATCTGTAGATGTAGTATTTCACATTTATTGTATTCAGATCAATAATCTGTGAAAGATAAATACTTGTTACAAGCCTGTTTGTAGAATAGCCCAAGGCAAAGTCCAAGAACAGGTCGCTCCTTAAGCTCTATCCGTTGCGTTGCTATGGCTTACCCCGCTCCCCTTTTCATGTCGTTCCATACCATATGCATTAATTACTACAATATGGAAATAACCCTTGTACCAAAGCGTATGCGCTAATTACTACAACCCTTGTATCAATTAAAACTTCCCTTGAACCAAAAGGATACCGTATTTCACAATTGCAATTAATACGAAATTATCAATCTCTGCTACAGCATGCAGCTCTCTACACTTATAAATAGATGAATTCTCGCTTCACACCGCAATGATCACTCGATGGCGTAATGGTTTAGATGACTACTGGCTATCATGCTAGCAGTCGTGTTCGAATTTCGCTAGCGGTCCAGTGCTCGAATCTCGTTAGGTGCGAAAATTTGTAGGATAGGAATAGGTTCCAAATAGGTAGATAGGGTAAAGGAGAAGAAGGGATTGAATAGTAGAAAGAGGAAAAGAAGGGAAGAAACATTTCCCCCCCCCCCAAATTTTCAACGCTAAGCAACGATCAGAGACATCTAAGTGACCATGATGGAACTACTAGCGGTCCCGATGGTGAGGAGTTAAAGGGGCGACCTGTTCTTGGTTTTTCCCAAACCAGCTTTGTGTTACAGAATTATAGGTTAAAGGCCTACTTGTTTTAAAAGTTAAGAATGTTCTTACCTTTCCTTCATCTTCATTATTTAATTCGCTGAATGCTATAGATTCAATATGTTCATTTAAAACAGGATTGCTGAAATTCTTGAGCGTCGTTCCTGATGTAATATAACCTTCTGATAATGTTTTCTTGACATGATGCAGTAATTCATGTTTATCTATACAGCTATAAACCAAAATTTAGATATTAATATACAAATTAACTCTTAAATTCATATAAAAATTCACTATATAAGAAAACAAACCTATGTTGTCGCTGGACAATCTCGATATGCAATACACTATTCATAATTATTTATTCATTTAATAAATATTTTCAGCAGGTCGTTTCTCCCGCGAATTTTGAGATCGTTGGACTCGTGAAATTGCAAATGAACATCGTTTATAAGTATGCCAACACTTGCGTTGTGTGAATAAATAATTTTGAGATAATTTGTGCATCATTTAATAACTTTTAATAAAAAATAATATTGTGCAAAGACTTAGTTTCGCCAAAGGCAAAAAACTTTTATATGAATTCCAAAGACGTTCTATATATCTACGATGAATTCTAATAAATTTGGAAACCTTGTATAGATTGAACGTGAGGGAAATTTTAATTGTAGTTTGGCTACTCTGTAGTCAGAACGACCGACGGGCGATGACCGAAAAAATAAAAATGGCAGACAACGAAGGAAGAAGAATCTGTTCGTACTGCCGGCATTAGCGGAAGTATTTAAAATAGGCTAACAGTTTTATTACATGTATTTCTGGAAACGTTAGAAAGTAACAATGCAGTCGTCCAGATTATGGAGTAGAATGCAGACATACAAGAGATGTTTATGTGGTAGAATTATTCAAGGCACACGTGCCCGATTGACATTCAATGGTGATATAGTCAGATCAGAATATCCTAGTGCTGCTACTATGTACAGTTTCAGTACAGAAAGAACTGGCAGTCACAATTGGCTTCAAGCAAAATTTACTGGAAATTCGTATGGTAATTCTCAGAGGTATTACTTACAGATTATTAATAATAGTTAAAAGGTTCGCCCGAGTGGGCATTAGTTTTTGGGTTTCTTTTAGTCTTTGCTAATATCATTCAACGATCTTGTATTCTTAGAACATCTTAATAAGTGATATTGTTCACATCGCATATTACACAATTTACAGACACACTGTTCACTAGGTTTGTGGTAACTTTTGGTATGACATATTTTGAAATGGAAGCCGTGCACAGCGTATCTTGTGATTGCATGTCTGGTCCTGATTTTCTTTGCGCCAATTCTTGTCCACCATAGCGCCCGTGCCGTAGAATTCCTGATCTATCTGCTTCCTCTTATTTTCCCTTGTTTCTTTCCATGAGTTTTTTGTATGGTTCAGTAGATGGCAGTAGTAATTGTAGTCTGATATCTTCTATATAGAACGACTCCCCGGCTAGTTCGTATTTTAATCGTGAAGGGGCATTTAAGTTAATACTTTGCGACTCACCCTGTTCCCCTTTCCACTCGCCTGCCATGTTACCTAATATTTCACAATAAAAAAAATACCCTTGCACCTCCACATAATATTTCATAATTATAAAAACGACCCTTGCAACAAAATAAGCTATTTCGGATTGAGAGTAGGGGGTGGGGGACTCGGGTGAGTCGCAATGTATCATTTTCCCGGGCATTTCTTCCGATTCTCATAATATATTTCAGAAATCTTGCCTTTACTTTTTCTATTCTTTGTAGGTCACTGAAGGTTAGTTTATTCCAGATTATATTGATGCCATAAGTTACTATTGGTGTTATTACAGTTTTGAAGAGTAGCATGGCTGTTGTTAGTGACAATCTATGCGGGTCCTTCATGTTGTACATAGCTCTTATTGCTGCTGTTGTTTTTTCCTGAATGTGGTGGCTGAAAGATGAGGTCGTAGTCTGTAGCGTGACTCCTAGATATTTTGTTTCATTCACAACTTTGATAGGTTTATCGTACATCATCAGGTTATCTGTTGCAGACGCTCTTCCTCCTTTCCTAAATGTCATTTGGACTGTTTTGTCCATGTTGATATGGAAGCTGTTTTCTTCTGTCCATCTCTCTAGCTTTTCCAGAGTTTTCTGTAGTGAGGTTTTGTTCGTGCTTCCTATCAGCATATCATCTGCATACATAATCAATGTCACTTCTGGTTCACTGTTGGCAATGTCTACAATGTCTGCGGTAGCAATGTTAAACAGGAGTGGACTTATCGGATCCCCTTGTAGTACACCGTTTGTCTGTCTGATGGGCTTTGATTCTGTGATGCCGTCGTCTATTTTTATGTCGTATATTAGCATGTTTTTTACAATTTTTCCTATGTAGTGGTCTTCTCCAATCATGTTGGGTCGTACTTACAGATTATTACAACATGAATATGAACTAATTTACCGGTAACATTTGGGGTAGTGGTATCACATATTAGTCCTTTTTTTAATTGACAGTTGTAGCATACATGTTGTAAAGCTCTATCCACAATGCGCAGTCGGCAGTTGTTAGTCAGTAGTCGGCAGTTTGCTGTTGCAATCGGCCGCTTGGGAGCAGCACTCGAGTCGTCTACAATATGCTGTCGACATTGAGGTTAGGGAAATATTTTACAGAATAAAAAAGGTGGAGGAATCGCTTTATAATTGGATAATACGGTATATGTTATAAACACATCTTCCTTTCTCGTAGTATTCTAATCTGTGTATTTGCACTAGTAAATAATTTTCATTCGCGTAATATGTTGGTTGCAGTCGTTCAGTTCGTAGTCAGAGATGAATTTCTCGTCTGCCGACTACTGTCTACCAACTGACGATTGTCTGCTGTCTTCTGCAACTGCACATTGTGAATGGCGTCCATTGATCACCACAAGTTATACTTCGACTACAAACTACCGTCTACCGACACAACTGCCGACTGCGCATTGTGGATAGAGCTTTAAGAACTAAACATGGGAAAAAACCAAATACTTGTGACACCCTGTCTCTTCACTCTCCGCAGCACGTTGCCATGGGGATGGCCCGCTTCTCCTACCTTCCCCTAGCCAGCCATCAATCTGCTCGCTGCTCAAGGCCGGCTGCAACCTTTTCCCTCTGTACTGCATGTTATACTGTGCTATGAGATATTAATTCTAATTAAAGTGAATGACCTTTGCACCAAAACTGCTCTTTTCAGAGCCAACGTAATATTTCACGATTATAATAAATGACCCTTGCATCAAAACGCCTGTTTCTCATGCACTAAAACTCTCTAAACTTAAATAGATTTCCCTTCACTGCTCAGCAATCACTCGCGTAGTGGTTAAGGCTGCTAGCTATGATACTAACGATCCCGGGTTTGAATACTGGTCGATCTGAATTTTACGGTCAGGAATAGTTCCCAAATAGGTAGGCATAATGGAACGTTGCACCCCATGCTGCTCCCCTTTCCATTCGCCACTCGCCTGGTCGCTTCCCTGCAGTGCATGCCGCTTTGCCTGTAGCCACTGTTCAACCTCAACGCCGGTAATGAATAATTGCAATCGACATGGCACCTAATATTTCACAATAAAAAAGCCCCTTCCACCTCCACATAATATTTCACAATTATAAAAACGATCCTTGCAACAAAATAGGCTATTTCACAATACAAAAAATACCCTTGTACCATACATAATATTTCATAATTATAAAAAACACCGTATTATAACATAAAATGTGGCTTAATTGGTGCAGGAAAATTCCCTTGCACCAACACTACTCTTTTCATAACTAACAAAATATCTCAAAATTATAAAAACCGATTCTTGTGTTAAAACTCATGAAACCCCCTCTATCATAACTCAAATATACGAAAGCTTCCTTCAGTGCTCAACATTCACTCGTGGTGTAGTGGTCAAGACTCCTGGCTATAATGATAGGGGTCCCAAGTTCAAATCCCGGTCGATCCAAAATTTACTATTAGGAATCGGTCTCAAATAAGTAGGTAGGGTGAAGAGGAGGTGAGAGGAAGGAGATGGGAAAGGAAGAAAAGAAGAGAATAAAGAAGAAATAAATTATTTTTTTCTGTTTCATCAATTGCTTAAGAGATGACGCCACCGTCACTACTAGTAGTTCAAATGTCGCTGCTAGGGGAGGGAGTTAAAGAGTTGGAGTGAGGGACTCACATGGGGCGCAAAGTTCTGTTTTCTCGGTAGCTTAAAGTCCCTCCCGGAGAACCCCGTGCCCAGGATTTTTACGTCCTGAAAAACACATAGACCACTACACGCTACCTCTAGACCACTGCAGACTTCTTAGATTAGATTAGATTAATGAGGGGTAGTGTAATCCCTTTGGCTTCTCAACACTGTGACCTTAATAGATCTATTGTGAATACCCTCCTTTTCTAGCAGTTACTATAAGGCGTTTTGATATAGCCTATAATTTTCCTGGGTGATGTCCAGTCCTTAACCCGGGAATTTTTTGTTTCTGAAAAAACCCACTACCCAGGCAGGAATCGATCCTGGACCGCCAGGGTGGAAGGCAAGTATGCTACCTATACACCCAGGGGGTCAGACAGTTTTTGGTCTTAGCTCACTGGAAAGTTTTGTGTTATATTCTGTAGAGGAAGAAATTGTATTTCAATGCAACAAAGTATGGTAGCACTGGGGGAAGAGAAAGGTATTTGGAGATCATCCTTAGAATCTGTTCTGTTACAATTCACATTATGAGCATTTTTTAAAAGCCATTTGGTACTTCAAGTAAGGAATTACAGTATTTTTCATATGAGAAGCCTTTTCCTTCACCACCAATCACGTGTACGGGCTAAAAGACTGCCGCTTGCAGTAAGAGTCTTCCCTCCGTCTCGCCGTCTCTGATTGGACCGCGTATCTAAGCAGGAGAATGAAGAAAGGGCTTGTCATCTGCAAAGCACTGTAGTAGTGTAGTTTTATTTTATTTAATGGAATTTGTACATTATGTTTGATTTGTTCTTGATTTTCAGATCTGTCAGAAATGACAGTGCTAGGCAAGTTAAAAATGCTCTGTCCCAGTTGAATTTCTCTATCAAGAATATGAATCGAATACATAAAGCAGATTTGGAGAAACTATTGCAGGACATTAAAACTGAAGGTAAGAAATTATACTCCATTATATATTTATTGCTTTTACGAAATTGAAGTTGTCCCAAGTCAAAGCACAACTTAACACAAAACATTTTAAAAGAAATTTTGGTATAATTCAATATAGCCTAGGTGCCCCCCAAGGGCCTTAATAGCTGTTTCTCAAAGAATTGATTTTTCCAAAATTGCACCAGGAACTATACCTTGAGCCTCATTAATTAAATCCATCACTTCCAGTTATTTTAGTTGGTGGGTCTTTAGGCTATAACTTTTTCTTTCTAATAGTCAGCAATTGAATTTTAGATATAAGCCTATGTTTGTTTTTGGAGTTGATTTCTAATGGCTGAGTCTTGTGGCTTTCAAATCTGATGATTGGGTCCAGTATAAAGCCTCTCTTGACATTCTGGAAAGCAATTATACGGTATGTGCCAAAATATTCAGTACCGGTACTGGTTTTTGGCAGCTCTTGTTCCTAGTAGTACCACAGTATAAGTATTAATACAGTACAGAAACTCAGCCCGTTTTTCTGCCAGCCGAGCATGTGCGTGCATTTACTAGCGATCGTAGCGGCCATATAGTAAGACTACAGAAACTACTCCGGGAAGTATGTAAATAAATAGGAGTGTTGTATTTATTAGAACACGCTATATTCGAAAGGACCTTATTATTCTGCTGTAAATTTCAGTAATAATAAAAGACAAAATCCTGAATTGCATTTCTTCACCTACTTGAAACATCCAGAAAGGTAAGAACGAAAATAAGTAATATTTATTAGCATGCATACTAATATAGATTTTGTTGAATTATTCCACAGGTACGACAAGCCCTCGCTTCGATCTAAGGTAAAAGCTATAAATGATAAGTTGTGGAAATTCTCTAGTGATCATATTAACTTCAATGTTGTTTCTGTTAGCAGCTTAAGAAGGGGAGAGTATACCAGGCATGGACTCCATCTCAACCTTCGAGGAAAGAAGACACTGGCAGAGCTGGTTGCAGAGGAGTTGAAGTGTAATGTACTAGATTGTAACAGGCCTATTCCTGTCATAGATGGTGGCTCGACTCGTTTTTTAGGGGGAATCTAAGTGAAAGAATCCAACAGCTTAGGCCTATATGCATATCTCAAGTCATTAATAGTAATACACTTAAGCCTATAGCTAGAACTAATAAATCATTTGCACTATTTCATCAAAACATAAGGGGGCTTGAAAATAAAATTGAAGAATTTAACTTAGCCATTCAGGATACAATTAATTCTAATAAACAGGAAATTCAAGTTATTTGTCTAACAGAACACCACTGTGCAGAAACAGATCTAGAACAATTAAAAATTGATAATTTTTCACTATGTTCAAAATTTTGTAGACATTCCATTAAATGTGGAGGTGTGAGTATATTTATCAAAAGAAACTTACATTTCAGTGATATAGACACAAGTTCCTTCTGTAAAGAACAGGATTTTGAATGTTGTTCAGCCAGATTGAATTTTGACAATGATACATTTGTAATACTAGCTATTTACAGGGCACCATCAGGTAATTTCAATTATTTTGTAAATCAGTTAGAAAGGGTTCTTAATTCACTGTATAGTACTAACGTAAATATTATACTGTGTGGGGACTTTAATGTAGATTTCTCAATTGATAGTGAGAAGAAGATCAGACTGATATCATTATTGGGTAGCTATAATCTAGATTTCATAGTAAACTTTCCAACGAGAATTCAGAAAGACTCCCAAACAACAATAGATAATATATTCATAGATATAGAAAAACATTTTAATTTTAAAGTACTTCCAATATTAAATGGATTATCAGATCATGATGCACAAATGTTAGTGCTGAACAATATTAAAGTAAATTCGAACAGTAAACATGCTCATAGTAATATGACTAGAGTAATGAATGACGATTCAATTTTAAATTTCAAACAAGATCTTGCGAATGAAAACTGGGAATCTATGTTATCCTATGACAAAGTAGATAGTAAATTAAGTGAATTCCTAAACATAGTGTCACGACATTTTGAGGCAAATTTTCCAAAAAAGAAAACTGCTAATTTACCTAATTCAAGGAATAACACATGGTTAACTGCTGGTATTAAAATATCATGTGCAAACAAAAGAGAGCTCTACCTAAAATATAGAACCAGTAACAACCAAACTCATAAGTAGGGCCCGGATGTTTATGACCTAAAAATGTTAGAAATATGCAAGCCTTTATGACCTAAAAAATGACGAAATATGACTAATAATATGACCTAAAGACAATTTTTTTTCCAAAATCTTGTCGGTTTTTTCAATTAAAATTTTATGAGAACACATTAATAAATAATAATATTAATCTTTATTAATAAATTTTTGAATTTATTTAAACAAACCATAAGACACACTCGACACTACACAAAATGAAAGAAATGTTTCATTATGATGGACAGTCACAAAGAATTGCAATAACAGATCACATGCATTTTAAAGTTTTCAAATAAAAACGATCTTCTATTTTCACTCAGCATTGACTTATATCGGGAGAAAGACCGCTCAACGTCGCAGGATGTTATTGGGGCATATTTGAAATAAGTCAAATCATTACTGTTGAATTCAGGCTCACCTTCATGGAATGTCACTGGCTTACCACATAGAATGTCGCCAATCTTGCAAAGTGTAGAGTACCCTTCGTTCCGACCTAGCACACGCTGTAGTTTTTCTTTAACACATTCACCAACTTTACCACGTGCAGCCGTTAACTCACTTTCCACATTTGTCACAAGGTGAAGAGCATCACAGAGTTTAACACCAGTTTCTTCTAATTGTGTGATTGTTGTTTATATTATACTGAAATTTGACTTAATATAAGCGAGGTCCCCGGTCAGTGTAGAATTTGAAAATAGCGTCTTTGCAGTTTTGATGGAGGAAGCTTCGCCTTCGTTGAACTCATTAACAACATCTTCGATAACATTGTAGTTGGCACAGTAGTAGTTTGCAGCATTAAGCCACGTTCCCCATCGTGTGAGGATGGGCTGGGGAGGCAAAGGAACAGAAGAGGAAATTTCCTTGAATTTCTGCACTCGAAGTGGAGCTTTGATGAAGATCTTTTTTACTGTTGCAATTAATTTGTCCACATCAGGATAATTTCCCCGAATTTCTTCTGCAACCCTATGTAGTGCATGCGCAATGCATGTTACATGTATCATTTTAGGATAGAGAAGCTGCAGACCTTTGCCAGCTTTCACCATGTAGGGAGCTGCATCAGTTACTAGAAGAAGAACATTTTCTCTCTTCACTCCCTCAGGCCACAACAGATTCAATGCGTTGTCGAAGGTAACAGCAATAGTTGAGTGGTTAGTCCTCTCCAATGCTTCACAAGAAATGAGAAATTTTTCACCTGGTCGGTCTTCCCTTAAAACACCAACAACAACGTTTGCTACATACCTTCCTTCAGCGTCGCTGGTTTCATCCATAGAAACCCAGATCTTGTTATCAGCGACGCAAGATCGTATCCTATTTAAAACATCTTCGTAACAAGTAGTCACGTAGTTCTTGCGAAGTGTTGTTGCATTAGGAATGTGCTGATTAGTGTATTTCTGCAGAAAATTGCTGAAGTGCTGATTATTAACTTTCTCCAGCGGTATATTAGCAGACATCATCATTGTACATAAATCCTTGTTAAAATCAGACATTTTGCTTGTGGTGGACGATGATGAAATCTTCTCAAACATGAGCTGTTGGCGGTTCTCTGATGCAACATTTCGAGTCAAATTGTTTTTGTGTTTTGCCGTACTGCAGTGCTGTTGCACATTAAATCGCTTTTTAGATTCTACCTTAACTTCGCACAGCTTACAGAACAGAATTGTGCCATCTGTACTGAAATGCTTATCTCCAAACTCCCGTACAAATGCTCTCAGTTTTTCACTTATCGGACCCTTAGTTTTAGGCATGATAAACCAAGAGTATTGAGATTGCGATGAAGCACACCATGCAGCAAAATCTTTTCAATAACTGAGGGATGGTTGTTCCTTCCTATCACCCCTTCCCCTTGGCACCACCAAGAAGAACTACCTGCTCAAGCTATTTACAGAAGCAGTTAGTTGACCTTGCTATGAAAACTGACAATAGCCATCCTAATATCTCCGTTCGCTTTCTTTGCATCTGTCCCTTTTTACGCATCTCTCTCTTTCTCCTAATTCTCAGAAATATACGTAGGCCAACGTATATTTTGTGAAAGTATTTTTAGGAAGAAAATACTGAGAAGTTACAAGCAACAATTCAGGGGTGTTCAAATCCCATCTCTGAGAGGGCTGTAAGCAAATAAATGAAAATGGAATAAAAAGCAAAAGCATGGGGAAAAATGAAAAATGATTGAAAATATGACCATAATATGAAAAATGACGGAAATATGACAAAAAATACTGAAAAAGCTAAAATATGACATTATATGACCAATGAAAATTGCATAATTCTAATCACATCAGATGATATGGTCGGTGCAACGCCAAAGTGAACTAAGCGCCAATTGTCAAAATATAGACTATTGGTAGTCCATGGTGCAGATTTTGATATCCTACGGTCTGCAATAACGAACTAAGCGATACTACGATAGTAAAATCAGTTGAGAAAAAAGGAAATTTCGTTTTGATCAAGATTTTTTTACAACACTCAAACTTCAACTTCAGTTTTCTCAAAATATGGAGTTTGGCGCTTAGTTCACTTTGGCGTTGTACCGACCATATCATGTTTAAATTATATTTGCTATGGTAACATCACAAAGGAAAAAAATATGACATGTCATAAACATCCGGGCCCTACTCATAAGGAATACTATAAAAAGTATTGCAACATACTGAAGAAAGTAATCAAAGAAGCAAAAAGTAGGCATTTTTCACAAGTAATTAATAAATCAAATAATAAAGTTAAGACTGTATGGAATATAATAAAAAAAGAAACGGGGAGAACAAAGGGAAACAATGATTGTACATCATTAATATACCAAAACATAAAACTAGATAATTTATCAGACATTACAAATGCTTTTAATAGTCACTTTATAAATATTGCAGAGAAATGTATTCCTATAAATAATATTAACATTAAGGCAGTAGACCTACTAACAAAATCTACAGTTTGGAACCATAGATTTCAATTGAACCTGACTTCCCACATAGAAATTGAAAATATAATCAAGTCTCTCAAAAGTAAAAGCTCGTCTGGATGGGATGAGATAAGTAATAAGTTATTAAAAAGCTGCTCATCGGAACTCAGTAAACCTCTTAGTCACATATGCAATTGTTCATTAGAAAATGGAATATTTCCAGAAAGACTGAAGCATGCTATTGTTAAGCCCCTCTTTAAAAAAGGTGACAAAAATCTACCATCAAATTACAGACCTATATCACTCTTAACCTCATTTTCAAAAGTTTTTGAAAAAGTCATGTACAACCGCATAATACACTATCTTAATTTGAATGACATTCTTACTTCATCTCAGTTTGGATTTAGAAGTGGCATGTCCACTGAGAGTGCTACATTTCAACTTACTACAGAAATATTGGAAGCGTTGGATAAAAAGAAATATGCTCTGGGAATTTTCTGCGACTTAGCTAAAGCATTTGACTGTATAAATCATGAAATATTACTTCAAAAATTGGATCATTATGGGTTCGATAATTTAACACTTAAGTGGTTCAAATCATATCTTTCTGATAGAACTCAAAAGGTAATAATAAATGGAAATGAATCTAACCTAGGGATTGTTAAGAATGGGGTACCTCAGGGATCAATACTGGGACCTTTGCTCTTTTTAATTTTCATTAATGACTTGCCCTATAACTTAAGTGACGAATCAAAGGTATTGCTCTTTGCAGATGATACTAGTGTACTTTTAACAGGAACGTCACAAGAACATTTATCACGAATAGCTACAAAGGCTTTTCACGAGTTAAACACATGGTTTCTAGCTAATAAAATGACACTTAATATTGATAAGACCCATTTTATACAATTTAGGACAAAAAACAGATGTATCTCAAATCTTGAAATTAATTATGGAACACAAATCATACAAGAAATTAGCAATGTAAAATTTTTAGGATTACAAATTGACCAAAATCTTGACTGGAAGACACACATAGAAATGATAAGTCCAAAACTGAGTTCAGCGTGCTTTGCTTTAAGAATTTTGAATGATATATTAAAACAGGACGCATTACTTATGGTATATTTTGCATATTTTCACTCGGTAATGAGGTACGGGATCATTTTCTGGGGCAACTCTACCCATAGGGAGAAAATATTTAGATTACAAAAGCGGGCAATAAGAATAATATGTGGAAAGAAAAAAAGGGAATCTTGTAAACCGCTATTTGAAAAATTAAAAGTCCTCACTCTTACAGGGGAGTATATATACTCTGTTATGTGTTATGTAGTGAATAATATTGATAAATTTCAAACTAATTTTAGTGTACATGGACGTACTACCAGAAACATGAATGATCTACACAGACCAAATAACTCGTTAAAACTCTTTCAGAAGGGTGCGTATTATTCTGCAGTACAGATATATAACAAGCTCCCAAACAACATTAAATTATTATGTATTCAAAGAAAGAGCAAACATTTCAAAACAGCTGTCAAGGAATTTTTAATAACTCACACCTTCTACAATTTGGAGGAATATTTCCAGCTTCGATAAATTTGGCAGCTTGCAGTTTCTGTAGACCTATATTATTGTTATAACATGCATGTATTTTTTGATCTGACGTGTCCTATATCCTTGAGCCCCGCTCAACACAGGATCTACAGGACGAGATATCTACATCTACATCTACATCTACATCTACATCTACGTCTACTGACTTACTCGTGATTCTGGTGTGGTTATGTTTCAAGTTACTTTAATGTAATATTTTTATATTTTATTCTGTTGTAATGATTTCTGGTGTATAAAATAGGTCATTATTGGTCGACAAGAAAACCTAGTAACAAAATATGTAAAATATTTGAGTGAAAATTACCGTCTATGCTTGACACAAGCCGAAAACAGACAGTTTATGAATTCCTATAAAAACTCTTTAATTAAAACTGCTGTACTGACGGTGTCTTCAATTCCAATTGCTCCTGAATTTTTTGTTTTGTTTAATGAAGTCCATCCTGCAGTAATTGACGCTACATAGACCTACGATAAATTGAAGTCGTATATTGCCATATAAGGCAAAGAATCAAAATACACTGTCAACAATGACGTGCAGGATGAACAACGTGATAGACCTATAATATAATTTACGTAATTAATATGTAGGCTATTTATTATTATAATTTGAATTATAAATTATATTAAAGGGCAATGATTTTAAAGGAAAAATACTAGACCTAGGTACAGTCCTTAACAGTAGCCTATTTAGGTATTGTTTACCTCTTCTTAACTAGAATATAATACATTATCTGTTTTATTATTTCTTAAATTTAAAATTAGATTTGCATTAAATAAAAATATTCTGTATTTTTCTCTTTTAACATAACATATTTTGCGATGTGTTTATGTATTTCCCCAAGCCATTTCATATGAAGAGAATGTAGCTTTACTCAATCTCCGCATGGAGCGCTAGTGTCGTCCAGTCAACATGTTGTCATAGGACTTTTAACACACAGTTTCTTTACTGTATTAATACTTATACTGTGGTAGTACTAAGAACATTGGGCTGTAAGGTTGCAGTTAAAAATGGGTTTCACAACCGAGAAAAAAGTTTTCATAGTTTAGTATTATTTTTGCTCATACGGAAATGGCTATTAAGTCTTATAATAATCAGATTTTGATAAAACATCTTGAACATCTTATGTTTATGAATCCATCATAATCTCAATTTTGTAAACTTGCGATTAGCAGGTTTTGCAAAAATGGTCTTCATTAAATGATATTGATATAGTACAAATTTCATCTACTTTTTGGGAACTTCCAATTTAAAAAAAAAACAGCTAGTTTTTGGTACCGTCTTTGAGCTTCCTATATGACACAGGTTCTGATCAGTAGTTCCCTGAAACCCTTTCCTAAGAAGATGGCAAGAGTGTGTGTCATTGGAGGGACAGCACTTTTGGTAGGCTTACCTCTTATACCAGTAACCAAAGTAGTTACCATGATAGTATACAGTTTTCATAGGAAATATTGGTATTTGCAAAGAGCCCATTCCTCTCTGCTATTGACTACTCGAGCACTAACTTTACCTGGTGTCGTTGGGTGAAGTGCCGAGCAGCAGAACTCCCAATTCAGGGCTAGTAGAATAAAATACTCCGCTTATGGTCATCAACAACATGGACAAGTCCACAAAATTTAATCTTACCTGATTTTCTACTTTAAATAAATATTTACATTTTTTATTCTTTTCTCTTTTTTTATCGTCTAGAGGTTAAAGCTAAATCCAAATGGGAACCCATATTATGATCTAAGCCCACTATTTTACCAGATGTAGCATTAACTTGGAGGACTGAATAAGCCATGAAGGCTTAAAAAAGCATATGTAAAGTTTCCAACTTTTATTAGAAATACAAAAATATTATAAAAAGTCTTTAAGTTATTGTATTGATATCATTGATTTATTCTACGTAATAAACCAAAAATATAAAAAAAAGTTTGCTTTAAATTTTTGGGAGTGAATGTGGTAGAATTTTACTAAAATTTATCCAATATTAAAGAGTAAATACTAGAGAACTGATATTCATGGGTGTTCCGTCTGGCATTCCGTGCTTTGCCGGATTTGAGGCATCAGCTGTTTTCGCGAGGTCATTCGCCGTGTTGCTATGGCGACAAGTGTATTGACTTCGCTTTTATTTTTTGTGCTTTCAATATAATTTTAAATATGTTTATTATCTGGTTTGTTCTATTTTCCCATCAATTCTCGTCAGAAAAACAATTGATTATCGCTTCTTTCATATTTGGATAGCCATGTCTATAATCTCCAACCCAAAGTTTCAGTCTGATTATTTTTAGTATATTTTAATCATATTTTGTGTTTTTTAAAGAAACAATTCAGTTTTAAAGTAATGCTAATTTAATTCTCTTATTTTTGTTCTAGTATTTTGATGTAACTTAATTGATTTATTTCCAAGATTGATTTATTTATGTGTTCTTGGCCAATGGGATTCTTGCTTTTTTGTCACATGTCGTGACGTCTTGTCATTCTTTTCTTAACATTTCATTCACTCACATCGAAGCTTTCGCCATGCTGGTTCATTCAGTTCAGAATACTGAATCTAGTTTTATTGTCGTGCTGGGAATTGAAGTATTCCCAGCCCAGTTATTGCAGAGACGCAATTAATATCTTCATCAAAGTCATTTATTTTGTGATTCGATTACAAACGTGTGAATCCAAGTTTTTCACTTCCCTGTTCAAACCGAATGGTCTTGAATGTGCAACTCATTAAGTAACAAGGATTTACTGTAAGTACTGTTGTGAAGTTAATATTAAATGAGTGCTTAATATTAGTTGCAGTGACGAAGCAACATATCAAAGTTCGTCTTCTTCTCGGTCGTTGCAGTAAGCCGACCTTAAAATAATTGCTGAAAGTGCGCATTCATTTCAAGCAAAGTGAAATTCTTATTCAGTCGTTTGAGCAAGCTCGACTATAAATAATTGCTCTGGTCCTCCGAGTCATTCACCAGTCTTGTAAGGCAAGCATGCCTTATTATCCAGAAGGAGCTTGCTAAGTCGCCTCCCCTTGATATCATCAATGTTTCAGCATTTCTCCGGCACCGCTCGGAAGAGGAATTCATTCATGTAAAGCAAGATATCAAAATTCCATCTTGTGTTTAAAAAGGGTCTATTTCTCATTTTTTGTCAATTGTGCTCTTTGTTTCTCATCAAGGGGCTCAATAAATATATTTGAACCTGACTTAGTGTTGCATCCTTCAAACCGGAGAGGTTTCCCCGTCTTCCCTATTTCGCCTGCGAGCTACCGTGGGAGCGGGAACAATGGGTATTTTTAAAATGGATATCCTTATGCCATTTTAAGTAGGGGCTCATCTCCTTCCTTTTCTTCTTTTTATTCTGATCTCTTTTTTATCTTAATCTCTCTTTCTTCCTTGTGTGTACATAATGTATTTTTTGCCCCATAAAATCTGCCTCTCTTGTCTAAGTTATACCCACAATCTTTGAATTCAAAGGCTAGCTCACAACTATCTCAACCACATTGAGTGACCATATGCAGTGAAAGATACTTAAAGTGTGTTTGATTTTACATGTAAACATATTTCCTTAATTGTATTTTTACAGAATTACCTATGGAGAAACATGGGCTACTGCTTCTCAGATGTTGTGGGGATCTTCTGCCGGATGAACTCCCAGAAAGTAGACTTCAGTTAGCACATAGGATATGGGCTAGCATGAAAGAACTAGGTAAGTTGTTTGTTACTTCTTTCCAGTCCTTTTTTTCTGGGGGTATGCATACCCCTTAAAGATTTTTCCAGTTTCATATAGGAGAAAATCATTATCTTCCACATTTTTGAAATCTGGTGAAATTTGTGCCAAACAAAATAACGGAAGTGATTATATGCATCATATTCATTGATATAGTTATATTGGAACTCCTTCAGAATAGCATAGCCAGCCATGCTCTGCCATTAGTGAACATGCCCCTCCGAGCTGCAGGGAACAAAAGAGAAACGATCGGCGCAAGGGTAAAATTCCCCGTCATATTCAATGTGAGACATAATAAACCCAGCGCTATTCAGTATATTGCTCCTAAACTAATACAAATGTTCCTAACCTAACATAACCTGTCACTGACCTAGGATTTGGCTGTCACTACTTCTAGAAGCCTTACCCTTCCACGTCGTTCGTATAATATCGTTACATGGCACGAACCCCGCGCCATGCAGAATACTACTGCTAAACTAACATGACTGTTCCTAACCTAACATAACCTGTCACGGACCTAGAATTCTTAATGCAGAAGCTTTTTTACCCTTCCACATCTTTCATAAAACATCGCTACAACAGTCATTTATCTGCCGAATTCAGTCAGCATGTAATCATGTTCATAATATTGGCGACATTGTAGACTTGGTCCCACTCGGTACGGCCCAATTATGACGGCGGTCACCTTATTCTCAAGTTTAGCGGTTATATTTACTGTTTCGTTCATTACGATTTTCAAGATGTGGGGCCTAACATTAGTGCGGCAATTAGGATAAAAAGTGAGCGCTACAGCACCGCTGCCGACATTACTGATTCATTAGGACGTGTTCAAGAGTTATATTGCATCCCTCTCCTGTTGTCTTCAATTTGCATATACTGCATTATGTCATTCTGTCTGGCTATTCTGCACTTGTTTTTCATGTGTTAAATTATACGAGGAGCATCGTTTCAAAACGTATTAAGTGCACAAGTTAACATTTTTCAGGAAAGAGGAAAAACGATTTACTCCCAAACCAGGAAGTATATCTGCAAAATTAAGACGTGAAATTTTAGATATTATGGTAATGTTTCAGAATCCTCAAAATCTGAAATTGGTTTTCAATTAACGAGCATTATATTTTAGTTTTAATTTTACACATAATACGTTTTGAACCGATTCACTGTACATAATACGTTCTGAACCGATTAGAAAGTAAAAAGTAGAGAGGAGGTCAAACATAAGCTGGATTCGAAAGAAAATATGTTTTTAAATCATTGCCTTTAATTGCATATATTGCAGACAAATTAGTATTAATAACACTGCTAACATTAATCACTTGTTAACACAATAATTGCACACATTTTGAAGACAAAACTTACGCATTTTACATGCGCATGAAAGAAACAACTTGAATTTTACAACAGAGCTATTCCAACATCACAGTCTTTCAAGTCCCGTTTCTCGTGCAGACAGTCTAAATCCTCAGGGTTGCCATTTTGAGGTGCTGCATCAAAATTTAGAGGT
This sequence comes from Ectobius pallidus, assembly GCA_964059195.1. Classification (NCBI taxonomy): domain Eukaryota; kingdom Metazoa; phylum Arthropoda; class Insecta; order Blattodea; family Ectobiidae; genus Ectobius; species Ectobius pallidus. Next base: position 145,254,457 of record CAXKWD010000007.1, read on the forward strand.
TGCAAACTGTCAACCTCTCTTCAGTTATCACCAAATTTTGCTTTCAGAAGTTCATCTATGTCTTTTTTCTGCATCTGACAAAGCTCTCATTTTGTCAACTACTAAAGGTTCAGGCACCTTCTCCATACTTGTCCCTCGTTTCAGTAATGTTGTGAATTGTTTTGAAGGGTAATCACAACTATACATTGGCTCCATCTTCACTGTGATGATTCATAGTTTTTTCTTCAAAATTACTCTCTTCATGTCCTATATTCCATCCAATTTCTTGAACTATTTGAGGAGTATTTTATAATCTCTTATGTCCCAATCATCTCCAGGTGTTCTTACTTTTCCCACAAACTTTTAATGTTCTCTATATTTTTCACGAGTCATAATGTAGGAGCATTTTCGGAGATATTTTATTACCCCAAACACGTGATCTGCGGCTAACCGCGCGCGATCTTGGGCGCTCGACTCCCTAGTCCTCATTCGGTAGGTTTCGTTCAATTCCGTAGGCAGAGCTGACAACATTGAAACACGAAGTACACTATACACCCAGACATCTATTGGCTTCAATACTAAGCTTTCATTCTGTCTCAGCATCCTTATTTATTTATTGACATCTTTTCTGACGCATGGAGTTATGGGGGAAAAATACAATTTTGCGAATTGCTGGTTTCACATACACGTCATTGTACATCCAACACTTTCCTCACCTCTTTAAGAATTCCGAATGTGCTAATTTCTGACACTCCCGTGAACTCTGATGTCAATTTCATATATGGACAGAAAATTGAGCAACTTTTCACAAAACGTGTTAAATGCGTTTAAAATTAGGACTATAGTTTTCTCCACTTTTAGATGCCTTACCTCTCTTAACGTTTTACAACACGAAATGGTGAAGCATGTTCTTTATGCTTAAAACTAGTCACCCAGTGTAAATATATTGAGCCTATTTTATGTAATATTCTATTCCCGGAGGAAAGTGACCAATTAACAAGAGCATGAATTACATAGGCTATATGTTTTTATTTTGACCTCTGACGCCATCATCGAAGTCTAATAGTGGTGACTGAATCCTCAAAATGAAATTCCTCCAAATAAGAGATCACACCCGATGCTACCTGCCACATTCAGTCTCCTTCAATTTAAAGAATATTGCATTCTTTTACTGACATCAGTGACACAGTGCATAAAACTATATTTCGTGGAAATAGTAAGCTTCGCGAATTGATAATTGCTGCTAATCATAATTGCAAACCTGTTGCAAATCAAAGCAGAAACTACTTCTATCTGCTGGACGCTCCCTCATTATTTTGTGGAGGGTTTTAAAACGAATCTTGTGTGCTGCCAGATCAGCCAGTAGATGATTCTTTTTTTAAATACCGGCTTCACACTGAATCTGAAATGCCATGCGAACACAATAATAAAATGGCTTAAACAAGAATATTATGACCTTTAAAACGTAATTTTTTGATCGTTACACTATTTCTCATAACTCCATTAGTACATTAAAAAGTACAATATAAAAATACTGTCACAATGTTGATCCAAAAAACCAAAATGTTGCTTACCTAGCTGTCGTTTGGTTATCCCAGTCATGGTTCGTTTTCTGCTTCCTTGGAACAGCTTCACTTCCTTCCATGATGATACAATGAAATAACATACAACAGCTAAACTTACGGACGAATCAGCATAAAAATTATTGGGAAATATGAGTCGAAACGTGGGTTTAATGCCCGGTGTAAAAATTAAGTTGTACATAATACGTTTTGAACCGTTCATTCCCGTGCACATAATACGATTTGATCCGATACATCAACTTTGACAGTGAATTAACACGGGATATAATATGAAATGTTCCATTCTGAGTTCATAGTGTTAAAGAGCACTTACGAAATAGGGCGAAATCGTATCAAACTCTATTTTGACCAAGAGTGCATTTAATACGTTTTGAAACGATGCTCCTCATATGTACCCTTGTGAAAGTGACTCCGCTTATATATTTGTCAGATCATCAATATCTCTCAGTAGTTCCGAGGTTGGTTGCAAACCTGTCAAGCACCAACTCTCGAAAATAGAAGTATAGCTACTTTTCATTTTAAATTTAGCATCTTTTGGTGAAAAATGCAAGAGCGTGCGTACCAAGGATTAAATTGCAGCTTACGTGCAGAATTGATGTATACAAACTAACCCTACTTCAGAGGACTTAAATTCGTACAAGCTTATGCATATTGTGTGTGATTCCACTTTCATTCTATACATGTGGGTAAGTCTGGCAAAGATCCGTAAAGTCAAAAGCTAATTACTTTTTCTTTTTAAGATAAAAAGCACTACTTCTATCCCTATAATATAAAGTCTCATGGCTGACTCGTTCACTCACTGACTCATTGACATTAATGTTTGCCCACTTCCAGATGAACTAGAAACTTGAAATTTGGCACACTTATTGCTTTTAGCCTGTAACTGATGGGAAGATTCTAAAAAGTTTAATTTTGTAATTTTACCCCTAAAAAACCTTCGAGGGTCAATGCACTTGTCTTTGCTCAATTCCCATGACAACAGTATGCTTTACGGTGTTCACATAGAGCTTTGGAAGTTGTAATACACTTTGACAAATCATTAAATATGTTAGTGATGAAAATAATTTCCGTAAACTAAACTAGGTGGGCAAAATGGTAATATCTTGGACTCACATTCAGGAGGTGCCAGGTTCAAATCCTGTAGCCACAATTTTAGATGGTTTTTTTCATGGTTTCCCCAGTCGTAATGGCAAATGCCGAATTGGATATTTACACACCATAATCATCATCATTAATTTTATCCTTTAACATTAGTTGAAATTTACTCCACAAAATACACCATTAATGTTTACCTACTTCCAGATGAGCTAGAAATCTGAGATTTGGTAGACTTATACCTTTTATCTTGTAACCAACGGCAAAGTTCCAAAAAGTTCAAATTTATATTTTTTTCACCCTGAAAAAATCCTCAAGTCTTCCCCTCACTTTTTAAGGTTTATTATGGGCTTATAAGTCAGTCTGAATGCATGGACAAGCTCCCAAAGAGCAAAGTGACTATTAATATAAAATCTAGTGATTCTTGTGAGTCTGTCTGTCTGGTCCTCTGTCAAGCAAAAACTGTTCAACTGATAGAGCTGAAACTTTAAACACATTGTTAAGAAATTCTAATTCCGCAAGCAAAAAACATCATTTGATTTTCTGTTGGGCTGTAAAATCCACCTTTTTACTCTTTGTATCATAGTATCCCAACACCGCAGGAGAAATACCTATAGAAAGATGGGTGTCACATTTCAAAAATATTTTAACAGAGAGCTGAAAGATCAAGCATATGACACCATCTCCGCAACAGAGTACAGACATATACAAGACCCAATTACAAAAGACAAACTGCAGACAGCAATAAAACTCGGGAAAAACAAGAAAGCGGCAGGACCAGATAACATTGACACAGAACACCTAAAGGAAGCCTCGAACACAATGCAAGATCTCTGGTTGGATTTGATGAATAAATGCCTTGAAGTAGGGGAGATACCTGCAAGCTGGAAAACAGCAACCATGAAGATACTATATAAAGGGAAAGGAGACACCACAAATTTGGACTCGTTCAGAGGAATAGTATTAGAAAACACCACTTTCAAATTGTTCACCAAAATACTCAACACGAGACTCATGGAAATGACAGACCGGTATATACCGGAATGCCAGTTCGGATTTAGGACAGGGAGAAGCACCATCCAAGCAGTAACATACCTATTAGAGCAAATAGTGGAAGCACTGAGACACCCCAAAGGAAAATACTACGTGGTCTTTGTAGACTTCAGGAAGGCCTTCGACCTGTTAAACAGACAGATACTAATGAGCAAGCTAAAAGGGTTGATCAGGAGTGACCACCCCATATCGAGGATAATGGAGAAAGTACTGGCATATAACTACGTACAAATAGACAACAACCTCAGAGAAAATCACCCAAACAAATGGCGTATTACAAGGTGATCCAATCAGTCCCACACTGTTCAATATATACACAGCAGATGTCACGGAAATAACGACAGCAGAATCATCAGCTACAATACTTATGTATGCTGACGACATGGTGATCGGCTCTGAAAGCAAGATAGAGGTCCAAGAGACTATCGACAAACTCGAGAAGTGGGCAAAAGAAAATGAATTAACGGTCAACCAAGAGAAGACCGTACAAATGATCTTCAGGAAAGGAGGGAAAACAGCAGCTGGAGACAACATCTCTCTCCTAGGAAACCCACTGGAAATAGTCAATAGATATAAATACTTGGGCATAACACTACAGACCACAGCAATGTCATTCAATATACACATACAGGAGAGATCAGCAGCGGCAATCAGAGCCATGTACAACATAAGAAACATAACCACAGCAATGTCACTCTTCAATACAGCAATAGCTCCGATCATAACATATGGAATACAGATCATTTGGGAGAACCTTACAGTAAGCGATCTAACCAGGATAGAAAAGGTCAAGGCAATGTTCATGAAAAGAGCAACTGGGGTAGGAAAAAGTGCACCCTCGAGACTGGTGTATGAGCTCATGAGGGAAACATTTTTCGTCGAGGACATCAGAGTTGAACACCATCTACCGTCCACAGAGCCTTACCAAAAACACATAGAGAACAGAAACAGGAAAAGGAAAGTGATAGAACTGGAGTTCTACAACACATCAGCAATGCTGGAGAGAACATGGATCAAAGAATGCCAAGAACAAAGACATGTGACAACCAGATTAGCCATACATGGTTTTCTTCATAAAATTTGCCTGAAAGCAGGATTCCACAAAGCAGACAAGAACTGTGTTTGTAAGCTGTGCGGTGGAAACTGTGATACATACCACATAACTAAATGCAAGAAGAGAGAAAAATCAATAACTGAGTACAGCAAGGAGTAACTCATACGCAAATGCTCACTCGAGTGCACCTTTCTCATTCATTCATTCATAGTATCCCAAGCCTGAGTGCAAGCACGATTATTCCATTGTTTCTAAAACTGTAATGGGTCAATCCATACGAAGTCAGCCAATTATGAATTTTCTGGTTGCCTGACCATTTTTAAAAAAAATTCATTTTTTGTCACATATGACCCCTATATACCAATAGTACAAAACCACAAATATTTTATTTTTACTCGGTTCCGTTTAGAAATGGCGGCCATCTTTCAATCATGGCGGACAGCTATTTTTGCATTTGTAGGTGTTTATGCAAATGCAAATATCTCTGGACTGGGAAGTGATAGAGCCTTGAGGAAAAAACCATTATTCTCAGCAGAGTCTGGGCTACATTTCTGGTCAAATGCATTGGTTAGCTTATTTCACTTTTAAATGGTGAAAAAGGGGGCTAATTCTGAACAAAACTTTTGCAAAATTATGACTTTTCAGGGTGTCACTATCTTACCCTGGAAAGAAATCTCTGGTGTCAGTTTTTTGTAGGAGGTACATATGTACCAGTACTTTCCTGGAAAAAAATACAAAGCCACACATTTGTTTGCTTCTATTATTTAGGACTCTCAGAAAATGAAGATTTTTCCAAATTTGGCCAATTTTAGGCCTAAATATCTCTGGTTGGCAAAATAGGAAAAATCTAATTTTGGGCTCAATTCAAGGTCTATACGACACTAACCTACTGTGAAAATTTCAAGTTTGAGACTCAAGCCAGAATGGAGTTATGTATCAAACAAACTCCTTAAATAATGAGGCTTTGTGTGAACCATATATAAATAAATAATCACCCTAGTCCACAATATTTAATGGTTTTAAGGCCTCATTTACATATTATAAGCCTAATTATAAATCATTATGGTCTGCTAAAATAAATTATAGAGGATAGGCCTACAAGTTTTCAATTGAAAAAACAAATCTGAATCAATTTTTGTTTGTATGTATGTAGGCGTATATTATTTTAGTCTGTTCAGTTTTAGAATTTGGATTTCCCTTATTACCAGTTATAACTAATTGTACACAATTTGCTTGGTGCTTAGTTAATTTTCATATGCCTGAGTAGGGAACAATCAACCTTTGCTTTTATGGAAAGTCACAGTGGGGAGCAAGATTAGAGGATATAGACAAGTCTAAACATGCAACTGGTCATGCTGAGACATGAACTGTTCCAGCCAGTTATTCAGTTTGTTGGATGCAGTTGTAGGGTGAAGAAGTGCTTTTTGCTTGGTAGTGTTCTGAATAGACCAAGATGGATCCTCAGTGCTGTATAGGAACATTGACCAATGAACTGTGCCACAGAAATGTTTATGGTGTTGTGCTCAAGGGACTAAGGCATTTCAGTGAATATAGTTCTGAAGAAAAATCATTGCTTTCATTACGAATATCTTCAAATCTTTCCCTCATCTGCAAGTATCATGAAATCAAGTTTTTATCACGGTACAACCACCTCTTTGGACGCATTTGTTGTGACCCTCTAAAAGTGCACAAAAAATCAGTGTCTAAGGGACTAAGGGAAATAGAAATGGATTATATTTTTAAGGAAAAACACTTCCCTGTAAATATTGTCCCAGGGAAATCCTTATGCCCTACATGCTACACAAAGATCTTTGTTAGGCCTACTGCTCATACTGCTACTGTTGATAACGTTAGTGATGAATATGTAGACAAAACAGAAAATATGGTGAAGGTTGATGCAGCTTGTAGTAGTTTGGAATTGTCACCTGCAGCCAAAATTAAAAAAACTTAGTTCTGATAAAAGAAAAGGGGCTTTAAAAGCAAAGTATAAGAAGGTGTCTGAAGCTATTAGAAAAAAGTTGGAAATATGTTTTGATGAGGATATTGAAGACAGTGAGCCAAACCAGCAGTCTCTATCATTTGAGTATGATGAACTGATCGAAAAGCTAAAAAAGAAGTGTTTGGTAGCAAACAAAGAAACAAAAGTACAAATTATTAGTCTACTTCCAAATTCTTGGTCCAGAGACAAAATAGCTACTGAGTTTAATGTCTCAGTGCATCTTGTTAGGTTGTCAAGGAAACTGGTGAAGGATCAAGGCATATTGCCAGTGTTGGGAAAAAAGAAAGGTGTCAGAATTTCAGATGTAACTGCCAAGAAAGTGGTAGATTTCTTTGAGGATGATGAGTACAGCCGCTTATGTCCACCTATCTGAGGAGATATCCCATCTATTGGTGAAACACCAAATGTAATCACATGTGATTATGTGAAAAGGTATCTAAATTGTTATGTTAAGGCTCTAAATCGTTATTTTAAATGTCAGTATTAACACAGTATACGTGGTATTAATTAAGGCTGATATTGAGGGTGTTACATATATAGCCTACTATACGATTTTTTCACTTTGTTGTATCAAGCATAATTTCATTCTGGCTTGAGTCTCAAACTTGAAATTTTCACAGTAGCTTAGTGTCGTATAGACCTTGAATTGAGCCTAAAATTAGATTTTTCCTATTTTGCCAACCAGAGATATTTAGGCCTAAAATTGGTCAAATTTGGAAAAATCATTATTTTCTGAGAGTCCTAAATAATGGAAGCAAACAAATGTGTGGCTTTGTATTTTATTCCAGGAAAGTACTGGTACATATGTACCTCCTACAAAAAACTGACACCCGAGATTTCTTTCCAAGGTAAGATAGTGACACCCTGAAAAGTCATAATATTGCAAAAGTTTTGTTCAGGTTTAGCCCCCTTTTTCACCATTTAAAAGTGAATTAAGCTAACCAATGCTTTTGACCAGAAATGTAGCCCAGACTCTACTGAGAATAATGTTTTTTTTCTCAAGGCTCTATCACTTCCCAGTCCAGAGATATTTGCATTTGCATAAACACCTACAAATGCAAAAATAGCTGTCCGCCATGATTGAAAGATGGCCGCCATTTCTAAACGGAACCGAGTAAAAATAAAATATTTGTCGTTTTGTACTATTGGTATATAGGGGTGATATCTGACAAAAAATGAATTTTTTTTTAAATGGTCAAGCAACCAGTGTTGGTTGACTTCATATGGATTGACCCTAATACAGTGCCAATATAACATACAAGTTGGCCAATCATGAGGGTTATGAGCCAATCATAAAATAAATCAACTGTCTCAGAAGCTGAACTTATGCGCATGAAAGGAAAATTTCCTACAAAGGTGCCAGTGTTGTGTGGATGCAAGAGAAGGACATTTCCAACATATCTTGTGATAAAGTACATGGTTATTTTTATTATAATTTTAATTGTAACTGTGAGAACCTGAATCATTATGCTATTACTTGCTTTATTTCACCTGATCACCCGGGAGTTAGAGCTGTGGCCGCCACGATGCAGAAACCCGCACGATTGGCCAATTCATATGTGAAACACACTGTAGTTTATGTAGGAGAGACACTGACATAGTTAAAAAATATTAACATTTGTTACTGGTAGTAATTTTGCCAGACACAGTGCATATAGATTTTTTCTTTTGCAAATAGATTAAGTTCAATATCAAAGAAATGAAATTAAAATGTTATGAAATTTTATTCAGGCGGGGAGCTCCAGGTGGATCACTACAACACCTTACTAAAATGCTATGCCGAGAACGGGTATAAGCTTTCTGCCAGCAAATTCCTAGCCAACATGCAAACAACAGCGGAGCCCAATGAGGAAACATACCTGCTGCTACTCAGGTGTGAATGTGAAATGGGGAACATCAAACAAGCCACAGAGGTTGTCTCGTTAATGAAAGAGAAAGGCTATCCAGCCAGTGAGCCCATCTTCAATGCACTGGTGCTGGGTCATGCTCGAGCTGGGTAAGTAGATAAACAAAAAATACAGTAAAATTATTGAAGGTCACTAACAACTTTTGTCTGCCCTCCACAAATATTTTCTTACGACTCCCAAAATAAGTTTTTGGGTGTTACAAACCAAAGGATAATCATATATTATGTTTGTGGTTGTATAATGGCATTCATAAGATGTGAGTATGCTTATGAAACAAGTGCAGTGAGTTTCGTCATTTTCTTAGGTGCATCTTAATTACTCTTATAATAATAATATGTATATGAATATGAACAAGAATAAAAATAATTTTATTGCCAACAAGCATTGATTGCAATAGACAAAGGTAATATTAGATTAAAATAATTTACAGTATTTACATATGAGAGATAATACTGTATATACGGTTACAAACTTGATTACTGAACCTACTAAAACTGGTATATACCCACAAAATTGAAAGAGTGTCCACCTTAAACCCTTTTTTTTTTTTTTTTAATTTATTTATTTATTTTTTTTTTTATTTGTTTATTAACTGCATGTCCCATTACAATGAGAGTAATACTACATGCACTAATTACTTTTTTTACATTTTAATGCATATAATATACTACCCTTGTCGTACCACTTATCTGGGGCCACTTATATAAAAATATAAAATAACACATAAGATACAAGCACTCATTAAAAACAATGTTGTCACAGTATTAAAATCTTCTTATTGGTCGCAGATGCGTCCTTCATTATTCGAATATGCATTTTGATCCATGTTGCATCATCTTCAGTTCTGTCTTGCAGAGATACTTAATAGTCACTCTGTCTAATGATATACTTAACTCTGTCTGAAAATGAAATTCAATAATAATGGTAGATACTCATTTACAGCTGGTATCATTGCCATATAACATAGGCCTACCATATATACCCAAATACTACCCCCCTGAATAATGAATGAATGAATGAAATTAGCCGTGAGTACATCCCTTAAGGGCCCGCGCCCAAATTTTCCGAAAGGAAATTTGAAAAAAAAAAAATCTATAGGCTTATATTTAAAATTATTTTGCCAGTTTTATTCTTAATTAAACAGTTATAATTAACATTACGTATCATAAAAGAATTAAATATGGTAGGCTAAAATGTAATGATAAAAATAATGTGCATGGTGACAGCCAGCAGGAAATCTCACCATTTTATACATGCAGCGTAACACTTAATAACAACAACAACCCTCTCCAACTGTTCAGTGGGAATCATACACAATGACGTCCGTCCGACCCAAGATCAAAGTCATGTAGAAATTCACCGAACTTTACCAAACTTTTCCCCCGAATTAGTGCTTCTGCTTGTACTGCAGTTTGCTTGGCATCTCTATGTGTAAAGCTTTGTTTCGCCACCAGTCATGGCGGACCATGCGCATAAGAATGCATTTTCTTTTCTCATTTTCCTTTCATTACAGCTTTGCTACTGTTATACCCTACTCTGATGCTACTATAAAGCATCGTGATATATTGAGCCGATATGGTACAAAATGTCGAAATTCAGATGAGAGGAGTCCAGTATTAAATAATATCTGCACCCCAGTTTTTCGTTCGTGATTTTTGAAAACAAAAAATAGGCTATGTGGGTAGTATGTGAGTATATACAGTATATTAACAAGGTAACTCAGATTCAAAAACTTTTTCTATACAGTAAAAAGGGCTCTTAACAAGTAAAACATAAAGATTACTTTTAACCCTTTGCATGCAAAATTTAATATATTAAATCCAATGTCGTCTGTGGTAGCGTGGAATTTAATACAGTATATTAAATTCACGTTACTGAGAACTCCCATCACTAATAACTGTCTTAAAAGATTCCCAAGAGGAAATAAAGGAAATATTTTTAATGTTACTGCAGGGATTTGGAGAGTGCCATGGGCATGCTAGCGTTGATGCAGACAGCCAGAATCCCTCCCACTGCAGCCACCTACACTGCAGTGCTGCAGGGCCTTGCAGAGCATGGCAATGTAGAGAAGCTACATACAACATACAGAGAAGCTGTGTTGAAGAACAACACATTCACTGACGAGCAAATCTTGAAGGTCTTCAAAAGTCTGGCCACATCTGGACATAACAACAATATGAAAGAGGTACAGGTCTTTTTTTCTACACAATCTTAAATGCATCTTCTAACAGTAATAACTAGGATTCTGATTCAAGTGTTAAAATAATGAATTGAAGTAATATATACAGTAGAGCATGTTGACTCTGTACAAGTTTTAGGATTCTGATGTTTATGACCTAAAAAAGTGGAAAATATGAAATGTTCCTAGTTTAAATGTTTAATGACACAATATTATTACATCAGATGAATTCAATCACATAATCACTTTTTTAACAAATTTACAGGTGATTTACAGTTTTACTTGTAATGAACTTATATTTTTAAAGAATTTGCTCCTCTTTGCTTGCTTCATCAGCTCCAAATAATATTTTCTAACTACAGTGGAACCTCGTTAAGACGTTTTTCTAGGGACTGAGAAAAATATACGTCTTAAGCAGGAAAACGTACTACTGAAAATTTAAAAAAAAATCGTAGGGAGTATGTAGATAGGCCTATGTTTTCTAAGTTGCTCAGAACCACTCAAAAGTGCATCCTAATGACTCAGAAATACCCATATTGACACACAGGAGCTTCTATGCCAAGCCATTAGTTATGCGAGATTCAAATTGTGTAAACAAATACATAGGCCTAACGATTTTATTTGAAAAAATTAAACAAAAGTTGCAAAAATTGAAGGAATGTATGGGAGCCATATTTAATGAAAAACCATACGAAATTCACACAAAAAAGCATCCACTTTATTCTAAAACATCACACATGAAACAAGTTGCACTCCACAATCTATTAACAAACATAAAATAACTGGAAGTGTAATTGTTCAAAATTTCAGACGTGCCTGAATGTTAGCGAACAAAGTCAAATTGCTAATGAAATGTGATCCTATACCCATGTGAGAAGCATGATCTGCTTTTTTAGCCTACATTTCATCAAACATTCTAATATTTTCTTCTCGACACCACATGAACCGTAAGAAATTTGAAACATATTTCACTACCTAGAGAACACAATAAAAATATCACGAAAAAAAAATGGCGACTACACAGCTGACGCTGAAAAATCTGCATGGCGTCAAAATGACCAATGAGAAGCAAACACAATGGCTGCCGATTGGTGTCCAAATGACCAATGAGAAGCAACTATAATGACTGACGATTGGTCCCATAGAGCAAAGAGTACAAGAATTCTGACATAGAGATTACACGATCGGACACAAACAAAGCTTGTGTTTGGCAAAGTGTGGTTGGCGAGCCAAATACGAACGTACTAAGCGTGAAACCAAAACGTGTTAAAGAAACATTTAAACATGTAATTATTAAGATTGGGGCCGGGACTTCCAAAAAACTACTTACTATGCGGGAAAACGTAGTAATGAGGAACGTGCTAACGAGGTTCCACTGTATCTCATTTTATTCATCATAATTAGCCCCAATGACTATGCATGTCTCCATAAAATATAACAACCGTATTAATTTTAAAATTAAGTTACCTATTTTTTGGGCATAAATATTAAATTAATGAACCATTTACGGCATATACTTTAAGCTATAATTGTGCTCCTTTATCGAAGTTCAGGGTTGGAATGTTTAAAACAAGTGCTTGTGTTTTTTTTAAGTTTGTTTAAAACATTTTATATTTTTATATATATGTATATAATAGGCCCTATACATTAAAATGGTTGTTTTAAACAAAATGAACAATTTAAACTTTTTTTAAACAAACAACATTGTTGTAAACATAAAAAAACGTTTTTAAAAAAATGTTTAAAACAACCAACATTGTTGTTCACATAAAAAACGTTTTTTTTTTCATTAAAAAAAAAAACATGTTTTTTTCCAACCCTGTCGAAGTTATAACTGAAATATGACGTTAATTTTCAAGTATGGCCAAAATATGACAAATACCATAAAAATGGCCAAAATGTGACTTAATATGCAAAATAAAAACAGTCTGATTAAGATGATATTGTGAAATTTGTCTTTAATTTGTGTTTGTCTCGAGAATGGAGGTCAGGATAAAAATATGACATGTCTTAAATATCTGAACCCTAGTAATAACCTTGTTAATACATTCTTGCTTATAATGCTGTTCCGTTTATTAAACTCTTTTTGTACGGTCCCTGAACGTTTTGTAACTAACATAAATTTACAAGATAAAGCATAACCAACTACAGAACAGTTTATATATTATTAACAGCGTAATCTTTTTTAAGATTTCATATCGATAAAGGAGTTTGCGACCTTGATGCAACTCTATACTATCTGGCAGTTGCTCTGCATCCAATCCTGGTAGGTTATGGCATCCGTACTGTAGAAATCATTCCATATCTCATCTCTCTTTTGTAGCATTTCTTGTAGCAGCTCTTTGTATCTTCTTGTATTTGGGAGAAGTCTATCAAATCGCAGTTTCTCTATGTAGAATTTCTCTTTTGAATATCACCTAGCAAGAGGCTGGAGATCAGGCAGGTGAAACTCCCAATGATTCAATGATTCCCATTGAGTTGCCTCTCCCAAGTTGAAATTACTATTCCACTCATACGTGCATGTTTGATATTGGCCAATAACGTTTAGCAATTCCTTGGATATAGACCAATCACGATCATTTAGCTTATAAAATGCTTGCTGTTAATACAAGTATGAGATTTTATCTGATAAAAGTCAGCTTATTACTGGAAATGTAGGTTTCAACTTACAGTGACTTTAATACATGGCATGATGCCAGTGAATACAATAAAAACACACTAGGCCTATTTTATACTACATAACTTGTTTGGAAATGGAAATAATATAAATGTACATTGATTAAAAACACAGTTTCAATTCAGTACAAGTCAGTTCATGTGCTTTTATTCTGTTCTGCTGTCAGCTTACCTGAATTATATTAACTATGTCTTATATGCACCATTGGTAGCAACGGTTACAACATGGTAACTCGAATCGATTCAAGGATAGTAATGCCTTGATCTCGCAGCTGTTAGTTTTGTTGTTATGTAACAAAATAAGAAAGTAATTCTTATTTGTATAATCCATTACATTTTTATTCATTAAATAGTCTTAATAAATCCAATTTTACTTTACAAGTTTCATCAGATAAATTCACTCTTGCTGTACAGTCGTGAATCTATCAATAAACTCGTAAACTCCCATGGGATTACCTGTGATAATACTGCATCCAGTCCCCCAGCTTAATTCTTGTACAATAATGCCAAGAATTAAGCTGCATTAAGCCTCATAGAGGACGGGTGTCACCAGATGCCTCTGGCTCATTGTGGCTGGGTTTGTATTACCGTTTCAGCCAAGAAAAAAAGCAATAAAGTAATAAATAAAAAAATAATGTACTACTCACTTGATAAATATAGTACTTACATTCAAGCTGAGATGCAATCTACATATCCTCTTCTGAGTCTTCATGTGAACGGACAATCTCTTCTTTCAGCAACAAATCGAATAAACCAAATTCAAACCAAAATATGTAAACTAAACAAATGCGAAGTAAACTGGAGCCTCGATCTGAATATAACAGGCACCAAAGTATGGAACGTATGGTTTCCTGTTATATTTAGAGAGTGTAGAGCAGGTAGAAGTCACCAAGCAGAACAGGAGCGTTGATCTGAAATAACATGCATCATTACTCATTAGTTATGCTGGATACCTGGTTGCATACCTAGTTAGCTATGCAACCACGCATGCAACATATTATTCAGGCTTTCTGTTATATTTAGAGAGTGCAGAGGAAGCAAAAATCATCAAGCAGAACTGAAGCATCAATCTGGATATAACAGACCTCGAGGTATGCAGGACACATGGTTGCATACCTAGGTAGGTGTGCAACCAAGTATGCTACATAATACTCAATCTTTGTTATATTTAGAGAGCATAGAGGAAGCAAAACTCACCAGGCAGAACTGAAGCGTTGATGTGGATATAACAGGCCTCGAGGTGTGTAGGACATGGGATTGCATACCTTGGTAGGTGTGCAATCACACATGCAACACAGTACTCGAGCTTTCTGTTATATTTAGAGAGCGCAGAGGAAGCAAAACTGAAGCGTTGATGTGAATATAACAGACCTTGAGGTATGTGGGACACGGGATTGCATACCTTGGTAGGTGTGCAATCACATATGCAACATAGTACTCGAGCTTTCTGTTATATTTAGAGAGTTGATGAAAATCTCAGCAGGAAAAATACATTAATGAAGTATGCTGGATAACCATGGAAACTGCATAGTTTAACTGTTAGTTATATCTCACTGTGAATAAAAATGGCATAAGCATCAAAGTGCCATTGTTGAATTCATGTGAAAACATTGCAAGAGTTTGAAAAAGCCTACTACAAAGTATTTTGTTTCATGAAACATGACATGAATGGAAGATATAACTGGCTGCTGCCCTAAGCACATAGAACACAGGAAGAATACTTCCTTGCAGTAATGGAATACCTCTTGTAAGCAACAGTCTATTAGGTATTGTGGAACTTACACAGTGAAATGAATATAATAAATTTAGTAAAAACTAATCATGTTGACAGCATACTTCCAGGGAAAAAAATCAGCACTATACCAAATTATCAGACAAAATTGTGATAAGTTTTACATTGGAAGAACAAAAAATTCATTGGTGAAAGAGTAGAAGAATATAAAATGAGAAACATTAGGCATTTTTAAATAAAAAATTAGCTGTGGAATTGCATGTTTAGGAAAATTATCATAGAAATTTTTAAAAAACAATACTATTAAAATCACTCAACAAACATAAAGATCTGGAACTATGAGAACAAATTTATATTTAAAAATTTGAAAAAGTTTTGATGATTTTTGAAAAAAAATTTCATGAATTACAGTATATCCTTGAAATTTTGTTTTGTTTCTGTAAACGGCCTCAGACAAACTTACTTTATGGACGTGCCTCGTATTTCGTCTTCTGATAGAGCATTAACTTCCGGGTCTTACTCATGATTTAATAACCCCAAAGCCAAATCCATTGCCACACCACTGAGGGTGAAATTCTGGTCTTAACAGTTTTTAATTTAATTTAATTTTTTATTTTATTGCAGGTGCTGAAGTGGTTACCCTCACCGAATGCTGAGACCAGCTTTATAGTGACTCAGACAGCAATACACTTGTTCCATCTTGGATATGAAGATGCAGCTCGTGCCCTTTTAGATGTGTTACCTGTTCCTAAACCTGACTACTCTTCATTTGGAGTGTTCCTTATTCATGAGATGGTGAAGGTTGATAAGGTAAGCAATGTAAATTTTCTTCTTTCTAGTATGGATAGGGGTAGGGAAGGTTAAGGGCCCCACAGCACCTGCAGCTGCGACCCTGAACTCAAGGGGAGCCCCCTTCATCACCCTCTTGCAAAAAAAAAGAACTGGCATAAATCAAGTTAAAATTGCTGAATTTTTTTGTTAAATCTATTATCCTTCAAATGTACTGGTTCAACTGACAGTGACAGTGGCTTCTGCGTAACAAATTTTTTCTAAGCTGAAAATGAAAAAATGATTTGAGAACTACTATGAGTGAGGAGAGGCGATGGGCTTACCACCTGTCCATCTGCCCTCTCTTGGAAGCTAAGCGTAACTAAATTAGTAAAGGTAATGAAACCTCCACTTGGAGGCCCCCTATGCCCCACCACAGGGGTTAAAGGAAAAAAGTCAAGTCACTATGAGTGAGGAGCGACTAAGAGGTTTATCTGTAATATCTGTGCAAAGGCAGAAAGTCCGTTAATTAGACAATGAGAATTTAGTGAAAGTGTTTGCTTCCCAGAAAGTAAGAAAACTTAAGATTCAAGTGAGCATTGAAACCCCCCCGAAGAAGTCAGAAAAGGAAAGCTACTGTATTTTAAGTTTCTGGCAGTTAACGTTCATAAGATAATTAAAATCAGCCTATACTTTGTATTTCAGAACTAAAAACGCAAGAAGCAATAATTATATTAAAATAACATAGTAAATGGGACTTGGATTTCTTCTAATTCAGTCTTCAAATTCTGCATGCTGAAATTGTTTTGCAACTTTGTTTTAGTGAGAATAGGCTAGACTTTTGAGGTTTGTTTTGTTAAAATCGTGTACCAAAAATCCCACGAAACAGATTAAGATGTTTTTTTATATTTTTGCATTATACTTGACAGGGTAAATCTATATCAGTACAGTAAATGTAAACTTGTAAAAATGCCATTGCATTATTAACTGTAATGTAGTAACTGTATCTAAACTATCGCTGGATAATTACATAGTATCTGCATCACATACTAAACTTAAATAGATGAATTTTCCCTTCATGTAATGTTCAGCAGAGAAAATAATCTGTGGTTCATGAATGCATATATATGAATGAATTTATTTGTTCTAAACAACAACTTTACATTAGCCCACAATTCTACTTTAGAAAAGAGTCCGTACCTACCTTGCGGTTTCTGACGGGTCCTTTTCAACACATTACATAACTATAATATATCTCACAACAGTTCGTGTCTCAATTTACACGTTAACGTTTGTTTTTGTAAACATCTGGGACTGCACACTATTCCTGCTGCTGTTAGTTCTAGCTTACTCTACTCTTTATGAACATATTGCATCTGAGGAGGACCCCGTGGTGGGGCTGAAACGTTTTGAGAACTTTTTCGGAGTGATCCATTGCAATAAATGTTTTATTTTCTGTGCTTCATGATTCTTTATGAACTGTCTAGGGTAAATATTCTGCGGTGCACTCACTAACATGTACGATGGAGATGAGTGATTGGATATCATTTATACATTGAATAATATGAAGTCACAACTCCTGTTAAAATTCTTTATATTTTACTAAATTTTATTAAGCTTATACCTACTCTTGATTATTAACTTCTCTTCCTGACCGCTCTTAATTTATCTTTCCTATTTTTAACAACCACTGACACACTGACTTCATTACTAATTATGGCTTCCCTAGCTACGTTTTACCGCTTGAAACTTTGTAGCCTATTTTGGCTTCTAGTGATTATAGGTGCGCTCTCCTCACTGCTCCCACTGTTGATGTCACTTGGTGAGTTCTTGCTCCACGGCCCCCAAGGAATCTGGAAATGTTGCGTCACAGATGATGTGCTTGCTTCTTCGCTCAGCAATGCATATATATATATATATATATATATATATATATACTGACATGGGCCTGTCGCATTTATGCACACATAAATGCCATCGACCTGGGCCGGGATCGAACCCACAACCTTGGGCACAGAAAACCAGTGCAATACTGACTGCGCCACCCAGGCCGACCCCTATCTCCTTTGGGCACCACATACAAGTAAGGCTCGGTTCCCCAATTTGTCTTTGTTAAAGATTGGATCTCCAGAGTGGCCTTATTCCAAATTTCTGCTACATTCTCCATTCATTACATCTAGAAAATATGTTGGTGTTTGTGTATAGGCTTGTTAAGCAGTAGACTGATTTGAGAATGTTCTTTAATTAAATACAGTGTGTACATTAAGCATTGTTTATTTCAGCCAGTGGGGGAGATATTGCTGCTAGCTGACACTTTGATGTCTGATGGTAAGAACCGCTTTGCAGTGCAAAGAGCTGCTGAATCTGCTCTCAACCTTCAGAAAATAGAAACCGCTGTAGAACTTTTCCAGGCCATGAAACATCGTGACCTTCCCCTCAGACCTCACTACTTTTGGCCACTCTTTGTCGCAGCTGCTATAACAGAAGGCGAGAAAGGTATGAAGTTTATTTTGCCTAGGCCTTTTATTTACATGGAACCATCATCAGAGCATTTCACTTGTAGAGTCACATAAGAAGAATAAAACTGAATCACTTTGGGTTCATTATAAATTAAAACCGATTTAAAAATGCTTTTAAATCATCAGTAAAATTCATGTCTTTGTTTATTCTTCTATGTTCACACGATAAACATTTCCATGATATTATGCTTTGTTTCTGTAAACGGCCCCAAGGAAACTTACTTTATGGATGCGCCTTGTGTGTGTGTATGTATATATATATATTATATATTTGGTTTCAATTGTCAAATAGCATACAGACACTGAAAATCAGTGGATGTTAAAGTAATTGTTAACGTTCTTATCTGTAATAATATAATTACTTTTTATGATCATTCGTCCGCTAATATGCTTTCACTAGTATTCTTTGTCAGTAACTTGTGATGGCCGTTGTTGCCATCTTAATCACTATACTGCTAGTTGTGATGTTTTAAAATTATTCCTCAGTAACTAAGAAATGTTAAATAGGTCTTAAAAACTTTTAAAGTAACTTTATTGCAATTAATAAAGGTCTAATCGACAAGATGTTTGAGACTTACGCACTCCTGCTTATCTCAGCAGTTCAACATTTCATATGGTGCGGTGTACGATATTGTGCATTACACATTGAAGTTTCGTAAAGTGCCTAAGGGTGCCTAAGAACCTGACAGACAACCACAAGGACAGTGAATGATGACAAGCTTGGATCACCTATCGTGTTACGCTTTCATTTGTTTGGTCCCACGAAAAATTCCTGGCCGGTAAACGCTTTGTATCAGATACAGAAGTGAAAACAGCAGTCCGCAGATGGGTACATTCCAACCGAACGGACTTTTATAAACAGGGCATTTTGAAACTGTCGTCACGAAGGGAGAATTGTGTTGAGAAACCTGGCGACTATATAGGGTCATTCCAAATCAAATCATCCAGAGAAAACAACATTTTGCACCCCACCCCCTCAGATTTCCTTGAAATTTTTTTTACATCATCTATGGACAAATATAACAACCCGTATTTTTCATTTTGTGCAAATTCACTTAAGTTTTTTTTTTAATGATTTTTTTAAAAAAATGCGTGTTTTTAGACAATTTGTTGCTAGGAGTGCAGGTTGAAAGTGGCACGTTTTGGTAAAAAATTATTTGTAAAGTTGTTACTTAATATTAAGTCATGAAACCCAACTGTTCTTACTTAAAATTTCACCAGGATTCCAAATATGTTATTGAAAATAACATTTGACTAACATAAAACTTTGTTTTTACTCTTCAAAGTTTGTGCTTCTGAACTTTTTTCTTCCGTGCAGTCATATAAGTAAAAGTTCATAACTTTTTTCTGACTGGTGGTATCAGGCTGAAAAAGGTCTCATTTGAAAGAGGATGAAACGTACTACAATAGTATCAAATCATATTCATGGGTATTTGATGTTATCATGTTATAAAAAAAAGAAAAAGTTTTATGGATGAAAATTTCCATTTTAGCATTAACTGTTATCATTGCAAAAGTTAGATTAGTTATATTAATTTTATACAGCAATTAACATATAGATTTTTTCACTCTAATAGACCTGAAAAAAGGAATCACAAATTTTGTTTTGAAATCTAGGGTATTGTTAAGACTTTTTTTAGATGACAGTCAGGTGAAAAGTAGATCTGTAATATGCTAAAACATAATAATATAAGACATATTTTTTGTTTGAATGAAATTTAACTTTTACATGTTGTGAAAGATTTTATTTTATGACTCTTTAAAAACCCAAAAATGAAATGATGTAATAATAAAAATTAGTACAGTAATTAAAATATTTTATTAATCCAACAAATTGGCATCAGATCATTTAAACATGATTGACCACAGGGTCCTGAATAAAATTAGTGCATGCCTCAACAGTTACAATACAAACAAATATAAATAGACACATAACATTAACATAAACAATGATTTTAACTGTTCACTTCTCTTGGAGACACAAGACCATTAAGTATAATATAAATGTCTGTGGAGAATACAAAGGGAGTCCTTTATTACTCCCAACAGGATGGTAGGTTTAGCATTATCATAATAGTAAATCATGTGACTCACAGACAAGAGACCAAACAAAAGAACTTGTCAGTACAGGTCAAGAGGAACATTGGCTTCTCTTACCTCAGTTAGTTTTGAAACTCTGTTGTGACAGTTCATCTTAGCAAAACAACCAAAATTAACAAAAGTAGAATACATCACAGATGGCTGTGCTGCACAGTATAAGAACTTCAAGAGTTTAGTCAACCTCTGTTTTCATGAAGCAGATTTTTTTTCTAAAAGCTTCCTGGACTTTCCATGCTACTAGCCACGGAAAATGTGCTTGTGATGGTATAGGCGGCTCAGTAAAGCGATCTGTGACAAGAGCCAACCTTCAGAGACCATACAAAGACCAAATATGTACACCAGAAGAAATGTTCAAGTTTTGTGATGAACAGTTTTCAAAAATAAAATTTCAATTCATTAATATAGACAGTATAGAAAATTTAGAGCCAAAGTTGAATCAGCGTTTTAGCAAACATAAAACAGTACCTGGTACAAGGTCCTTCCATTTTTTTCAACCGCTATCTAATACCGAAATAGCAGCAAAACGGCTCAGCAAAGATGAAGATTTTTCCCTAAGATATAGCTTTTCTCAAGAACAGGAAGTTCCAAGTCTCCAACCAAATAACTATGTAGGTTGTGTGTATGAAGATAAGTGTTACATTGGACTCATTTTGGAGCTCGACGATGGCAATAAAGATGCCCACATCAATTTTATGCATCCTCATTGGCCATCACAACCTTTTTTTGGCCAGAACACAAAAATACTGGAAGAGAGGATAAGTGCTGGGTCCCTTTTACAGACATAATTTGCTCCATAGATATACCAGAATTAAGTTCTCAAGTCGGACGAATGATGTTCAGTCTTTCAAAAAAAAGTGAAAAAAATATTAATGCTGCCTGGCCAAGGAAAGATTAGGCCAAACACATTGATAAGTCATAAAATTGCATTATCTTTAAGCACACCCAAGCTACCTTTCTTTTTAATCCTACCTAAAAATCTTAAATATTAGGCTATCCTTGATATCAAATTGAATTTATGACTAGTATTTTTAAGCCTAATAGAGTGTACACGCTGTATTAATTGTTGTATAAAATCAATATAACTAATCAACCTTTTGCATTGATAACAGTTTAACGCTAAAATGGAAATTTTCATCTATAATACTTTTTCTTTTTTTATAACATGATAACATCAAATACCCATGAATTTTATTTAATACTATTGTAGTACATTTCATCCTCTTTCAAATGAGACCTTTTTCAGCCTGATACCACCATTCAGAAAAAAGTTATGAACTTTTACTTATATGACTGCACGGAAGAAAAAAGTTCAGAAGCACAAACTTTGAAGAGTAAAAACAAAGTTTTATGTTAGTCAAATGTTATTTTCAATAACATATTTGGAATCCTGGTGAAATTTTAAGTAAGAACAGTTGGGTTTCATGACTTAATATTAAGTAACAACTTTACAAATAATTTTTTACCAAAACGTGCCACTTTCAACCTGCACTCCTAGCAACCAATTGTCTAAAAACACGCAATATTTTTAAAAAATCATTTAAAAAAAAAACTAAAGTGAATTTGCACAAAATTAAAAATACGGGTTGTTATATTTGTCCATAGATGCTGCAAAAAAATTTTCATGAAAATCCGAGGGGGTGGGGTGCACACCCCTGGATGATTTGACTTGGACTGACCCTATAGAAAAATACGCAAAACGTGTCCCTTCATGTGTGCATTTGTTTGTAATTGAATCTGTTAAACTTTTTGGGGAAAAAAAAATTGTGCGTTACCTTTCGATCCACCCTCGTATTTAAATAAAACATGTAGCAGTTGAATAAATATTCATGGCCAAAGCCACGGGCACCTGGTAGTATCGTAAGTTGCCTTTTATAATTATTCATGTGTTAATTATTTGCAGGACAAATCCATTAAATTTACATTGGAAATAGAGAAGAATGGCTACCTCCCGTTCTTAGACCTCAAAATTATCCATAAAGGCAACAAGATAGAGTTTGGTATCCATAGAAAGTCAACACACACAGATAATTACATAAAACAAGATAGTTTCAATCCCATAACTCACCAACATGCAGTGTTCAGTAGTCTAACCTATAGACTAGTAAACACACCGATAACTAAAGAAGAATATGCAGCTGAATACAAGTATATTGTAAATACAGCTCACCACAATGGATTCACCAAAAATCTGGTAGATAGAAAGATTGGCAGACAAAAAAGACAGAAAGATGTCAAAGATGTTAGCACTTTGACCAGTAAAGAAGATGATAGAAAATTTAAAAAATTCACTTACCACCCTTTGGCTAACAATAGTTTTAAGAAAATTTTCAAAGAACAAAACATAATTTTGGCACCACAAAACAAACATAGTATTGGAAATTTACTAAACTCCTCACTAAAAGACAGAATACCTAATTCCAACAAATCAGGAATATATCAAATAGAGTGCAAGGATTGCAACCAGGTTTACATCGGAAAGACTAAAAGAAATTTAAAAATCAGGACAAAAGAGCACTTCAGGAACATAAAGAACCATGAAATAGATAAATCGGCAGTTGCAGCCCATTTTTGGATAAAAAACCATGACTTTAAACCAGAAGCAAAACTGTTAAAATCTGCAAGAGGACATACAGAATTAATCAATTGGGAAAAAATCTTCATCCTCAAACATCAAGACAAAGCCATGAATTTTGAAATCCCCGCCTCCAATGACCTGTTCAATAAATTCATCTTAAAGAAACCAGAGGGCAGTCAAGTAGGCAGCAGTCAAAATGGAATGAATATGGGAGGAATAACTTCCCGAAACTAGTCTCCAAATAGAGGACTCAAGTGAAGTAAGTGTCACAAAAATTGACTCAATTCTTATATTACTATATTCATGTGTTGCTTATTGTAGAGACAGTGTTTTCTTCGTACAGGATAATTAGCGTCTCATATACTGATACCTCTGCTGACTGAAGAGTTGCTGTTTAATTATGCACTCTGCAACTGTGCATTGTTTTAAAACTACACAAATGCAAGTATTGAATTAAGAAAGCATAGAGAAAAATCTGCTCTCTGCATCTTTCATGAGCACTTCCTGCATTATGACCGTTCCTTGTTCTTAGAAAATACCGGTATTAATGCAAGCATCAGAGTTTGTAGACGCAGACCCGTGCTATCATCTTGCATTTGTGTTTAAGTTTGCATTTTCGTTTTTCATTGTGAATAATGCTTCCTTTAAAAGAAATATGATACAGACTTTTATCTCTTCAAGGAACTTGTAGGACGACAGTGGTCAACCAGAGCAAGAAATAGGAATGACTGGAAAGTCTTAAAAAGACATGTGAACAGTGACTGAAACCAGTGCATATGCGACCGAAGTCTTACGAAGACAAGTGTATAGGACCGTAACAAGTGTAAGGACTTAAACTACAATGAAGTGCACAATGACCCAGACTAATGTAAGTGGACAAAGACCAGGAATTGCATAAAAGCCCAAGAGCACAAATATCCCTCATGTGGAATAGCTCACCACATGTAGGTGTATCCGAGCTTACCCTCTTCGAGGAGGCCATTGCCCTTAACGGGACATTTAGGCTAATCATTTCATTTCATTTCATAAGGCTTATATCGTATTTACCTTAATATAAGCCGTCTGAATTTAAGCCACACCTGTCTTTATAGAATTTGAAGTAAAAGAAAAAATTAAATTGCTTTATTTTCATAACATTACCACATTTCTTAGCTTAAGCAGGCCTAAAATAAGAAAAAGAATGTAACACCCCACTTGAATTATGAAATTCTAATTTCATTTCATAAAACACTTCATATGACTATCAATGTTAAATTTCGTGCAATTTTTCTATTTTCCAAATTGCACTTTCAGTTGCCATCATTTTAAAATTACCATTGTTTGCATTTATTTATATCTGAGCAGTCCATAGTACACACATTTTCCATAATACCACTTTCAAAAATGACAAAATATGCAAAACACTTATCATTAAATGGACATTAACATTAACATTACTTGCTTATGCAGTTTTACTCATTTTCTATAATGCTTCAATTAAAATTGTATTTTCGATGTTCACTTGATGTATCGATATTCTTGGAGATTCAAGATAATCAATAGGTGGCATTGCTTGAACCTACCACTGTAGATCAGTTGGCTATATTGTGTGCATTTTTACCATTATTGCATAGAAACACTTATATGT
Source organism: Ectobius pallidus (assembly GCA_964059195.1). NCBI lineage: Eukaryota > Metazoa > Arthropoda > Insecta > Blattodea > Ectobiidae > Ectobius > Ectobius pallidus. Next base: position 145,279,303 of record CAXKWD010000007.1, read on the forward strand.
GAATTTAAGCTGCAGGCATATTTTGTTGGGCTTAATCTAGACAATAAAATGCAGTTTATGTTTGGGTAAATATGGTATTAGATTTTGTGACTTTGATCGTTAATTCTTTCTGTGAGAGGTTTGTGACTCCAAATGAAAAAAATTGGCAAGCTCTGGTGTAGCCGATAAAGGGATAACATTATTTGATTATTTGATCTCTGTGCAGGTGTATTTGACATACTGAAGCAGATGCAGCACTTTGAAGTACCCCCAGACTTTGATACGCTGCAGGATTATGTTCTACCTCACATAGCCCTCACAGATGTGCAGATGGTGGTACGAAAGCTGCAAGACCATGGACTCAGCGTTGGCTCTGTGCTTAGCCCTCTAGTGGCAGTTCTACTGAAAAGTAGCCAGCTCTCATCAGCTATTACGTTGTGTAAGTCATATTAATTATTGTTGTAAAATTCAATTTATGATTGAAAATACTGATGTGAGACACTCGCATAAACATATATTTTGCTTTCTGGTAGATAACATAAGCGAGTGGAGATTTTATACACAGAACTTCACTGAAAAAGTCAGTTTTTTTTAATTTAGTGAAGTTTTATGTATAAAATCTCCACTCACTTATGTTTTCATAATTACTGAATATTACTTCACTATTAAGTACATATTTTAAATCCCTTCTCATATCCCATTTTATAACAATAAGATATTTCATTTTTACAGTTCGATTATTATGATCATTTCAGTTTTGATACAAAAATTCAAACACTAAAAATTAATAATTGGCTTTTACATCTTGATTTCGTTCATAAATGTTTATTAAGTAGATATTTTAATTTTTTTCCTATGTTGTTTTGGCAAGAACAATCAATCATTGAAGCATATCTACTTCAGTAGTCGAATGATTGATAATGAGAAAATATAATATAGTGCCACCTGAGCATTGCTCTAAGGGCCTGTACGACAACCACCTGATATCATATTTACATATTTACCTGGCAGATAGAGAACTTTTCTGGAAGTTGGCCAAGAATTGCATTCTATAATCTTCTGACCAGATCTATCTGGGAGGTCAACTCCCAGCTACGGTAAAAGGAGGATGGAGTGGCTGATAAAAAGCAAATTGTATAGCTCAGCAGGAAAATGAAAATAATTGAAATAAATATTTGCTTTGTTTCAATAAACATACTTTTTTAGAATTTAGTTACTTTTATACTTTTTACTTTTTATAATAAAGAATACTTTTTAGAATAAAATTTTTGTTTTCCCCGATGCACTTTATACTGCGATTACACTATATTATTATTTCCACAGGTGAGGAATACAAAGGTCACTTGCATTCTGATAGATTGGTGCTGCCTCTTGTGGTTGGTTATGTGACTACACGTGATGTTGAGAGTACAGTCAAGTTGCTGCAGCAGATGCGAAGTCGCTGCTTACAAGAAAGTGACTGGGCTGGGCAGTTCCTTCTCAATGTTGTGGCATTCAGGAAGATGCACACTGACCCTCATCAATTCTGTGCACTCATCAAGGTGAGGAATGTTTTTTATTGTGCACCTAAACAAATTTCTGCCTTTTTTGCATGAAGTCTTTGATTACGGTTTTATTTTGGGGGTAAGATATTTAGTTTAAGCCCAATTCCATATGTGTTGAAATGTATTGTGTATAATATATAAAAATTTAAGAATATTTCAGGAAAAAACAAAATTAGAAGGGGAAAAAAATTCCTTTAGGCAGGCCTACAGGCTGAGGTAAATTTCGAAGTGCTTTTCATTTAATTTATTGTCGCTGCGCAGCACTCTTCTTCTTTAACCTTGACAAACCCGCAATAATAACTGCAAAATAGAGGAAAGAGCACTTTTTCAAACATTCAAATCTCACCTTATATGAGAGCTATCAAGACACTAGTTATTGATTTGTAGAGTATTCATCAAGAGCTTTTCAGCGATACCCCACAAGACGTGGTTTCAAAAATTTTGAATTTCCATCCCCCGCACCCCCACCCCTACTCGTACCCCCAAAACCCCCGAATAGTTGGTGTCACTGTGAACTCCATAGGGAGTACTCTAATTTATTCAAAGAAAATTTCCCTCTATACTTCATAGGGGCCGAGATATAAATTTTTCAAAATTTCAACCCCGACCCTCCCCTTGGGCCAATTTTGCTCATTAATGGACTTGTCCGAACTATTGGGCCTAGAAATAATATAATAAAATTTGGTTCAATTATCTTCAAAATTACGGCAGCTAGCGTGTAATCGCAATTTTTTTTATTATTATTATTATTATTATTATTATTATTATTATATGAATGGTCGGTGGTTTCGTACTTAGGGAGGCATGAAACGTAAAGATATGAAAGAATTTTTCGAAAGTCATGACATGACTCTTTTACCTAAAAGAAAATAAATTTGACTGTAGGCCTGTATTTTCAATGCCTTCAGGATTCTAGATCTGTAAGTTTCATCCTGTTTGCATGGGACTGTAAAAGCACGAAAACAAGGACAATTAATGGTGTTGGCAGCATTGTGCAAGAAATACCAATGAAATGACAGATCATAAGTAGCCAGTGGGAGCATTTATAGATAGCCTTTAGGCTGCATAACCACATGGAACAGGTCTCGTAAAAACCAGAGTACCAGCTATAGTAAACCCAAATGCATATTTTATGCCAGAAAATATGGTACATTATGGTACACTTGCACTCAGAAGTGATGTCAGCAAGTACGGTTCCAAATTACCTCTGAACCAAGTGCATTTGTAGGTGCAAGTGGGCATATGGGCATGGATTGAAGTGTGCTTGATGGCAGCCATTTTGAAATTGACTCCACACTTGGTTAGGTTGTTCATATCCTTCAGGTCGTAAGAATTTTGAAATGAAACAAATTTGTCAGTAGATCTCAGCAGAGGATGGAGGTATCCTTTGAAGCATAAATATTCTAATTTGGTAAGATTTTACTTATGATAATTATGTGAAGTTGAACGCCTTAAAGTTTAATGTGTAATATTGGCACTTCACAATTTTTTTCCAATTAAAGTAATCAAAAGTTAAAATTGCTTTTCAAGAAGTGTCCTATGAAATATAACATTTATTGGGGACAAGAACGACATATAACCCTGCTGTAAAGGGAAAATGATAGGTAGGGATGTTAAATAGAATCTCTGGTAGCGGAGGACCAATTATTGCCTAAACAATAATAACAAAGGAGGAGAGCTAGATGGACTAATCGCTGGTTGCTGGGAACAGAGGTCCACAGATGCAAAATGGGAACAAACCTTATTCATGTAATTAACGATGCACATTTATTCACACGATATAACTGGTTAACTGAATGAAATAAATACATATGATCTGAAATATGATTGCATAACTTGTAATAACCAATGTACTGAGATTTGGTGCGAATGTTGTAACACATGGCGATAAATGTTCTGAATTTATGCCAGAGTTGATTCTTATATCAAAACACTCGTAATTCTGTCACAAAGTAATAGAAATGCTGCAGAAGAAGTATTCTTGATACTACATACAATAAAATAGTTGATTCACTGCGAACGCTTGGTTGCACAATGCTCTCGAACTATTACGAGCTTAATAGACGGATCTAGAAAGCTGTGAAGATTGCAAATTGATATAATTATTTGTAGAATAATTATACGAACACGACAATACTTCTAGCTTGAAGTATTGTATACTAATTCGCGATTTAAGAGCAAAGCCACTGCGGCTATTGTCTAAGAAAGGCGCGAAACTGGAGTAGCGATTCACCGAACTGGCTCATGTGAATGCTGGAATCTGACTGACTTGGAATGATGCCGCGTCTATACACGAGGTCACTAAAATTATGCACCTGCCGGATGGATTGCCGGAGAAAAGGCGCTGAAAATGTATTACTCCGCCACAAACTGCTGAATCAGTGCAAATTGATTTAGCGGAGCGTTTGAACAGAAAGACTAACTAGACATGAATAAATATGCTAGCAAAACCTGTAGCTTGCACGAACAACATTTATGCTTGTAAAATACCATAAAATAATGGAACTTCTATACAGTGAAGCAATATATTATGTTAATTTTAGACTTCACTTTTACTTACATTTTTGCAGAACAAAGAGAAGAGGCCAAATTATTGAAGTCGGTAAATGAATATAAAGATCTAGAACCTTGGGAAAAGGTTTATATATAAAAAAGTTTGAAGATAGGTTAATGAATTTTAAAATACCGCAAAAAGGAAAACTTGATCAAGAAGTTCATAAAAACTACACCAGAGGGCACATTATTCTCCAGGCAAGGATTTGACAGTTGACTAGCAGTTGAAAATGTGGGCAAAGCCCATGAAACGTATGTTCTGCAAAAATTTAAGTAAAAGTGAAATCTAATTAACATAATTTATACTTATGTTTAGGAGCCTAGAAATAAACATTTTTCTTTATTAGAAATCAGGGTTGTAGTAATAAATGTTGCTAGATTATGACCCTAAGACCCTGACTGATGTGTGTTACAGGCATTCAAAGAAGCCGGTCTGATCATATCGTCTTTTGTGGCCGACAACATGACAGTGTACTTACAGAGTAAACTGCAGGAAGAGAAGTTGGAAAAGATGAAAAGCGATATTCAAAGCATGGTGAATGCTGATCTAAACATCGCTCCTACTGAGAACTTGACTGTAATGATCCCCCATCCAGTAAGTTAATTTTTTTTATGGTTTCACTATCATGAAATCTCAGTGTCAAATGTGAAAGAAAATAGAGCACCTCAAAAATGTAAAGTTTTATAAAAGTTACATTTTATTTTCAAGTTTAACATTTCCAAGTAAGTAATACCAATAACCTTAATAACGGTATTCTCTTATCCTTACTTCATATTGTAATATAGTGTGTTCCATGCAGGTTTTGGTGTTGCGGCGGCCACAGCTCTAACCTCCTGAGCGATCAGGTGAAATATCTACGCAAACAAAGCCGCTAACGATGTAATGATTCAGGTTCTCATGGTTACAGTTAAAATTACAATGAAAATAACCACGTATCTCATCATAAGAGATGTTGGATGTTGGAAATGTCCTCCTCTTGCATCCACACAACACTGGCACCCTTTTAGGAAATTTTCTTTCATGCGTTTAAGTTCAGCTTCCGAGGTGACTTAATTTCTCTTGTGATATTGCCTTAAGTTCTTCTAAGGTCTGACCTATAGGCTACACTTTATTTTGCAAGTTCCTCCATAAATAGTAGTCACATACTATTACAAGAACTTAAAGACAATATCACAAGATAAATTAACTATATCGGAAGCTGAACTTATGCACGAGAAAAAAACACTAGCTTAGCCCCATGGATGGGATCTGATATCAGATCAGTATCCTTCCCAGCCATTTATTGTTTTCCGGGTGTCTGATATCTGTTACTTTTCTTAGAAATTGTAGACAAGAAAGGTTAATGAAGGGTGGAAAATAGGATAACTGACACTAAAATCATCCCTTATGTGTGCAAAAACATACTGTGAGTTAGATTGTTTCTTCAACATGTACATAGTGTGCAATGAAAACACCATAAGAAGCATACACCATAGTTTTGCCTTAGCTATGTGTTGAATTTGCTTATCTTTCTCCTCTCTCTTCCCACCAGCAACGAGTTTGAAATTTGACACATGGCTGGACTTGAAGCGTGCCATGATTCGTGATGTTAAACCAGTCTGAATAGTAATTTTTCTTATGTGCAGATGTAAAGTATCTATGGTTACTATTCAACGGAAGTCAGTAAGTTCAGTAACAAAATTAGTGCTCTACTTTTTCACATCTCCATTCCATGAATTATCCTGTAGGCCAAGATTACACAGTTTTCTGCATGCAATCTTTCTAATATATAGTAAATTACAACCTCTCAATATAACAGTACAATCTGATATGGCCCTCAAATATTGTTATTCGGAGGTTTGAAGTCTCCTTTTGTCAGTTCTTGCTTCCATGTTAATATTGTTTCACCATTGCTCTGCTTAATTTCAATAACCTGTACTTTACCACTAGAGCAATAACATAGCACAGTAAAACCCCCTTTTTATGTTCCTGCCATTTACATCATTTTCTGCTGGTCCTGTCTGTTATCCTATACCGACAGTACATAGCGTTCCTGCCATTAACGACTTTCAAACAGTTGTATTTCCTGCCATTTACATATTTTCCTCTTGACAGCATTGGTTTTCAATAAAAACTGCTTTCACTTAACTAAATTTTCCACTATGTTGCCAACTCTCTTAGACGCAGTGGCAGTGTCATGATTGGAAGCATCACCACTGTTTTTGTGTTGCTTGAATTTTGATGGTATCAAGTTTTCAATAGAAAATACATTTATTTGCAAGAAAAGTTGAAAATTCTATGTCGTATTGATTCACATGTCAGAACAGATGTTCAGTTGACAAACGAACTCACACTCTCTGTCTCAACCTTGAATACCGTCTAAATCTACTGAATAGTCAGAGCAATTATTTATTCATTTTCATGTGTGATGCTACAAGGAGAATATTATATGTTGTTCTACATATGTTGCACTATATTTCAAATAGATAATGTAGGTGTACATAGATACCTTTATTTATTTTCATGTATTAAATTTTGCAATATATGGCATTTTAGCTTTTACACTTCCTGTAATTGACTCTTTCCTGCCATTTAACACTTATTTGCATCAGTCCATGAAAAGTGTAAAAAGAGGGTTTTACTGTATTTACAAAAATTATAAAATTTAAAAATACTACTCTCTGTTACTTCTTATTCTTAAATTTTGACTGATTTCTGAATATTATTACTACAATAAAACTTTACCTGTTGGGTCTCCTATTCAGTTTAACATTAATATACTGTTACACTTTGAAAAAATAACCAACATATAAGTTCTGCAATCTGAATACTATTATTGAAGTTGTTCCGGAGAGGAATAATGGCAAGATGAGCAGGCGGCAGATAAATCGAGCCAAATCGTCGGTTCATGTTTATTATGGACAAATAACCATACATCCTACCTGAGGTCGGTGCAATCGGCCATAATAATCTTATTTGTAAAGTGAGGTTTGGGGTTTTCCTGGCTTGGCGTGTGAATGAATGTTCTTGGCTGTCAGTGTGAGGTTTGAAGCACTGATGTGTCTCTGGTATTTCTATTAAAAAAACCTTTATTGCATCTATTTTCAGGAATATTGAAGGATAGAGACAGCATGGGTCTTTGAAACATCAGACACAAACGTTAATTCATTTTTTAAAGTGAATGTCATTGTTGAGTGACCTATAAAAATATAATTATTATTATAATAATAATAATAATAATAATAATAATAATAATAATAATAATAATAATAATAGTAATACCATTCCCTTCTATAAAAAGACTTACAAACTACAGAAGATCAAAACATTCGGTCTCCTAGTCAGGGCCGAGGAACAATTCTTACAGTTTTATTACAATTCTTTAAGTCCTTCACTCTAACTCACTACTCAATGAAATTGCTCTAATTGCTCTAAAATCATCAAGTCAGCATTTTAAGAAACCATCTTTGCTGAAGATGCATTCATCTCAACATATTACGTTACAAGAATTCCATTTTTATTTTTTGTTCCAGCGAGAGATGGGATTGGAAGACCTAGAATGCCACCTCGTGGAGCTGAGATCGAAAGATCTGAATAGGCGCGGTGTGCTGCGGAAACTCTTGCAGGAGTACTGCCGCCGTGGAAACTTGGACAGAGCCCTAGAAATTAAACGAGAGTTCATCTCAGCAGGCTATGAGTTCTCCCCTGGGATGCTGGCAATGTTATTCGACACGATGGTCCATGCTGGAAACCTGGAAGAAGCTGAAAACAGTCTGCAGGATCTTAGAAAGTTTGCTCCTGGTTTTGATTTGGATGAGCATAAAGTATTGGACTATGCAACTCTTCTGATCTCTAAAGGAAGATACAGTGGTAAGTGAATTATGTCTTTTAAGCTTGATAAACATGCATTATCTTGGTTGAAATTATATGAATTGACTAAAGACGCTAACTGCTCCACTTATCAAGTTTATTGGCTGAACATGTTTTATGGGTCCTTACCCACAAAAGAAGGGGGGAAAGAAGTTGTGGCACTACATCCCTGAAGAAACTAAGCCTACCACCCAACCGCTGCCTCATCTACCATAGGCAGAAGGCAGGATTGGGAGACATGTGTCAGCATGTGACACCCACAGCCGTTAATGGCAGTTTCCTTGTCCAGAGCCGCTACTTCTATATCAAGTAGCTCCTCAGTTTGTGTTATGAGGTTGAGTGCACATTGTTCCAGACACCCCCTATCTCAGAAAAATCACAGGAGCTACCGGGAATTGAACCCGGCCCTATGGATCCGTAGCCAGCAACGCTAACCATGAGACCAAGCAGGCGGTCCCACAAACTTAAAAAGTTTACAGTGTGAGTTAAATTCCGTGTTACATCAGCTGTTAGACTGGTTCAAAGAAATAAATTGAAGGCTAATGAAGGAAAGACATTAGCAGTACTTTTCCATCATATTCAGAATAAGAATTTAAGCAATAAAACCATCAAACTTGGCAGTAAATCTTTAGAAAGTGTAAATGAAACTAAATTCCTTGTCATACATCTAGATGAAAACTTAAAATGGCATACCGTATATACCCAAATAATACCCGCACCCAAATTTTTCAAAAAGAAGTTTGAAAAAAAAAATCTACAGGCCCATATATAAAGTTATTTTTCCAGTTTTATTCTTAATTAAACAGTTATAATTAACGTTTCATATCATAAAATAATTAAATATGGTAGGCTAAAAAGCACTTGTAAAAATAACTTTCATGGTAACAACCCGCCGAAATCTCGCCGTCTTATACACGCAGCATAATACCTCAACAACAACAACACTCTTCATTCTGCGGGAATCGCCCGCGATGACGTGCGTCCGACTCTGTCCGACCCAAGGTCAAAGTAGTCTGGAAATCGCCGAACTCTACCGAACTTTACCCCGAATTATTGTACTGCACGTGCGCCATGACTGCACTGCTTGTTTGGTGTCTCTATGCAGACCATGTGCATAAGAAAGCATCTTCTTTGTTTCATTTTCCTTTCATTACAGCTTCGTTACTGTTATACTATAAGCCTAGTGTGATGCTACTACAAAGCATCGTACTATAATGAGCCGATATGGTACAAAATTGTCAAAATTCAGATAAGAGGAGTCCAGTATTCAAATAATACCCGCACCCCAGTTTTTCGTTTGCGATTTTTGAAAAAAATATGCGGGTAATATTTGAGTATATACGGTATGTGCATCCATATAATTGTGGAATGCGAATTGTGAATTTTTAGTAATGGTGTAGTAAATTGTAAATTTCTAGTTTCCTTAATTAGTAATTAGATCAATAAAGAATTGAATTGAATCGAATTCAGAATATGTTGACTGCTACTTAAATTTTAACTTCTATGGCTTCCCCAACTTTTTCTTTTCATATGTTGGAATACAAATTCAGTTCAGTTTTTAAGAAATGTTGATTTCCTAAGTTCTTACAGACAAGAATGACCAGTCATGAGCATTCTCTATGAACTTATGAGAAGTTCGATTTCAATAAATATTTCCTACAATAAACAAAAAATACAAGTGGCAGAAAAAATGAATTATGCTGACAATAAAAGTATCTGGATTTTAGTGGACTAATTAATAATAATGGTGAGTGATTTATAAAATTTGCATATATAAATCATATTTTATAAATAACACGGCCAAATTACTAATAACACCGAAATATTCGAATTTTAAAACAAATTTTGCTTAAAAATAAAACTATTTTCACAGATCTCTATCTATAAGAATATAGTTAAGGTATGCAGTTTTGTAAAATTTTGCACTTTTAAAATGATCCCCACCTTTAATGTAACATACACATATCTGATCCACATAGCTACAATACAAGAAGAAATAAAACCTTGCCTTTAATAGAACCAAAATACTTCACCTCTTCTGGCTCTAAACATAGTAATTATTATGGTCCAAGACTCTGACTCCATTATTAGGTCACATCCAGAAATAGTAAATATGAACAGTACAAAATTCGGTAAGTAGCCTATATCAAAAATCTTATTTCATAGGTTATAATTTACTTCACTCTGTAATTAGTAGATATTTAAGGAACCATTTTATTAGTCATACCGCAGGATTTCAATTTTATTCTTCCGACTTTGTATTTTTTAAATTTTTTTTATTTAATTTTTTTTTTATAGGTATACAGGTATAGGTATTAAGTTAGAGTTATATTTTGTTTTATGTGTTTATATTAAGTTGTGTATTAATCTATCTATATAAAAACAAATGTATGTCTGTCTGTCCTTTATGCATTACTACACCATTCATCCGATTGCCATGAAGTTGTTGAATACACTCCCGCGAAGGTTTCTGGCATAGTACATTTTTAATTTTAGCTTTCGTTCGTGAGTTATGAGTGAAAAATGGGAAGAAAATGTGCATTTTTTGCGCTTTTGAAGCATCAGTTTTCAGTAATACATTTCAATTGTCAAATCAATGAACAGGTGGCTTTGTCTACTTTTGTCATACCTTGGTAATAAAAGCATCGCAATCACTTCAATGTTGTAAGCCCACGCTGGTCGATTCACTTGTTTATAATGTCAAGGTTTCGCAGACATCTGAAATTTTCACCCTAGATGGAAGAAGGACAGCCTAATGGACATAGACCTAAATGGGTAAACGATTTGGACAAAACTCACTATGCAGGGGTTTTCTGAGGTTATTTTTTCCATGCTGCGCTTTCTAATCGTGGAATTCACTTCAAAGCCGGATTTATAGCTGTTACATTAATTAGGCCTGTCAATCATTTAGTTTAGACCTATGAATATTTTGCATGCAAAGTGTTAATAAATATAATATTTTAATTATTTTGCTCTTAATTTTTAATCTTTCGATTAATTATCGTGTGCGAAGCCGCAGGGATCTGCCATAAGCTATAAAAAGCTATATCTACAGTATTTTTCATATGAGAAGCCTTTTCCTTCACCGCCAATCACGTGTACGGGCTAAACGACTACCGCTTGCAATAAGAGTCTTCCCTCCGTCTCGCCGTCTCTGATTGGACCGTGTATCTATGCAAGTTGAAGGACATAGGGCTTGTCATCTGCAAAGCACTGTAGTGTTTTCTGAGGGAATAGTTTGAGTGTGATAAGTCGATCTTCCTCATTTCAAATTCTAAATACCTAAAGTCCTTCATAAGTTATTTTTGAATTTACAAAATACAAAACCCGAGCGACACTGAGCCTTTTAAGCTAGTTTTGTAATAAAAATAACTGAAAAGACCCGAACACGAGCACTTGCTCATTCGGGCAATCTTCTGATGTATCTTTGATAATGTATGTAGTAAAAATAAAATGAAAATAAAAAGAAGAAAAAAATTGATGTAAGGGACTTGTGAAATGATTTAAAATACCTACTCAAAGCACAAAAGTACTCTAAGATTAAATTTGTTATAATGAGAAGACACTGTACATTGTGTTTCTTAAAATTGGGATGTTTTGTAGATGGCATGGCACTGCTGGAGAACTATGCTAAAGATCAGAGAGTCACAGGGACGGCAGCTGTCTCGCGTAACTGCTGGAGGCTGCTCACCGCTGTAGCAGAAGTTAAGGATGGCAAGGAAACCAGAGGTGTTCTCACAAAACTCAGTAAACTGGGATACTGTAAAATGAGCAATGCATTGCTTGGACCCGTTATTAGAGCCTATATCAACAGGTATGTAGAAGTTTACAGTTATATAATACTAGCATGTGCCTGCGGCTTTGCCCGCGATAATTATTTCAAAAATTAAAAATCAAGAGCATAATAGTTAAATCATTATATTTATTAACCCTAAATCATGTGGACTACATACCACGATTAGATAGCGTCGCCTGGTAAAAGCGACCTCAGATTCGAGTTCCTTGGTCCAGAATACCCTTGTATAGTGAGTTTCGTCCAAATCGAACAATGTTTGACCATATTTAGGCCTATATTGACTATCCCTCTTCAGTGTAGGTTGAAAATTTCATATGTCTTCGGGCCTTGATATTCTAAACAAATGATTCGTCCAGGATGGACTTACAAAATCAAGCAATGGCCCGCGATTATTATTTCAAAAATTAAAAATTAAGAGCATAATAGTTAAATCATTATATTTATTAACACTTAAATCACATGGACAACATACCATGATTAGATAGCGTCGCCTGGTAAAAGCAACCTCAGATTAGAGTTCCTTGGCCCAGAAAACCCTTGTATAGTGAGTTTCGTCCAAATAAAACAATGTTTGACCATATTTAGGGCTTACAACATTCAAGCAATCGCGAAAGTTTTATTTCCAAGGTATGACAAAAATAGCCAAAGCCAACTATAATTGATTTGACATTGAAATGTATAACTGAAGACTGAAGCTTCAAAAATGCAAAAAATGCACTTTTTTTGCCCGTTTTTCACTCATAACTCACGAACGAAAGCGAAAATTAAAATTCTCGCTTCGAGGTGCATTTTTCAACCCTTCAGTCCACCTGTGTTTAAAAATTCAGATCTCTACGTTCATTAGATTTCGCTGGGCATCACGGACGGACAGACAGACAGAAGGAAAGACACACACTTCCTTTTATTAATATAGATACATTATACAGTGTGTCCACGCTAGAGGGATCGAGAAATAAATGCTCGCCAGTTAAAACGAGATAAGGATATTGCTGCATTCTGCATATGATAGGAAAGGGAAACTCTCCGAGATTGTGCAACACTGTTTTCAGACAGCTCCACGCGCATGTGCATGCGCTTCAAGAGCTTTTGTCTCGAAATGTGGACACCGCAACAGAAAGTTCAGTGCGTGTTATGGCTAGCAGAAGAGAATTCTGTTATTTGGGTGCAACGCCGTGTTCGTCGTACGTGGGATGTGGATCCACCTGGTCATAAAGCGATTCTCCAATGGGACAGAACACTCCAAGAAACAGGTTCTTTACTACTCTCGATCCCTCTAGCGTGGACACCCTGTATAATAGCATTAATTTTCAGGTAAAAGAGAAGTGTTTTTAAAAATACACCAAAAACAAAAAGTGGCCAATACTGAACTTGGTCACATTTTGGCCTCTCCTGTAAAATTTGTTTCCCTACAAATGGTCATTTTATGTAACCACTGGCATAGCATAATTAAGTTAACTTCCTCTTCCTGCATGATTAGTGACGGAGAATGTTTCTTGTGTTCTATTGTAGAAATGATTTGAAGGGAGCAGTGGATGAGTACAAGTTTTGCACCAGGCATCACAAATGTACACCCCTGCAGCACGAATTGATGTGCTGCTTGATAAAACAAGGAGAAGAATGCGCAGATCTGCTGCAAGAGGTGTTGAATGTTACCAGTATGATTCATGGCACCCCCAACACACTTGTGGGTCTAACAATTGCACTGGCAGAAATGGGGCACACCAAGCAGTTGCAACGCTTCCTACTGGTAATATAGATATATAAATACAGTATATTAATGATTAACACCGAAATATTTTACCTGTATGTAGAGGGAACTTAGACAAGCGACTTTTAGTAGGAGGTTTTTGCTCTATGACGTAAAATGTGTGTGCTGTAGGGCATTAAAGTCATTATAATTTGGTGATCATAAATCAATAATTATGCGAAATAGGGTTAAAATGTTCATTAAATTGACTTCATGCCTTCCTAGTAATCCCTAAAAACCTGACTCTTAATCATTCTTCAACAGCTATGTCGTAATTTAGTGTTTCCATAATCTGCAAAATTTACAGACTAATCACATGACTGGTCGCCACTGCATTAGTCCTTTTTGTATTCATAACTACTAACTACAGTGTTAACAACGAAGTTCCTTTGTTTTTCATTTTTTCCTAATGTTAAAAGTCAGTGGCAGCCATGCCCTGGGAGATTTTATGCTGTAACAGGAAAAATTGAATCCATAGAGCAAAAATCTCCAAGTGAAAGTTGCTTGTCTAAGTCCCCTCTACATACAGGTAAAATATTTCGGTGTTATTTATTAACACCCTGTATATAAAATGAGGATATGAGAACATAGGTTTGTTGAGTATAGTCCAATTATTCTTTGAACACCCATGCGGCTTCCGTTTGTTAGGAGGAAAAGTTTGCCAATAGCACAACTCATGCTCTTTATTTTTACCGCACTAATCAACTAGTTACCTCAGCCAATCAAAATACAAGATAATACTTTGTAGAGAGTATAAGGTGGTAAATTGCAATTCATTTTATTAATATTAATAATAATAACAATAATAATAATAATAATAACAATAATAATAATAACAATAATAATAATAATAATAATAATAATAATAATAATAATAATAATAATTTAATACATCTGTAGCTATACATTGTATAGATAGACATTGTCAATATTATTTGCAAGATCTAGTTACAGTAAACAATAACATGTGTGAATTGATTAAACCAAGGGAAGAAATGAGGTTAATGAGAGAATATTGCAACATTGGTTTTGTTTTGGAAAGTGGAAACCAAGAGCGATTTGGTCAGATCAATTACCATAAAGAAACACCGACATAATGGTTTATTCCATTGAAGCCACCTGGGTGTGTAATGAAAAACTCTACTATACACTTTCGTTGGTTTAAGTGCAACTATGCAAGAGTTTCAAAGGGCTGAGGACAGCATAACCTTTGCCGAAATGCTTCTCCAGAAGTAGATAGGCCTACAAAGAAGAAGAATCAACATTTCTTTTACTGTGAAAGAAACTTTTATTACACTTTTATGTTTCTTTAACAGTGTAACTTAATTTTGATTTTACTCCTATATTGATTTTGGCTATAAACAATGTGTATTGTAACATGTTATGTAAGGTATTTGAGCAAAATACAAGATAATACTTTGTAGAGAGTATAAGGTGGTAAATTGCAATTCATTTTATTAATATTAATAATAATAACAATAATAATAATAACAATAATAATAATAACAATAATAATAATAACAATAATAATAATAATAATAATAATAATAATAATAATTTAATACATCTGTAGCTATACATTGTATAGATAGACATTGTCAATATTATTTAGGACAAATGGTTACAGTGACCGCAGTAATCATTTATGTAAAAAATCCTTAAGAAAGAATAAATTGTTTTCTCATACAAATACTGTTTCAGTTTAAGTTTGAAACACCTGAGATTTTCCACATTTAAAATACTGGCTGGTAAACTTGACTAGCAATGTAAACTGGTGATTTAGTATATCTAAAAGTTTGATTTTTAAAATATGTATAATATCTTTACTCCTTGTGTTGTGCTTATGTAATTCTGAATTAAAGATAAACATATCTTTGTTGTTAAAATAAAATAAAGCAGCCTTGCAGTTAACATTCCAGCTACTTTTAAAATATTACTACCCTCTATGGAAATGAACTTCATTAATGATTTAAAATGAATGTTTGAGAACATATTGAATCATACTGTCACAATTTTGTGAAACAGAGTCAGTCTTTATGTAGTTCAATGTATGAATTTAATTATTGGAATTTCCTGTTGTAGGATCAAAGAGGTAGGCTGAGAAATCATCTGTTAGAAGCTCGATATAAGCGACTGGTGAACGAGGACAAGCTGGAAGCACTAGCAAGCTTAGCAGAAGCCAGCAGAGACGTGACTGGACTGGATAGGAGCGCTTTATACATGCACATGCTTCAAATATACAGTAGGTAGCAGCACTGTAGTGCAGTGCACCCGATTTTCAAATTAAAAAGAAGGGAAGTTGTTTCTTTCTCAACAATCTTTGGGTACTGTATATACCTGAATACTACCTGCCCCCAAATAATACCCGCATCCAAATTTTTCAAAAGAAAATTTTTAAGAAATCTATAGGCTCTTACATAAATTATTTTACCAGTTTTATTCTTAATTAAACAGTTATAATTAACATTACTTATCATAAAAGAATTAAATATGGTAGGCTAAAATAACAAGCAGCCAAAATTTTGCAGTCTTTTACGCGTAGCATAACACTTTCAACAACAACAACACTCTCAATTCGTGAATTCAGCTATTCAGCAGGAATCCACACGCAATGACATGCATCCGACCCAAGGTCAAAGTCATGTGGAAATTCACCAAACTTTACTTAATTTTCTCCGAATTAGTGGTTCTGCTTGTACTGCACTGTTTGCTCAGCATCTCTATGTGTATAGCTTTGTTTCTGGTGGACCATGTGCATAAGAAAACGTCTTCTTTGTCTCATTTTCCTTTCATTCCATCTTCGCTAACTATTATACTATACTGTGAGGCTACTACAAAGCATCGTGTTTTATTGAGCTGACATGGCATAAAATGTTAAAATTCAGATGAGAGGAGTCCAGATTTAAATAATACCCACACCCCAGTTTTTCGTAAGTGATTTTTTAAAAAAAATATTTGGGTAGTATTTGAGTATATACAGTATATTGTGTTGCCCTAGATTCTTAGTTTCGAACATAAGGAGCCAATCATTAAAACCAGGTCTATTCAATGAACTGAAGCAGCAGCCATGGCAAATTTCTTGAATATCAGTGATTTCTAGGAGAGCTGCATACCAGGATGATAAAGTGGATATCTTTTTGTTGTAAGGGATACCCTAAAATTGTCTTACAAGATAAGTACAGTAGAACCCCCATTTAACGTTTTTCTGGGGGTACAAAATTTTTTACCTTAAATGGGGGTTTACACTAAATAGGGGTTTTGCTATTTTTAAGACATCAAAGAAGAACTAATGTAAAAAAACTTAATTTAATGGCATTCAAGATGAAAGACAAATACTTGCCATGTTCAGGCTCCCCTTCCACCCTTCAACTGCTATGACCACGGCAGCTTCCCCTATACCTTTCCTTAGCCACCTGCCTGCCAGCAACCTTTCATCTAGCAAGCTGTTGAAGGCCGGCCGGCTGCTGCTCAACGCCAGTAATGCAGCTCACTGTTGTGCTGCATGTTATACTGTGCTATTGATGTTATTGTATTCAATGCAATTGAAATACAATCACCAGAGCCTCTTTAGCTTTACTCAGGACTCGCCACGTAACGGAAGAGGTCGATTTGGGAAGGAGAGGTTATATTAGTCACATCACTTCCCCGTTAGGTCCCTGTTGGCTCAGAAAAGAGCCGTTTTAGGGTGGCCTAGGCCCAACAGGCAATCTTGGAATTATGTTTTTTCCCCTTAGCTTAAAAAGAATATCTAATAGCAAATATAACTTTCTATTTTCTGAAAAAATCTAGAAGAGTTACTGAGTTTGCCACCATGACATGCTTCACTTTTTAGGCTTAGAGTTCTAGCAGGCATTAGGTGGTAAAAGAGTCCAGTTTCATCAACATTATAAATATCTCGCGGATCATAGCCTTCCAGTAGGGATGGTAGAGTGTTTGTCTTCCAGTGCTGCACAGTGTCATCATTAACAACAGCACTCTCCCCACACACGCCCTGCAAGTAACGCCATGCCTCTTATTAAATCGATCCAGCCATCCATTCGAAGCTTTGAAGTCTTCTATGCCAAGTTTTGCCGCAACAAGGGATGCTTTTTCTTTGATGTACGATCCATCTATTGGGAGTCCTTGTGCACGTGCACCATTGAACCACTCCATCAATACTTCTTCCAACTCTTCATGTGGTGAGTGCTTAATGTTTTTCCTCTTCTTAGATGTTGAGCCACATTTTCCTTCCTCGTCTAAAATGTTGGTCTTGTTTTTCAAAATTCCTGCCAAGGTTGATGTAGCCATGCCTAACCGCCTCGCCATTTCAGATACCTTAACCGCTGGATTTTTTCAACTTCGCATATAATACGCACTTTGTCACTGAGAGACAGTGTTTTCCTCTTTGTAGCAATCACTCAAGCTTCAAAATTAACAGTAATGTATAAAATAAGGGGAAAGCTTCGTAAATCACGATAAGATGTACGCTTGGTTACATGGTACACGTGGGAAGCACAAAAGCAAACGGGCCAAGTGTTCTGTACGGGCCACGCGAGTAAGCTACCAAGGTCACGCACCACGCGGTCAGCCGGACGCTACAGAAATCGGCAGTTAGCACAAAGGGGAAAGGGAGGCTTACCCACGTTGCCAGATCTCCGTAAAGCGTGATATATCAAAGATTACATTTTAGCATTTTTCTGAGATTTCCGGGAAAAAAAACTTGATAGCCAAAAATTGTATACGTTAAAAGCGGGTTTTGCAGTAAAAGGAATAACGTTAAATCGAATTTATTATACATTCATTTATATGTGGTAATGTTTGGGGTTTTCAAAATTTAACGTTAAATCCGGGAAAACGTTAAATCGAGGTTGCGTTAAATCGGGGTTTTACTGTATTGCTCATGTGTATTTAAATCTTTGTTATATGTACAACCAGCCAATATGATGTTGACATCTATCGTAAAATACATGAACTAAGCAACATGCTCTGCTGGTCTCTCGCCTCTCGGCTGAGTATTGTACGATAATTCAAGGTAGCAAACATGTCTAGAGATAGTTCCAGCAAGGTTCAAGATCCTTTACCTTTCTTAGTTTCTTTCATTGCTGCTGTGGAAAAGCACCCCATGTTTATGGAATTATCAATTTAAAGAATACAGTATTCTATTTACTCATGTAATGGATGCACCTGCAACTTTTCACATCAAAAATAAAAAATAAAAATTCTCCTAAGTAATAGCCTTATCTCACTTTTAACAAAAAATCTTTTTATTATATCATAAGATTTACGATACATGTATTAAGCAACATGCTCTGTTATTCTCTTTGCTGAGCATCATATAATTATTCAAGGTGACATCATGTCTTGAGATGGTTCCAGCAAGGTTGAAGATTCTTTAACTGTCCTAGTTTTTTCATTAATACTGTGGAAAAACACCCCTGGTAATGGAATTATCTTAAACAATACAGTAAAACTAATGTAACAGTTTTGATGTTTGGCTTGGAAGACTGAATTGTGGCCGAATGAAAAGATTGTATATTTGTATGATGAATATAAATTCATTGAAATTATTATTTTTTTCTGAAGGATATAGTGGAAGAAGTTATAGCTGCATCTCACAACTTTGATTTATCAGTAAACTTCAATTTTAAAATGATTTTTAATGTATAAAAAAAAATACAGTGTACAGTATTTACCCACTCCCAGATTTTTATAACAAGAAACTAGGCTGCATACCTTATGCGAGGAAAATTTTTTCTGAAAGAAGAACGTTTTAAAAGATGGGCCAACTAATGATTGGTAGCATACCCAATTAATATCATTTGTCTCGCAGATATGATGATCAAGAGTTAGCAGTTGCGCAGACAGACAGAAACACTTACGCGCATTACATTCAGGCACTGTAAATTCTCATCCAGTGACTCTGTTACCGTTTGATAACTTTCAGCCTAAAACTCGCTGTATAAGTTGAATATTTCAGTTGGTTCTTATCCACTGTCCAAACACAAGTTTAGTATTAATCAACAATTGTTGAGAATGCTGGTATTTTGTGGGTTAATAAGAACCACGATTATTGTTTCCATGTATTGTTTAAAAACTTTAATTCAAAGATAATCAGGCCATTCGGTCTTAAGACTTTAGATATTAATGAGTCTGTGTTAAAAATTAGATGCGGTTATTATGCAGGGAAATTTTTTATTTTATTTTTTAACACAAAAAGTTGGGGTGCATCTATTATGTGGGAGTGTCCATTACATGAGTAAATATGGTATTGGTATTTATGAAAATTTTAGTGCTTCATAATTTTGGGATGTATTCTTCCTCCCCTTTTGCTTCTCTTTTTTTTTTTGAAAGCTAAATAATGCATGCATATTTTGGTAAGGAACGTATTGTATATTTATGATACAAATTTCTAAACCGTAATTTATCAGAATGAGTGTGGAATTAGAAACAAATTTAAAAACTTATATCATATACTGTTTCTTAACAGTAGCCCTAAATTTGCAGTAAATGAATATTTTAAAATAGAGAGATTATAAATAAGTCTTTGCCAAAATGCTCTTATCATTTTGGTGTGCAGCGAACTTGCCTCATGATAAAAATTGAGCAAAGCAAAGTTCATACGATACAAATTACATCGTCTTGATCTACAGACTGCTTGAAATGACCAGAATTCTGTCTGATAGAAGCCAAGTCTCTTTCGTTTATAATTGGCAACACTGATAGTTCACAATGTTACCATACATATATTTATTTTTACAGAAACAAAGACATGAAAATTAATTCTATTATTAAGAATCATGGGCTTGTTCTGAATAAGTTGTCTTTAATAGTAATTGAGTACATGGATGCAGCAAGAGTGTTTAGTAGTAAAATGCAATGATGAGAAAAAAAAAAGCACACAAAGTTGTGGAAATATAGAAATCCTACCAGAACGAACTAAAAGAACTAAAACTGTATTTATTAACTTAAAAAAAAAAGTTTATTGCTGTAAACTGGCGTCATGTAAATTTAATGATTGAACAATATATATAGGAAGTTTAAAAAAATACAGTTAACACTGTTATTGCATAGAAGGCATACTGTCCACCTTTAATGGTTCGTGGCTTCATACCACTTCTATTTTCACAAATACCAACTGGTGTACAAATACATACAATGTTGTTTACAATGATCTCCACCATCTGCAAACGAGACACAGAATTAATTTTATAGAGCCGATTGTGGAATGTTTGAAGAGTATGATGTACGCATTTATCTTGCACCCAGGTACTCAATTTATCTAAATAATAGTATGCACTTGAGTGGTCTTTATTTAATATTATGTTACATAAAAAAATAAATAAAAAAGGCAAAGTCGCAATATAGGGGTCCCATCTCGCAATGTGCGCAGGTTTCCACGGACGGGTGATGTTTTTTGTTTCTCAGCGAGGCAGGTTGACGAACATGACGCTTCTTGTACATTGCTTATGAACAGTGATATTAATTTAGTAGGACATTCTGAATTCTCCTGAAATTCTAGTTTAGTGGCAGTTAGGTTAGGAACTGTGTTACTAATTAGTGACAGGTTCTGTTAGATTATAAACGGTGATATTAATTTATTAGGGCATTCTAAATTCTGCAGAAGGCGAGGTTTGTTGTGTTGGTGAACCTGTTTCCCAGAATTAAACGTGTTCAACTGGTGTGATGTCACACTTCTAACGTCCAATCACGAGTTTCTTCATATAGAATATGGCAGAATTCAGGCTACTTTTCGCTAGATCACATTTTAAAAGAAAGTGTAACGATTAGAGCGGGTGGGTTGGACCAAATCATTCGTCGAGGCAACATTTCCTCTGCAGAGAACTATCTATAACAAAGTACGTGTGATATTAAGTGTTTTATGAGGAGAAAGTTGGTTTTCAAAGTGCAATGCAACTTTACCAAAAAAAAAAAATTAATATTTTCATATTTCATATTTATTTGACATTTTGACAGGCATTACCTGCATACAGTCATTAAAATACATAAAAACACAGGTTAAAATAAAAAGTAGTACAAATTACCCACTTAAAAATAAAACAGACATACAGACACTAGCTTTACAATGATTAAACAAGCAATATAATGGGTTAAAAAATGATACACTAATTTTTCTAAACTCAATCATCAATTGTTTTTAAAGGATCATGTTTTTTGTAATCTATGTTGTAGAAATCATCGGCTTTATATAAGCACTCAGTTTTCAATATACCTTTCATTTTAGATTTAAATTTTGACAGCGGCAGTAGTCTAATTTCTGATGGAACTGAATTGTAAAGTTTTCTAGAATTATGGAACCAATTTTTTTGTGATTTACTGTAATGTAAAAACTCTGTTCTAATCGAATTATTGTTTCTCGTAAAGTAGTTATGAATATCACTATTGAATTGAAATTTGTCCAGATTAGAGTGAACATGTAATAGTACTGATAAAACATATAAGGACGGAAAAGTTAATAGACCAAGTCTAATGAAGAAGGGTTTACAATGTTGTCTCAAAGTTAATTTGCAAATTATCCTAACTGCTTTTTTTTGTATCTTGAATACTTCAACTGACCTAGAGCTGTTACCCCATACCTCAACTCCATACGACATTATAGAATAAATCTGTGCATAATAAACAGTCACCATAACATCTGCACTTACTGTCCCACTTAACCTACGAAGTACATATAAACCTTTGGATAATTTTTTGCATACGGAATCAATGTGAGCGTACCAGGTCAAACCTATATCAAAATTAATACCTAAGAACTTAACTGCTGATGTGCTTGCATAATCAAGAGACCTGGAACCAAAGTTGAATTTGATGTCATTTATCTTACTCTGATTTAGGGGTAAGTTATACCATGCTTTCACAAAGGAACTATTAATGAGCTCATATTGAAACTTAACTTCTAATTTTGGTGAACAAACATGTATTTTATAGGAAGCTCATATACGAAAAACTAGGCCTGAGCGTTCATTGCACTTACCTCACTGAATTTACAGGTCGTCGAGGGGATTGCGATGGAGCCCTCCAACTGTGGACTTCGATGCAAGAGCTTGATGATCAACCAACACCTGAGTTCCTAGTCATGTTGGCTGCACTGCTGCGCAGTCATAAACGAGACATTCCTTTCTCCGTGCCAGAGGGTGCGAATAATTTCCCACACACGCAGTCTCTCATGTTTTCAAGGTATGTGAGATAGGATTTAATTTAATTTTAATTATCCATGTTAATTGGGAGACAGTGACATGAACGAATAGTGGGATTTTTCCATTGGCCTAATCTGGCCTGTACTGTTACCCAACAACTGTGAATTTTAATATTACAATTTGTTGTATTTAAAAATTGACATTTGATACATATTATAACACTAGGTCAGCCATGGGCAAACCCCTATCCATTGACACGCAACCCGCAAACTTGGTCAACTTACACATAGTTCGAAAAGAACGGGTAGATGGAGACACAAGCAGACAATAAGTGCAGTGGCGGTTGCTCATTCTTAGGGAAACACTAATTTCACTTAATAATGTACAGTACAAGAAACAAATAATACAAAAATTTTGCATTTTTAATTATTCTTTTACGTATGCAATTATTTCATTATACAAAGCTTGCGATCCGTCACCGCTTGCAAAGAGAGTATGACTCATGGATGGGAATAATCCACCACGTACACCGAATGTCTGCAATGCCATCTTGTGTGTTCTGCGGGAAGGTCAAGAACCACAAGTGGTTCGCGAACCAGTAAATGCCCATGTATGCACTAGGTACTTGCAATTTGAATGTTTTATTCTTATCTTTATTCTATTTAAGATATTAAGATATCGTATCAAATAATTTCTGCATTTTAGTATACTTTGTGGTATAAGGTGGAAAAAGTTGTTTTACCATAAGAATCGTAATGTTCAGAATTATTACTATTCTAGCTTCAGGCAGTGTTTTTTAAGGGCTATACATATCATATAATGTGATTTTAACAGGGTTTAAATGCTAATAAATTTGTCTTAAAGCTACTTATGCTCTTGACTTTTCATTAACAATGTCCAGTAAACGGCGCTTAATGTAATCTCAGGTAATGTTATCACTTTTATGAAGTCTCATATGAATTAATAATCATGCATTGAAAAATGCTGTTTATAGTGATCAAAGTTTCACTTTGTTCACATTTTCTATTTTGGGGTTTATTTCCAAGTATTGTAAGTCATTAAAAATTTTGTTTTTAAGGATTTCGTTTCTAACTCAACTATATTGTGTTGTATTGGAAGTAGCAGCACTGTGACCTATTTGAGAGGGTGGCCAACCTGCTAGAGGGGGTGGCATTCCCTAACTTTTTCTTTTAAACAGTAAAAATGTTTCACCCCTCAGTTTAGCTGTTGCTTTTGATTTGTGAAGGTCACATAGATGGTTAGTGGTTAGTGTAAAATGAAAAGACTTGAACATACAGGCGTTAGATGTTTTGTATGTGGTGTTCATCACAGGTCAGTAAACTTGCAAAAAGCACTATGAGTATGATATTGGTTGATGGAATCAAAGGGAAAACAGAAACAATAACAAACTTTTTACTGATTGCGAAAATTGTTTTTTTGCAGGCTATTATGAGTGGTTGAATGAACCACAGTTACGTATTATCTTGTATTTTTAATAAATAGCGTTTAATTGTTTTTGTAGTATATTATCTGATTTATGAATAAATATCTTTCAGTTCATTATTTCGGCTACTGTTATCAATCGGTTAATATTATCAGATTAGCTGTGTCCCGAAGTGATCACAATAAGCGGCGTGCACTGTATATCAAAATTTTAATCCTTTGCGAGAGGTATATGGGTAATTTAACCGAGTGCAAGACTTATAATTTTCTACACAATGTGATGAAATAAAGTTTGGGAAACTTGAAATTAAGTGCAGGAAATTCACTAATCTCGCTCCCTGTTATATTATTTGTATCCTGCTTGAAAAGGGTTAATCCACAAACCAGATAATCCACTCATGGATAATTGGGAGTTTGCTGTATTAGCTTAAAATGTCAATACTTAATTTGAGTGAATATTAAATTTTAATAGATTCTGCCTGTTTGTGTGCTCCCTTTTAAGATTTTTAGTGCCTTTTTGCCTACCTAATTTGAATTTTTTTTTTTGTAGTGAAAACATCCAGTCTTTAGTTATTACTGTGTGATTTGTATTTTTCAGAATTACCTTTCCTCGACAGCCAATTGCAAGTTCAGGTTGGGTAGGATTTGGAAGGACGTAGCAGCAAGGTTGTGTGTCATACATGTGTATAAAGTGAAGTGAAAAGTGAGGAAATTGGTCGTAGTGAGAGATGTGTTATACCTGGTACTATACTTCCAGCTCCGAATACTTGGAAGGCAGAAACTGTCTGCACTTCTGGATCTTGCCTCAATAATGAACAGTGTGATGCCTCCAGTTTGGTGAGTTGTAATCTATATTGTTTGTTGGAGGCCCAGAAGTTCTGTTAGTTATAAAATCTGAAAATATCTTAAATGAGTTGAACCTGTTTTATTAGATTTTTATAAAATAATATTTGATAATATAACATCCATTAGAATCTCTTTATCGTGCATTCCACAAGTGAAGGGACACACAGAGTTAGGAAATTCAAAACAAATAGTCTATTTTTTATTTAAATCCTTGATTTATTCCTTGAGTCCAAAGTTTCATTTGGTAAATAAGAATAACGTGCAATTTTAATAAATCATCACCATTCCTGTCTGCAATGTGGAAAAATGATGTGATGGACGGGACAAATATTGAGCCTTAAGTGTTGGAGAGTATAGAACATGAAATATTTCTGTGAGTTATGTATGTGTATAAAACCAAATGTAACTTACACATGAAATTAATAAGAATTGCACACAGCACTTTTTGATGTAGGATCATTAACAAATTTAAGATTCTTAAAAAATAAATGATATGAGACGGACGGGAAACCAAAAAATTCTGAAAAATTGCATTTTTTTGAAGAGACATATTTGGACAGACATTTCTTTTCTCTTTATATTCATTTTTAAATTCTGGCTGCTAGTTCCTTATCACAGCCCTTGTTATAAGAAGCTTCATTTTGCCATGCCCCTTAGCCATCTATCAAATTTCAGTATATTTATTCTTCCTTCTCTGCTAGAAGTTCCCATATTGCCTATTAGTCGTCACTAATACACTAGTAAGTAAGTGGAGTCATGCTGTTGTAAGAATGAACTGTTTGAACTTCATATTTTCATGTTTATCCCAACACGTGCTTTCCATGCGTTTCGAACAAGTTTTGTTTTTTTCTCAGTTTCCCGAAATCACTTGGTATTAATTGTTTTAAACATCACAGTTCTTCTATAAATTAATGTATTAAGGTGATTTTGGTATAATTTTGATGCTTGAAATGTTCTTTAGTGCTTGATGTGGAGAAATTTTTTAAACATGAATATTCTACTGTGCTCTACATTTTTGTTTATAACGATGTGAACAAAAAAAAAAAAATTAAGTATCCAAGTAATGCAACTTTGAAAATGAAATATCCTTGTATTGTAAAGTATGGATGGGATTTGAGTGGGGGATTCAAAATACGCACTTAAAACTTAAAAGTATGCTAAACTGAGGTCCATTGTATCAAGATTAAACTGTATAGGCACACTGAAGAGTACAATTTCATTAACGGTGAAAGTATTGTTACCTGGTAGGAATTTAAGTTAGCTAAAATTTTCAAAATTCATAACATTAAATAGAGTCAGTCGCAGATCATGGCAACCTTGGCTACATACCAAGCTGGACTAGCATTTCATGAAATACTTCTTTGACAGTGACTGTGAAGACCAGCACTACGTAAGTACCTATTAATTTCTTATGTGTTTTGTATGTATCTTGTATGATTGTATAGACTGGCATTTCTCAAACTAGAGAAGGGGTTTCCAACCCCAAAGGGAGGCTGTGATATTTTTTGAGGTAAGGTATATGCACGTTAAAAGCATTTTATTATGCTTAACTGTTAAATTTATTTTAAAACTAGTCCAAAATCTCTTTCTTTTAATGTGGTGGATGAGGTCATTTTACATTTAGCACTTTGTCGATGTGTAGTTCCACGTTAAAAAAACACAAATCAGAAGGATTGCAATGTATTAACTTTATTACCTATTTATTATGTTTTGAGGGGTCATGTACCAAAATAAGTTTGAGAAATGCTAATATACGGTAGTTTGTATCTACACATGTGTATGTATACCCTATGTAATCAAAGCCTACACTTTTAATAGGCTATATATACATATATAAAATACACAGATTGTATGTCCCTTCAAGATTATTGCTTTTTGCACAGCTATTTCTGGGCCTCTTCCTTTTATTGGTAGCAGGTGAAGGGGTAGTTTATATACAGTGGTTCTTTGATATTTGTGATATATTTTTGTTACTTCTTTCTCGTTTCTCTCTGATATGATTAAGGCCTTAGCAATCTCTTCCACTAATCAGAATCGGATACTCAAAAACATATTAAATATAAGCAATAAGCTAATTTTAAAAAGTTGACTGGTAATTATTGCAAAAGACCGCATGTTTTTGGTAGTACATTGATAAGCATATCATTTTGCAAAGTAAGTTCCCATATTTAGGGTGGGTTGCAAGAAAACAGTACAGTAAATAACTTTTATGACTGGGGTGGACTTGAACACACGACATTTGCATTACTACACCATAGCTTTAGTCCCTTAGACCACAAGTGCTAGTTGAAAGAAACGACTTCAAATGAGACTCTCGTGCGATTGCTTCGTTTAACAAGGCATAATAAGTTTACTTTGCAGAAAATATGATAAAAATTATGTGTAATTTCAATTAAAGTAAATATATTTATTAATTATTTTTATTTATTTATTTATTTGATATGTATATTACATATATAACCCCAAAGAACAAAGCTCATGTGAGGGGTGACATGCATACATCTGTTCAAAGGAAAAAATTATAATACATACTACAATTTTCTTAATGTTTAACAAATTCGCTAAGTGACAATCATACTACAAACCACACAAAAAATTCAATCAATCAAGTTTAATTAATTAATGTTATTATTAGGGACCGGATTCTTAGGTTTTTACCTTTTTTTTCCTTACTTCCAAAACAAAAAGCGCTCATACACTTTTTTGAATCATGTCCATAGGATTCACCCACATTAATTCTGTGGTACCTAAAAATACCTAAATGGGGTATAAAAACCTAAATATACCTGAACGGAATATAAAACCTAAAATACATAATTTAGGCTACTTTTTTGTATTTTTTGTTTGTCAGTTGAGAAATCTATATTTTGTGGAGAGACAAAACTTTGTCGGGTTGAAATTAATACCACCAGCGTTTCGTTCAACCCATTATCGTCTAGGATGGACAGTAACAAGAGACGAAGTGTAAGAGTACCGACGTATTCCTTTTAAAATATTCGTACGAACAACCATTGTTGCCGTGTTGAAAAAGGATATAGATTTCTGTTTTAAAGCGGTTGTTTGTCTTTAGTACTGCCCTGTTATTCATACTGAGTGGTCACACTGTGAGTTTTAAGAAGACCTGGTAATTATGTCGAAACAAATGAAATCGAGTTTATTACGGCAGTGGATTGGCGACGACCTGAATTTCTTCTTCTTCTTCTTCTGAGGTTATTTTATGACGTTGCACCTCGCGGGTTTCTACGTCTGTTCTGTCGTTTTCCAAGTTGCTCCTGCTGTATGTGACAGACGTTGAGAATCTTGAAAGATACACTGTTGCACTGCGTACGTTAGCTGCCAAATAAGAAAAGGGGTAGGCACTGCGTTACTTTACACTGTGTATATATATGGGTTAGGTTATATAAGAATATACTAATAGTTATCAATCAATTCCTTAACTTCTTTCATAAACTACGGGGAAGTATACTCTGGGCATAGATACCATAAAATTCAGTGCACAAGAAAATAAATTTAAATAATTATAAACAGCAAGAATCTTACTAAAAATCTGATCTAATAGTATAATATTTCAAATCTGCTACCTATAAGCTCTGGAAGCGCACAATACTGGGTTAGGAACCCGGAGGAGTAGATCGAACCAACAATGCCAGGTGAGGTAGGATACCAAAATAAGAAAAAAATGTAGGCACAATTGTAATAAGAGTAACAATTATATATTTTCACCAAAGAATGAATGAAAACTATATATACAAATCTGTCAATAATTGTAATTAATAATTTAATAAGATAATGTCCTACAAGATAATTAATTGTTTTAAGAAGGACAAGAAGAATTTTGGTACTGCAATTAATAATTGCTATGCAGACAGCACCTAACCAAGATCAAATACAATAATGTCTAAATCTGGCAAAAGCAAAAATGGTAATCAAAATAGACATGAATCAGAATTAACAAATGCCCCGAACCTGACGTAGGATACAGCCTAAATACCCAACCTACTACAAAATAATGTGAATAGGACATGAATAGCAGAACTACGATAATAAGAAAATCCCTATATATATATAACTACCGCAAAATGCAGAGGAAAACTAGTAATAAATTTTCCCCAAGGAAAAAGATATAATGACCAAAATTGTATTTAGAATTAATTTATGTAATATGAACAATATAGCCCAAATAATCTCTTAGAGAGAAAGCAGGAAATATCAAATAGCAAACGATAATAAGCACGCACTGGGTTACTGTACTCATCAGATGGCAAACGTATTATAAATAGTACCACGAACAGCAATTAAGAATGCAAGGCAAGGTACATGACTCACCCACATATTCAAAGAACGACATTAATAGGGCCGCAGAATACCATAATCTGATATTTAAACCTTTAAGGTAGTTACTATCTCAGAAAACTGTAATAAATTTTAATATCAATGTCAAGGAATTTACCCCCAGTAAATTGAAACATTAAGAAAAGGAGCATAACTAACCACAATAATTTCTATCCGCAGACTTTAACCAGAAATTTAACTACATCGGGAATTAATGATGGCATATAATGCAGACAGGAATGTGAATATTAACGCATAGAATAGACTCCCTAAAACATCGCGATACTGAATAAATCACAGAGGCAACGCATGACCAAATAATAGAAACCCAGTAATGTGGAACATTGACCTAACTACCACGCATAATAACAGACCTTGGCACGCGCCCAGACTGGAATATTAACCTTAACATAGCCACGCTAACAGTACAGGCATAAGCGAATAACTATTATAAGAAGGCACACCATATTCTGTCAAGTTTATTCCTGAAGGTAATATACTTCGGAAATATACAGTGATATTTAATTAAGTTTCTATGACAATCTGACTGGGTGAACTCCCACAATTACAACGCGCGAGCATCTCTGGATTCTGGAAATACTGTCTAATATGGCTAGCTCGGTGCTGAAGGCACTTATACCCAGACGGGGCTTAAGAATTTTTATGAAGTAATTTCATATTTCTCACTCACCAACCAAACGAAGAAACCTGTGCTACTAGGACAACCTTTCAACCATTCTCAAGAGCAGCTGGGTGACACACTGAGGTCGGCAAGCCGCGGAACCGCCCAGCTAAACAAAGCCACGAACCTACGCGCATGCGCGAACAAAATGAGCATCGGCTCACGGGAAATTCATAAAGAAGCGAACAAAAGATCTGTTTACTTTTTAAAACGCTTCACTGTGATATACTGTAACCAGGAAATGTGAGGCAATCTTATTTTCACTGCTTCTTTTGATTGTTTACGCTTTCTTTCTTCAATTGTGTAATATTGTCCTAAAGCAAGTTTACACAAATTTAAGTCAATTTATTTAAGTTAAACTTTACAATTATTATGTATTATGAATTATGTATGTAGCACATTCAAATTCATTAAACCAATTCTACCCGAAAACTATATTTTGGACAAAAAACCTAAAAAAACCTATTTCCCTAATGGAAAACCTAAAACAGTGTTTTTAAAAACCTAAAAATCCGGTCCCTAGTTATTATTTTAATGATGTCTTTAAAACTTTTCTTAAGGAAAAGAAACAATCCACAGCAAGTGAAGTTTGTAAACATGCACTACTGATACAGTTGCCATTATCTTTGCTTTCTTTGCGCAGAATCATTGAAAATGAGTAAATAACTGAGCTCATTAGCAGTAAAATAACAGAACTTTTGAGGCTACAGAACTATTGTAGAACGTATGCAAGACCTTTAGCTGACTCATCCAGTATTTCAGCCACAATATTAGATGCGTCCACTAAAGCCTTATTTTGCGTACTTGATACATAAATAGCTAATTCCATCACCAGTTAATGAACGATTGACTTTAGCGAATCAATAACAATGTTGGAATTTTGGTAAGATACATAACAAAGCCGTAGTTATCATAGAATTTCTAACTTTATTATGGACCATCGGCATCTAAAACCAAGCATGTGAACATAACATGTTCAGAATAAAAAGGCAGCAGAGCGTAAATAAAATACTGAGAATCCTATGTCACTAGTTTCTATTTATATTCAAATGCAAACTATTTTGTCAGAAAATAAGCAAACAGATCTCGATTAATTGTCGGCTACAGTGGTGTATAGGTAGCATGCCCACCTCTAGATCTGAAGGTCACGGGTTCAAACCTGGCAGCAGTCGATGGATTTTTCAGGACGTAAAAATCCTGGGCACAGAATCCTCAGGACATGGAGGGACTTTAAGCTGGGGGAAGGGGCCATGTCATATATTATGGCATACTAAAGAACACTAAATTAGAGACTCTGGACTAAATTCCTTGGTCCAAGTATTCCCTTAGTTTCCTGTGAGAGTTTTGAGGCAATGGGCTTACCACCTGTGACCCTCTGCTTTCTCTTGAGAAATAAGCATAACCGAATTAGTGTAGGTACTGAAATCTCCACTTGGAGGTCTGTGCCCTCAACCAGTGGAGCTACAAGGATGTACAAATACAAAACTCAACAATGAACCAATAAAAGTGTTTTTTGCAATCCATTCTTAACCTATTAAATGTTTTAAGTACAGTAGAGTCCCGCTATTCCGAACTAAGTCGGAACGGTGTTCCGACTGAACACCGTTCGGTTTAGCATGAATTCGGAATAGGCGGATTTCATGAATAATATCAACATATTGACTTTTTCAGGCGTAAATTAAGTGCGGGGAATTGTATTAAATGGAGCTGACATGTGCTGTAAGTAACCAGCTTTCATTCCAATTTGGTTTCAGGCGTTTTCATCAAGCTTAGGATTTAGGCATGTCTCTATTTAACTTGTTTGTATAACAATAAATGTACGTTTTTTCCCGAATGTCTTTTTAATTTCACCTGTTTTAAGGTACAAAATCGGTATTTTTTTTAACTCTGTTCGGAATAGCGGGGTTCGGAATAGTGGGACTCTACTGTACTTCTATCAGGAGAAATAAATTAACGTACATATCGTGAAATTCATGAATTTAGTGAAATAATGTGTAGGCTAAATAACCATGACATAGTCCATCCCATCACGTGAAAATATTTAAAAAACATGATAAGGTATTAGCAATGGAGGGAAAGTTCATGAGGAGAGTTAGAATAGTGATAGAAGGGAAAAATATAGAACAAGTGAGAACTTTTAAATACATGGGGTGTAACACAACTAATTATCAAGTTAATCTGGATTTAGAAGAAAATTTACAGAAGTACAACAGGACAAATGGAATAATAAGAAAACACTTTGGAAGAAATATGTCAAAGGATGTACAGATTAGATTCCATAATGTCTTATCAAAGCCGGCAATGTTATATGGCAGTGAGACATGGACCTTAAGAGCCCAGGATCGGAAGCGAATAGAAGCGGCACAAATGAGATTCCTCAGGTCAGTTGAAAAGATAACTTTAAGAGACAGAAAGAAAAGTAGCGAAATAAGGGAGAAATTGAACATAAGGAACATTACTGATGAAATTAAGGAATATCAGAAAGACTGGCAACAACATGTAGAGAGAATGTCCCTAGACAGACTACCACGGCAAGCTTACTTTTATCAACCTGCTGGGAAACGTGACCTAGGTCGACCAAGAAGAAGATGGAAGGATGCCATTAGCCTCGGAACGGGACAGCAATGACCCATCCTTGTAAGGAAGAAGAAGAAGAAGAAGAAGAAGATATTCTGAGTTCGAATGACGATTTGAAACTTGATTAATAATGCCATGTTAACTTTAGCACGTAGTTTTTTCCTGCTATCTCCGCTGAAAGTTATCAATACTTGTATCATTTATGGCAGGGAGATTGCCCAGTCCCTGTGTTTTTATAATTATGGCTGTGAAAATTGGATCCTTAATAGATCATTTAAAAAGAGA
This sequence comes from Ectobius pallidus, assembly GCA_964059195.1. Lineage (NCBI taxonomy): Eukaryota > Metazoa > Arthropoda > Insecta > Blattodea > Ectobiidae > Ectobius > Ectobius pallidus. The sequence goes on from CAXKWD010000007.1 coordinate 145,312,071, forward strand.
TCCGAAACATCCGAGATGCAATTTCTTAGACATTTCAGGATATACATTAAAAGACCATGTACCCAACATCCAAATATGGAAAGAATTAACACATTTAAATTAAAGGATAAAATATATAATATCAAATGCATTGATTTCGACACATAGAAAGGATGAATGATGATAGAATTACAAAACAAGCATTCAAATACAAACCAAAAGGCCGGTGTTCAATAGTGGAACCGAGAGCCCAATGTGTCGGAAAGTGCTATATTGCCTAACCTTTAAGAAAAAGAAAAAGAAGAAGAGGAAGGTTCTTATTAATCTCTTCACTGCTTCTGATGTGTATAAGTTCAGCAGCATAATGATTTACTTAAAAGTGTGGATTTTTATCCACATGTTAGAATTGCCATTCATAGAACCATTTAATTCGTTAACATTTTTCTAATTGTTTTCAAATTTAAAGCTCGCTCACTTCATGATTGCCTAGATAAATATCTAAAATTCAGCTCTGAAAGGGTTAAAGAATTAAAGGGTGAGGGAAAGTGAGAAATATCATGAAAGCTTTGGAACGACTTATAGTGGATTACAGTGAATTTCATACGAAATTTCAGCAAGCAGTGTGGTTACCAACTTCAGTATCCTTATGTATAATTCATTATTTAAAATGTCTCAATACCTTTTAGCTTTCTTTCTAAAAAAAGTATGTTGGAGAAATATGTTAATCATCCCCAAGGGGTGAAGAGTCCTGGGGGACCCCCTCCCCCCCCAAAAAAAAATGATGGCTCACCTTCGATTTGACAAAATTTGATGAAAGATTTAGAGAATTAAATTTTAAAAAGAACTAAACATGAACTTTATTGGTAGGGGCCGTATTTTTGGGTAATAACGATAAGTGCGAAATTTTATAAAACAACCTCCCTTAGCTATATTTAGCTTTAGTATGGTTAAAATACCAATATGAACCAAATTGAATGCACGAAATATCGCAAAATTTACTCGATTCCACGAAATATGCCCCTTCTTTCCGTAAAGTGAGAAAATGTGCCTTATAAATCACAATATTGTGTTTTGGTGTACTGTATTTTTTATTTCTTAGCAGCATGCTTTTTTTTCTGCTGTTTCTGTGGCTGTCGAAGATTTACCGATATATCGATATTTGTGATAAATTACAAAGATTGCAGAATTTACGCAAAGATTGTCTGTGACCTGGTTTGTATTGTTGAGTACACTCCTTTCTTGCTATGTCTTTGCCAAGTTAGCGATGCCTATGATCGATTACAGCAGAAAGATTGTAGAATTTTGTTACTTGTATTCAACAGATTTCGCCTTTTATCCACACTAGTATGGTTGGCACTTCTGTTTGCAAATGGCTATCTGATGGTGTTTAGTAGAAATTACGATAACATTTCTCATCATTATATTTGAACATTAATTCTAAGCATGCCTAAATTGTTACTTCAGTTCATACAAGGGCAGAAGATTATGGAAATGGAGGGGGGTGTTAGTTCATGTAGGTAAATAAAGAACCAAAGTTTGTCATTGCGCAATGTTCCCAATGTAGTATAAGTAATTTATTTCACGAAATACCCACCGAAATAGAAGGAAGTTAACATTGGAATCAGTCATTTTATTTCACTAATAAATCAGGGCCCTATTTATCGGTAATTTCTTGTTTATAAAACATGTGTGATATGTGTACTTAAAAAAAGTTACTCTATATATATTGCGTTGATATTTTGGAATGAGGAAAGGCTGGCACTGGCATCGAGTTACAGTGATGCTTTTAAATGTTTGAGGAGGGGGAATAGTTTCTGAGGAAAAGATTTAATCGAAGCAATCCCAGAGATCATGGAATTAACTATTGGTGGTAGGGGTGCAATAACAAAGTTAGTTTTACATTTTACAAAACTTTTCTCATTGCCGATAGATTTGAATCTTGAAGTAGTATTATTGCCACTTAAGGATTCTACATAAATTTTGAGGAACCGCCTATATAATGACATGAATTAAGCTAAAAGTTTTCGTAAGACTTGAGGTTTTCTCGGTGCTCATTATGAGGAAGGCCGCAGGGATGTCAGTGTATCCATTGACTTGGCTTATAGCCCATAAAACCATTATTAATAAGTTTTTTTTTTTTTTTACTGGAGTTATGATTTACTTGTCCTCAATTATTAACTGAAAATTTATGTAATTTTGTATAGGAAAAAACTGCACTAATATTCTTTGTCTTAAAAGGCAACCTGCGCTGGCCGGAAAAACCATCAAGTAGTAAAATGTATTTTTTTTTTTTTTTAATTGCTTATCCGACAAATTATTTGATTATAATTTCAGGTACACAAATTTGATTATGTGTTTTGCACTCGTGGAGGGTTACCAGACGTCCTCTTTTTCGAGGACATGCTCTCATTTTTTGTGTGTTTGTCCTCGGTTCATGAACAAATTATTAGTTTTCCAAAATGTACCTTTCTGTAATTTTTTAAAAATTAATATTGTCTGTCATCTTTGCAAAATTTTGTTGTTTTGCACTATGTCGGATAGTTATAAACATAAATCAGGCAGTGAAAACAGAAAGGGAGAAAAAAATATGTGCATAGTTCTTATTTTCGATGAAACATGAATAGCAATAGGTCTACAAAAACAAAAAAAAAAACAAAAAAGACATGGAAGAAAAAACTCGAAATATTAGATGAATGGAAACTATTTATGGTTGCACCTGTAATAAGTTAATAGCCGTTTAAGCTATATCAGTTCTAAAATTAGCTATTTTGACATTTTTAACATGGAAAAGGGCCCCTCTTGTATTTCGTACTTGGGCCCAGAATTAAATGTGAATGGTCTGGTGTTTATAATTCTGTGTCGCTTGCCTATGCCTACATCTCATGCTTCGCCACCGGTTTGTCGCTTTTATGTCCTCCGTCCGCTTGGCATGAATATACCCTACAATGACCTTGGCTTGTTGGTCATTGTTCGTGCGGGATATGATGTGCCGTGGGAATCCCCTTCCCCGCCCGTAGTACGTCATTTTTGTTGATGCATCAGAACAGTGTTACCAAGCGTATGATTTTTAACTGGAAGAGAGAGAATAAGGGCCGTCAACCTGGCAGCGTACCCATACCCAGCTGGCAGACCCCTTGGAGTCTTCTTGCATACGGTAACTATAATATAAAAGCCTGCCAGCATAGGTTCAGGGTTTTAACTAGTTTCGAAAATTGGTACGACTGTTCTACATTTCTGATCTGGCAACCCTGGGTCTGCTTCCAGTGCAGTGTTGCCATACGTACGACTATAGTCGTACACATACGACTATTTCATAGATTTGTACGACGTACGACGCAACCATGTGTCGTATGCCTATTCATACGACTATTTTTAATGTTAGCATTTTATACTGCCATTTTCTGTTTATTTCTTAGCCATCTATTGCATAATTTTCAATTTGGATAAATATGAAGTTTTTGTTTTTTCGTAGTTTATTTTGTATAGGCTAAGTGAATGGCAGAATATTATAATAGCCATTGTCAAATAAAACTTAGTCCATTTATTTATTACAGGCTTTCACGGCCCGGTGCCGCACCTCGCTTAAGTTGCATTGCATTGTTGTTGCTACTCCTCTCATTATTCTTCTCCAAATATTATATATTTCAGCCGCACGTGTGCAAAACGAAGCAATCCAAATCTCTAAAGAAATTATACCGATAAAGAGCAGCTGGTCTTATTGTTTTTGTTTTATTTTGACCAAACATATTAATCATAATTATGAGTGTTAATATTAATAGTATATTTTGACACGTGCATATCAAAAGTGGCTGTATACTTTTCTTTAAATAATATTTGGAAATCTTACTTTCTTATGGTTTGTAATGTATTAATATTTTATTACTATTTTATTTCTTCCTGCAACATCTGCAGGTACCGATGACAAAGAGTACCAACAGCAATGGGTATGTGTATAGTTACGAGAGACCAGTTAGCTGAGTAGGAGCGGTGAACAACAATGTCATGCGTGAGTGGAGCAGTAGCACGTTTAGTTTAGTTTAGTTTAGTTTATTAGCATCCCATTGATCATTTGGTTACAATTTCCATTGTTACATGATATAGGACTTGTCAATAATTAAATCTAGTCTATTCTACAATAATTCTACTGAGTTTACTAACATTTAAGTTGCAAATTTTATCTTATAGCTATATGACTTATCTTATGGCTTAACTTATTTTAGTACTACACAAATTATCTTATCTTAATCCTATACAGATTGTCTTATTGCTAAATAATGACGCTACTCAACTATGTTACTCATCAGTGTATTCTTTTATAGTATAGTATGCTTTCTCTAATAGGAATTGCTTGAGCTTGTTTTTATAGAACTTACAAAAGCAAATTTTAACCATCATATTTTATAGAAAAAATGTCAGTACAGAGTACCTCACTTGGCAATCATTATTATATTATTATTATCATCATCATCATCATCTTAACAATTCGCAAAGTGTACGACGATTTTAACTAGCGTACGACTATTTTCAGTTGTTGGTACGACTGTTTTAGTTTTCTGATCTGGCAACCCTGTTCCAGTGGCAACTGTAGGTGAAGCTTGAGACGTGGCAGACTGGAGACTGGCGTTGTAGAATATCGGTCATTTGCCAGCTGGAGCTTCGTGTAGTAGAGAGTACAGTTTATAGAGCTCTGCGCTTTTAAGATGGCCGCCGAGAATGAGGTATTATCCACTTCCGGTTATCTCAGAGGCCCGTGTTTACACTACAGTTCTGTGCTTGTGTCTTGTTTTGGAAGTAATTATGCCGATTAACTGCTATGTTTTAGGCTGTTCGGCCGTTGCAAACAAAAATTGAGGACTTAGTTTTCACAGTTTTCCAAAAGAAAAGGCTATTTTTTCAAGAATGGATGGTAAAATTACGACATGGAAAAACACCTTCCCAGTTTTCTCGTGTTTGCAGCTGTCACTTCACAGAAGATGATTTTAACGTTTCTTTGAGCAGTTATGGTGAGCATTTCATGTTTTATAGAGTGGTTAAGATAATTTTGATATAGTAGATGTTGAGAAAGTCGGCCGCGGTGGTCCAGGGGTAGCGTGCCCGCCTCTGGATCCGCAGGTCGCGGGATCTAACCCGGCCGCGGTAGATGGATTTTTCCGGACGTAAAAATCCGGGCACGAGTCCTTCGGGAGGGACTTTAAGCTGGGGGGCCCGTGTCGTAGATTTGCCAATTTATTTTGACATTAAATAATGTCAATGTCAATCGAAATTTCTCCCGTAACCGATAAAATGGCCAATCTGTATTGTAATTGAGTAAAAAACAAACCACATACAAATTTTTAGGTCATGTGCTTTGCAGATAGCAAACTCAACGTTGTTTTTGTCCATCAACACGTTCACTTTAATGCACTTGATGAATTTTCTAATTGCTAGAGTTCGGCCAGCTTTCATACTGCTGCCTGCCCTACGCTTTTCGAACCAAGTGGTTATGAAGTCTTCGTCGAAAAGTTTAAGCCGTTCTTTCTTGAATGAATTTATCGGCAAGAAATTTGTCAAAGGAAAGTCGTGGGCACTTTCCGGTTCTATAACCTCAACTTCGAATAAGGCAAAGTTCCTATCCGGATTTTTCTCTCGCCTGAGCAACCTGCAACCAAAACAAACACGAAAACATTCATGCATATTTGTAAAAAAAAAAAAAAAAAAAAAAAAAAAAAAAAAAAAAAAATGCGTGGAACGCCACGCGACAGAAGTGAAACTTGTTTTGATTTTCAATTTTTGATAATGGGATTTTTCAATTTTGCATTATTGGACTTTTTAATATTGGCTTTTTGGACTTTTTAAATTTTGGATTTTTTTAATTTTGGAATTTTGGATCTTTGCATTTTTATTTTTTGGATTTTTAAATTTTGGATTATCGATTTTTAGATTTTTTCAATTTTGAATTTTCTTTTTCTTAATTAATTTTTTTATCTTTTAAATTTTGGATTTTTGAATTTTTGAATTTTGGATCTTTGAATTTTTTAATTTTGGATTTTTTAAAATGTTGATCCTTTAAATCGTATAGCAGTTGATTACTCCTTATCATTGAGTTGATTGTTTTCTGTGCAGTCCGTTCCGTCACACCTCACTAATTTCGTGACGATTTTGAATGTGATACTAATTTCGTGACGATTTTTGAGCGTGACACAAGCTCTGGATTTACCCCTACCGCGGCTAAAGAAGTTTCACTTCAAAAAAACATTAAAATAAATCGAAAAAAATGTTGGAGGCATACTGCACCATATTAGAACAGTTAGCAAACGTTTCAGAAGACAGGTAGCTTTGATTTCTCACCTTGCAATCAACTCTTGCTTCGTTAACTTTGAAATATTTGTTGCACCATCACTGTAAAATTGGAGAACCGTCCCAAACTCATACTGAAAACACACAAGAATGAGGAAACCGGAAGTTCACAATACCTGAATGTGGAGAGCAGCGCGCTTAAGTGGCAGGAGGAAAAACTAAAAAAGCCCAGAGCTCTATACTGTAGCTTGTTTACCTGGCAGGAATTTGTATATACGGAGGTATCATTTCAAGTACACCAGTCGAAAGCGAGATATTGGTTTTTATCCTGCTGTGTATTGCATAGCGTTTGCAGGTAAGTTTATGTTCGATCAGAAAGTGAGTTGTATAATACGTGTTCATTTCGTGTTTGTCATTTGGACAACTATTTTTATTTATTTATTTACACTCTTAGACCTACGTATTTTTTAAATAAGTCGGCTTCATCAGTTATACCTAGAATTAAGCTTGAATATTTTTGAGTAAGTTTAAATTAAAATCTAAACCTATAACTAACAACAAAAAGTGCGTGGAACGCCACGCGACAGAAGTGAAACTTGTTTTAATTTTTGGATTTTTAATATTAGGATTTTGGACTTTTAAAATTTTTGATCTTATAAGTTTTTAATTTTGGATTTTTTATTTTTTGGATTTTGTAATTTTCGTTTCTTTATTATTAAATTTTGAATTTGGGATTTTTATATTTTTAATTTTAAATTTGTTTAATTTCGAATTGATTTTTTTAATTTTGGATGTTTGGATTTTTAAATTGTTTTATCTTTTGGATTTTTGAACTGTTTAATGTTGGATCTTTGAATTTCTTAATTTTAGAATTTGGGATTTTTTTAAAATTTGGGATCTTTAAATTTTTTGGATTTTTAAATTTTGGATTTCTGATTTCTTAATTTTGGGTTTTTAGATTTTTAAATTTTGGATTTTTTATTTCGAAATTTGGACATTTTAAATTTTGGATAAGCCTAATCATTGAGTTGATTGTTTTCTGTGCAGTTCGTTCCATCACACCTCACTAATTTCGTGACAATTTTGAGCATAACACTAATTTCATGACGATTTTGAGCGTTACACTAATTTCATGAAGATTTTTAGCGTTACACAAGCTCTCGATTTACCCCTAGCACTGCTTAATATTTTCTAATACATGACTGTATTGCAGTAGCACGCATTCAATTGTCTCAGGCTTGTTCAGATACGCAAAATTCGCCAGGCAAGATAAAACCTAAGTTTTGCAATTTCTTTGCCAGTTTTTGTATGAAAAGAGTAGCTTATATAAACCCTTCAGAGAATTTATATTGTAGGCCCTACCATAAACTTGCATATTCCCTCCTCCCTCTATAAACAAGATTTAGTCTTATCTCAGATAATGCCCACAGTGATGAATAAGGCACTGCCGAATTCTTACTTAGCGTAATCAGTTTACGCTAAAAACATTGTTTGTTTAAATTTTCATGTAAGTTATTTAATAATTTTAGGTTGTCAGTATCCCTTATCAGCATTTTGTAGTTACTGTTCGGAATTTCCTGTACACAATGCAATAATTATGCCGGAAATGCAAATTAGTCATATTTTGTTCTTGACTTTGGCTAGCAGAAGGCAGCCTTCGGGCCTGCGCCGCACCGTGCTGTTCGTTGGAATTACAGGATTGGGTATTACCTTTTCGCAAGGAGGGGGCCTAGGTGGGGATCAGGGCCGTACTTCTAAATAAGCTAAGTAGGCTGTAGCCTAGAGCGGCAAATTTTCAGGGGTGGCAATTTGGCAATTTATTCAAAAGTTAAAGTGAATTATTTCAGACGTTAATAATATTTTCCGTACTTAAAAATATGTTTTAGTCCTTCTACATACTCTTCTTTCTAAAACTATAATATAATACAAATTCACAGCACGTAATCTTGTGTAATTTCATTCCACCGTGTAGGACAACTTAATTCAAATTGAACACAGTGCCCTGGGATCTTTTATGCTATAACAGGAAAAATTGAATCCATAGAGCAAATATATCTCAATAAAAGTTGCAGGTAGAGCAGCGAAATTCCTTAGTATATTACAATGTTCACTAGGCATTTCAAGTTGTATTTCATTCATTCATAGTGTTCTGCCCAAGGGCAGGTCTTTCACTGCAAACTAAGCATTCTCCACTCTTTCCTGCTCTCAGCCTTCCTTTTTGTATCGGCATACAATCCATTTATTTTAATGTTATCTATCATCTGATATCTTCTTCTGCCTCGAACCTTCTTTCCATTTATCATTCCTTCTAAAGCATCCTTCAGCAGACAATTTCTTCTTAGCCAATGTCCCAGCCAATTTCTTTTCCTCTTCTTTAGGAGCTCCAACAATGTTCTTCTTTCTCCCACTCTTTCTAGCACGTCTTTGTTTTTAATTTTGTCTGCCCATTGTATACGCTCCATCCTTCTCCAAATCCACATCTCAAATGATTCCAGTCGTTTTTCTTCACTCTTCCGTAGCGTCCAAGTCTCTGCTCCATACAGTGCTACACTCCACACAAAGCACTTTACTAGCCTCTTCCTAAGATCTTTTGCCATGGGCCCACAAAAAATTCTTCTTTTTCTATTAAAGGCCTCTTTTGCCATGGCTATCCTCTGTTTTACTTCCTGACAGCAGTTCATGTTGCTATTTATAGTACAACCCAGATATTTAAAACTATCCACTTGTTTCACTGCTTCATTTTTGATTCGCGTGTCTATCCTCTTAGGTTCTCTTCCGATAACCATGGTCTTCGTCTTATTTATATTTATCTTCATTCCATAGTCCTCACATCTGCCATTTAGCTCCATCAGCATGTTTTTCAGTGTTGTTTCATCCTCTGCTAGCAAAGCCATATCATCGGCAAATCTTATGCACTTTATTCTTCTTCCTCCTATGTTTGCTCCTCCCTTGTTCAGGAAGCAGTTCTTTATTAAATCTTCCAAGTATATGTTGAAGAGAGTAGACGATAAAGGGCATCCTTGCCTTACCCCTCTTCCCATTACTCTGCCCTCTGTCATTTCTTCTCCTATCCTTACTTTCATTTGCTGTTTCATATATAGATTGCATAAAAGTCTCCTCTCCTTCCAGTCCACACCAATTTTCTTCAGGATCTCTATAAGTTTAATCCAATCTACTCTGTCAAAGGCCTTTTCCAGATCAACAAATGCTACATACACTTCTTTACCTCTTCCTATATATCTTTCTCCGATTATTCGTATCAATCCAATCGCATCTCTCGTACCTTTTCCCTTCCTGAAGCCAAACTGTTCTTCCTCCAATTCACCTTCCATCTTAGAACGTAAACGTCGGTTCAATATTCTCAGGAGAATCTTAGCGGAATGAGGTATCAGGCTGATAGTCCTGTACTCCTTGCATTTCTTCGCATTATTTTTCTTCGGTATTGGTATTAGCACCGTCTCTGTAAATTCTTCAGGCCATTCACCTTCTTCATATATCTTGTTGCACAAGGAATGAATTTTTTTCTTCCCTTCACCTAAGCATTTAACCATCTCAATGGGGATTCCATCTATTCCTGCTGCTTTTCCAATTTTCATTTCTTTAATTGCTAGCTCAACTTCTTCTATCAAAATGGTAAATCCTTTTTCATCTTCAGATACATCTGTTTCTTTTTCCACATCCAAGATAGCTGGGCGATTCCTTGTCTCGTATAATTCTTCTACATAATTTTGCCATGTGTTCAATATTCCCTGTTTGTCTGTTATTTCTTCTTTATTTTCATTCTCAATCAGCCATATTTCTTTTCTTGTATTCTTTCCATAATCCAAACACTTAACTTCGTGGTACATGAGATCATATCTTCCTTTTTTCTCTAAGTCCTCTATTTCTTCACATCTTTGCTTCCACCATTCTTCCTTCGCCTTCATGGTTTCCCTTTTTAGTTCGTTGTTTAGTCTCCTGTAGTTTCTTTTGGCTTCCTCTGTATTAACATTTTTCCATTTTCTCCTTTCCTCCATCTTCTGTAACATGTTTCCGGTGACCCAAGGTTTCTTGATATTCCTGCTCTCTTTGCGTCCTATTGTTTCTTCTGCAGCTGTCTGTATACAACTTTTCAGATGAATCCATTGCTCATTACTATTTCCATATGGGATTTCTAGATTAGAGGCCTTTTCTTGAAAATTTTCTTGGAATCTTCTCCTTTCCTCTTCAATTTTAAGTTTCCCCATGTCGTACTTCATTGTCTTCTCCCCTCTTCTTATCTTCTTCAAGCAGATTTCTATTTCTCCTATTAGTAAGATATGGTCTGAATTTATATCAGCTCCTGGTAGGGTCTTCACATTTTTTAAACAATTCCGAAATCTTTCCTGTATCATTATGTAGTCGATCTGGTAACGCTTCTTGTCCACAGGGCTTATCCATGTATATCTTCTTCTTTTATGTTGTTGAAACATTGTATTTCCAATTATCATTGAATTTCTTTTACAGAAATTCATTAGGGATTCGCCTCTTCTATTCCTTTTTCCCAATCCATATCTTCCGACTGTTCTTCCTTCTTGGCCTTCTCCCACTACAGCATTCCAGTCGCCCATTAGAATTATACATGCCCCTTTCTTCTCCTTTTCAATTAATTCTTCTATTCTGTCGTATCTTTCTTCCACTTCATCATCTGCTATCCCACTATGTGGCATGTAGTTTTGCACTATCACTAAGTCCATTTTCCTACCTTTTATCCTCACCATTATCGTCCGATGGTCCACATAGCGGACTGATATCACTTTATCTTTCACACGTGGGCCTAATACTACACCTACACCATGATTTCCTTTAGACTCACCATTAGAATAAAACATTCTAAATTCCTCACTTATTAATTCACCATTTTGTTCCCACCTCACTTCTGATACTCCCATCACATCCACTCTGTTTCTTCTCATTTCTTCTTTTAGATTTTCAAGTTTTCCAACTTGAAGAAGAGTTCTCAAGTTGTATATCAGTAATTAAAAGTGTGAACCGATGGTAAATAAGTGAGAAATCCACAAAATAAGAACGCACTATTTTGTGTACTTACTCCATTAGAATTCAATGGAATCGTACCCTTGCACCACCAACATCTGCGTAAGTTATCATGTCGCTGCCTCCCTAATAATACGTCGTAGAGCCTCCAGTAAAATCTAGGTCAGTGACAGGTTTTGTTAGGTTAGGAACATTTATGTTCTAAATAGCGCGACCTAAATCTATTTGCTCCTAAACTAACACAAACGTTCCTAATCTAACAAAACCTGTCACTGACCTAGAATTTACCTGTCATTAGTGTACTAAATGCAGAAGCTTTTTACCACTGCCCGCAAGATAATGCAAAGTAATATCCATCTGACGTATTATTAGGGAGGCAGCGACATGATAACTTACACAGATGTTGGCGGTGCAAGGATACGATTCCATTGAATTCTAATGGAGTAAGTACACAAAATAGTGCGTTCTTATTTTGTGGATTTCTCACTTATTTACCGTCAGTTCACACTTTTAATTACTGATATACAACTTGAAATGCCTAGTGAAGATTGTAATATACTAAGAAAAGTGCTATATTCACCGCCAATTTCGCTGCTCTACCCAAAGTTGCTTGTCTATGTCCCCTCTATACACAGGTAAAGTATTTCGGTGTTATTCATGAACACCCTGCATAATGACACCAGAACCATCTACAGTTGACTCCTTCTAGTCCGACCTCGGATGGTTCGGCCGCCGGATGATCCGGCCGACTTCTTGGAATGAGTCATCTGTGCCCAGAAGGGTTTCTCATGGCAGTAATCTACTAGAATAAACATTCTATTACTGAATGACATTCTTTTTATGGTGAGGAATGTGATGTAATATAAATAGATTATTGGACAGCACTCAGCACTGTTTATTGATCCTTTTGTGAAGCCGTTGTCAAATGTTACTTAATCTTGCGTGGAGCCTTTGTCTTGAATAAACATGCCTGTTTAGTTTTCAGTGTTAAGTGTGAACAAATCACGATTGCGTTCATTTCAGACATGAGTTTTACTCTTGTGCTGTTAGTATCTTACTGTGACTTTAATTTTTATAGTGTGACTACCTATGTCGAGCAACAGGCTGCTGCATCAGCTATCGATGTATTGTTCATGAAGAAGTGGCGTGATTATGGTTTCAAACAAACAGTTCAACTAAAAAACCAGAAGAAAATAACAGATTTATTTTAATTTTGAAATTGTAATTGTAATGTTGTATTTTAATTTTTGGGTAAGTAGGCTTTAAAAATCAACAAAACCATCTTAAAAGTTGATTTTTGCTTTAATAGGTTATACTTTCCACGTTTAAAAGACCGCCGGATGGTCCGGCCATTTTTTAATCCGGTCGAGGGTCCGGTCCCGGGGTGGCCGGATTAGAGGGAGTCTACTGTACATATTTCCCAACTGATACTGAAATACGGTAGGCTACTTCTATTTAAGTTCATGCCATCACATTAGACAGAAACAGGAAGGAGCTTCCTTAATGCCTTTCATAACTTTTTTTCAGATAGAGCATCATATGCATATTCTGTTAGGTAATTTTGAATGGTTTTTAGAGAAGTTACCCCAAATACCTCCTGGTGATTCCAACTGTAGCATAAGTTAGTGCTGCTCTAAACATTAACATCGGCAAGTCTTAGGCCTCTTACACACCAAAGCCGAGCCGGACCGTATACCCGTTGGTTAGTTAGGCCACAAGTTGGGCAGCTAATTTATAACTGTTCGTAGGGGGGGTATTTGATTAGCACCGAGATGAGCGCCAATTTATAACCGTTTGTAGGTCTGGATATATAGGCCTAGAGTTGGGCGACCAATTTATAACTGTTCGTTGGGTGATGAAATGATTAACGTCAAAATGGGTGCCAATTTATAACTGTTCGTAATGTTGGGTGCTAATTTATAACTGTTGGGTGCCAATGTATAATTGTCAGTAGGGGTCGTTGAATATATTATGTCCGGCTATTTCTAACTCAGTTGGTAGAGCGAGATCTCTTTCAGGGTCGTGCTCGACGAAAACTAAAATAGGATATAAGATGAAGGGATTATAGGTCGTAAAAATGAAGTCTATTGATAATGAACTTGAATAATATTTGTAAGTTTATTTTGTCCGAAAATCTTTCACTTAATTTGTTAATTTCTTAAAATGTCTGGAGGAAGAATACAGTAATGTCTTTATCTATTTGCTTCGTCGTCGCCAAAATTACTTTAGGTAATATTATTATACTTATAACATCTGCACGTTTTATTGCAGGAATTTTAGGTTATATATCTTATGGCGGTATTTATTCGTTTAACTTTTCAATACGAAAAATAATATCTATAATCTTGTCTTATTCCGATATATATATCTTTATCCTCGACCGTATTATTTAAAAGTCGGTATAAAATTAATATTAGTACTTGTTACTGTTTCACTGTATATTTCTAACTCCGGTTTAGTCTATAAAAATTACGTCCGTCGCTGTTGAATAGATGTCTTCAAGTCCTCGTTGGTCGCTCCTGTTCGTGTTAATATGTTTCGGTGTTAAAATATTCTAGCCATTCCATTGGTTCAGTCAGTAGGCTTTGTCTCTTATGATTGGAAATTAGCTAAGTCGTCTGCTAGTGTTTGAAATATTTGTCGTTAAAGTGGGTTGAGGTTGGGGGAGAAACGTATCCATCAACTTGACTTTAATAGCTGGCGACAGTGGACTTCTTCAGACAAAAAGCCACGCCTTCACTTCATTGTATTCCCTTATTTAGTTAATAATTCATAAAGTAATTGTCACTATTGTCTGCAATAAGTGTAGTTGTATAGCTTTCTTGATTATGCGTTGAATGATGTAATTTTCTATGTTGTCGTGTTAATAATTAATCGTTTGATTAATTATTTGTAATTGCTGGTAATGTCTTTTGATTCAGATGGTCATGTTGTATATCAAATTGTTCGTGTAAATGTCCTCTGTCTTGTCATGTAATTCGTTTTATGGTCATTGTAATAGTCTAGGTGTAATGGTAGTTTTTTTAGTAGTCGATAATGTTGCGGGAAGTTCAAATATTGTCCGTGAAATGTATTTTCTTATATTTGATTCCTCTTTTTATATAAGTCCATATGAACTGATCGGTTACAAATGTCCGAACGCTATAATTATTAAAATTATGAAGTAATTGGTATTTGGAAAATAGTTTTATAAATAATTTTAAAAATTTTTCGTTAGTCTCGCATCCAAAATTTCTCGTTCAGTTCGTATATCAATTAGTTATTTTGATTTTGTAATGATGAATATTTTGTAATTTATTATCTGTTATCTTTTATCTGTGTTCTTCCTCGTCGACTGAATAAAAATATAGTTTTCACATTAATATTCTTAAAATATAAACATTGTTAAATCATACACTTGTTACATTGAATCAGCTGATAATCTTCCTTTCTTTACTTCATTGTACTCACTTGTAGTACGCTTCTCTTTCCTTTTCACCTAATAAAATGAAATCTTTGTTACATTGAATTACTTGATAATAGTCATCTTGACTGGTTGTAACTCATTTCTGGTACATCACTGTTCTTCACCTAATGAAACAATTTTACTAATTACACTTAATTACTTACCGTTAAATACATAAAATTTTATTTAACACACAATGGGATTTGATTACTTATACACTTCACACTTTATTTTTTTAATTACACAATCTAAAAACGTATTATTTTCTTTCTTCTGTTCTTCAGGTATCCTTTTTATTCAAATAAATTTATTTTGCTTATTTCGTAATATCATGTTCAAGTTTACTACAAATTTATGCATTCTTACTCCTACACAATCAATAATATCATTCTTAAATGTCAATCTGCTTTTTCTAGCATGATTATTATAAGTGCATGCCTTACCTTCATTTTATTATTTTCTTTCTCATTAGTGATCTTTTTCACTCTTTTGACAGTGGATTCCTTCCTTGTCATACTTTTCTCATTTTTCATCGTCGACTCATTTCTTACCTTTAATTATTCATAATCTTTGCACACTCATAAATTCACTTTTCATAACTCATTATTTATCTCTTTGATTTTCATTTTATACCTTATATTTGATTGGTGTGAGGTTGTAGGGAGGATACTAAATTGAATATGCATGATAGTGAAATACTTATTCATTTATAAATCTTAATTCTTTAACCAAAGTGTAATGTGTAATTATAAAACTTAATTCAATATTTTCAATAAGTGTAATTAAAATTTTCTTATATATTTAAATCAAATACTAGTGTGATTATCCTAAGTCAAATCGATGTTTCATTTCCTTCAGTATAATTCAGAGGGGAATCTGCACATCACTTCTTAAATATATATACAATTTTAGTCGAAGAAAGGCTGTACACACATCTCTTCGTCTTCAAGGAAACACTGCAAAAATCACTTCATTATATGAGGTAATTCTTGTATCGTTATTGTCTTTCAGTGTTTACCTATAAAATGATGGCTTCATCGTTTTACCTTAAATTAATACATTCGTTGCGCTGACGTAAAAATGAAACATAGATTGAGAAGGTTCACGCTAAAGTATTTTACATTCCATTCTCGTAGTCCTTTTTCGATTCCAGTTCGTTGAATAAAAGCAAAATTTACCTCGTAGATGTTTTGATTCTTAGTAAATTAGTGACATGATATAATATGGTTTCAATAAATATTTACGGAACTTTTCACAATTTTATGGGGTTTCTTGGCCTCTTGTTTTATTCGTATATCAGCGCATAGTGAATTGGATTGGATTGGATTTTCTAGGAAATGTTCTTCGCTGGTAGATTTTATTATCATTTATAGTTTTGTGGTATAAAATATTTATTGAATCATTTCCTGCTGACTTGGAACTTTCTCTTTCTAAAATAAATCTCAAATATTTACAGTACGTGTTGGAATTTTTGTATGGGCTGTCAATTCTACAAGTTAGTTTTAAATTAGTATATACACTGTAGAAATGTGAAAGTTGGGTAGTTATTTACAAGCGGATGCACTTCCTTTAGAAATAAATTTAAGAGGGTCACTCTGTGGGGGTTTGGCTTACTTCTTCATAAGAAATGGTGCCTTATTGGGGTGACTGGAATAACAGTGTTACGTGAGGTCGTAAAAAAAAAAAAGGGGGAATGACCTATATGTTGTTTGGGTAAAATTCTTAAGAAATGTTTGTGGTAAACAAGAATATGTTTTGTCAAGAATCGGGGTTATTTGCTTCTTTCGTTAAGTTGCTTTAGTCTTCAACAGTAGGTGTCGGTGACTGATTGCCATTGTTATTGTCACGATTATTCATAGTGCTATTCATTGTCTGATTGTTATTTATTGGGTCATGTTGGTAATCGTTATTTTGTCCATTAATATTAGCATATCGGTTTAGTCCACGACGTGAGTTATTTCTACCTCTAAAACTTGGTCTAAAAAATCCTTGGTTGTACTGAGTCCTATTGAACCAGCGGGGTGTTCCATTGTATGGTCGTCTGCCATAGTTATTTCTGTTATTCTGATTCGAGCCTGGGGAGTTATCATGTGGGTAGTCATTATGATTATTGTTATAATTATTGTTATAGTTTTGGTATCGAAAATTGTTGTTTCTGAAACCGTTGTTGTAGCTTGAGTAGTTCCTGCCATTGTTGAAATAATAAGGGCGATATCTGAAATTTCTACTCCTCCAATAAGAAGTCCTATTTCCTCTCTGATATGGCGTATTTCTCCAGAACTGTCCTGGGCTATCCGAGCTATTTTCTTGGGTTACATTAGTCTCGTTTTCATTTACTTGTTGGTGTTCCTCACACAACTGGGCAGATCCTGTCCGCGTCTCGCATCCAAAAGCGTTTTGGTTGGGTTTGGTTTGGACATAATTAATGTTTCTTTTTAGGCCTTGATTAGTGTTGGTAACTTGGGATTTATTTATCTTTTGTGGTGGAAATGGGGATTCCTGTAGGGATTTCAACAATGCTATCATGTCAGGGATTGTCTTGGGGCTCGCAACAATTAAACTGTTCTTTATTGAAAACGGATAGTGTAAGCAGAGGGCTTTGAAGTGGGCGCCAATTTATACCCGTTGGTTAGTTAGGCCACAAGTTGGGCAGCTAATTTATAACTGTTCGTAGGGGGGGTATTTGATTAGCACCGAGATGAGCGCCAATTTATAACCGTTTGTAGGTCTGGATATATAGGCCTAGAGTTGGGCGACCAATTTATAACTGTTCGTTGGGTGATGAAATGATTAACGTCAAAATGGGTGCCAATTTATAACTGTTCGTAATGTTGGGTGCTAATTTATAACTGTTGGGTGCCAATGTATAATTGTCAGTAGGGGTCGTTGAATATATTATGTCCGGCTATTTCTAACTCAGTTGGTAGAGCGAGATCTCTTTCAGGGTCGTGCTCGACGAAAACTAAAATAGGATATAAGATGAAGGGATTATAGGTCGTAAAAATGAAGTCTATTGATAATGAACTTGAATAATATTTGTAAGTTTATTTTGTCCGAAAATCTTTCACTTAATTTGTTAATTTCTTAAAATGTCTGGAGGAAGAATACAGTAATGTCTTTATCTATTTGCTTCGTCGTCGCCAAAATTACTTTAGGTAATATTATTATACTTATAACATCTGCACGTTTTATTGCAGGAATTTTAGGTTATATATCTTATGGCGGTATTTATTCGTTTAACTTTTCAATACGAAAAATAATATCTATAATCTTGTCTTATTCCGATATATATATCTTTATCCTCGACCGTATTATTTAAAAGTCGGTATAAAATTAATATTAGTACTTGTTACTGTTTCACTGTATATTTCTAACTCCGGTTTAGTCTATAAAAATTACGTCCGTCGCTGTTGAATAGATGTCTTCAAGTCCTCGTTGGTCGCTCCTGTTCGTGTTAATATGTTTCGGTGTTAAAATATTCTAGCCATTCCATTGGTTCAGTCAGTAGGCTTTGTCTCTTATGATTGGAAATTAGCTAAGTCGTCTGCTAGTGTTTGAAATATTTGTCGTTAAAGTGGGTTGAGGTTGGGGGAGAAACGTATCCATCAACTTGACTTTAATAGCTGGCGACAGTGGACTTCTTCAGACAAAAAGCCACGCCTTCACTTCATTGTATTCCCTTATTTAGTTAATAATTCATAAAGTAATTGTCACTATTGTCTGCAATAAGTGTAGTTGTATAGCTTTCTTGATTATGCGTTGAATGATGTAATTTTCTATGTTGTCGTGTTAATAATTAATCGTTTGATTAATTATTTGTAATTGCTGGTAATGTCTTTTGATTCAGATGGTCATGTTGTATATCAAATTGTTCGTGTAAATGTCCTCTGTCTTGTCATGTAATTCGTTTTATGGTCATTGTAATAGTCTAGGTGTAATGGTAGTTTTTTTAGTAGTCGATAATGTTGCGGGAAGTTCAAATATTGTCCGTGAAATGTATTTTCTTATATTTGATTCCTCTTTTTATATAAGTCCATATGAACTGATCGGTTACAACCGGGCAAAGCGATGCCAAGTCAAGCCGAGCAAAATCTGTGATGCGTTCACACTGACGCTTATTCGCTCAGTAGGTTTTCGAGCCTTATAGTGAGAGGTGCCTTTATCCTTCCTAGCAGTAGTGCAATAATAATGTCATCAAACTTGATGATGGTGATGATTGATGACGATGTTGTTGTTGTTGTTATTATTATTGGATAGTTCCTCACTTGATGATGAGTATGTGAGATAAAGAAGGCGATACTGGACTCAGTCTCAATAACGAGAAAAGCAGACAGTTCGCAACTCCGAGAAGATGAAGAACGTTTTTTTTTGGAGATATTTCAGAATGAGTACCCATACATTCTATTATATACTGGAATTCATTTGTCCACAAATTCACAGAAGAAACATGAACTACAGAAGAGCTGGCCGGGACACCGAGCTAGACTGAACAAAAAACGCAGGCAGAAACCTCTTGAAGTAGCGGGAATCAGGACTGCTCAAAATCACTTGGCATCGCTTCACCCGGCATCTTATTTGAAAGCTCCCATTGAAATACTGCATAATTAGTGTTCAAGCGATTTTCGTCTGGCTCGGCTCAGTTCAGCCTGGCTTTGGTGTGAAACCCCACTAAAGCTTCCACGCTCATCCCCCCTCCCTTCTTGGTACTCAAGCGATATAAAGAAAAAATGTAATGACTTCCTTTAGTATTCACAGAACATTTGTATGAAAATATACAAACAACCATTACCAGCTCTAGTAGTTTGCATGCATTCAGTTCTGCACAGTGTTCATCATTGTCATCATGATTATTATATTATTATTAATATTATTGGTGGTTGTTATTGTTTCTAATACGCCACTAATTTCAAAAAGTGATAACATAACACGATTGATAACATTATCCACGATTACATTAAGCGGTGTTCACTGTAAATAATTTATTTTTCTGATGCACTTTATACTGAGATTTCATTGTACCAATATATGAGGAAAAGTGTAGTGTTTCTAATTCTTTTCAGGTGGACCTAACAACAATAATTGTTTTAAGTATAATTCTTTGGAAAATATAGCGTTATGAAATCTGATGAGTCAAGATTTCTCATTTTTACATTTGTAGTAGAACTGGAAACAAGTATTAGCTGATTTTTCATTGTTTCTTTAAACAGAACCATGGAATGGGGAAGAGACAAAGCACGCGCAAGTGGTCGCTTTGTTGAAGCACTTGTAGGCGCCGTATATAATCCTGGACTGAAATATGGAATAGCATCAGGAAAACACCTAAGCAAGTCCACACGGGCTGGTATTGTAAATAGTGCAGGTAAATGGGTGATGAGGATGGATCTCCCTCACAAAGGAGTTAAATATCACCACATTAATATCAACAGGCATCTTACAGGCATGAAGGATCCTCATACACGTGTACCTAAAGCCCTTGTGCATGCTGCGTCTACAGCTGGGAGCGTAATGAAGACAGTTGCTGATTGCGCAGTTTATGCAGCCATTGCTGTTGATGGCTATCGCTTCATCAATGCCAAACCACAAGACAAACAGAAAGTAGCAGGCTCCATGGCAGGAGGTTATGCGGGAGCTTATGGAGGAGCTTATGCCGGAAGTACTGCTGGAGGTTGGATTGGAGGTGCAATAGGCTCCGTATTTGGAGGGGTTGGTGCAGTACCTTGTGCTGCGGTCGGTTCAATGATTGGAGGTTTCCTTGGAGCCATGAAGGGAAGTGAAATAGGAAGTGAAATAGGTGAAGGGCTTGTACGATAAGCAGTTCTATTATTAAAATGCACAATGATCTAGAAACCAAAAAGGGGAAGAAAATTTTCTTCCAGATTTAAAAGGGTTCAGATGAAGCTAGGTTATACAGTAAAACCTTGTTAAAACGAATTCCAAGAGACCGAAAAATTAGGGTTTCGTGCTAAAAAAATTTGTGCTAACTGGGGACTAATTTTTTTAATTTTTTATTTATTATTATTATTATTTTATTTTATTTCTTTTTTAATTTTTTTTTTAATGAACCAATTATGGTATGCACTATTGTAAAAAATACTGTGACATGCGAAAGTAGGCTATGTAATTAGGCCTACCTTTAAAAAAGATAATTTCCTGTTGAAAAATTCAAGTAAGTTGCGCTTTCGCTGATGTGAACAAAAGTGCCTGGAAACTTCACGGCCAACTGTATTCCCAGCTTCAGTAAACCCAGCAGATGATTCGGATGTTGCAGCAAAATATTCTAAAGTGGCTGTGGCGGCAAACACTTCCTGGCGAGTGGGTTACAAGTTTTAATGCAATGTATGATGAAATCGTACTGGTTATGTTCGAATGAACAGAAAAATAAAATATGAAACATTATAACCCAATTGTTGGCAGCACAATGCTCTCGATTGTCGAGCGATTGCACCTGCTAGTGTTAATGTTAATCCAGTTACTCGTAGCCATTCACATAAGTAACTGGGGATTTAATAAAGGTTTACGTTTACTTCATTTCTTGCATGCCTATTGAAGGAAGAACAGGAAATAACAATTTGAAAAGCTTTGGAAGTTGTGTTAAATGACATTTGAAGATTCAAGGAACAGAAAAACAGTTCGCAGTTCTTGGTAACCGAAATTCGCGTTAACCGACAAAACTTTCATAAGAAACAATGCATCTTTGCCGGGACCAAATCTTTGTTCTTGTTTTGCTTAAAGCGATTTGACCAAAGAACTTAGATAGTGGAATTACGTGCCTTACTAGAGTTTATAATACAAGTCTTAACATTGAAATATTCATAACATTTGCTGGGCCTATAACTACAGCTCATTGTGTTTCACAAGTTGGCCAATCATGTGCATTTCTGCGTTGCAGCGGCTACAGCTCTAACTCCCAGACGACCGATTGAAATATCTACACCAATAAAGCGCTAACATAATGATTCAGGTTCTCACAGTTGCAGTTAAAATTACAATGAAAATAACCACATAACTCTTCACAAGAGACGGAAATTTCCTTCTCTTGCATCCACACAACATTGGCACTATTTAAGGAAATTTTCTTTCATGCGCATAAGCTCAACTTCCGAGATCATGTCGACATGTGATCAGCTCCAAAAACTATAAAATAAATCCTCAGAATATAACCACAAAATTGCCATAGTTTTCTCATAATTTTCTGTAAGCAACAAAATAATATATAGATGCCTCACTTTAGAATCTCGTTTCGATCTGCCTGCATGGCATGCCTTATCAGAAGGAAAGTAAAGAATGACAACGGAAATATTTTTTAAATTTATAATTTCACACAGTTCTTTGAGTTATTGAATTTTTTAGTAATTTGTATTATTCCTGGTTTTATGTATTTTGTGAAAAAAAAATTGTTCAATCTACATACACATTACACATTGTAGCCTACCCAGAAAAAAAGTTTTTCACAAAAAGAAATTCATAAGAAATAAACGAGTTAACTTACAGGGAACAAACATTAATTTCTCGATAATTTTTTGTTCATCTTGCCCCTTTCCATCCTGGGATGAAAAAAATATTTAGATCATTGTGCATTGAACACATGTGAACACATGCATTGAACACATGTGCATTGATCAACTCTCTTGTTATATTTGATGGTATTTAAAGCGTTACTCTACGTGATTTCCTTATAGAGTTTCACTATTTCATCCATTATTTTAAATTATAAGCATAATCTTTCAGAATGTTAGTTGTGTTGTAATTAATAGTCAAGCTATTACAAATCTGTACAATATTAATATAAAAATGAAGTGGAGCTGAGAGATAGAAGTAAATCACTTAACGTAACATCTTTGGAATCTGTTATGAGTAGGTTGGGTGCGAGTCTGGAATCTAGTCCACAACTAAACCCCAACTCCTCCTCCCAAACACCTCTCCCTCGAACGTGTGTCAGCACACAGCTGTTAGGCGCCTTTTTCAAATGACAATGGTCGCTCTCTACAGTACTTATTTCTCATACCATATTTAGTTTGTCGAAATTGAAATAAAATTGTTGTCTTTGCTAGCTGCTCTTCAAACAGTTTTCACCTTCTTTATGCTGCGAACCTATGTATTTGTATTTCCAAAGTGCCAACAACTTGCCACGGTTTACTGGTGTAAGGTGCCAAAGGGTTTTAAGCCGAAAATATGCAATACGAAAAACAATCATATAAATAACAATACTTAATACTTAAATTCATTAAAGTTTCTTTGTTAATAATGTTCTGGAAGTGCAATGTTTCATCAGCTTATAAAGTAGCCTAAAATAAATTTTGTAAGGAAAAAGGATTTTTGTACTTTCTGTTTAAACATTTGGTATTTAAAATGCACATGAATTAAAATGAAATACTTAAAATAAAGAATGCCTTTCCTAAAACAAATGACATGCATTATTTTTCTGGATGTTAAATCTATTAAAACTACAGCCTGTATGTCTAGCACATACTTCTTCATTTGTGGTTTGTGAAGCTTTAATAGCTCATAAAGTTTGGGTTTATACGTGTCTTATTTTGCAATATTTCAGTTTTCTTTGTGCACGATGTTGGTTTATCAATTTCGACATTAGGTAAGATAAATTATCTACAATGAAAACTGACTTAAGGGGTAAATTAGGCGGAACCTTTTCTCTCATCCATCACTGGTAATTTGTACTGTTCATATTACTGTGGTAATCATTAGTCTTAGAGTTGGATTAGAAAATGAGAAGAGCATTTGGAATGAAGCCTCCAGCATGCATGACGATAAGACGTCCCTTAGAAACTGGACTTTTGAAGCCTTCAGTGCTGTCATCAGTCCAAGCTTTAGTAGTTGTGTGTGAGCTATAGATGTAGGTTTCATCACTGTATACAATAAGTCTACCCTTTTCTCGAAATTGAGTATAGCTCACAGGTAAGAGATCCTTTCATTTTTAATGTCGTTTCTCTCTATGGGCACGCATCTGTTATTTTCAGTCTTCCTCCACTGAAATCCAAGTTCTTTAAAACTTTCATTAGGATAGATTGTGATTTTTTGTACTGAATTTTTTCATGCACTTTAGGAAGTAGATTTTTACAGTTAGCAGTTTATTTTCATTAATATAAAATTCATTTTTTTTAATGATTACACAATGTAAAATTCATCCAAATCTGTACATGGCCTTTGTCGATTTTTGTTCTTTTTTGGAGTTCTGAAGCTCTCTGAACTTCCAGCTTCACCATCCTGCATTTCTCTTTTTATTGTTTTAATTAACTGCACAGAAACCCTGCATGCAGCAGACATACGTTCTTGCACTTTTTTCACAGGAATGGTGAAGCCATTTTCCTGTCATAAATGTTAAAACATTTGGCATGGCAGTAACTTCCCTTATATGTCCTTTTATTATTTTCCTATAAAGTTTTGATTGAGCTAACAAAGAAACTAACTAGCTAACTAATAAATAATAAACTAGTACCGTCTTAAAGCGAATAAAAGTGGAAATAATTGAATGAAAGCTTCATATACACTGGACTGCACAGTTTAACACTTCACACGTAAGCACAGGTTTCCTGACTACTGCGCATCTAGCCCTGCACATCACTTCCCCTTCTCTGCAGGGGTAGGATCACTCACTTTTCACCAAGAGAAACCCAGAGATGTTATGGGAGTGATTTACCTCTACAGTTCCTAACATTGATAACAGCTCATTTTATGTGCGTAGTTCCAGACCTTTCATCGGTTATTATAAATTTTTGTAAAATGAAATAAACAGTTTTACTAATTCCTGGCTCTTTTCATTCCTAAACTCTTCCTTCCCTCCAAGTATGTTTTCTGTGTCATTGGCTGTTCTCCATTAATGCATTTTAATCTCCGAGTCACCTGTTTTCTTAAAGGAATTTAAAATGTATCTAATATATAAAATCGAAAGTGTGTATGTATGTATGTATGTATGTTTGTTCCTTATACAAATCTACATTTCTTTACCAATTTACACGACATTTTGCACACATACCCAGTTAAGCCCGGGAAGTATAGCTGTCAACATTAAAATTGAAACAAATCAGTCCTTCCCTTGAAAATTATATAATTTCTGTGAATATTCTACTGAAAAAAATGAAATGTTGTTCAGTTCACATTGCAACAGTGAATTGTTTACTGTGATTACATAGGGCCTTGGCAACTATTTAGCCTAATGCTGGACTTTAACGAATTATGATTTCATGTAATATATTGGCGAAAATAATTACTGAAAAATGAATTACACGAAAATAAAGCACACTGTGATGCAGTCACATAACTTTCTCTACCCTCGACATAAGAAATATTTTCTCACTTCACATTTTGATGTAGAATAAGAGGTCGTATTGCAGGAGCAACTTAAGTGTGTGAGTATGCTACATCAGAAGTCGGTAAATAGTCAGTTATCCATAGCTGTAGGCTTTGTATTAGTTGAGATTTATCATAGGCCCTAAGCATGGGATGGAACATTTTGAGTCCTATACTCGCAGTATATTATGTCCCGGGTTTTAGGGGAGGAAAGTATGAAAGTGATACTGCATTTCTATTTTATTTCAGGCCCGAAACGGTTGTATGGTAACATGAGAATGAGAAATAAAATTTTCCGTCAAGTCAGTACAATCTTATGTAATTTGTGTTTCTTCTTATTTCAACCCCTCCCAAGCATGATGTGTAGAAGCAACGGAATGCAGCATTCGACATCCTCTATGAGCCATAAAAAGCTATATCTAGCGTTTTCTGAGGGAATAGTCTGAGTGCCATATGTTGTTCTTCCTCATTTCGAATTCTACATACATTATTATATCAGGACCTAGAGTTTCAACATCGAAAGTCCTCCATAAGTTAATTTCAAATTACAAAATACAAAGCCCGGGCTACGCCGGGCCTTTTCAGCTAGTATTGTATATAACACAGTAGAACTTGGCTATAGCGATATCCAAGGGCTCAGGAAAATTGTCATTATAAGCAAGTTTCTCTATCAAAATAATAAAATTAACAAAGAAAAAACTGGCATTACTTTGTAAAATGTTTTACAAACTATTATAAAGTAATTTTCAATTTTATCATACAGTACTACAACTATCTTAAGTACTTTCTACAACTATCTTACAGTATCAGTACTACGGTTACATTCTACAAAAGTCAGTGACTCTATTGATATTAAAATTTGCACAATTAAACCACCTCCGTCCTGGTTTGAAGGCGATGATGTCAGCTGTGCAATTGCTCCCTTCAGATAAAAGTACATGTACCGTATTTTACGGACCATAAGACACACTTTTTACCTTGAAACCTATTGTATGTACCATGTACGCAAAAACTTAGGGGACTCATCCAGTATTTCAGCCTCGGCTTACGCCTCTGCCACAATACTAGATTTGTCTGCTCAAGTCTTATTTTGTGTACTTGATACATAAATAGCTAATTCCATCACCAATTAATGAATGAATGACTTTAGCGAATCAATAACAATGTTGGAATTTAGGTAAGATATGTAACAAAGCAGTAGCTTACTTTATTATCGACCATCGGCATCTAAAACCAAGCATGTGAACATAACATGTTCAGAATAAAAAGGCAGCAGATTGTAAATAAAATACTGAAGAATCCTATGACATTAGTTTCTATATATAGGCCTACTCAAATGCAAACTTTTATCGGAAAATAAGCTAACAGGTCTCAATTAATTGTCGGCTACAGTGGTGTATAGGTAGCATGCCCATCTCTAGATCTGAAGGTCACAGGTTCAAACCTGACTGCAGTCGATGGATTTTTCAGGATGTAAAAATCCTGGGCACAAAATCCTCAGGACAGGGAGGGACTTTAAGCTGGGGGGGCCATGTCATATATTATTGCATGATAAAGAACACCAAACCTAAATAGAGACTCTGGACTAAATTCCTTTGTCCTTTCGTGTACAAGGAATCCCTTAATTTCCTGCAAGAGTTCTGAGGCGATGGGCTTACCACCTTTGATCATCTGCTTTCTCTTGAAAAATAAGCATAACCAAATTAGTATAGGTACTGAAATCTCCACTTGGAGGCCCTCAACCAGTGGAGCTACAAGGATGTACGAATACAAAACTCGATAAATTTAAAAAGATAATTTTCTATGTCTTCTTGTAAACTTCATTTCAACTTGAGCTAATGGATTCTCCTTTGGCTACATTCTTTAACTCTGGGGATATTAGAAAACCGATACATTAAATAAATTATTGCCTGTTAAATTTAACGTTGGTTAGCTGGCATTTTCTGTTGAGCCTAAGAATACAATTAATCTGTGCCTGAAAAAACGAACTGGCTATTTAAGTTATAGACATAATGAGTGGTATAAATAAAACGAAGCCACTGCTACCAAGCCGTTGCTCATGAGAAGGTTGAGAATGTAGCACCCGCTGTCTGTTTGGTATAAATAAAACCTCCCCCTCCTTGCCAAGCCTCGGCTCAGGCTACTGGTAACAAGTGCTTGGACACCTGCATCCCATATCGCACGACACATAGCAGCTGAGTAAACAAACATGCCATTTGACTGTCTGTGCAGCGATTTAAAATTTAAAGTTTAGTATAATGTATCAGAATGGTTGAAGAAAATAGTGTATTTCAAAAGCAGATCGTGCAAAATTAGAAATATAAGTACTGAATTTAAAGAAAGAAAAACTATTTTGGGAGAAAGAAAAGAGACAAGAGTGTGAGGCCTAGTATACAAAAGTCCTGGAGATCCAAAGGTCCTGGGTTCAAGTCCCAGTGTCAGAGTAATTTTTCTCCTACAATATTCTCTAGTATTCATGTTTTATTAGCAAACCTTGATTTTAGGGCACTAAAAATTATGTTTAGGCTTGTAAATTAATAGCCTATATTAAGCATTTAACTAGAACAGTAGACAGATACAATTATACTTATTTCTAATAAACAAAAGTTAACATTTTATACTAATAAACACATTTCATACTTAACAGTGTTCCACA
This sequence comes from Ectobius pallidus, assembly GCA_964059195.1. Taxonomy (NCBI): domain Eukaryota; kingdom Metazoa; phylum Arthropoda; class Insecta; order Blattodea; family Ectobiidae; genus Ectobius; species Ectobius pallidus. The sequence continues at coordinate 145,339,745 of CAXKWD010000007.1, forward strand.
TTAATATATGTAGTTCTTTTATTAATATTTCATTAGTTCCCCATAATTAATTAATTTATAAAATACGTTCGTTTTGAATCTGCTTGCTATATAATAGATTTGAAGTTAACCTATTTAGTTTACAGTATTACAATTTGAAATAGTGTTTTAGTATATTGCGATACAATTGCCGTAAGCGGTGCATACGGATCGAGGAAAGAGTTTGAAAAAACGAGGCTCTTGCATATTGTTTTTTTGCACGATGAATATTTATATCAACTTATTTATATTAATTGAGATATTAGCTGAAAATATTATGTATATACACTATTGAAGATGGATGTTATATTTTAGAAAGTGATTCGCATATGTTGGTTGTTATGGGGACCGAATATTTGTCCTGTTAAAGTCGCCTTAGTTCCTTTTTGTAATTTTTACCGCACGGAGATTTCTTTTGTTTTCATAGCAACCAGATTGCGTGCGGTAATGTCAAGTTACGATCCACGGCAACAATATTCGTAAGTACCGCTAATTAGTTACGTCGTTCAAAAAAAGAATTAATCACGTTTGAAATATTTTAGTTCATATTGATACCAGTAAAATATGAGAATGTGTTAGACCTATAATTATGTATTAATTTTGTGATTATTATTATTATTATTAAAAAGAAAAATAACAAAGTTAAGTTACACATTACAAAGTTTTACATGTTTTACAATTTTATTGTACAACCGGTTCTTTACATCTGTGCACATCATAATCCATACGTTCCTTATAAATTACTCATATTCGTTAAAAAATCACCCCCATGAACCCCGCCAATACGATTAAAAACTTCACTTGAGCAAGCTGAGTCCGCAAATGAGGTGCCTCAGAAAAAAGCAAGCCGCTGCTACCAACAGAGAGCCGCGGTTTAGTTTTATTTATACCAAATCCCAAGCAGTGGCTAAGCTGTCAAGGTCGTTGAGCAACGGCTAGGCAGGTGGCTGAGGAAGTCGCGTTTTATTTATACCAAACCAAGCAGCTGCTAGGAATTAGTGAGTTTTGAGCCACTGCTTGGTTTTATTTATACCACCAAATATGTGTGTTATTTTTTGTAATTCTCCCCATGGTATTAAGGGTAGTTGTGCTTAGATCGATGTGCAGTTTGCTTTTTGTTTCGCATCGTTTTAAGTGCATTAATTGATTTGTGCAATTCTATTTCATTCATATGTGAGCCTAAAATGACATTTTTGTGTAAGTTAAATCTTCCAGCATCAATTCTGATATTCAGGTGGCCAGGAAGGTTTGGAGTGCTGCCATCTTGTTTCAACCAAGATTCCCTAACTAGCAGTTGGTACTTTGTCAGCCACTTCGTCCTCCTGCTAGCTTATCTGGAAGTTGTCTTGCCAGACAGATTTTGTCAGGAGACCATAATACGCAATTCTTGGCCAACATATATCAGGTGGTCGTCATACAGGCCTAGCCTACAAAAAATTAATCTCATTATCATGCCTTATATCTACAGGTGTTGTCCAGCAGTGCATGTCGATAGCTCGAGAACCAGTTATGGGCGAGTCATTCACTGTCCTTGTTACCTGAAACATTAGGAAGAGAGAGCAGTATTTACACGGAAAAGAGATTTTTAGAAATTCAGATTTTCTGATGAGTAAATCTTAAGTAATCAAAATTTTGTAATATTACAATGATCTATACTATTTTCTAAAATTTATTATGTCGGTTATTATTAAAACTTATCCTATAAGGAAAGAAATTCATGCACTGAGTAAAAATAGTGTGACTGCAGGAAGGACCTTAGCCTCTTTTTAAATATTATACTGTTTTCTATAGACTTGATAGTAGTGGGCAGTTTATTAAATAATGTGTAGGCTAAATAATTATGACATAGTCCGTCCCATATCACGTGAAAATATTTTAAAAACGTGATATCCTGAGTCGGAATGACGATTTGAAACTTGATTAATAATGCCATGTTAACTTTAGCACGTAGTTTTTTCCTGCTATCTCCGCTGAAAGTTATCAATACTTGTATCATTTATGGCAGGGAGATTGCTCAGTCCCTGTGTTTTTATAATTATGGCTGTGAAAATTGGATCCTTAATAGATCATTTAAAAAGAGATCCGAAACATCCGAGATGCAATTTCAGGATATACATTAAAACACCATGTATCCAACATCCAAATATGGAAAGAATTAACATATTTAAATTAAATGATAAAATGTATAATATCAAATGCAGTGATTTCGACACATAGAAAGAATGAATGATGATAGAATTACAAAACAAACATTAAAATACAAACCAAAAGGCCAGTGTTCAATAAGGTGACCGAGAGCCCGATGGAAAGATATCTTTGTGTCGGAGTGGGCTATATTGCCTAACCTTGAAGAAGAAGAAGGAGGAGGAGGAGGTTCTTATTAATCTCTTCACTGCTCCTGATGTATATAAGTTCAGCACCATAATGATTTGCTTAAAACATGTGGATAAATCCACATGTTAGAATTGCCATTCATAGAAACCATTTAAATTGTTAACATTTTTTTAATTGTTTTCAAATTTAAAGCTCGCTCACTTCATGATTGCTTAGATAAATATCTAAAATTGAGCTCTGAAAGGGTTAAAGAATTCAAGGGTGAGGGAAAATGAGAAATATCATGAAAGCTTTGGAACGACTTGTAGTGTATTACAGTGAATTTGATACAAAATTTCAGCAAGCAGTGTGGTTACCAACTTCAGTATCCTTATCATTATTTAAAATGTCTCAATACCTTTTAGCTTTCTTGCTAAAAAAGTATGTTGGAGAAATATGTTAATCATCCCCAAGAGGCGGTGCCAATGGGAGTCCTGGGGGGACCCCCCCCCCAAAAAAAAATGATGGCCCACTTTCAATTTTACAAAATTTGATTATGAAAGATTTATAAATTTTAAAAAGAACTAAACGTGAACTTTATCGGTAATTTCTTGTTTATAAAACGTGTGATATGTGTACTTAAAATAATGCATTGATATTTTGGAATGAGGAAAGGCTAACACTGGCACTGGCATCCAGTTACAGTGATGCTTTTAAATGTTTGAGGAGGGGGAATAGTTTCTGAGGAAAAAAATTAATCCAAGCAATCCCAGAGGCCATGGGATTAACTATTGGTGGTAGGGGTGCAATAACAAAGTTAGTTTTCCATTTTTGAAAACTTTTCTCATTGCCAATAGATTTGCATCTTGAAGTACTATCTAGCGGCGAGCCGGTCTCACCGACAGGGGTTAAAAATACACTAACCCCGGGTTTGTTAACCTCGGACAAAAATTTTAACTCGACCTTGTGACTCATGCGTTTCACCATGCTTTTTCGGCAGAGAGTTAACTAACACCATTTTAACACTCGCAGGAAGTAGGAACAGTAGCAATCTAGTAGGCAGTGATTGAAAATTCGTTTTTATGAATGCACTTCATTACGCAGTTCTTTTGTTTTCTTTATTGGCGAATGTCATCAACCACGAAACAAACTTACAAATATTTTAAAAGTCTACTAATTCCGTTTGTGATGAAGTACAAGTCAATAATAAAGTGCAAAGAAGCAATCAAAGAGAAGGATAATGCTTGGGAGAAAATTACGAGGGAGTTTAATAGCGTTAACATGGTCCTGTATGTGATTATAACGTTTTCTTCAGTTCATTAATTATTTTTCTGTAACACAAGTAATTATAGTATACAATAAACTACAGCATTAATCGTTTTTCACACATTCTTCTTTATTTTATCTTCTTCTTCCAAGTGTCTTTTATGTATCGGAAATGTATATTTGCACTTGGAGAGTGCAAGTTTTAGAAATCAGCTGACTTCGAAGGTCACTGAACTCTTCTGCTCCCTTACAGTAGGCCAGCCGTGATCAAGATCAGTAAACTATACAGGTTGCGTATTCCGGGATAGACCAATCGCAGCACTTGAGTGTGTGACGTCACAAGATTCCAGATCTCGCAATTTTCAGATTTTACTCAGTCTAGAAAATCTTACACCGCGTGATTAAACTCGTAACCTTTAATTAACCCGTGGTCGGATTCCTGTGAAATTTATACAGAAATAATCTACACACATCAGCCCTACTGATGGTTAAAACAGAGCCTTAAAAAAGCGGACACAAATGTTTTTATTTCATTTTATAAACATCACCCGTTACACAAAATTCATGGAGGGAGAAGCAAATTTCACTATGCGACAATTTTTTGTATTTTTGTGTCCCGAAAAAACTTCAAGCGAGAAAGTTTTAGTGAAATAATTGAATTTTAATACAAATGAAGTTCCAGCCCCATATCTCGAATGGTTTACGAGTAATTGAGTGGTAATTATTCCAGGCGCTTCAGTGTCGGAGTGATTTGTGACGACCTTGAAATGTTCAGGAAGAAGCATATTTGACTATGCGACAATTTTTTTATTTCTGTGACCAGAAAATGATTCAAGCATGTGAGCTTATTTTATTTCTGTGACCAGAAAATGATTCAAGCATGTGAGCTTTAGGGAAATATTTGAATTTTATTATACATCAACTACCACGTTTATATTTTGAATGGTTTACGAGTAATAGAGTGGTAATTACTCAAGGCGATAAAGCTATCGGAACGGTACAGAGGTCTTTTTTATTCTATAAAATAGGCCTACTAGCAATTACGTAAAAATCCTTAAATATTTTAATCGTGGACTCAATAATAAAGGATATTAACTGGCTACTTGTACCCATACTGAAAGATTGACCCGCTGGGGAAAAAGAATGAATTAAACTTTTTCCTAATCTTGTAAATCTGCACTACTGTTATTTAGATATTTGTTGAATTATTTATTTTATTTTTTGATCCTTTGTGCTAGTAACTTTTATTTCTAATTGCCTTATCAAATGCCTTATTAGTTTAATACCTTGTTACGCCCTTTTCATATTTTAATATAATTTATCAACATGAAAACGTATTACAGTTAAAATTGAATTGCCGAGGCTTTAAGAGCATGCTATCGGGTTATAGTTAGGGCAAGACGATGATACTTTTTAATGAAAAATTCATGGAAAAATCCTTTGAAATATTGTGTGATTTATGTAGAATGCATTGCGAAGCAATTTGTGTCCTTTTTTATGTTGAGACGTCGATTTTAAAGATCCTGCGCCTCTTTTCGTTGTGCTGCTCATGAAAGTTTCTCTGCCCTGCAATTCACAAACCATCCCTTAGTTTATTAGGTCTATATTATCTCTGTCGTCACATAATTTGTATACAGATGTACACTTTTGGCCGTGTTTCACCAATCATTACCTACATAACTTACCCCATATAAACCGGAGAAAATTATTATTAATATAAATGTATTGCTTTGATTACAATATTAACACAAATTAATACTCTACAATAGTCTACGCAATGTAATAATAACATTAGTACTGTACATGTTAATATTGATACATAAAAATTCCCGTAGTTGTTTTCTACCCTTATTATAAGGTACAATTTCTATGTAAATATAGGATACATTCTTTAACAAATTTTCATCAAATTATACTAACATAACCTCTAGAATGAGGAATATTTTCTAGGCAACAAAATATTAGAACAAATCACCCTTTAGCTGTTATATAGGCCTACCTGTATTATATAATTTCTATTCAAATCTAGATCCTTTGGGAGATTTTTACAAGATTTTAAAGACAAATGCTGTAGAATCAGAAGAACATTTTAAGTAACATTTTGAATAACAGAACAGTTCACATCTTAGCTGTTTTCTACAATCTACAAAATTACTGTTACACACTGCCACAGCACATATCTGGCCCGGCATAATGGTTCAGTTAATTGCACTTTCTAAAGCACCTTCCATTTGTATTATTAAAAACAGTATGTACTGGTAATATCTAATTATCTATCCTAAAAGACTGCGGTCAAGCGGCCGAGATCAGTAGGTAGAAGCTTTGTCAGCGGCACCATGCTCTCTACTGTCGTGCTTGAAGCGCCAAATCATTCTGACACCTTGAAGAGCCCGGAATAATTACCACTCAATTACTCGTAAACCATTCGAGATATGGGGCTGGAACTTCATTTGTATTAAAATTCAATTATTTCACTAAAACTTTCTCGCTTGAAGTTTTTTCGGGACACAAAAATACAAAAAATTGTCGCATAGTGAAATTTGCTTCTCCCTCCATGAATTTTGTGTAACGGGTGATGTTTATAAAATGAAATAAAAACATTTGTGTCCGCTTTTTTAAGGCTCTGTTTTAACCATCAGTAGGGCTGATGTGTGTAGATTATTTCTGTATAAATTTCACAGGAATCCGACCACGGGTTAATTAAAGGTTACGAGTTTAATCACGCGGTGTAAGATTTTCTAGACTGAGTAAAAACTGAAAATTGCGAGATCTGGAATCTTGTGACGTCACACGCCTGCTCGCCGCAAACCCCTGTCCTATAAACTCGCCGGAATACGCTACCTCTGTAGTTTACAAGCCTTGAGCCGTGATAACTTCAAAGACAGAGCAACTCTCCACAAACGAAATATGCGTATGAAATAAGTTTTAATTACCAAAAATTATTGTGCTAACTTGTATATTACTGAAGCTAGAAGCGTTGACGTGACATCTTCTTAGACATCTGATTTTAGGCGTAAACACACGCATTCTTCATCTGTGAACCTAATTCTGTTCAATTTCCTCCTCAGTAAGCAATTCTATGACAGGTCTTTTGGTACATACGTGTTTCAGAAAAGCTGGTCTTGGTAAAGTGCGGGAAAAATTCATAACAAATCCCGATATTCCGATCTTGGACAGAAACACTGTATGTAAACTTGTAATTAATTTTAAGGAAACAAGTTATCTGTGTTGAATAAATATCAAGAAATTACGCAGGCATGCTTTCTGAAAAGTTTGATGAAATAGAAGAAATTAGAACAGTATCTGAATAGAATTAAACAGGATTCGCGGAATAGGAATACGTCTGTATAGGCCTAATTCTTTGCGGACTATGCACTCGCTCAGTTACCGGGACTTGTTGCAATAACTGCCGGGAGAAGGGGCTCTCAGGAACCCGTGAAAATAATAGATTGTCTAGTTTATTATTATTACTAGGACCGAAAGCTTGGATGTTCTGTATCCATTGACTTGGCTTATAGCCCATAAAACCGTATAAGTTTTTCTTTTTTACTGGAGTTATGATTTACTTGTCCTCAATTATTAACTGCAAATTCATGTAAATTCGTATAGGGAAAAAAACTGCACTAACATGCTTTGTCTTAAAAGGCAACCTGCGCTGGCCGGAAAAACCATCAAGTAGTAAATTGTAAATATTTTAAAATTGCTTATCCGTCAAATTATTTAATGTACTCTGACGAGACACAAATTTCATTCTATTAATTATAATTTCAGGTACATAAATTTGATTATGTGTATATACACTCGTGGAGGGTTATCAGAAGTCCTCTTTTTCGAGGACCAGCTCATTTTTTGTGCGTTTGTCCTCGGTTCATGAACAAATTTTTAGTTTTCCAAAATGTACCTTTCTGTAATTTTTCAAAAATAAAAATTGCCTGTCATCTTTGCAAAATGTTGTTGTTTTATTTGCACTATGTCGGATAGTTATAAACATAAATCAGGCAGTGAAAACAGAAAGGGAGAAAAAATATGTGCATAGTTCTTATTTTCGATGAAACATGAATAGCAATAGGTCTGTAAAACAAAAAAAAAAAAACAAAAAAAACCATGGAAGGAAAAACTCGAAATGTTAGATGAATGGAATCTATTTCTGGTTGCACCTGTAATAAGTTAAAAGCCGTTTAAGCTATATCAGTTCTAAAATTAGCTATTTTGACATTTTAAACATATTTTGTGTTTCGTACCTGGGCCCAGAATTAAATGTGGATGGTCTTCAAATAACAGCAATGAGTCCCATTGCTATGGGAATCAAAATATTCAATAAGCTTCCCCATGAGGTGAAGAATTTGTCCGAAATCAAGTTCTGTAGAACTATACGACATGTACTAGTAACTAATGCATATTATTCCTTGAATGAATTTAATCCAAATAACTTCATACTTCAATAATATATTTTTTTTATTTTTAACCCTGTTAATAGTTTTTAATAGATAAACTTGACATACATTTTTTCTTGTTAGAACAAGGGATCGACTTGAACTTAATCTCTCCAAACAACTATAATTGTAACTTCCCTGAAGCGAAGCATTTTGTTTGAAAATTTATGACAATGTTCAATAGGAACTCTACTATGTAGAACCTCAATGAACAATAAAGATTATTATTATTATTATTATTATTATTATTCTGTGCCGTTTGCCTATGCCTATCTCATGCTTCGCCACCGGTTTGTCGCTTATCTTAATGTCCTCCGTCCGCTCTGCAGGATTATGTCATACAATGACCTTGGCTTGTCAGGTACCCATACCCAGCTGGCAGACCCCTTGGAGTCTGCTTGCATACGGTAACTATAATATAAAAGGTTTTAACTAGTTTCGAAAATTGGTACGACTGTTCTACATTTCTGTTCTGGCAACCCTGGGTCTGCTTCTTGTCGCAACTGTAGGTGAAGCTTGGGACGTGGCAGACCGGCGACTGGCGTTGTAGAATATCGGTAATTTGCCAGCTAGAGCTTCGTATAGTAGAGCTTATAGTACAGTTTATACTGTAGCTTGTTTACCTGGCAGGGTTTTGTATATACGGAGGTATCATTTCAAGTACACAGTCGAAAGCCAGATATTGGTTTTTATCTTAAAATAAAATGGATTTCATGTTTTCATTGTTACTCGTTCATCTGCTGTGTATTGCATCAGCGTTTGGAGGTAAGTTTTTATGTTCGATCAGAAAGTGTTACTGTACATGTTCATTTCGTGTTTGTCATTTGGACAACTATTTTCATTTATTTATTTATACTCTTAGGCCTACGTATTTTATAAATAAGTCGGCTTCATCGGTTATACCTAGAATTAAGCTTGAATATTTTTGAGTAAGCTTAAATTAAAATCTAAACCTATAACTAATAAAAGATATGGGAAACTCATAACTTCATCTACGCTTGATATTTCCTAGTATAGAGTACACGACTGTATTGCAGTGGCGCGCATTCAATTGTCTCAGCCTTGTTGAGATACGCACTATTTGCCAGGCAAGACAAAATCCAAGTTTTGAACTTTCTTTGCCTTGAGAACATTATAGGAGAAAAATTCCTCCGACACTGGGACTCGAACCCAGGACCTTTGGCTATTCGCGCCAATGCTCTACCAACTGAGCCAAGCCGGAGTTCAATTCACAGCGCCGGATGGAACCTCTCTCCTATGACTAATTGCCCTAATGGTCTACCTCACAGACAGACAAGTTATGTCATATGCAGTACTGTGAGGCACACTAATTAGTGATTTTTGTGATCGGGCTCCCACTGTTATTGTACAGTTGACATTCAAGACAGATATATAAGCTTTCATGAACCACAGATTATAGTCTCTGTTGGACATTACATGAGAACATTATAGGAGAAAAATTAGGGCAATTAGTCATAGGCAATTAGTCATAGGAGAGAGGTTCCATCCGGCGCTGTGAATTGAACTCCGGCTTGGCTCAGTTGGTAGAGCATTGGCGCGAATAGCCAAAGGTCCTGGGTTCGAGTCCCAGTGTCGGAGGAATTTTTCTCCTATAATGTTCTCATGTAATGTCCAACAGAGACTATAATCTGTGGTTCATGAAAGCTTATATATCTTTCTTTGCCTTTTTTTTTTTTTTTTTTAATTGAAAATAGTGGCCTATAAGAACCCTTCAGAGAATTTATATTGTACCATAAACTCGTATACTCCCTCCCCCCAGAAACAAGATTTAGTCTTATCTCAGATAATGCCCACAGCGATGAATAAGGCACTGCCGAATTCTGACTTAGCGTAATCAGTTTACGTTAAAATCCTTGTTTGCTTAAATATTCATATATTTAATAATTTTATGTTGTCAACATCCCTTATCAGCATTTTGCAATTACTGCTTGGAATTTCCTGTACACGATGCAAAAAATGCGCCGGAGATGCAAGTTAGTCATATTTTGTCCTTGACTTTGGCCAGCAGAAGGCGGCCTTCGGGCCTGCGCCGAGCTGTTCGTTGCATTTACAGGATTGGGTCTTACCTTTTCGCAGGGAGGGGGCCTCGGTGGTGGGGATGGAAGCAAAATAATCAGCTTTATTTCTCCTTAATTCTGTGTTGTCCAAGTACACCCTGATAAAAAATTCGAGTAGATTTTGAAAGTATCACAAACTGCAGTGGCGGCTCGTGACCAAATATTTGTTTATTTAACTTGGCAGAGTTAAGGCCATAAGGTCTTCTGCCACTCAGCCAGGAGGAATGATCAATACAAGAAATATACAACTTAATTATTATACGAAATACAATTGACCTAAAATACAAAAGAAAAATAACTGAATAATACATTAACTTAAAATAATTATATATAACTTATTGACTATAAATACTGAAAACATTCTAAAATATTTACTTATTAACATCACTTTTAACCAGCTAAGTTTCCTATTTACTTACTTGATTAAATTGTGCTTGAACTGTGGTGCTGTTTGGCAGGTCCTGAGATAGCTGGGCAATTCAGCGTAGACAAATTACAGAGCACAACATACAGAGTGTTAATGAATAGCACCGAAATATTTTACCTATGTATGGGGGGGGGGCATAGACAAGCAACTTTTATTAGAAGATGTTTGCTCTGTGACTTAAAATGTGTATGCTACAGGTCATTAAAGTCATTACAGTTTAATGCTCTTATGTCAATAATTAAGCAAAATGGGGTTAAAATGTTGTTCATTAAATTGACTTTATGCCTTCTTAGTGATAAAGAAAAACCTGATTCTTAATCATTCATCAACAGCTGGGCCTATATCATAAGTTTATATAATCTGCAAAATTTACAGACTAATCACATGAATGGCCGCCACTGTTTTAGTTCTTTTATTTGTAACTACAGTGTTAAGAACTAAGTTTTCTCCTATAATATTCTCATGTAATGTCCAACAGAGACAATAGTCTGTGGTTCATGAAAGCTTATATAAGTTCCTTTGTTTTGCATTTTTTTCAAATGTTAGACGTCAGTGGAGGCCATGCCCTGGGATATTTTATGCTTTAACAAGAAAAATTGAATCCATAGAGAAAATATTTCCCAATAAGAGTTGCTTGTCTATGTCCCCTCTATACACAGGTAAAATATTTTGGTCTTATTAACACTGTATAATGACACCAGAACCATCTACATAGGCTATTTCCCAACAGATACGGTAGGCTACTTCTGATAAAATTCAAGCCATCACATTAGACAGAAACAGGAAGGAGCTTCCTTAATGCCTTTCATTATTTTTTTTTTTTGGGGGGGGGGCATCATATAGGCCAACATAGGTAATTTTGAATGGTTTAAGACAAGTTACAGAAGTTACCCCAAATACTTCCTAGTGATTCCGATCGTAGTATCGTGCTGCACTGAGCATTAACATCGGGAAGTTTAAAGCTTCCACGTTCATTCCCCCCCCCCCTGGTAAAATATGATGTCATGTCTTACTTTAGTATCCACAGAACATTTGTATGAAAATATACAGACAACCATTACCAGCTGTAATACAAGGGTTGATTTTTAATCGTGGCAACTATTTTATTTTTCCACATATAGCATACACAGAGATGCCAACTGCTACGGAATTTCCGTCGTTTCTACGATTTTCTTGAATTTGCTACGGCAATACGGAAATTGTACTGAATATTACGGATTTTACGAATCTCCCGCGAACATAACAACAACAAAAAGTTAATGAATGTGTCAGCAGAGATGCCAACTGTTTATCATGAGAAATAGTTTGTAAAAGAAATCACCCGTTGTGTTGGTGACATTGGTCACTACAATCTTTGACGTGTGTGTGTGTTAACCAAAGATGTTATATCTTACAGTTATAACATAATTGTACTTATAACATCTTTGGTGTTAACATATTTCCACTGTATGCCGCTGATGACTGCCGAAGTCGTCGCTTGATTTATTATCAATCAGTTAGAAAAGGTTCTTAATTCATTATATAATAATAGTGTAAATATGATACTGTGTGGTGATTTTAATGTAGACATGTCAACTGATAGTGAAAATAAGGCAAGACTTCTGTCCTTAGTAGGTAGTTATAATCTATAGACTTCATAGTGAACTTCCCAACTAGAATTCAAAACAACTCTCAAACAACAATAGATAATATATTCTTAAATAAAGAAAAAAACTTGAAGTTTGAAGTAGCCTAATCCCAATAATAAATGGGTTATCAGACCATGATGCTCAGATGGTAATGTTAAACAATACTGAAGCATATCCGACTAGCAAACATACCCATAGTAATATTATCAGAGTAATGAATGATGTTTCGATTTTAAGTTTCAAACAAGATCTTGCAAATGAAAATTGGGAAACTATATTTACCTATAACACTGTTGATAGTAAATTAAATGGATTTCTAAATATCGTGTTGCGACACTGTGAGGCCAACTTTCCAAAAAAGACAACTACTAAAATACCTAATTTAAATAATAAAGCATGGCTAACCCCTGGTATTAAAATATCATGTGCTAAAAAAAGAGAGCTCTATTTACAATACAGAACCAGTAACAATCAAACTCAGAAAGGGTATTATAAAAGATATTGCAATGTGCTTAAAAAGGTTATTAAAGAAGCAAAGAGCAGGTATTTTTCACAAATAATTAATAAATCAAACAACAAAGTTAAGACTATATGGAATATAGTAAAAAATGAAACAGGGAAAGCAAAGGAAAAAAGTGATTGTACGTCATTAATATACAAAAATAAGAAACTAGACAATCTATCAGATATTACAAATGCATTTAATAACCACTTCATAAATATTGCAGAGAATTGTGTTCCCACCAACAATACCAGTGTCAAAGCAATAAACCTTCTGACAAAATCTACAATTTGTAACCATAAATTTGAAATCACACTGACTTCCTCTATAGAAATTGAAAATATAATAAAATTGCTTAAAAGTAAAAGCTCATCTGGATGGGATGACATAAGTAATAAGCTATTAAAATGTTGCTGTTCAGAACTTAGTAAACCCCTTAGCCATATATTTAATTGTTCACTAGAAACTGGAATATTTCCTGAAAGAATGAAACATGCAATTGTCAAGCCCCTGTTTAAAAAAGGAGACAAAAATTTACCATCAAATTACAGGCCTATATCGCTCTTAACTTCATTTTCAAAAGTATTCGAAAAAGTTGTATATAACCGCATAGTTTACTATCTTAATTTGAATAATATTCTTACACCATCACAATTTGGTTTTAGAAGTGGCATGTCTACTGAAAATGCTACATTTAAACTCACCACAGAAATACTGGAAGCGCTAGATAAAAAGAAATATACGTTGGGAATTTTCTGTGACTTAGCTAAAGCATTCGACTGTATAAATCATGAACTATTAATTGAAAAATTGGAACATTATGGAATAGATAATTTAACACTGAATTGGTTCAAATCATACCTGTCTGATAGAACTCAAAATGTCGTAATAAATGGAAACAAATCTAATCTAGGAGTAGTCAGAAGTGGAGTACCACAGGGATCAATACTAGGACCTTTGCTATTTTTAATTTTCATCAATGACTTGCCACATAACTTAAGTGACGAAACAAAGGTATTGCTTTTCGCGGATGACACTAGTGTTTTTGTAACAGGAAAATCCCAGGAACAACTGGCAAGAGTAGCTACAAAGGCTTTTCACGAATTAAATATATGGTTCCAAGCCAATAAAATGACGCTTAATATCGAAAAAACCCACTTTATTCAATTCAGAACAAAACAAAGATGTACCCAAAACCTTGTAATTAATTACCAAACACAAAGCATAGAAGAAATTAGTAATATCAAATTTTTAGGATTACAAATTGATCAACATCTCGACTGGAAGTCACATATTGAAATGATAATTCCAAAACTAAGTTCAGCATGCTTTACCTTAAGAGTCCTGAATCAGGTATTAAAACAGGATGCCTTACGCATGGTGTATTTTGCAAATTTCCACTCGATAATGAAGTATGGAATCATATTCTGGGGTAACTCGACCCATAGGGATAAAATATTTAAGCTACAAAAGCAAGCAATTAGAATAATGTGTGGAAAGAAAAGGAGAGAATCATGCAAACCGCTCTTTGAAAAATTAAAAGTCCTCACTCTTACAGGGGAGTATATATACTCTGTTATGTGTTATATGGTAGATAATATTGAGAGATTCCAAACTAATAGCAGTGTTCATGAACATATTACTAGAAACAGGAATGATTTACATAGACCGGTTAATGCATTAAAACTTTTTCAGAAAGGCGCTTATTACTCCGCAATACAGATATACAATAAGCTTCCAAACAACATTAAATTATTATGTATTCAAAGAAAAAGCAAATCCTTCAAAGGATCTCTCAAGAAATGTTTAATGACTCACACCTTCTACAATATGGATGAGTATTTCCAGTTTGAATAAGTTTATAGTGTAGTATATTATATATAATTATTTATTACTTGCTTGTATATTGTAATCTGACGTGTTCTATATCCTTGAGTCCCACTCAACACAGGATCTACAGAACGAGATAACTACAACATACAACATCATACATGAGTGTTGCAGTGCAAGTAGAATATTGAGGAAATATGTCGTGTAAACGTAAAACCAGTGACGAATCTGATGGACAAAACGAACAGCGGCAAATCAGCAGTATCGAAAGCAGTATACGGAAGAGTTTTCTTGCCTCGGACCTTCAAAATTTTTGCCGAGTCACGTATTTTGTGAAAATTGTAATTGTGATTTTTCGGTTAAACATGGCGGACCCGATGACTGTAGGCGCCATGTGATCTCAAAAAAAGCAGCACAAGAAGACGCATATGTTAATTTGCCCGAGACATCGAGTCCCCCACCATCCGATTAGACTCACACTACTGATAACCACCTTTCAAGGTTGGCATCTCTGCATACATACATGGTTCTAACTTTTATAGACCTTCAGTGTACAACATGTTCCCAGTGATGCAGAAGTCTTTGGATCCCATTGGCACTGCCTAATCTGTTCATGGTGCGAAGAGAGATGTCGGTTGCCTGTAAAACAAGATTGAGATATCTCAACTCTATCTAGTGTTTTCTCAAAACATAGCCTACTGTTCCCCCAAGGCAGAACGTTATTGCGGAGTAATACTGCTTGTTTTTGCAAAACAATCTACGAGCATCTCTGAGAAAAGAAAACATTGAATTATTAATAAACTTCATTATGAAGCTTAGATAATTTCAACTAGTATAGTATAATTCAAATTTGTGGCAAAAGTTCCACCTATATACTAGTAGAATGTTTGAACACCATATATGCTTGATTCCGATTGAGATTGTTAGGGTTATTATATGTTCATTTTGAAAGCAATGATAATAGTATATTTGATTGAAAATTGCTATCTTATTATCTTATAAGTAACTTAAACTTATATTTTACACTGTATTCGGTTATTCTTAAAATAATTTACTAATTGAGTATCAATGTTTACTAATGTTCAAATTTTATTTTAATTAATCTCTGTACAGTTTAACGTTGTGTTAGAATACATAAAACAGTATATAACAGTAAAACATGTATGGAAAATCATTAATTGATTATCTAAAAATGATATTGATGACTAAATCGGAATAAATTTGGTTCATAAGCAGTATTGGAGATTTTTATCTTCTAACCTAACTTAATATCTGGTATTTAATGAATATACCTTCAATCAAATTTTCAATCAAATATACTATTATCATTGCTTTCAAAATGAACATATAATAACCCTAACAATCTCAATCGGAATCAAGCATATATGGTGTTCAAACAATCTACTAGTATATAGGTGGAACTTTTGCCATAAATTTGAAAACATTGAAGTTTCACGGATAATTTACCCATCATTCTGCATGACAACACTAGGGTGCATAAAGAGGAGTTTTGTCTGAACTATTCAATCACTGAGGCTGGGAGGTGCTCTATCACCCTCCATACTTTCCAGATTTAAGTCCCTGCAACTTTGATCTAATTCTGAAGATGATGGAGCGACTTTCCGGGATTCATTTTCGTATGGTTGAAGATGTCAGGCAGCTGACTGCTGTCTTTGCATCATCAACAGATTCGGCAGTGCCAATGAGATCCAAAGACCTCCACATCGCTGGGAACATGCTGTATGCAATGGTGGCGATTACATCAAAGGAATAAAAAACTTAGAACTATGTATACGTATGCTATGTATGGAGAAATAAAATAGTTGCCAGAACTAAAAAAAAAACAATCCTTGTAGTTTGCATGCATTCAGTTCTGCACAGTGTTCATTTTCGTCTTTGTCATCGTGATTATTATATTATTATTAATATTATTGGTTGTTATTGTTTCTAATAGGCCACTAATTTTAGTCCAAAAACAAGTTCAAAGAGAGAAATAATATTCCTATTGTAGCTAATGAATAGGGACCGGATTTTTAGGTTTTTAAAAACACTGTTTTAGGTTTTCCATTAGGTGAAATAGGTTTTTTTAGGTTTTTTGTCCAAAATATCGTTTTCGGGTAGAATATTTGGTTTAGTGGATTTGAATTTGCTACATAGGATTCAATACATAATACCTGTAAAGATTAACTTAACAAATTTGACTTAAATTTGTGTAAACTTGCTTTAGGACAATATTATACAATTGAAGAAAGAAAGCATAAGCAATCAAAAGAAGCAGTGAAAATAAGATTGCTTCACATTTCCTGGTTACAGTATATCACTAAATATCTTTCAGTATTCTCAACTGTGAAGTTCTTCCTGTTAGCTCTTAGTTAATAGTTAATACTGTATCTAGACACTACCCTTCTCAGGATTCGAATCCGATGCTTCTAATTTAGTGAGTAAAATACTTTATGGTTGGATGTGGATAATGTGAAACTGATTATTTTCTTTTCTTCGATTGTTACTCACAACAGATCAACTAGGGACAAAAACTTCCCCCTTTTCTAGAAAGGAAATAATACGTGTTTCTGGCAGACTTGACAAAATATTACTTCGCCATCTATAGTGAAATTCAGGTCGTCGCCAATCCACTGCCGTAATAAATCGATTTGATTGTTTCGGCATAATTAACACGTGTTCTTAAAACTCACAGTGTTACCACTTTAAGTATGAATAACAGGGCAAGTAATAAAGGCAAATAAGCGCTTTAAAACACAGAAATCTATATCCTTGTTTATACACGGCAACAATGGTTGTTCGTACGAATATTTTAAAAGGAATACGCCGGTACTCTTACACTTCCTCTCTAGATACTGTCCATCCTAGACGACAATGGGTTGAACGAAACGCTGGTGGTATTAATTTCAACCCGACAAAAATTGTTGTCTCTCCGCAAAATATCGATTTCTCAACTGACAAGCAAAAAAGACAAAAAAAGTAGCCTAAATTAGATATTTTAGGTTTTATATCCCATTTAGGTATATTTAGGTTTTAATACCCCATTTAGGTATTTTTAGGTGCCACAGAATTAATGTGGGTGAATCCTATGGACATGATTCGAAAAAGTGTATAAGCACTTTTTGTTTTGGAAGTAAGGAAAAAAATAGGTAAAAAACCTAAGAATCCGGTCCCTACTAATGAATATAGTTTTTACACAAGTTTGTTAATGTAATTTAAATTCAATACATTATGCTAACAAAATACAATATCGTTTGCGTTACAGTTTTGTATCTGAGTAGGTGGATCCCACAATGGAAAATCAATATGAAATAAGAATTATACCAACATTATGAATCTAGGACTAAATTTTAGCTAGCACGAATTGCTAGTTTAATAATAAAGTACAAATCTCCAAACAGTGATCTTTGTTTACTTTGCAACTGAAGATGTGGATAATTTCCACAAAACAGTTTTGCAATTGAAAAATAATTTTAAGTAAAAGTGTTCATTACAATAATTTATTTAAATAATATGCATTAAGTTACTTCACTGTAAGAAGTTCATCTAGTTAAACAATATACAATGCTTTCTGCTTATTGTGATCACTTCGAGACGTAGCTAATCTGATAATATTAACCGTTTGATAACAGTAGCCGAAGGAATTAAATGAAGGTTATTTACAGTGAAATCTCCGTACAACGATTACCGATGTAACGATAATACTCTTTATAACGTTAAAATATTTTGGTCCTGGCATTCTTTCCATTAAAATAATGTAAAATTCCCCTCGGTTTTATGATACTCTTAATAACGATAAACCTCTCCATTACGATTACATTTTGAATCTCCGTGAAATACCTTTTCCTCGGTGCAATGATAAACGGAAGAAAACATTGTTGAGGGAATCCAAAACAACCAGGCGGAAGATGAAGAATGGGAAGAAGAGGAGGTAGAACAAAGTGTGCATCTACCAACCATAACTGCACTCGAAGCCATTGCCTCTTGCGAGGCTCTGCAGAATTTTCTGTTGAGGGTTCCATCGGTGCCAGAATGTCTTTTAGTAAACCTCGAATCAATAAGGGCATTGTGTGTATCCCTGTCCATAAAAAAAAGCTAAACAGATTGTCATTTCTGACTTTTACAAACAGAAGCAAAAATTATGAGTCATCCTGTTCATGGGGCTATGATTATAATGCAATGTAAAATGTGTTTGCTCATAATGTAATAATTTAAGAGTGTATACAGTAGCCTACAGTTCTTGTGTTAAAATTCTTTATTTCCCTAGATACTTAAAGAATTTCAATTATTGAAGTTGTTTCCTATATACTACCAAAATTTGAACATTTTTTTTGTAAATTCTCGATATATTAACAATATCTCTCTCTACAACAATATTTTTTTCTGGTCCCTGCGAAATCGTATCGAGATTTCACTGTATTCATATATAAGATAATACGCTGTAAAACGGAATTAAAAATATTTATTAATAAAATAATAGGTAACTGTCAATCATTGAACCACTAATAGGCTAATACAGTAATAGATTGCAAGCAACTATTGTTTCAAACAGTAACAAAGTTTTGAATTGTTTTCACTTTCCTTTAGGAGTCCATTAACCAATACTTCATACTCAGGTACGAGTTATGAGTATTTTTGGAAGTCTATTCTGATCTGTAATGAACACCGCACATGTACTAAATAGCAAAACATCTAATGACTGTCTGTTCAAGTCTTTTTAACGTTAGTCATCACTTCATGTCAACACTGTTATCTTCATAAATCAAAAGCTGCAGCTTAACTGTGGGGTGCAACATGTATTATTGCTTAAAAAAGAAAGTTAGGTAAACCCCCTTGAACAGGTCATCCTGTGAGCTGGGAACAGAATTGCTACCTCCAGTTGAACACAATAGAGTTGAGTTAGACACGAAACCCTTAAAATCAAAATTTTAAATTACATACAGTACTTGGAAATAAAGCTGCCAAAAGGAAAATGTGACAACATAAACCGAATCTTTGATCACAATAAACAGAATTTTTTCAGTGTATCAGTATTAATCCGTACGGGTCTTCATAAAAGTGATAACATTATCCACGATTACATTAAGCGGCGTTCACTGTAAATAATTTATTTTTCTGATGCACTTTATACTGAGATTTCACTGTACCGATATAAGAGGAAAAGGTGGAAAGTTTCTAATTCTTTTCAGGTAGATCTAGGCCTACCGTACTTAATTCCTTCATGTGATGCTTTTGCAAGAAATTAACAAAATTAAAGGTACTGGTAGACCTAAAATTCTTCGGAAAATATAGCTTTATGAAATCTGATGATTTAAGATTTCTCAATTGTACATTTTTAGTGGAACAAGAAAAAAGTATTAGCTCATTTTTCATTTTGTTTCTTTAAACAGAGCCATGCTCATGGGAAGAAGACAAAGTATGCGCTAGCGGTCGCTATGTAGAAGGGGTTGTAGGCGCTGCATATAATCCTGGTCTGGAATATGGAATAGCATCAGGAAAACACCTAAGCAAGTCCACACAGGCTGGTATTGTAAATAGTGCAGGTAAATGGGTGATGAGGATGGATCTCCCTCACAAAGGAGTTAAAAATGCCCACATTAATATCAACAAGGCTCTTACAGGCATGAAGGATCCTCATATACCTGTACCTGAAGCCCTTGTGCATACTGCGTCTACAGTTGGGAGCACAATCAAGACAATTGCTGATGGCGCAGGTTATTTAGCCATTGCTGTTGATGGCTATCGCTTCATCAATGCCAAATCCCAAGACAAACCCAAAGTAGTAGGCTCTATGGCAGGAGGTTATATGGGAGGTTATTTAGGAGCTTATGCTGGAAGTACTGCTGGAGGTTGGATTGGAGGTTTAATAGGCTCCGTATTTGGAGGGGTTGGCGCAGTACCTGGTGCTGCGGTTGGTTCAATGATTGGAGGTTTCTTTGGAGCCATGAAGGGTAGTGAGATCGGAAGTGTAAAGGGTGAAGAGCTGGTACGATAAGCAGTTCTGTTATTAAAATGCACAATGGTCTAGAAACCAAAAAAGGGAAGAAAATTTTCTGCCAGATTTAAAAGGGTTCAGATGAAGCTAGGTTATACAGTAAAACCTCGTTACCACGAATTCCAAGGGACTGAAAAATGAGGGGTTCGTGTTAAAAAAAATTCTGCTAACTGGGGACTGATTTTTTTTTACTTTTTTTTTATTTTTTTAAATGAACCACTTACGGTATACACTGTCGTAGAAAATACTGTAACATGCAAAAGTAGGCTACATAATTAGGCCTACTTTTATAAAAGTTCATTTCCTGTTGAAAAATTTAAGTTGCGCTTTCGCTGATGGGAACACAAGTGCTTGGAAACTTCACGGCCAACTGTATTCACAGCTTCAGTAAACCCAGCAGATGATCGGATGTTGCAGCAAAATATTCTAAAGTGGCTGTGGCGGCAAACACTTCTTGGCGGGTGGGTTACAAGTTTTAATGCAATGTATGATGAAATCATACTGGTTATGTTTGAATGAACAGAAAAATAAAATAAGAAACATTATAACCTGACTGTTGGTGGCACAATCCTTTCGATTGTCAAGCGATTGCACCAGCTAGCGTTAATGTTAATCCAATTACTCGTAGCCATTCACAAAATTAACTGGGAATTTAATAAAGTTTTATGTTTAACTTCATTTCTTGCATGCCTATTGAAGGAAGAACAGAAAATAACAATTTGAAAAGCTTTGGAAGTTGTGTTAAATGAAGATTCAAAGGACAGAAAAACAGTTTGCAGTTCGTCGTAATCGAAATTCGCGTTAACTGACAAAACTTTCATAAGAAACAATGCATCTTTGCTGGGACCAAATCTTTGTTCTTGTTTTGCTTAAAGTGATTTGACCAAAGAACTTAGATAGTATAATACCGGCCTTACTAGAGTTTATAATACGAGTCTTTAACATTGAAACATTCATAACATTTCCTGGGCCTATAACTACAGCTCATTGTGTTTCACGAGTTGGCCAATCATGTGCGTTTCTGCGTCACAGCGGCTACAGCTCTAACTCCCAGACGATCGATTGAAATATCTACACCAATAAAGCGCTAACGTAATGATTCAGGTTCTCACCGTTGCAGTTAAAATTACAATGAAAATAACCACATAACTCTTCACAAGAGACGGAAATTTCCTTCTCTTGCATCCACACAACATTGGCACTATTTTAGGAAATTTTCTTTCATGCGCATAAGCTCAGCTTCTGAGATCATGTCGACATGTGATCATCTCCAAAAACTATAAAATACATCCTCAGAATATAACCACAAAATTGCCATAGTTTTCTCATAATTTTCTGTAAGCAACAAAATAATATATAGATGCCTCACTTTAGAATCTCTTTTCGATCTGCCTGCATGGCATGCCTTATAAGAAGGAAAGTCAAGAATGACAACGGAAATATTTTTTAAATTTATAACTTCACACAGTTACTTGAGTTATTGCATTTTTTAGTAATTTGTATTATTCCTGGTTTTATGTATTTTGTGAAAAAAAAAGTTTAATCTACATACACATTACACATTTTAGCCTACCCAGAAAAAAAGTTTTTCACAAAAGTATTTCATAAAAAATAAAAGATCTTTACTGTTATTATTTTATTATTGCTAGAACTAGTGGAATAAACGAGTTAACTTACAGGGAACAAACATTAAATTCTAGATAATTTTTTGTTCATCTTGCCCCTTTCCATCCTGGGATGAAAAAATATTGACATTTACAAAATATTTAGATCATTGTGCATTGAACACATCTTTACTTGCGATCAACTCTCAAGAAATATTTGATGGTGTTTAAAGCGTTACTCTATGTGATTTCCTTGTAGAGTATCACTATATCATCCATTATTTTAAATTATAAGCATTATCTTTCAGAATGTTAGTTGTGTTGTAATTAATAGTCAAGCTGTTACAAATCTGCACAATATTAATATAAAAATGAAGTGGAGCTCAGAGATAGAAGTAAATCACTTAACGTAACATCTATGGAATCTGTTATTAGTAGGTTGGGTGCGAATCTGGAATCTAGCCCACAGCTAAACCCAGCTCCTTCTCCCAAACACCTCTCCCTCGAACGGGTGTCAGCACTCAACTGTTAGGCACCTTTTTCAAATGACAATGGTCACTCTCTACAGTACTTGTTATTTCTCATCCCATATTTAGTTTGTCGTAACTGAAATAAAGTCGTTTTTGCTAGCTGTTCTTCAAACAGTTTTCACCGTCTTTATGCTGCGAACCTATGTATTTGTATTTCCAAAGTGCCAACAACTTACCACTGTTTACTGGTGTAAGGTGCCAAAGGGTTTTAAGCCGAAAATATGCAATACGAAAAACAATCTTATAAATAACAATACTTAATACTTAAATTCATTAAAGTTTCTTTGTTAATAACGTTCTGGAAGTGCAATGTTTCATCAGCTTTTAAAGTAGCCTAAAATAAATTTTGTAAGGAAAAAGGATTTTTGTACTTTCTGTTTAAACATTTGGTATTTAAAATGCACATGAATTAAAATGAAATACTTAAAATGAAGAATGACTTTTCTAAAACAAATGACATGCATTATTTTTCTGGATGTTAAATCTATTAAAAGTACTGCCTGTATGTCTAGCACATACTTCTTCATTTGTGGTTTGTGAAGCTTTAATAGCTCATAAAGTTTGGGTTTATACATGTCTTGTTTTGCAATATTTCAATTTTCTTTGTGCACGATGCTGGTTTATCAATTTCAACATTATGGTAAGAGACATTATCTACAATGAAAACTGACTTAAGGGGTAAATTAGGCGGAATCTTTTCTTTCATCCATCGCTGGTAATTTGTACTGTTCATATTACTGTGGTAATCATTGGTCTTAAAGAGTTGGATTTGAAAATGAGAACAGTATTTGGAATGAAGCCTCGAGCATGCATGATGATAAGACGTCCCTTAGAAACTGGACTTTTGAGGCCTTCAGTGCTGTCATCAGTCAAATCTTTAGTAGTTGTGTGTGAGCTATGGATGTAGGTTTCATCACTGTACACAATAGGTCTACCCTTTGCTCGAAATTGAGTATAGCTCGCAGGTAAGAGATCCTTTCATTTTTAATGTCGTTTCTCTCTATGGGCACGCATCTGTTATTTTCAGTCTTCCTCCACTGAAATCCAAGTTCTTTAAAACTTTCATTAGGATAGATTGTGATTTTTTGTACTGAATTTTTTCATGCACTTTAGGAAGTAGATTTTTACAGCTAGCAGTTTCTTTTCATTAATATAAAAGTCATTTTTTTTAATGATTACACAATGTAAAATTCATCCAAATCTGTACATGGCCTTTGTTGATTTTTGGAGTTCTGAAGCTCTGAACTTCCAGCTTCACCATCCTGCATTTCTCTTTTTATTGTTTTAATTAACTGCACAGAAACCCCGCATGCAGCAGACATGCGTTCTTGCACTTTTTTCACAGGAATGGTAAAGCCATTTTCCTCTCGTCATAAATGTTAAAACATTTGGCAGTAACTTCCCTTATATGTCCTTTTATTATTTTCCTATAAAGTTTTGATTGAGCTAACAAAGAAACTAACTAGCTAACTAGTAAATAATAAACTAGTACCGTCTTAAAGCGAATAAAAATGGAAATAATTTAATGAAAGCTTCATATACACTGGACTGCACAGTTTAACACTTCACACGTAAGCACAGGTTTCCTGACTACTGCGCATCTAGCCCTGCACATCACTTCCCCTTCTCTGCAGGGGTAGGATCACTCGCTGTTCACCAAGAGAAACCCAGAGATGTTATGGGAGTGATTTACCTCTAAAGTTCCTAACATTGATAACATCTCATTTTATGTGCATAGTTACAGATCTACGGTCGGTTATTATAAATTTTTGTAAAACAAAATAAACAGTTTCACTAATTCCTGGCTTCTTTCATTCCTAAACTCTTCCTTCCCTCCAAGTGGCTGTTCTCCATTAGGGTCATTCCATGGTAACTTACGTTACATTTGCAAGAAGAAATAACTCATTTCATTGGGATTCTGTTGCTTTGGAGTGGAAATAAAAAACTGTAAGTCTTCCAGACTGAAGAATAGACTATATTCTTCAAGTTGTGACTCAGACTGCATAGGGGCATAGCATAGTTAAAAAATAAATCAGGATTTTGTTGTTGGTAACTTACGTTACAAGAAAAGGAATAGACAATTGCACTGCTAAGTGTTTGCAAGAACTCTGTACTGTTGAATTGAAAACTGAAATAATTTTTATTGAAAATAAACCATAAAAATGTAAAGAACATTGAGGGCATATTTTAATTCTTTACATAAATTTACATTCTGGATATTTAACATAAATATTGGTAACTTACGTTACATCAGAAATCGTAGCTTACATTACATCATAAATAGTAACTGAATACCAATAAAGAAATTTGGTAAGAAATACATTACTTTAAATTTATCATGTATTTCTCTAATTGTCAAACTCTCAGATGTCCCATGTACCAACTTCCAGAGAAAATAATGTTAAAAATTCATATTTGAAATTTTTGATAAAATTCCCTGTTAGCATGGAATGACCCATTAATGCATTTGAATCTCCCAGTCACCTGTTTTCTTAAAGGAATTTAAAATGTATATTGTACATAATACAGTAATGTATGAAGTATTTAAATGAAGGAAGGAGGCATGATAATTGGGTGGAAAAAATTAAAAGGATGTTGGAAGGGGGGATATGTGGTAAAGAGGAGAATGTAATAAAATGGGATTTTGGAGGGAAGTAAGAAAAAGAGTAGAGGACATGGAAGGACAAAAGATCTGAGCGAGCTTTGTAAACAAAAGTTCTTTGAGATTATACAGAGTAATCAAAACAGTGTGGGGAAGGGAGAAATATGTAGGTTGTTATGATAAGCAAGGAAGAGAGGGATATGCATGGATGAGAACAGGGGTGATATATCTGAAAGGGTTAAGGAAGGACAGAGAGGAAGGTTGTGTATTATGTAGTAATGAGGAAGGAATATCACACTACTTAACGGAATGTGAAGGGGTAAGAAGGTGGAGAGAAGAAATATGGGAGACAAAGTGGGATAAATTTCATTAGGAGATAATAATCATCAAGATGGTGAAATTCAGAGGAGAAGAAAAGACTAGGAATATAGGGGAGTATTTAGGAAAAATGAGAGAGAAGTGGATGAGAAAAATTAAGAAATAGATCAAGAGCAAAAATAATCAGAAAAGGTGTGGTAAGTTAACCAGAATCCCCAATCATACATAAAACCTAGGGGTTATAGTATGAGGGGTTTCTTAATGGGTAGTGCTAGACTTATAGATAAGAGACATATAAAGTGGATGTAGTTAACTATGTATGGTCATATGGAAAAGTATGTGAAATAAAATTCTAAATTCTAATACAGTAGAACTTGGCTATAGTGATATCCAAGAGCTCAGGAAAATTGTCATTATAAGCAAGTTTCTCTATCAAAATAATAAAATAAATGAAGAAAAAACTGACATTACTTTGTAAAATGTTTTACCTAGGTACAAACTACTATAAAGTAATTTTCAATTTTATCATACAGTACTACAACTATTTTAAGTACTTTCTACAACTATCTTACAGTGTCAGTACTACAATTACACACTACAAAAGTCAGTGACTCTATTGATATTAAAATTTACACAATTAAACCACCTCCATCCTGGTTTGAAGGCGATGATGTCAACTGTGCGATTGCTTCCTTCAGATGAAAGTACTTGTACCGTATTTTATGGACCATAAGACACACTTTTTACCTTGAAAACAGAGCCTTGAAAGTTGGATGCGTCTAATGGTTCGAAGAACACTAAAAAATTAAATTTTGGTAAATATTCCCGGAATACCATAGTTATATACAAGGTGTTGTAAACGATAGGATATTTAAAAATTTGACACAAACTGTACATCAGTGCACTTGTCACAATCGCAAAATAAGGGTACAGTACCTGAAAACCAGGTATAGAATGCAAAAAGACAGGAATGTTGAGTTCTTTTATACAAAAGGAGTTGTCTCTGCCAGGTGGTTTAAATGAAGGCAGTGACCTCTAAACAGCCTTTTCCCGTTACACTTACCATATGCTGAATTCAGGGTTAGAGGGTGTAAAAGTATTTTCAGTCTTTCATGAGAAATCAGTTCAGTTGTTAAATTTTACGCAATGCCACCTGTACAGAAGAGATTTTCGTACAACGCAGGTTTAAAGTTATTTACACAGATTCCATTCTACAAGGCTATGATTTGTTTATGCAATGAAATATATTATATCCCTTAAAATGTTTAGTTTAGAATCACATTAAATTTATTTTCCTTTAAATTTCCATCCTAAAATCAAGGTGCGTCTTATGGCCTGGGGCACCTTATAGTCCATAAAATACGGTACTTCTTTGTATGCTGTAGCCCTCATCCCACAAGGCATTGGCTAGTATTGTTCTTATAGTGTGGTGGCAAAAATTGCATAAAAGGTCACCATATGGAAACGATCCCAGGATGGGTGTAAGAGTTTCCAACTCTCTGTGACATCGTCTACAGGTTCTTGCTTTTAGATCTGCCTGGTACACAACACACAGCAGAGCCTTGCATATTTGAAAGGTCATTTTCAGGAACATTAAGTATTTTCAGGCTTGATGAAATTTATATTTATAAACTTCATTTTTTCTCCAATGAGGGTTTTATTATAATAAAGTGTAATATAATTTTTCCACCTTATACCTTAAAGAACTTTTGTTTCCAAAGCTTGCCCAGATCTCTTGTCCTCTACTATTTTTCTTACATCCCCCAAAATTCTATTCTATTACCTTCTCATTGCCAAATATCCCATCTTCCAATATCCTTTTCATTTTTCCCACCCAATTATTGTGCCTCCTACCTTAATTTAAATACTTCTTACATCACACAACTAAAAGGATAAAAACTTGAGTTAAAGGCAAACCATCGAAACATTATTATTTTTTAAATCAGGTATGGGCAACCTTTGGAAAGATACGGGCTAAACTTTACGATATTTATGAAGTCGCGGGCCGGAGATAATAGGTAATTGTGAAAAAATCATCTTGATGCGGTTTTTTATATTTATAAAGTATAATGCTGAAGTTACGTGAATGAGAGCAATATCGAACTGATTAGGTATTTACTTACAATCAGCAGAAATTAATGAGAAGCTTGAGCTTGAATTTGAGAAACAGGATAATCAATGTTGGCATCAATCCGTGAACCGAAAATATTTACTTTTTCGAGTGCAATTTTAAAATGTTCCGCGGGCCGGATCAAAAGTCGGGAAGGGCCACATCCGGCCCGCGGGCCGGGCGTTGCCCATATATGTTTTAAATGATGGTATAAGGTGGAAAAATTATATTATACTTTACTGTACTTTACTGATGAAAATTTCCTGAGACATTTGTTTTGTAGATAGAAAAAAATGGGGTTGATGTTAATAATATTTGGTAGGTGTTTATATACTGCAAACGCACTTCCCAAGATGTGCAGAACAGACCAAAGCCTGTGAACTTCAAATCTGCCTAGAGTATATCGTTTGGAATATCACTGGGTAGTTGTAATGTTTCTTTTAGTGCCCCCATATCATGATGTTAGTGTCCTGAAGATATTGGATAGGGATTTTATTGGGCTTCACTGTCAGAAAAGGATAATTATTAGAGTTACACATATCAATAAATTTAGCACAACAAATTTTTGATCTGCATACAATAATGGGGAAGAGATTAGCATCACCAGGGGAGATTTCAGTTTCTGAAAATGTTAATTTGCATGCCCAAGGTTGCAGGTTTGAACCTGGTCCAGGTCGATAGTATTTTTGTGTGCCTAAATGTGACAGGCCCATATCTGTAGATTTACAGGCAACTTCAGGACAAAATTCTGGCACAATGGCAACGATCACAGGCCTAAGTTTTAGTAAATCCCCATCGTTTGATAACCATAAAAAACTAACAAAACTGTTAACAATGTCCATAACATATTATCCTTTGAATGTTGATGACTGTAATTAAATTAGTTATAACGAGATGAGTTAAAGAACAATATCACAAGTCAACAGCCAAAATGTATTCGAGATAAAATTAACCATACATTACTAATTTGGGGTCGCTAAACACGAAAATGACATCCATTTTTGTCTGTTAGTTCTCATTTCTACAATACACAGGTCAATTTGTTTGACTAAAAACAGGATTTTAGCCGAGTAACTTTGTTTGAAACAGACTGTACCGGAAATTTAAGGGTGAATTTATGGCTCTAGCATATAAGTCAAACCCTCAAACTGATATTCCTTTATAAATTCAGTTCAGTTCTTGCTTTGTGAGTGAGAAAACTGTCTACCAGTGTACTTTGAAATAGTTAAAATAGGGAGTGATTTAATCGTTATTGTGAGTGATTATAATTATAATTATAAAATTACATATATGCGTATATATTATCCTTTCTGTAATAGAATTGGCATGAAAGGCACAGAATGCCGCGTAAGTGTGTTAACAATCCAAATAACTTTTTTTTTATCTGTGGAGAAGTGACTTTTAAATCGCAAAAGGTACAGTTAACTCCTATTGTTAAAAAGGCCTATCATCTCTATTTTGGTTGCAAGGTTGGTGATCAGGACAAATCGCTTGCAACTCATATTTGTTGTCGTACTTGTTCCACAAACCTACGCGAGTGGCTAAATGGAAACGGGCGATATATGAATTTTTCTATACCAATGGAAACGGTTATACGAAATATGGTTGCTTTTTATGTGAATGGGATAGTCGTGCGAAGGACAAACACTATGCAACAAAGCAAGAACCAGGTATTAAAAACATTGTTTACAGATCACTGGTTGACAAGACTGAAATAATATTACCTGCGTTGCACATTAAGTTGGGACTAATGAAAAACTTTGTAAATGGTATGAATCAAAATGGAGAAGCATTTTAGTATCTCTTTCATAAATTTCCACGATTAAGTGAATCTAAAATCGGAGAGGGAATATTCATAGGTCCCCAAATAAGAAAACTAATGGCTGATGAACATTTTCATGGACTTCTAACAGGCAAGGAGAAAACTGCATGGGTAGCGTTCACTAGAGTTGTACTTAATTTCCTTGGCAAGAAAAGGGCGTCTAATTACAGAACATTAGTGGACAATATGTTGATGGCTTATAATAGAATGGGGTACAACATGTCTCTCAAGATGCATTTCCTTCACTCTCACCTGGTCTTCTTCTCTGACAATCTTGGAGCAGTAAGCGACAAACATGGTGAACATTTCCACCAAGACATCGCTACTCTAGAACGATGTTATCAGGGTAAATGGAACACGTCTATGATTGCTGATTACTGCTGGTCTGTAGTAAGAGATGCTCCTAAGATAAAGTACACTAGAGAAGGCGGCAAAAGATAGATTTATGCTGCACCCCAGCCAAGCTCCGCCGTTTTGTTAGGTTAGGAACGTTTATGTTAGTTTAGGAGCAATATACTGAATAGTACAAGGTTTATTATGTCTCACATTGAATTTCTTCTGTGATGAAACCCTAAACCCCACCTTCCCAGGCGGGCCTCATTAGAGAGGAGCCTAGGGTGCAGCATAAAACTATTTTTTCCCGCAAGTGGCGTAGGAACTAAAGCTAAAGCTAAAGGCATGGTCGATGCACAGCTTGAATATTCACACTTGTTTTTTTAAGTTGTCACACTATAGTACCAGTTAGTTATGCATCTTTCCACAAAGCAAATGTTAAATTTGGCTGGTACATGATCTTTAAACAAATTTGCACTTTAGACATACTGGTATCAGAACATTTGGAGAAAGCTGCTAGATTTATATATCCTGTCAGAAAGGTTTCTTTGAGGTTAGAATATGATAAATTTGGAAGAGACTAAAGACCGTAACTTAGTGTAGAGTTATATTCTTGACCCCTGTAGACTGTTTACTTGATAGCTAGTAATATTATGTTACCAACAGAAAGGAGAGGACATAAGGATTCTGCAATGCCATTGTATTTTCATTGTGGGGTAGTATTTTCTAAGAGAATATACATAGTATACAAATAATATATGTTTATTTGTGTTTACACAACAAAAATTCAGTCAACTTAGGCCTATAATAAATCTAAAGTTATTTCATACCAAAACATTAAGCATTTCTACCAAACAGCTTAATACTAGGAATACAGGCCTGCAAATTTAGAATTTATATTTTTCTACAATTGATTGTGTTTTTACAGCATTTTGTAAATTGAAACATTGTGTCTCGTATTATTATACCATAAGTGATCTAACTTATATATCCAAATTTAGTTATTTCCCATCAAGACACAAATAATATTATAATTAGAAATAAAATTTTAAGGGAACTGGACAGTTCCTTCCATTATTCCAGAAATGAACAAATCTCTTGAAAATTACTAATCACTATAAAAAAATATCATTAAAATTTTGAATATAAGAAGAAAAATTGGCCTATGGTAAAAGATATCCTCCCTCAAGTTATGCTATATTGGAATAAATTACAGTAAATTATAAACTGACAAAACAGGGATTACTTTGAACTAGGCCTACTGTGCAATATTGAGTTTAGATATTCCCCTCCATCCCCTTCTACCAAAAAGGAAGATGAGAAGGGAGGAGGATATTTTAAATTTAGATTACTTGGCATTTTGAAGTGGCCATTTTTGCTAATTATAATAATTTTTATACTTTCTTACCTTGGGGCAGATTTTCTTTCCTGACTATACGAGTATGTACACAATGCTAAATTTTACACACTGAAGTAAAAACAAGTTGTGTGTGAAACTGCACCCAAGAGGATGACAGTTTCAATACTCATTTGTTTTAATGCACTCTGACATGATCAGAGAGCAAATCTGAATGTAAAAGTGTGCGATTCATAAGAATCAATTTTACTCTTTGGTGAAAACACCAAAATCGCCATTACCTTGGCTTGTAGCAAGGTAAGGGATTTAAGAATGCGAGCGTCTGGCATTGGCCGGCCTGTCGCATAACAAAGTGTGATGTCTGCTACCGCAAACATGGCAGCCACCAGATCTGCATTGTTGTGAAGTATGTCCTATACGTAAACAATTATCACAGATATTGTTATTGCTGACAAATGTTTTCTTCTCATCTGCAGAGAGATTGTGAATAAAGTCCAAACATTTGTGTAAATGATGATTTTCCATACATTTTGGACAACCATCTGAAACATGTGTTTGTCGTGGTGATGTAATACTGTTATCAGAATACTGTGTGTTGCATATCTTATGACTGATAGAAGATATGTTTGATAAGGCACGTGATCTTTTATCTAAGAACTCGAGTAACTCTTTAAGCGGTGGTATCTCACCCGACTTGATGGTAAGCTCCCACTGTTGGTTCGATTCCCTATCTAGCTTATCAACAATCAAATAGCTGATGATGTCATCCCAATGCTCTACAGGAACTTTCATAACTTTCAGGGATCTTATACACTCCATAGTTGTATCCACCAGTTTCCTAAGTTCCACCGGCGACTCACTGTGCATGCCTGGGTGATACACCAACCTCTTGAGCGTAGCTGTAACTATTTCTCTGCGATTTTGGTATCTGTTGTTCAGCAGCTCCCACGCTTGGTCGTAGTTGGCATTGGTAATGGATACTGACTGCAGCAGAATAGCAGCATCCCCTTTCACAGAAGCTTTCAGATATTGCAACTTCTGTGCCCCAGTCAGACCAGCGTTATCATGAACAGCAGCAATAAACAGGTCACGAAAAGACAGCCATTCTTCCAGGTTGCCATCAAAAGTTGGCAGTTCTAGTTTAGGTAGTCTTACCTCCACTGTTGGCAGCTTTGCTTCTACAGAAGGTGAAGTTTGACTAGACTTTAGCAGTTGAAGTTTCAGGTTCTCCAAGCTAGTGCTGATGTTTGCTATTTCTTCTTCATGCTGCTTGAATTCTTCTTCATCTTTACAGTGAAGAGCGAAGTTGTCGAGAAGGTCATCGCTGATCTGCATGAGGTTGTTGGCACGTTCAATGTACATGTTACACATTGCAGAATCTTGTAGCAAATCTGATTGGTTCTTTATTGATGTCTCCAACCTTGAGGTCTTTGACACCAGTGTTCTCTTTGTTGCTAGTAAAGATTCCATGTTCAGTTCTGTTTAAATTTGTTGAAGAATATGGTTGACTAGTTTGGATCAGTGTCCAGTGTTGATGGTAGTAAAATAGCGGTAGTTCTTTTCTTTTCTTTTCTAGGAACTAGATGCGGTGTCCTCAGGTAAAGGTTATGTAGTCTGGAGCAGTGTCCTCTGATTGTAGTAGTTTAGTAGTCTGGAGCAGTGTCCTCTGATTGTAGTAGTTTAGTAGTCTGGAGCAGTGTCCTCTGATTGTAGTAGCGGTGGAGCGGTGTCCTCTTATAGCAGTTGAAGCGTCTGGAGCAGTGTCCCCGGTGATTGTAGTTGAGTAGTCTGAATCGGTGTCCACTAATAATGGTAGTTGATTAGTGTCTCGGTCTGGAGCTGTGTCCGAGACCTTCGTCACACTGACGTAAAATACACTGATCTTCACTTATATACGCAGGGATTGGGATTGCACAAGGTGACTCATCAACGTTACACCATGTTGTGCTGTCCGATATGACTCAAGATAAAAACCCCGCTGTTGCGCCATCGAACGTAACATATTACGGATAGCCTTTTCACTGCTATTGACTTATAAATTCGTCAGCTTAAAAAGTCATATTAAAGTAAGATATAACTTGCCCACCTTATACCCTCATTTAAATAACAATGCTTGGTTGGTTTGCCCTAAATTCCTCAAGTATTTATTCTTTAACATAAAATAATACATTGATACCCGGATTAAAATTGTCAAGGTAAAATTTTAGGCCTATTTCTCTTTTGTATCAAAGAATTAGGATTACATTAAAATATCATGATTGTTCTTGTCAAAACATTTTTAGGACTGAAGATGGCATAGTTATGTGCCGAAATGCGCATATCCATTAAGAGAGCTATATCCAGATTGTTGACTGAGGACTTTTGCTGAAAAACTAAGGACTAAAGAGGACTTTTGCTGAAAAAACACGAGTTTTAAATGGATTTTCGAATTAATGCAAAGGAAAATAAATATGTGAATTTATGCATTTTAAGAAAAGACATAATAAAAATAAATTTACAGAACGCACTGAAATTAACAATGTATATTTCACTTTGTCACTTGTCTTTGTTTGTAACTAGAAAATGTGTCGCCTCGCTGTCGCAGGAGATGAAACTTGAACAGTATTCAATACTTTGAAATCTGCAAGTAATCCATTGTTTCTACTTCCAAATAACAAGTTGACGACAGAGAAGTATAGGAGGGTCAGTGTCAAAATTATAATTTTCGGTGTTAATATTAGTGTTTTATTAAGACGGTTAAAATATAAAAAACAGTGTGAAGTCTTTTATACAGTAGAGCATGTTCAATTAAAATTAAAATTAGTCAAACATTAAAAAGACTTTTTGCTCCACTTACATTATTTTTGCAGAACCGGTTTCCAGGGAAGGAGCTCCCTCATCCTCCGTCTTATTTCCATCTACAGTAAATAAAGAATGTGGATGATTATGATACGAAAAATAATACAAATAAAGTGTTTGTAGTGCTATAGCATAATCAGGGCCGTGGAAAGAAAGCAAGGGCCCCAGTGAAAAATTTTCCCGGGCCCCCGTCAAATATTAAATTCACTACCCCACTCGCCCTTCATAATGTATGCAACAAAAAGATTATGTAATGATATTACATAATTATTAAGTGCCAGAATGGTACCGGTACTTTATGAGGTGTCTGGTAGACAGGACTGTCTGTCTGTCCGTGTGTCTGTAAGCGCGATAACTCAAATACGCTTTATCGGATTTTCATAAAATATGGTATACCATTTATAACGCTCATGGGACGAAGCCTATTGATTTTGGACCAAATCGGTTAACTGATGCCGGGCAGGAAACGGAAAAATACATTAAAATGTTTAATTAGGAACAATTTCATCTGTATGTAGGCCTACCAGTTTAATCTTTTGAAAATTATGATTTTAAATTCCGAACGTTAGTGAGGCCTACTGTTAAGTCCGAAAGGATTTGTGCTTCTACTTTTAAAAAATAACAATTTTTTTCAAGATTTATCCGTTTCAGATTAACTGATAATTCCGTGTCACCGTTATACGAAATGATAATGCAGATAAAATAAACACATAAAACACAACTTAGGCCTAAGCTGTTTATTGACTTATAACCAATTTTATTTAAGAGTAAATTTAAAAAGTAAAAAATAAAACCTGGTCGGCCCCGGGGCTGCAGCACCGGCTGCCCCTCCCTCTCGTCGGGCCTGAGCATAATGTTAGTGCGGTGACAGCAATTTATTCATGTGCCCCCCCCCCCCCTTGACAAAATTTCTGCGGACGCCCATCTGAAGAATTAAGAAAGAATACTGTTGAACAACATATTATAATCCATTGGAACAAACATTGAATGATATAACCACGTATTATGGATGTGCTATATCAACAAACAGAGGTGCCTTCAATCGTAAATAGCTCACATGCGAAACGTTGCTGGCTCTGCATTCGAATCTGAATTATTTTAATTACAAGTTTCTGGCCATAAGTGCAGTAATCGAACAAGATGCCAATCCCAACAGCAGACATTTCTTTTGTGTTGCTTTGGCATTTGTCTGTTTTTGAGTGTAAAAAATGTGTTTGTTTTTCACATAGTTCAAACGTTAAGTACTTATATTGATTTCTCCGCCTTATAGACCATTAAATAGCCTATAGTTGACACACTCTTCTATATAAACAACGATAGAGCTTTCTTAATCTAAATATAAGTTTATTAAATAATAAACATTACTAATAACGATAGACACTTTCGTGCTTATATTTATGTGGTCATTATCTTGATAGTAATAAGTGTAAGAGTGCAACACACAGTGAACTACTAATGTTAAAGAAATCCAGACATTCAAGAAAGATTATGGATCAACAATTTTTAGTATAACTTATAGCCTATGTATATGTTACGGTCAATGTAAACAATTGGGCATTATTTATAATGCCCGGGCAATTTAAAAAGTGCCCAATGGGATGTGACAATGATAAATTATGTAGAAATTAACACATTGCCCGGGGTTATGAATAATGCTGCAAATTGAATGGGCAATTTGAGAAAATTGTTATTCATATTTATCTACATACAAAAATAAGATATTATATTAAAGTAAATAAGTATGAAAAATACGTACGCCTAACAAAAAAACATATACATATACACACAAAATGTCAAATCCAAGAGTTTTTATTTATTAGAGCAGCTTCCACTTTGGTGACATTTCGGGTTACATAGGTTAGGTTAGATTAGATTAGGGAGATTCACACCAGACGCACGTTGCCAAATTGCTGTCAATTTATTAAAGTGACCAGAGAAATTGTAGCAGTATTAATATTGACCGGGCAGTGTAAGAAATTATCCTAGATTGTCGTAAAATTATTAAATTTCCCGATTTTATCGGTCATTATTTATAATGACCAAGCATTATGGAAGCTGCCTTGAATAATCAGATTGACCGTAACATATATATCATTTTATGACTTGGAGTAGGCTTTTACTTGATTTTAATTGACAAGCTATATAGACACATACCACACAGTTCCCATTTACAATTTTAAATTCTTGAGTTACCTGACTTTTCATAACAAGCTTTCGGGTTTTTGACGTCAGTGTCATATTTCCTTAATTGTTTTAGGATCAATTTTAATTATCTTTTTCAATTATAATTTATTTAAGTTATTTAATAATGCACGGTGTTTAAAATACCAGTTATATGATTGATTATTATTTAATAAACTTATATATATAGATTAAGCAAGCTCTATCGTTGTTTATATAGAAGAGCGTGTCAACTATAAACTGTTTAATGGACAACAAGGCGGAAAAATCAATATAATCTACTTAACCAATAGACGATTAAGGAAATGAAGTTCGTCAATAATAAAGTAACATTGTTTATTGTCATATTAATGGCCAGCGAACCCATAACTTTCGGTACAGACGTTCTGTCCATGAACTAACCACAACGAGTGCAAGTTCATTTGCACTTGTGAACCGCTCCATAGTACTCATACTTTAATTTTCTCACAAACAAGAGTAGGTCCATCCTTTTTGTCGCCGGTTGTACAGTTTTTTGTAAGGAAACAGTGTGGACGTCCAACTCCTGGGACAGATCTTGGGCATGTTATTTGATAGATAGTCCTTAGACCACAAGGTCTTTTCACGAATTAACTACATGGTTTCTAGCTAGTAAAGTATCTCAAACCTTATAATAAATTACCAAACACAAATCATAGAAGAAAAAATTAAACTAAACTCCATGGCGCTACATCCCTGAAGGGACTTGGCCTACCACGCGACCGCTGCGTCATCTACCATAGGCAGACGACAGGATTGGGGGGCATGTGGTCAGCATGCCGACACCCACGGCCGTTAATGGTTTCCATGACCGGAGCCGCTACTTCTCTAACAAGTAGCTACTCAATTTGAATCACGAGGCTGAGTGCACCCCGTTCCGGACCTCCCTACCTCAGAAAAATCCGTGAAGGTACCGGGGATCGAACCCGGGCCGACGCATAGAAGAAATTAGCAACATAAAATTCTTAGGCCTATAAATTGATCAAAATCTTGACTGGAAGACACACATTGAAATGATAAGTCCGAAACTGAGTTCAGCATGTTTCACTTTAAGAATTTTGAAAGATATATTACAACAGGATGCATTACTCATAGTATATTTTGCATATTGTCAGTCTATAATAAGATACGGAATCATATTCTGGGGCAACTCTTCCCATAGGAAAAAAAATATTTAGATTACAAAAACATGCAATAAGAATAATATGTGGAAAGAAAAAAGAGATTTTTGTAAACCGCTATTTGAAAATTAAAAGTTCCCGCTCTCACTGGGGAGTAGGCCTATATATATATATACTCGGTAATGTGTTATATGGTAGAAAATATTGATAAATCTCAAACTAATTACAGTAGGCCTACAACTAGAAACTAATTACAGTAGGCCTACAACTAGAAACATGAACGACATACATATACCAGCTAATTCATTAAAACTCTTTCAGAAGGGTGCTTATTATTCTGCAATACAGATTTGCAGTAAGGTTCCAAGAAACATTAAATTATTGTGTATTAAAAGCAAATGCAAGTCTTTCAAAAGATCTCTCAAGGAATTTTTAATAACTCACACCTTCTACAATGTGAATGAATATTTCCAGCTTGAATAGGTTTGGCAGCTTGCAGTTTTGTTTATTGTTCTTATAACATGACGTGCCTCGCTCAACATAGGATCTACAGAACGAGATATCTACATCTACCATTATTTAAGTAAAATTGTCTTTGACGTACGCTCACCATTTTCGGTAACCAAGTTTTGTTTGTTTGGCCACAGACTTTCGGAAATTTGTTATTGACCTTTGAAATCTGTGCTTCACTACTTCGCGGTGTTTATTCATTAATGTAGAAGGTAATTTCCAAATTTCTTCAGAATTGGTGTGGAGTTCTATTTTAGTTGTGGTTAGTTTCCTGTTTAGTTTTATTAGTTACTTGTTTAAGTGTAGTTTATTTCAGTTACTTCAGTTTTTGTTATTTATATTAATTCTCCAGTACGGTACGTTTCGATTGCCGGTTTCGACCTTCATTTTGAAATTAAAATGAATTTGTATCGTAACAGCGTCAATACCCGATATGAGACAGATACATTAAAAGGAATGTTCACTCTTATCGCCTTTAAAGACCCTATTCGATTAGATTATTTCAAGTTTTATTAACTGAAAAGATTAGGTTCCCAAAATAAGTGACCAGAATATCCGAATGACGTGGCATGATTGCTCTGCGATGACGTCACCATTGCACAACATTCAGTTGTAGCGCGCAGCTCTCCCGGTTTGGTTCGGTATTGCAGTGTATTGTGTTCATTATTGTAATATTATGACTGTTGTGTTGTGTTTTTTGATGCAGTAATCGTCAGAACATAGAGCAGTAATGGTAAGTTTTCATAAATTCCCTAGTAGAGATAGATCACGAATGGTGAAGACTTCATTCCAAGCAAGTTTTCACGCGTTTGCTCTATCCATTTTACTGAAGATGATTATGAGCAATATTTTCCATTAAAATATACTCTTCTTAAAACTGAATTATGCAGAGTTTTAAAAAAGAATGCTGTTCCCTGAATTTGAGGGGACAGAAATAATCAGACTCTTCATTCAAAGGAAGAAAGAAAACAATGCTTATCTGAGAAAAATTCTGGACTATATGAGGCAGTTTCAGAATCAGAAGCAAATACTAGGAAGTTCGGACTAAGTAACATGTTTATTGACATATTAATGGCCAGCGAACCCACACCTTTCGGTACAGACGTTCGGTTAATGAACAAATCACGAGTGCAAGTTCATTTACACTTTGAACCGCTCCATAGAACTTCAGTTTTCTCACAACTAAGAGTAGGTCCATCCTTTTTGCTGTAAGTTGTTTTGTAAGGAAACAGTGATATGAGGACGTCCAGCGCCTGGGACAGATCTTGTGAGCTGTATACTATTTGATAGATAGTCCTTAGACCATTATTTAAGCAAAATTGTCCTTGACGGACGCTCACCATTTTCGGTAACCAAATTTTGTTTGTTTGAGCATCAAAATTTAGTATGGTAGATCTTCAACTTTCGGAATTTTTTTTATTGACCTTTGAAATCTGTGCTTGACTACTTTGCGGTGTTTATTCATTTATGTCGAAGGTATTTTCCAAATTTCTTCAGTATTGGTGTGGAGTTCTATTTTAGTTTGTTGGTTAGTTTCCTGTTTAGGTTTCCTTGTTTAAGTGTAGTTTATTTCAGTTACTTCAGTTTTTGTTATTTATATTAATTCTCCAGTACGGTACGTTTCGATTGCCGTTTTCGATCTTCATTTTGAAATTAAAATGAATTTGTATCGTAACAGCGTCAATAGAGACAGATAGAGATATGAGACAGGTACATTAAAAGGAATGTTCACTCTTATCGTCTTCAAAGGCCCTATTCGATTAGATTATTTAAAGTTTTATTAATTGAAATGATTAGATTCCCAAAATAAGTGAGCAGAATATCATAATGACGTGGCATGATTGGTCTGCGATGACGTCACCATTGCACAACATTCAGTTGTAGCATGCAGCTCTCCCGGTTTGGTTCGGTATTGCAGTGTATTTTGTTCATTATTGTAATATTATGACTGTTGTGTTGTGTTTTTTGATGCAGTAATCGTCAGAACATAGAGCAGTAATGGTAAGTTTTCATAAATTCTCTAGTAGAGATAGATCACGGATCGTGAAGGCAATATTCCAAGCAAGTTTTCACACGTACATGCTCTGCGTGCTTTACTGAAGATTGTGGACAACCTTTTGTATTAAAATCCCCTCTTCTTAAAACTAAATTACATAGAGTTTTAAAAATGAATGCTTCTCTGAATTGATGGGACAAAAACCATCAGAATCGTCATTAAAAAAGATAAAAAATTAAGACTGATTGAGGCAGTTTCAGAAGCAGAAGTTATATTACTAGTTTCCACATAGGCGTACCGAGGGGGGGGGGGGGTTTGGGGGTTTGAACCCCCCCCCCCCCATTGATTAAAAAAAGGAAAATTGTATAATTTTTTTAAGTCTGCTCATAAATTACTTAATACAAGTATAAAGCATGGGAAGCTTAAAACTCGTTATTTCGCATCTTGATTTTTAAAATTTTCCGGGGGAGAAGCTTAAAACTCGTTATTTTGCGTCTTAATTTTTAAAATTTTCCGGGGGAGGACCCCGGAAGCTTAAAACTCGTTATTTTGCGTCTTAATTTTTAAAATTCTCAAGGGGAGGACCCCTGGAAGCATAAAACTCGTTATTTTGCGTCTTAATTTTTAAAATTCTCCGGGGGAGGACCCCCAGAAGCTTAAAACTCGTTATTTTGCATCTTAATTTTTAAAATTTTCCGGGGGAGGACCCCCGGACCCCCTCTCCCTGGGGGCTATTCCATACCCCCAGATGTTATAACCCCCCCGCATATGGTCAGCCTGGTTACGCCTATGAGTTTCCAGTACTGCAAAGTTAGTTTTAAAAATGTAAATCAAAGTGAGCCAGATGAAAATGCAAGACCCTTGCACCAAACATAATATGTTACAACTATAAACAACAAAATAATATTTCATAATAAAAAAACCCTTGCACCAAACATAATATGTTACAACTATAAACAACAAAATAATATTTCATAATAAAAAAGACCTCTGCACCAAAAATATTTCACAATTATAGTGGTGGGGGACTCGTGCACGGTATAAAAATACCTTTTTCACCAGCAGATTATACATAACAGTAAAAAATGCTGTTTGTGCTGCTGTTGTCTCAGTGACACCTTCTTAAGTAACTAATATTATAAACAGATAGGGCCGTTAACAATTGGTTAACTTATATTTAGACCGCTGTAAGTTAACTTATTACGCAATCAGCTAACTTATATTTAAGATATTATAAACATGTTTTGGAAACAGATAAGGCCCTTAACAATTAGCTAACTTATATTTAGACCTGTGTAGTGAACTTATTACGTAATCAGCTAACTTATATTTAAACTAGTGCAGTGAACTTATTGCGCAGTCAGCTAACTTATATCTTGTGTAGTGAATTGACGCCTATTACGTAATGTTTATCAGGATTTAGATTGATTCAACCACTTTTCGTTAAATGGTTATGATTTATTTCAGTTGGGATGAAAATACTTATTCTTTCTACGGTCTTGAGCTCATAAATGGGTTGTTGGTAGTTATTCATAGGTCTTATATGATAAATTAAATGTTATTTTTTTTTGTGACATCTTTTCCACATAAACCATAACCGATGATAATCCAGATATACGCAACGATAACGTTTGCACGTGATGTTTATTTATTTATGTCTTCGTCGACTTAGCTTTTATACGCTCTAATCTGTATGTATATAGATATTAATAGCTTGGGTACGGTATGTTTATCCTCTGCATTGACTTAGCACAATAAAACATATTTTCTTACGCTAGAGATGGCAGTATAGCTTCTGTAATTTGAGTATGTTGCTTGATGCCTTAGCTTCAGGAATTTGTTTTGTAAGTTATTAATAGGGACAGGATTTTTAGGTTTTTAAAAACGCTGTTTTAGGTTTTCCATTAGGCGAAATAGTTTTTTTAGGTTTTTTGTCCAAAATATCGTTTTCGGGTAAAATAATTGGTTTAATGAATTTGAATGTGCTACATAGGATTCAGTACATAATTAACACGTGTAATTAACAGTGTGACCACTCAGTGTGAATAACAAGACAGTACTAAAGGCAAACAAACGCTTTAAAACACAGAAATCTATATACTTGTTCATACACGGCAACAATGGTTGTTCATACGAATATTTTAAAAGGAATACGCCGGTACTCTACACTTCCTCTCTTGATACTGTCCATCCTAGATGACAATGGGTTGAACGAAACGCTGGTGGGATTAATTTCAACCCGACAAAAATTATTGTCTCTCCGCAAAATATCGATTCCTCAACTGACAAACAAAAAATCTGATGTGAAAGTCACATAACTTCCTCTGCCCAAATAAAAGTTAGCAGTATTCACATATCCTTTTACAGAATCGCAAGACACAATTTTACGCTAATTATCCTATAAATACCTCTTCTTTCAATGATGCGACTAAAAGCGCAGTCTATATAACAAACTTAAAAAAAGAACAAGTGACTGCAGACGTTTATTGAACTTTCCGCCGTAAAGAATAATTTCCGAAATTTATCGAATATTTCCCTCAGATACTTCTTTACTCTATACCTGGCCAACAAGGGCGCCCATACCCGGGGGCAGGGGGGGGCCGCGGCCCCCCCCCCCTAGCTCTCAGGGAAAGGAGAAAATTCTATATTAATAATTATAGTCTGTTTTTTTTCTTTTAAGACAATTATTTGAAAGTCAGTAGAGACATAAGTTTGCAGAAGTTTTACCATATCGATACCATGGAAGCAGAATCCACACTGGATTAGAAAAGGGGATCCTGGGGGTTTGGACCCCCAAAAATCAAAACCTAAAATTCTATTTTTGTATTTAAAAAAAATTAATAAATTAAACAATTTTTGTGGGTGTGTCAAATATGATATAGCAGTTATTTTGTTTCCATAACATAATGAGTAGGCCTGTTATTTCCATTGTTCTTTGTGTTATTTAACTTTTCTTATAAATAGTAATGAGTATTATAACTTAGGTTTGTTTAAGTTCGCATGTCTTAGAGTATGGTAAACAAATTTCCTAACTAGTTTTTCTGAGCTAAAATAGCGTAAAATGTTATTTTAATTAGTTCAATATTTAAAAATTTTCCAGGGGTGGACCCCCGACTTAGGTAATGATTTCTTGTTTACGTTGGTATGTCTTAGAGTATGGTAAATAAATTTCCTAACTAGCTTTCAGGGCTAAAATAGCATAAAATGTGATTTTCATTAGTTCAGTATTTAAAAATCTTCCGGGGGTAACCCCCGACTTAGGTAACAATTTCTTGTTTAAGTTGGCATATCTTAGAGTATGGTTAACAAATTTCCTACCTAGTTTTTCAGAGCTAAAATAGAGTGAAATGTGATTTTCATTAGTTCAGTATTTAAAAATCTTCCGGGGGTAACCCCCGACTTAGGTAACAATTTCTTGTTTAAGTTGGCATATCTTAGAGTATGGTAAACAAATTTCCTACCTAGTGTTTCAGAGCTAAAATAGAGTGAAATGTGATTTTCATTAGTTCAGTATTTAAAAATTTTCCAGGGGTAACCCCCGACTTAGGTAACAATTTCTTGTTTAAGTCGGCATATCTTAAAGTATGGTAAACAAATTTAATAACTTGTTTTTCAGAGCTAAAGTAGCGTAAAATGTGATTTCAACTAGTTCATTATTTAAAAATTTTCCAGGGGTGGACCCCTGACTTAGGTAACAATTTCTTGTTTAAATCGGCACGTAAACAAATTTCCTAACTAGTTTTTCAGTGCTAAAATAGCGTAAAAAGTGATTTTAATTAGTTGAATATTTTAAAATTTTCTGGGGATGGACCCACGACCCCCTTGCTTGGGGGGTATTCCAAATCCCCTGCCACTTCCAATCCTCCCCGAAATTATTTTCTGGCTACTTCATTGTTGCACTTACATTATTATATTATTGATGTAATGTTACAAACTAACCCAAGAAGTTAAAGGGACAATAAATAAATTAACTAAAAATTTTGCCCCCCCCCCTAGAAAATATCATATGGGCGCCCTTGCTGGCCAACAATGCATATTTCTCACTTCACATTCTTATATAGAATAAGAGGCCGTGAAAGAGCGCATATTCAGTTGTTCACGCAAGACAAAATTTCTACAAACAATGGGTGAACAGTGAGTGGCTTGTAACTACCCTCAGAGAATTTTTTCGAAAAAAAGTTTCAAATAAAAGTTTTAGCACTCAGTAAAAGGAACACATGTGCAAATTTTAAAGAAAGTCGTTAGAGCCGTTTTCGAGAAAATCGCGAAAAACGAAAATTTCTTCATGTAAAGTCCCCTTAAAAATAAGAGAAATTTGTCGCCAATCTTCGAATCACATCTTCAGAAGGTACCTGACCCAAATACGAAATTTTGTTTTCATACGATTCTCCGTTTCGGAGCTAACCTGTTCACAAACTTCCACACAGACACACACACACAGACATGTTTCCAAAAAAAATCTGATGTGAAAGTCACATAACTTCCTCTGCCCAAAAAAAAAAGTTAGCAGTATTCACATATCAAGACACAATTTTACCCTATTATTATCCTATAAATACCTCTTCTTTCAATGATGCGACTAAAAGCGCAGGCTAGCCTATATAACAAACTTTAAAAAAAGAACAAGTGACTGCAGACGTTTATTGAACTTTCCGCCGTAAAGAATAATTTCCGAAATTATCGAATATTTCCCTCAGATACTTCTTTACTCTATACCGGGCCAACAATACACCTTTCTCACTTCACATTCTTATATAGAATAAGAGGCCGTGGAAGAGCGTAATTCAGTTGTTCATCACGCAAGATAAA
Organism: Ectobius pallidus; assembly: GCA_964059195.1. NCBI lineage: Eukaryota > Metazoa > Arthropoda > Insecta > Blattodea > Ectobiidae > Ectobius > Ectobius pallidus. Next base: position 145,384,384 of record CAXKWD010000007.1, read on the forward strand.
CTTTCTACAAACAGTGGGTGAACAGTGGGTGGCCTGTAACTACCCTCAGAGAATTTTTACGAAAAAAAGTTTCAAATAAAAGTTTTAGCTCTCAGTAAAAGGAACACATGTGCAAATTTTAAAGAAAATCGTTAGAGCCGTTTTCGAGAAAATCGCGAAAAACGAAAATTTCTTCATGTAAAGTCCCCTTAAAAATAAGAGAAATTTGTCGCCAATCTTCGAATCACATCTTCAGAAGGTACCTGACCCAAATACGAAATTTTGTTTTCATACGATTCACCGTTTCGGAGCTAGCCTGTTCACAAACTTCCACACAGACAGACAGACACAGACACACACACAGACATGTTTCCAAAAATAGTATTTTTGGATTCAGGGGGCCTTGAAACGTGTATATATGCTAAAAACTCAACTTCGAATTTTAGGGTCGAAAACAATACTTCCTCTACCTATAGTACCTATGGTACGGGCAGAGGAAGTAATAGTATTTTTTGATTCAGGGGGCCTTGAACCGTGTATATATGCTAAAAACTCAACTTCGAATTTTAGGGTCGAAAACAGTACCCATGGTACGGGCAGAGGAAGTAAAAAAGACAAAGAAGTAGCCTAAATGAGATATTTTAGGTTTTATATCCCGTTTAGGTATATTTAGGTTTTTATACCCGATTTAGGTATTTTTAGGTGCCGCAGAATTAATGTGGGTGGATCCTATGGACATGATTCGAAAAAGTGTATAAGCGCTTTTTGTTTTGGAAGAAAGGAAAAAAGTAGGTAAAAACCTAAGAATCCGGTCCCTAGTTATTGATTCACATACACTAGTTAGTGGCTTCTTATTATTCTTGCTTCGTATTTCAGCTTGATAACTATCTGAACAGCAGTCACCTCACTAAATTTCGCGTATTTTGTCTAACCCACCATTTCCCTGTAATTCAACTAATCATCACGCACTACTTATTTAAAACTTTAAAGGTGATAATTAGGGGCGGATTTCTATGACCTAAAAAATAGGATATATGCATGCATTTATGATCTAAAAAAACATTAAAATATGACTTTATCACTTGCACAATGTGTGTATCTTTTTTTAAGTTTCATTACAATTCATTTAATAAAATATAATGTTAATTATTTAAAATATCTGTAAATTCTCAAAAAGTATCATTATAATGCAAAATTTACAAAATATGATATGAAACTTCAAAATTTCTTTAGTATGCATACAAATACAGTATGCAAAAAAATATGACCTAAATATCCACATTCGTACTAAATATGCTACAATAGTATTGTATTAATTTTGTTTGGGGTACCTTGGCACCCTTTTGTATTATTTTTGTTTGGTGTACCTTATTAAATTTCCAACCTCCATTATTTAACGTCTTTATAAATCTACAATCTTTGAACGATTATTACCAAACTTTACAGACAGACCCTATAGAACCAAGAGAAAATTTCAAGTCAAATTCATTTTGGAACAAACCATCCCTTAAATGTTTCAACCCTTATATGATCTTTATTTAAACCTACATTTATTTACCATCTTTTACCAGAATTTAAGCATAGGCCCTAACGAACCAGGAGAATATTTTAGGCAAAACTATTTTGGAATAAACAACCCCTTATGATTCAACCCCTAATAATAATAATAATAATAATAATAATAATAATAATAATAATAATAATAATAATAATAATAATAATAATAATAATAATCTTTATTGTCGAAGACATAGTAGGCCTAAATGTATGGACAGTGTCAAGGTTTCCTCTAATACTAATATAAAAAATTAAAATTAGTTCTAGGCCTATTACTTAAAAGTTATGTGATTTAAAAGGCCTACGCGTGCATTCTCCAAACTGTAGGGGCATATTTGTATTAAAATAGATTTGACATGTTTTCTAAACGGTAGTAAATTTAGCGTCTTGGTATTAGCAGTTAAACTATTATATAATTGTAAACCAAAAACCATATATGTTTTACTAAGTGTAGATAAATGGTGAGACGGTGTACAGAGATTATTTCTATATCTTGTATCATAATTATGATAGTCGCTATTTTTCTGATATTCAGATGAGTTTGTATGAACAAGTTCCAGAAGTTTCAAAACATACAGAGCATATACTGTTAACAAGTTGTATTTCATAAAATATTCCCTACATGAAGTTCTTTGGTCAACACCTGCTATGCATCTGACGATACGTTTCTGGACAATAAATACATCATTTAACATGGCTGCAGACCCCCAAAAACAAATACCGTACGATAATCTAGACTCAACTTGAGCGTAGTAGAAAGAAAGTGTAATGTTATGGTCAAGAATAGTTCTCAAAATCCTGATCTGATAGCAGACACTATTTAATTTCAAAATTAAATTCACACAATGGTGTCTCCAGGACATATGTTGATCAAATTCAACACCCAAAAACTTAGTGGATTCCAATTTATCTAGCAATTTATTTTCAATACCAATGCTAATGTCTTTCAAGTTTTTCTTCTGTGGATTATGAAAATGAATAAATCCAGTTTTATTAAGATTCAAATAAAGAAGATTGTTATCATACCAGGTTTTTAAACCTTTTAATAACTCATTACACTTTGTTTCAAGACGCTGTTCACTATCGTCGTATACTACAACCGAGGTGTCATCAGCATACATACATAAAAAGTAGTCTTTCAAATATGTAGGTAAATCGTTAATATATAGTAAAAACAATATCGGTCCTAAAATGGAGCCCTGAGGGACACCTACATCAATACGTACATTGTTAGATCTATATTTAATAGCATGTTCTTTTGTTTTATGTAATATTTCAACATATTGATACCTATCCTTGAGGTAAGAAGAGAACCACTGTAAAATAACACCTCTTATACCATATCTTTCAAGTTTAGTCAAAAGCAAGTTGTGATTTACACAGCCTATTATCTGGCATTTAAATAAATTTACAATCTTTGACCATTTTTATCAAAATTCACACACAGAACCTACAGAACGTTTTAGGCGAAACTAATTTTAGTAGAAGCCACCCCTAAATTGTTTCAACCCCTATTTATGATCTATATTTAGAGCTACAATCTTTGTCGAATTTTTATCATACTTTACACAATACCCTATAGAACCAGGAGAAAATTATAGGCCAATTAAAATTTTTATAAACCACCCTTTACATGTTTCAACCCCTATCTTATTATCAATATTTAGATCTATATTCTTTGAGTAATTTGTAAAACATATTATTCACAGACTTTCTACAACCAAGAGATTTTTCAAACAAAACTAATTTTGGTAGAAACTATTCCTGAAGTGACTCAACCCCTATTTATATCAATATTTAAACCTTTATTCTTTGAGTAACACAAATACCCTCCAGAACCAAAATAATTTTTTATACAAAACTAACTTTCGTAGAAACCACCCTTAAATGTTTGAAACCCCGTTAAGTTATGTGTTTCTTTAAATTTTCGTTCTTTGATTAATTTTTTATCAGACGTAATACACAGAACCTATTGAGTCAGGAGAGATTTCTGAGCAAAATTAACTTGGGAAGAAACCACCCCTTAAACGTTTCAACCCGTATTACATTAAATTTTCATTTTTTTGGACCAATTTTTACCAGACTTAGACACTGACCCTATAGAACGACGGAGAAATTTTAGGCGAAACTAATTTTGAAACAAACTACCCCTTATGTGTTTCAACCCCTATTGTATGTGCTTCATTTAAACCTGCCCCCCTTTGACCATTTTTAATGACAATTTAAATACAGAACCAGGAGAATTTTAGGCTAAATTAATTTTAATAAAAACCACCCCTTACAAGTTTCAACCCGTATTTATTTATATACCTAGATCTACATTATTTGTGTAATGTTTATCAGATATCAAGCAGAGACCCTCGAGAAACAAGATAAATTGTATGACAAAACTAATTTCAGTAGGAGCCACCCTTAAATGCGGCTGTCATTGTCGGTAGATTTTTGTACACTGAAGACATTCACAGCGCAAAAATGTGAGTTAAAACACTGGTGCTGTGACGATGGGATCTGGAAAATGAAGGAATGTATGTTATGTAGGCCTACGTCGCGACGTCAGAGGCGCAGGATTCAAGACCATTCACGTAATAGTCTCGTAAGGTTAGAAGAACTGATACTTTTCCGATGATCACATCACCGAATATGCGAATACCCAACGGTGATTGTTCGGAATATAATTTTTCAAGGGAAGGGAGTGTTTGTTTAAATCTTAATGTTGACCTCGTTTCTTTCCGAGCTGAACTGGGTATGTGGCAAAATTTCGTGCAAATTGCTCAATAAATGTAGATTTAAATAGGGAACAAAAATACCCACATAAACACTTTTGACTTTGTATATATATTTGATATAATACATATAGCCTATATAATACATAATTATATAAATATAAAAAAGAGAGTATTGTACCTTCTATTATACGGTACCCGGTTCGCACGAACGCTGCTGTTTTTTTCCTCCGAAACAGGATGACCAACTATGCTTCTTGCACCTTGCATATCAGTACAATGCCTAGGTTAGTGACAAGTTAGGAATAGTAATATTAGTGCTATGACTTCTAGAGCTAGGTTAGTGGCATTTACGTGAGGAATAGTGTTATTAGTTTAGCAGGAGAATATTGAATTGCTCGATTTGAGTAATGTGCCAAATTTAATCTCCCGTTGGTAACTTTGTGATGTCTGTTCGGCCAATTTCCACCAGATCGTGATTTAAAAGAGCTAATGGGCGGAATCGACTAAAATATTCAATAATTCGTAAAAAAAATAACATAACCTGTCTTTAGAACGAGACAGAATGTAATACAGGGTCTTTATTATAAGTTGAGACCGGGCGACGGGAGGCGCGCGGAGCCGGTCTGACCTTGATGCAACATCGGCACGTGCAGTTATTGTTAAAGTGTCAACATGGTGAGACCCATTTCGCTGCAGCATCGTATTTTTGTGTGTAAACATTATTTTAAGTACGAGCCTGCTAGACGTGTACGTGATGAAGATAAGGTTTATCGAACAAATCCTCACACATTGGAGGAGCTGAAAGAAAACATTACGAATGAAATTAGGGGCATTACAGTGGAAGAACTCACTCGCGTCAGCCAGAATGTGGTTTCCAGATACAATGCCTGTATAACACAGGAAGGACGACACTTCCAACATATGTTATAAGGTAAGATATGTAATACTTTATATAGCCTACACTTTGAGCAGGGAAGCCGCGCGCGCGTCACCGGCGGCTAATGCGAACTCCGTAGCGGAGAGTGAAAACACCGGTCGCCCGGTCTCAACTTATAATAAAGACTATATATGAGGTTAGGTGTTTTATGAAGGGAATCTCGTTTCGTAGTGTCAGGCCTCTGAATTGGAACTTGACTATAATTTCTTATCCCCCCAGATGATATGGTACCCAGCACAATAGTCATAAGTACAATAACACAATTATATTATTTAGCATAGAAGTTAATCATAGTGGCATGCTATGCCGGGATAAATATATTTTGCTACTTGCAAAAGTCTGTCAAAACAACCATGACGTGTTTAGGTAGCAAGCTCGAGTTGGAAGTCAGCTGAATCTGTACAAATAATAGTTGTACAGGGTGGTCCATATGTCTTGTTACCCCCATACTTTTACATAAATTTGTAATAATACAATCTCTATATATAAAAGCCAAAACTCACTCACTCACTCACTGATCACAGTTTCTCAAAAACCATAAAGCCTAGGAACGTGAAACTTGGTACACATATTGCTACTAGGCTCTAGATGCGCACTAAGAAAGGATTTCAAAATCTTTGGCCTCTAAGGGCCTATAAAGGCCAAAATAGGGTTGTAAAGGTATGAAATTCACCAAAAGGAATTCATACTGCATGCATACAATCCCCATGACATTTTTTTTTAAACTACACAGGTGGCTTTGCATGACACTGGGATTTCATGTAGACCTAATGGATATAAAATTATGAGAAAGGCTATCAATAGAATTCCTATAAATGATTATCAACTATTTTTTTGACGTGAAGTAAATTTAGAAGGTCCTGGGTTCTATTCTTAAGAGTTCAACTATTTTCTTATAGTTAGCCTAGGACTGCAATGCAAAAGATAGTAAGTAAAGTGTTCCCTATTACAAGCCATGGGGGCCCAGAGGGTTCCAAGAAGTTGAGGCTCCCGGATTTTTAGACAATCGGCACGTGAAGGTGGTAAGGTTGTCAGCCTTACGCACCGGCCACCTTTACCCCGAGGTAGTTCATACAATATCAATAGATATAATTTCCTGATTAATTTCTATTTACCATATTATCTATCTATCTTTTATCTTAGTTTTTACCCAAACTTTTGGGGTCATTTAAGCGACCCATGTTGCCCGGGCCTTACAGGGCCGCGACCTGTCGGGAGAGGGATTATCTATGGCTCACATACATACTTTCTTGACCAGACAAGGACATGGAGGGCCTCCCGGATGAGTGATCAGCCAAATGCCGGGGCCACCTCTGAGACAACACAAACATATAGGACGAGATACATCATTCACACACTCACTCTGAACAAGGCGAGGATGGGATGAGGATGATAATGGCTGCCAGATGATATCCGGAGACCACTAGGGCCTAAAGTTCCCAGACATTTGTCTCACAGGTGAGGAAAAATCCCGGGAAAAGCTCTACCTAGGTAACTTGTCCCGACCAGTATTCGAATCGGAGCCCGCTGCGTGAGACGAGCGAACGCATCCCCTACGCCCAACTATTTACTGTATGTTTGCCAAAATTGAAACAGAAAGATTAAATTTTTTAAGACATAATCAGAGTAAACTACGGGTGAAGGAGTAAGTTATGTGGAATATAAATACGTCCACCGTGTTGGCTGGACGGCTGATGATTTATAGAAGTACATCGAATCGACTTTAAATTGTGTTCACTTAACCTATATATACATAAATCCAGTGATGGGAAAATTACAAAAAAATAGTAATTGGGCTGAATTACAATTACTTGAGGAACATTTTACTTAATTACAATTACAAATTACTTTTTGAAAAAGTAATCAGTAAAATTACAATTACAATTACAATTACTTTACAAAATGGCAGTACCTGAAAATTCCTTCATTTTGGGGGGCATAAAAAAGTAATCAGTAAAATTACAATTACAATTCCATTACAAAATGGCAGTACCTATGTTTTTTTTCCCCTTTTGGGGGGGGGGCACAAGGCTATAAACTATCGGGCCATTCAGTGGTAAAGCAGCTTGGGACATTACCAAGTCTCAAATTATTAATGAACAACAACAACAAAAAATCAACACCAATATTTCCAGACACATTGAGAAACCTTTGTTAATATTACCTCTAATTTGGATATTAGTTGCAAAAACAGTAATGATGACGACAGCCTATAGCAATTGAGAATGAGAAGCAAGTTTAAAAATACGGTATACCTAATTAAGAAATGTTCTTACTGAAACATTTAACTGAAAAAGTCATAAATGGGAAGAAATAGATATTTATTTATTTTCCCACGGCTTACAATATTATGCATAATCTTTAAACATCAAATAATGAAGATATACATAGTTATTCCAATGCCATTTTAAAAACGTCTGATGTTATTGTACACCGAACCCCGTTCTGTCTGCGCATGATGCTTTCCGTTCTTTTTTAGACCGAATCTGTAAATCGCTTCAGCTTCACTGGGGAACATGACAGTTCATGTAGCAAAACCCAAAAGTGGCATTTACAATAGTGAAACCCCCCCCCCCCGCAACACGCGGCGTAATATTGCAGTATCACAATAGATTAGATTTGATTAAAATTAGAAAAAGACAATACCGGGATCCAGAATCCTACTATCAGAATAAGTGAATGTCACCTTGTTGTAAATCACTGGTCCTCATACAGCATACATGAATTTCCAATGCCAGAAGCAGTATTTTCAGCAGAGCCTCTAATGCTTGCAGTGGCGGACGCAGGGGGAATACGGGGATATATCCACCCCCACCCCCCGAAATTTGAAAAAAGGCTATATATTCACTCTAAACGGTCAGTTTTATAAACTTATTGTATATGTAAGTTAATTTTTTTTTAGTATTCTTTATACCTAATCAAATCCCCCCCCCCGAAAAAAATCTGCGTCCGCGACTGAATGCTCGGTAATTAACTTTGAAGTTGAGGTTAGTTTGAGCTTAGTTTTATACTGTGGAACACGTAACCTTCTTTTCAAAGAAAGGGATATAAATAAATTTTATAGGCTGAGAACAGCAATTTTAATTTCTTGAATACATCTTGAAATAAATGGAAGCCATACAGAAATCTAATTAAATGTAGTATCGCTCCCCGTAAATTGCTCTGGCTGTGGTCGCCATTGAAAAAAAAAACGTTCCCACGTTTTTCCACAGAAATTCTGTCGAATGTCGCGTCGCTGCTTAAATCGCTACAGTTACGCTGCAGCAAACTAAAGTGTAAAGAAAGACCAGCTGATAGTACTGTCTGGCTGCGAGCTGAAGGCCGAGCTAGCGTTCCCCCACTACCTTACCATGAGCTTGCATTTACTGTTTATGTCTTTCCCCCACTATGCCACCAGCTCGGCCTTCAGCTCACAGTCAGACAGTACCGGTACATGCACCAAAACCCGTAAAGCCAGATCTGACATCGCTTCACCACCGCTGCAGCGACCATACAGCGATGCTGGAACAGCTGTAAAGCGCTTTATGGGCCATTCAGATAGAAACTTAACCGTAATCGTAAGAACGTAAACTTAAACGCAAACTTTAGCACGGCATTGAGCATTCGCAATGAAAACATAAACGTAAGTAACAACCAATCACAAACGAGAACGTGAACAACTTATAAAATGGCTGCAGCAGACGAAAATACTTTCATGTTTCTATTAAACATATGTAGGCCATTAAAAATTGAAATCATACAAGCGTATGCAGGCAAATAAAAATTAACAGAATATTGTATGGGCTGTATTTAATACTGTAGTTCATTTCTTGGGGAACTAATTTTCATATACAGTGAAACCTCTATATAACGACAATCGCTGGTTCCACAAAAAAGTGTTCTTTAAGAGGGGTGGTCTCTTAATTGGGGGAATGCATTTTTGTGTCTTGAAAGCGAAAATACAATAGAATGAATACAGTACAATACAGTAGGTGTCTTATATAACACACAGTTGATTATTACTTATTTTTAATGTATTTAAAATTTGCAGCACAACAATAAGACACTTCAATCTATGCAGGTCAAGAACACCGAGCCTCTATTTAAAGTATACCGGGGTAATGTTTTCCAGGAAAAGAAAGACACGTCTATTACATTACATTTTGCTTGGTGGACAATGAAAGGGTCTCGCCCAGCATGTTTCTTAGAATCGAGAATTTCAGAAACCCCCTCATGTCCACTGAATAAACGTTTTCATAAGAAATAGAGTTACCCCCTCCCCTCTGAGTCACTGGGATCATGTAGATAATAAAGGCATGAATTCTTGAATGTATTGAAACAAGCAGGTCAGAAGTAGGAGACTGGAATGTGTCCTTTTCACGCCGTGCGCTGTACGGTACTTGTACGCTGTCCACTGTAAGAATTTTCCCAGAACGCGAAAAGAAAACAGCCTAAAGCATTGTATTGAAAATTGCAGTGCCCACATCAGTATTTCTGTTCAAATGCTGATTAATGCCTATCATTTGAGGATTTTTTTTTTTTTACGATTTTGGTCATTATAGACTCTGGTCGTTGGTCGGGGAGAGGGATGGTCGTTTAATAGGGGTACAAATAACATTGGCCTTATTGGTTTTCGTTTTACTGTCCGTTCCTAGAAAAATTGGTCTTTAAAGGATTTGGTTGCTAAAGAGGGGTGGTTCTAAGACAGGTTTTACTGTATTTTCCTTCAATGCCGCATCTTTATATAAAGGATGCCATTTATCATAACGAGGAGTTTCTCATTCATAATACTTCTTGGCTACTTCCAGTTCGTCTCCTGTTCTGTTCTCTCATTGGTTGTATCGTTATTTTTCGCATAAACGTAACGCAGAAGCTTGGTGTTTGCGAGCTTCTACGTTACGTTTAATTTTACGTTTAAGTTTCACGTTTACGTGATGCGTTGTGAATGGTCACATTGAAAAACATGGCCCCAAACTTCTATGTTTACGTTACGTTTAGGCCTACGGTTAATTTTCTATCTGAATGGCCCATTGCTTTAAAAAGAACGCAAAATTTACCGCCGTTGCAGCGACTGCCGACGAGTAGAAGAAAGCAACATTGCCGAATTCTCAATTCGATACTTTTCGATTACTAAAATGTAACGATTACTCAAAAGTAACAATTACAATTTTATTTCCAGAAGTAAATTACGAGTAAAAATTACATTTTTTAAAAAGTAACGATTACAAGTAAATGGGACCAAAAAAGGAATCGTTACTGTAATCCGATTACTTTTACTCAATTACTTCCCATCACTGCATAAATCTAACAATGCGAAGCATTGATGGGTCAGCTAGTATAATATATAGTATATAATATAGTATAAGGTAGTATGGATTCAACATCAACCAGGATGGTCCATATTTACGCATCCAGAAGGTCAGTATGACCATTATTTTCGTGGCACAAAATGATGCGGCGCCATGACCTGTGTGATATTTTACTAAGCACGTATCTTTTGATTGTTGTTTCAAAGGCAGTCCTAAAAGCGTCCTTCATTTGTTCTGTTGTTTGGCATCGTTGTTTTGATACTTTCTTCTTAATAATGCTCCAGAGGGCGTTGTCACAAGATGAGAGATCAGGGCTTCTGGGAGGCCAATCCAAGATGTACCGATCTGCGTCCTATCCACTTATTGGGAAACACTTCATTTAAATATTCCCTGACAATGATGGCATACTGGGGCGGTGCTCCATCCTGTTGGAACCAGGAACGTTCCAAGAGATTCATTCTCTGGAGCTCTGGAGCAAAAATGTCTGTAACATGGCGGTATAGGAATGTTGATTGAATCGGTCATCAAAGAAATAGAGACCTGACAAACACTGACAATGAGGCGCTCTCCCACACTGTAAGAGCTTGTGTCAGCCATCTCTGCTGAAGAAACACTGAATTAGGGATAACAAGATATTTATTTGGGGGGGGGGGGTAACAAGACGTATGGACCACCCTGTAGGTGAAGGTGAATAGCTGCAGGTGTAAAAGATAGGCCTAATAATCAACTCACTGATGTAAATTTCAATTTTATTAGATTTAAAAATCGTATAATCGTGCAATAATGAAAATCATCACATCACAAAGCGAATGCTTAGTATTTTTGAAGGCATAGGCCTATAAAAATATTACGGGACCATACTACCCCAAGGATACCATTTACGTCACTCTCCCTTCACCGTATTAAGAACGCACCGCTAAACCTACGAACGAAACAACCTGTTTAGTTAAATAACCTTAAATAAAATCTGGTATATTTCTAGGTTATAATATTTTTTTTTTAATTTTAATATTGTAAGGTTTTAACTTAGTCTTATGTAAATATTTTAATGATACTGAATATTGTATAGTTTCTAGATTCTTAGCATTGATATAAATATTCTTATAAAGTTGTAAATAATAACGCTTATCTACAAATCACTCAATTAACATTGTAATAAATTGTCAGCTATTATGCAATAACCCTGATTTTATATCGGCTTATTTAATTGAGGGTATAAGGCGGAATATAACACTGTACCTATACCATACATTCGCAATAAATCTCGCACACCCATTTGGACCCATTTTTGCTGGAACGTTTTTGCTTCTGTTATCGTATATTTTCAACCGTTTCAGTTTCGGCTATTAATAAATGCATATATATATATATATATATATATACTCACACACACACACACACACCAGTGCTAAAATAAGAGAACGTCGTAGACCATTACTTGTAGAAACTGACATTCCAACGGTTATTAATTTGTACTTATATGATGTTATGTGTCAGAGTGAATCTACCGGTGTATAATATAATAGAAGATAGGCTATTCATAATTATTATACAAGGAGTTTGAACAGAATTGATATCCCACCTCACAGAAAAAAAACTTCGAAATATTACAAACAAATAGGAATAAAACTGTACAATAATTTGTCAATGAAAATTCAAAACTTAAATAGACATATTATCATGTTTAAAAGTTGATTATATAAATGGCTGGTAAAACATTCTTCTTATGAAGTGGGTGATTTTAACAATGTAATGAAAGATGGCATCATTCTAATTGTTAAATTTTGAAGTGTAGTAATGCCTTGATTTTCTCTTCTTTCTTTTGTAGTTGTGTCCAGTGGCGGATCCAGAGAGACATTTTGGGGGGGGGGGAACTAAAGTAGAGAGGGAAGTTTTTACTCATAAAAATTAATTATATCCAGTACATAATTGAAAACAAAATGAAAATTTCAGCATTTTCTTACAAAGGTATTTCAAAATAATGAATGTCGTTGCTTCAATTTAAGTATTTGGGTTATGTTCTAATAAATTTTCAATAATTTGTGCTTAATGTTACAAATTTTTTTTGGGGGGGGGAATTTCACTACGGTGAAGAAATGGAATGGAATGGAACAGTTTATACTCCCGGGTCAAACACGGAGCGCTAGTGTCGTTATCAGTGGCGCCAACTTATATGGGCCCATGGGGCTCTAGCCCACCCAATAATTTGTCGTGTTTTATTATAACTTATTATTTGTTGCTATTACTAAAAATCGTGTTTCTTTGTTGAATCACTGTAAAACGGCGATCAGGCTATTGTTGACTTGTAGCCTATAGTACGATCTCCTCTTTTTCGGAATCACTCACGATCATTTGAAATAGTCGAATTCATTAAAGTTTTACATTTTACCCTGTCAATGCAGTTTTACTGACTGCAGTTTTATGATGCTTGTGACGAATTTATTGGGAGAACTCCAATCAGGAGAAATACATTTTTCAACACTCTGTGCTACATAATTTTATTTTAGAATTTGCCTGAAACCGAAAATTAAAAAATAAGTGTATGCAATATTATAAACTTTCTTGGCGGTTGAATTACAAAATGTGATTGTTGTTACAAACACTGAAATCGTTTCTTGCACAGTTCTGTATTTATCTGTAGTCACATCAATATTACAATATAAGATCATTTCATAAACCTTAATAGGGGTGGGATTGTGAAAACTTTAAAATCTTTGAGCCCACTCAATGTTCTTCAAAAGTTGGCGCCACTGGTCGTTATCCACTTGAGTCTAATTTGCAAGGCGGATCGGATGTGTTCTTCTGTTATTCCGTCCTTCTTTTGTGTTTGGGTAAGTACAATTAATGAATATGATACAAGCAATATTAATAAGCAAAATGTTGTAAATGTGAGGTTGTCAGCTCAGATTTTAAGTTCCTGTTACGATAGTTGTGCTAAAAGAACAAATGTCATAGAACAATAACATATTGTTAGAGTTGTTGGTTAGCAATTAACGTGTTCTAATTTGAGTTCTGTAACTTTGAATGGTCAAACACAAGAAGCGTTTATTGATGACAGCGTGAAAATTACACTGCATCATGTTGAACTTATAACGAACCTAACTAAAAGTCAGGTAAAGATAAAACAGGAGTAGACAAATAGTCTATTTCTGTCGGCCACAGTGTAAAAAACGCATTGAAATCTCAAAAAGTTTTTATTTAATGTAGCAATCCTAATTGTCACTCTAGAAATAAACTGGGTAAGGATCCGGACTAGGTTGTACCTTCAGAGTATCTTATATCTAAAAGTAAACCTAACAGGGATTTGGATAGTAACAAGAGTAAAAAAAATAAAATAAATAAAAATTAAAAAAAAAACTTTTTTCTGTCTTCCCAATGAGATATTAATAAAGTGAAAAACAACAGTTTAAAACTGCAGGGATTTCCAAGGACACACAAATCCGGGATTCCGGGAAACAACCTCTGTAGTGTAGAATTATTAAATTGCCCTAATTTCTCCGTTTGTCTGCTCTGAAGTAACCATTCATACGAGATATGTACTAGTTTGAGATAGATGTACTGATTTTTGTATACCGTACTTTAGATTTTATCTTGGAGTGGACAGACTATAGTAATGGTTTTTCGAAGTGGCATTTTAATGTGTGTAAGCTCCTAAAATATTTTACTGTAGCATCACCAGTTCAGAATGACGATCTTTTGATGCTCTGTTGTTCTTCACTTCATGTAGTAACACTGATAATCATTCTATAAATAGATATAAACTGGGTAAGGGTCCGGACCAATGACTGCTCGTAGCTAAGATTACTGGGGGTCAATATAGAATATTACGCTTATACTGTTTATTTGTAAAATACTCATAGATCCGTTATTGATTTTGCAAGGCATGTAAACTGTAGGGAAATTTTATTAATTGCGAGAATGGTACTTTCTGAGATTGTTTGGTGGCTGGGAACTGTCCGTGTGTCTCTACGTGCGATAACTCATATGCTTTATCGGATTTTCATGAAACTTCGCATAGGCATTTATAACGCCCATGGAAAGACCCCTATTGATTTTGGACCAAATCGGTTGACCGGTACCGGAGTAATGCTAAATTTAGTGCCTATTTTATGGTAATATATTAGAAAGAATTTATCAAATGCAACATATTGTTTTACAGTGTTCACATTCGGCTTTAGAAATTGCAATACAGTTAGATTTGACAAATAACACTGCTAACATATTCCTTCACATATGTTTATCAAACTAGGCCTTTGTTCTTCCTAAAGCCCTCTTAATTAATCGATCTGGAGCTTAACTTGAAAATAAAGTAGATTAAAAAGATAACTCTGAATACCATAATTGCAGTTATGCCTGGTTAAACAAAAGCATTCTGACACTTTGTTACATGAGTTTACATGATTTCGTATTAGATCTGAAAAAGTGTAAATCAACATATATAGCCTGTTAGGTTAGAGTACAGCATAGAAATGAAATATTAAATTTTGAGTTATTGGAGAACAAAATGTTTTATTATATTCTATTCTGTTCTTTCAATGCCATTCCATTCCATTCTATTATTTTCCGTAGGATGTCTGCTTGCTATGCCTTTTAACGAGTAAATATGAAAACTTTAAACAAATTAAAATTACCGCTAACGTTAGTTACTACTGCCATTAACTGTCTTATGTTATATTCATAGCAATTCAGTGACTATCCAACAAATGGTAATTATCATAACATGAAGAATAGAAACAATTTAAAAATTCAACGATATTGTTACAGTACCTCTCAGAAATCATGTCAATCAAACTTTCAGCCATTTCATAATTACGGGTGGGACATTCTAGCAAATTATAAAAAACTATTTTTGTTTATTACATATCATAAATAATAAACTACAATTGGTTCTTCACATTCTGTAAAATTTACAATGCCTTCTCCGCCACACTGCATGCAAAGAATTATTTAAAATTTATTTTAAATATTTAAAATTTGTTTTGCAATATCTGTCACGGGTGGGACATAATTTGGACACTGATTTTAATGATGCAAAACAAAAGCTCTTTTTCTGTTCTGCTATTACTGTGAGGGTCTTAATGTTGTTATTAATGATGGTATTAGGGATTCAGTACAAATTATAAACTGTTTCCAGGTTGTCAGAACATTTATTTAACTCATCAATAATAATTTATCAAAACTATCACTGTTACGGGTGGGACAAAATTCCCTTGTTTGTTATTTTACATAGTAATTAACCACACATATTTTTTTAAGTTAATCTTATACCAAATTGTACCTTAAGATGTATATTTTCTCAAATGAAAATGGACATAGCTGATTACTCTTGACTACTTGGTATTAAATAGTGTTAAAATCATGCTAAAAATGGCAGAAAAAAGTAACTCAACCCAATAAATAAGTAAATCGACAGATTTTACACATGACACCACTTCAAATACACCCAAGTCTGTAAAACTCATATAATTTGTGGTTTTAAACTTATTTTTGACCACCCAATTACAATAATTTTATAACTTCTCTCTTTGAGGGAAAAAATCCCATATTTCATGAAATGGCTGCTTTACAGTACTTTGCCTGAAGCGTATTGTTTACAGCAATAAAAAATCCATCTATCTATAATAAATTATCTTCTAATTTATTTAAGGCTAAAAATAAGTTAATATTAATTAATGAGTGGTTGCATCATGTTAATGATTTTATAGTGCTTGTATTGGATTATATTTATTAGTAGGCCTATTAGTACTGATGTCAATACATTCTGTAATGTCTAATGACAATAAATTTAAGTATTAAACATAAACTTTTCCGGATCTTGACATATGATCAAGTGACCTAACAAACATGGCCATTTCACTATGTTGCATGAATTACCTGAAGTTAGTAGAAAAGCAGGAAGGATTCTTAAATCAACATATCACTAACTTACATTAGACATAATCTGGTGATGTATGATCATCTGGAACATCGTTAGGTTAGGTAATATGTTAATAATAATTCCATACTGTGTACATTTCTATATGCATATAGATTAGGCTCAATCCTATTTATTTATTTATTCTTTGATTCTTATTTTCTGGTAAATCCATGGGAAAGAGGAGCTTTGCTGCAATACAGCAATCATCCACTGCATCCCTGAATGGACTTGGCTTCTACCATAGAGAGATGGCAGGATAGCAGGAAAACTGGACATTTATTTAGGTAATTTGCTATACTCTTATAACAATTGTATAAACCCACAAACAAAATCCTTAAGCATATTAGCACATAAAACAATGTCATCTACAATATTTCTAATAGTAAAGATCATAAAGTATGCAAAAATTAAGTCATTATGAATGAATTTGACATCAAACAACAATTATTTGTAGGGCATTACCAATATTTCCTTATCTTCTTCAAGAAATCTGGACTTACATTTGCAATGAAAACTGATTCTCAACACACATAATAGGATTGCATATCATTAGTCACTAATGTAGCCAATACTTAACTGCACTCACTGCATTCTGTTTTGAAGATTGCGGCATCTGTCTTTGTGCTTTAACCTAGGCTCGAAATAGGGTATGCCATTTGCCATTTTCGATAATCATGACATACACGATTGGTGTAGGCCTGTACCTTAGATAAAAAAAATTCCACCCCATATGATGTGGATAAATTATTATAATGCTTCTCATTGTATTCTAATGTTGTAAAATTCAAGTCCTTATCTACCAGATTACAACCACGGCTACAGCCCATTCATTTTTTTTTCAAGTTTCTATATACTACGGACTTTTGACTATCTAACAAACATAGCATTTGGTTCATGCATTTGTGCAGCTATCTTCTGCTGCTGTGATAAGAAATCTAAGGGAAAAGTTACACTTTGGATAATCGATGGAGTTGTCATGTATGAGAATTCTCCTACACATACAAGATTTGTAACATATGTTCTAGGTATGATAATTACATTATTAGTTTTTAAATCTTTATTGAAAGTACCTGTGAGTATAGTAGTATTGCTAAAAAATTATTATGAACAATCAGCATTCATGTGTGTACTCTCCAATGACAGAGTACTGTTAAATTTTCTTCTAGGAAAAAAAAGCATTATATGCAATATATAAATGTTTAATTTCGAATTTGAGGTATAATGTTCAATTTATTTTTAGTTCCTTTCCATCATATAATGTCTTGGAGTATCGTTGCAAACCGTATTGTTTCCACCCATGGACAAAATTGTCTCTTAGAGTGCTCTCGTTTTCATTGTCCCCACTCAGCATTTCCTTTTGCGGTTCGTTGGAATTTGTATAATTTTCTAGTGGCTGTAGACCTACTGTGCTGACAACCTTACCACCTTCATGTGCCGAATGTCCAAAATCTGGGAGCCTCAACCTCCTGGAACCCTCTGGGTCCCATGGCCTGTATAGGGATCACTTTACTTCTTTTTTTTACTAGATCTACTGTGACACATGGATGAAGCAAAGATAAAAGATAGGACTGACACAAGACAAACAAAACAAACAAAAAAAGAATTGCTATATTAATTGGCACTCTGCTGATGATGCAGGAACACCACCTGCGAAATGGCCGTCCAAGGTAAATAAAGTGCGTTAAGGAAAGTGTTTTTATTCAACTATTTAATACACAATGCTAAAGTCGGACACAAGAATGAATTAAATTGAAGTCAGTTCTCAAATCATAAATAGTCACCTACAAACAATAGTAGAAAATAGTAACAGTTTCTGCTCATTCATGCTTTGAACTCTGTTCACATCAAATCATATTTTGTCATGGTGTAAATGTCATGTAAAACGCGGTTGTTGTTGCATACCATATTTTGTCCATATTTGTGATTGCTGCAAACTGTATTATGTCCACAGTTATACTATAAGTGTTAAAAGTGAGATGGTTACACTGAAAAATAAATATCTTGGTTAAACTGATGACTTGATCAGTGCTAAGTGTAAGAAGGATTTCTTAATTTTTCCTGTGTTTCACAATGGATGAATGCATATTTGTAAGCGAAAAGTCCCTAAGGAAACAGAAGCAGTAAGAGTCAGAAAGGTAGTTCATTCTGAAGAAAGATATCCGTTAAAGAACAAAATAATAGTGCATTGTCATTGCTGTAGGCCTAATATGGAACAAACCTTTCCCCGGAAATAAGGCTATAATACAATAAACATGAAGTAAAACGAAAGGTTTGGATTTCAAACCTTTCCCCGGAAATAAGGCTATAATACAATAAACATGAAGTAAAACGAAAGGTTTGGATTTCAAACATTTTTCGTTTGTCATACTACTCAATTTGGGATATGTATGACTTTTAATTTTTAATTACTTCTCATAGTTTAGATATTTTATTTTTTGACTCTTCCCTAAAATTTTGTTTATTGGACATTACAGTTTGTAGCGATATTCACTTCATGTGATTATTCATGAACTTAAATTACATGGTATTTTATGTCATTAGCAAACTCTAAACAGAGTAAAATCATTTATAAAATTTAAAATAAAAAATAAAATATTCTGAAAATTAAACTTAAAGAATTCTGAGACTTAAATGAAACTAGGAAAATTTTAAAAAGGGAGATAAAAAAGTCTGAAAATATTTAAAAGGAAATATTGTTTTCATTGTCTCCTTTTGAAATCTGCTTGATGTATTTCTGTTACATGCATCATTAGGATCATAATATCATGTTCAGTAATTTCAAAAAAAAACATTGGTTTGGTTATTTTATTACATTTTCTTATATAACACAGCAATATTAAACAACTTCTGTAAATTTTAATTTCTCATTGATGTTTCTAACTTGTAAATTATTTAATAATAATGCCTATACTTAATCTCAATGAGCAAAAGATCTGAAATAACTTCTACTGTAGAGGATAGCGTAGGTCTATTGTTATTAAATAATTTATTTATTCTGGTTGGTTTTTAATTTTTAATTTCTTACAATAGTGATGCGTAACAGATATAAACAAAATTTCCTTGGAATTTCTTATAAATGATTCAATAACCTGGATATTTATGTGGTGTGACTGGTTGGATCTCAGGAATCTAATGGATGCTTTCAATATTATGAAAATCAAATTTTCTGAAATGGACTTAGCTCCAGAAACCAGCACGAGTAGTTTAATGAGAATATTATAGGAGAAAAATTCCTCCGGCACTGGGACTTGAACCCAGGACCTTTGGCTATTCGCGCCAATGCTCTACCAACTGAGCTAAGCCGGAGCTCAATTCACTGCGCCAGATGGAACTTCTCTCCTATGACTGATTGCCCTATTGGTCTACCTCACAGACAGACAAGTTATGTCATATGCAGTACTGTGAGGCACACTAAGTAATGAATTTTTGTGACCGGGCTCCCACTGTTATTGTACAGTTAACATTCAAGACAGATATATAAGCATTCATGAGCCACAGATTATTGTCTCTGTTAGACACTACATCAGAATATTATAGGAGAAAAATTCTCATGAGAATAATATTCTCATGTAGTGTCCAACAGAGACAATAATCTGTGGCTCATGAATGCTTATATATCTGTCTAGTTTAATAAAATTACTATGTATCCAGTCAACTTACAGATACAGAAACATCAGAATATAGATGCAATGATTCTTAGTGCTCTGCATAAAGAAATAATGTGGATTATAGCACATAGTGCCTATTACATCCTACAGTGGTATGACAAGTTCTCAGAAGAAAGGTTTTAGACTATTTAAAACAATACATGGACATATACATAAAGAAAACCGTTTGAAATACTGTGCAGCATGACTAACATTATTTATAGTGTACTAATGATCACAATACAACTGTTTAGTTACTAAAAATAGTGTATTAAGTCACAATGTGCGCAAGGACATGGAGCTGAGACATTATATTCAACCCCCTTCAAATTGAATTTCACTGTATGCCCATGCCTGCCCCCCCCCCCATTGTCAAGGCTGTTTCTCCATAATGACAATTGCATATTTTGTCTGTCAGAGAATGCAAATCAATCATTGCAATATGAAAAAAAATTATAATCGTGCTTTGTGAAACAATCAATTATATTAATGTTGATTTACATACGTTTTAACCATAATAGATTTATTGCTAGGAATAAGGGGTTCTAATGAACAAAACATTTTATTGGCAGAACAGATTTATTTATGTTCATGCCTTTTTGTAATCTGTCCCCTATTGTTTAGACTCATTTTGTTGATTAGGAATTTTCCTCTGAAAACAGTATCATCCAAATTAATTTTATGCTTTAAAATGTAGGACTTTATTTCACTTTCTAATCAACTTTTACACTGATACTACTACTATCTTATGTGTCAATTGAAAGTACCAGAAATATTTTGCAGAAAAGAATGAGTTGTAATCCATTTATAAATGAATGGATATCTTGCTTGAAGCTATTGAAAAGGCATGTAAGGAACTAATATTGATAAGGAGTTGCAGATGTTTAGTGAAGAGAAAAGATGGTAGTAAGTAGATTTTAAAAAAGATGTTGCGTTGGCTTATGTTTGTGTTTGAAACATTTAAACCATTTAGTTTATGGACCAAATTCTCAAATAGTTGTTTATGTTACTTTGAAAATTGTTAATAATTAATAGAGGTAACTATTTATAGTGCTTAAAATGGACATCTATAATTATTATTTTGTATGAAAAAGGAAGTGAACGATAGTGACATCTGGTGATATCCTCAATAAGTATCATAATGGGATAGTACTTTTTTTACTAAGAAATTTAGCTTTTTCAGAGTTTTGATATTCATTATCTAACATAAACTTTAAAGTAAGCAGCAAAGAGAAAGTTTTGTGCTCCTTTAAGTGATGAAAAAACTTATTTTACAGACAAAATTGCAGTCGAGAGGGAGACGGTACAACATCCTTGGCCTCATAAAGTGTGCAAGAACAAGGAAATACTCCAACCTGAGACTTCCAAGGAAATCAACTCGAGAAGAATTGTCCAACCATCTGCTTACATACAAGTGGGGTCACTAAGGTGAGCTGTTTTGTTTTGTTTATACCGAAATACCAGTTGAGTAGGCCTATTTAAGTGCCACAATGGTACTTCATGAGATTGTGTGGTGGATGGGTAAATGTCTGTCTGTCTGTGTGTCTGTACGCTCTATCAGATGTTTTGTGAAACTTGGTATACACATTGATAACGTCCATGGGAAGAAGTCTATTGATATTGGACCAAATCGGTTGGCCAGTACTGGAGTAATGCCCAATTTAGTAACTATTTTCAGGTAATAGGCTAAGTTATATTAGAAAGAAATTATCAAATGCAAATCAGTTCTCATGACAACATATTGTTTTACAGTGTTCACATTCAGCTTTGGAAGTTGCAGTACATTTAGCTTTGAGAAATAACACTACCCACATATTTCTTCACATATGCTTATCAAACTAGACCTTTGTTCTTCTGCAAGCCCTGCTTAATGAACTGATCTGGAGCCAACTCTGTGTTCGATTACAAAAGTAGCTTATTTTCTGTATATCATGATTGCAATTATCACTGATTAAACAAAAGCATTCTGGCACTTTTTTATACCAGTTCACCTTATTTTATTTTCTTATTTCCCTATTAACTTACTTATAATTCATTATCTTCATCGTCATCATCTTCCATCAGGGATTAGGCTTTAGCCTGTTCCAATCTCACATCTTTCCAGCGTTTTCTAGGTCGTCCTACTGATCTTTGTCCTACTGGTTTATAATTTGATATCTTTTAAGGGATTCTGTTGGATGATGACATGTGTTCAATATGCTACCAAATGATGTGTCCATATAGTAGAGATGCCTGCCACACTCTCCTGGGACATTCAACATCTCATAATATTATCGGCTTGCTTTGAGAAAAAAAAATAGTTGGATGACTTAGGTCTAACTTATGCGTCGTCTCCCATATATGTGTATTTTGTTCAAATATATTTTTTATTTTTAAGGTGAGAAGGTACTACCTATCTCGAGAATGTTCAATGTTAAACGAACTTTGCGTGCACTTCATAAAAATACTTTTAGAGATTTTTTTTTCAATTTCAATTTATTTACCTTTAAGAATACAAAATTCACGGCTTCGTCAAAGAATTTACATAAAAACAAAACAAAAACAAACAAAAACTTTACATACAAATATGACAGGTATTGTAAATAATACAAGGACTAACTGATTCAAAATTGCTCAGTAGTACAAATAATATTGGGTGAAAATAGAAAAAATATGGAACAAAACAAAATAATAACTTAATCATCTATAACATTTAAGATGTTAACAACTGAAAAGTATAGTAACAGATAAATCAAACAGAGAAATAGATTTGACCCTTAAATATCCTGGTTGATTCTATGAAAAGTGGGAGAGGGACAAGAATTCATTAAAATTAAGAAACTTATAGTACATGAGAAGTGATTTTAATCTTTCTATGAAAATGCTCAAGTCGCAGTGCACCAAAGATATTATCTATATGAAGTTTTCAAGGCTATTTTTTACGACATATATCTCTAATAATACTTAATACTGCTTATATTACGTTAAAAGGTATTAAAATAGAATTTTTTTAATTAACTTTTTTATGAATTACCTTTTTTCTTTACGTTCTATCAACCTCATTGCAAAATCCTTTCTTATTTTTAATAAGCAATATACCAGTATACTAAAATAATGGTGCAGTACACTAAAATATAAAAAAAAAATTATAAAATTGATAGATATTATGATAAAGTAGGATATACAACCTTGTTTATCATTGGTAATCTCGAGTAGGATTTATTAAGACTAATTCCATGAATAAAATTGTGCTTTTAATAAATGCACATTTACGTTATTTTAATTTCCCAACTAGTTATCTCTATATATATGAAAGGCTTTGTCCTGACTGACTGAGAATCAACTTAGAGCCTAAACTATAACAGGTAGAGACTTGGAATTTTGACAGTACCATCGTTTCATAATGTAAGTGCTCACTAAGAAAGGATTTTGAAAAAGTTTGATTTTAAATGTCAAAAATTAAATGTTTTTGAGAATATTTAATCCCTTTTTACACACAATTATCAAATCCAAATCACAGTTCACATGACAACAGTGTATTGTTGGCAGTCTTCACATAAGGATTTGGAAATAAATGAAATGAGACTTGACAAATTAGAGAAGTTATTAAAATTTATATTTGAGTAAATTATGTATCTGAAAATTTTGTAGATTATGTAAAATAATCTGTAAATTCAACCTTTTAATTGAAATGTTCAAATTATTATGTTCCTTACAGCTTACAAGTTTTGCTGGCTAAGCCTTAATGGGAAAACATTGAATGATTTGGATGAAACACACTATGTAGGGGTTTTTTGGGCTAGGGAACTCTAATCTAAGGTCTTTTTTCCCCGGGTGGTGCGCTTTGATCGTGAAATGCACCTCGAAGCCGGGTTTATAGTTTTTTAAAAATTATCAATCGTTATAATAAAATTAGCCCAGTCAAATTAGATATTTTGCTGCATTAAATCATGTAGTTCCAAATGTTTCAGGAATGTGTAGTGGGAGGTCCCCTGAAGAACGCCTAATGTTTTCCCGCCAATTTCAGGTGCCGCGGGGGGTGGGGGGGAGGCTCAAAGGTCCCTTTTTTCAGTTTTTGGCGCAAATCTCGAAAACAGTGCATCGTACAGAAAATGTTATGGTATTCAAAATTAAAGCTTATTAAATTCCCGACAAAACGGTATATTCATATTTATCTTTATATGTTACCGTCTCCGAGAATGAGCCGGCGAAAATGGAAAACCTGCAGAAAAATTTGTAGCGCCTCACGTTTTTCGTCGAACTCGCCCTTCCAATTCTTTAGTTTTCCATTTTACAAGAAACTTGTAAGAAAAGAAGTTGTAGATAATAACATGTTCTTCAAGAATATACATACATTTGATAATTTATTCTCACGTAGTCAAAAGTTAGACCGTTTTTAAATTTCGGGGTCGATTTCGAGATTCCGCTAGTAAACTGCTCATCATTTTATTTCCGTTTTCAAGTGCTTTAATTATCTATATCACGTTATTTATTGTTTACGTGAACATAAATGTTACTTATTATCCATATAACTAACATATATGTATGTATATATATATATATATAATAGCTAATAATGCAAAAGTAACAAAAGAGGCTTACACAACCTAATTTCCGCTCACCCTTCCATCCTGTCACACATTAAAAGCTGTTCATACTCATATTCATCATCGTACAACTCTTCCAAGTCCTCTTGAACGGGAGCATTGTTAGTGCAAGCACCGTGGCAATTGTCACAGACAGGTGAGCAGTGGATGCCGGCTTTCCGGCATCTACATCTCATACCGCAGCCTGTGGCACAATGACAAAATATGGAGTTGAGCACGCTGTCAGGTGCAATAGGGGCCTTGGTCTTAATAGGAGTCAGATATCCCCCATCTTCTCTTGTCCAACCCCAACGTTCAGGTTCGAGAGATTCATTTCCAAACCACTGCTGGACCTGTAGAAACACTCTGCACGAGTGATGTAGAGCAGCATCTTTTGTAGGTGGCAATGAAGACAAGTTCGCTTTCATCTTGGCTGAAGATTTGATGGAGCACATGTACCTGTGGATAAAACACAATAGAATAGAATAGAATATTTATATATCAAACAGCATGATTCAATGAAGTTAGTACATGCAATACAAAATGAAATGTACCTGTGATGATTGAGGTCATGCTCGTTGGGTGGGGCCTGATACATCAGTAGGAATATTTGTTCCCCAGCTTCAGCAATATCTCCTGGCGTGGATGTGGAGTCGTAAAACACTTCAGCGATGTTTTTGGTTTCGTTAGGAAACCGCTGGAAACATGCTTTACTTTTACTTTTTCCATAAATCGCAGAAGTGGTATCGCATCCAGTGAAGCAATGGATAAACAGAATGTATGGGCTGAATGGCAAGGACTGAAGTTGTTGGGAGGAGTACAACCTGTCTTCTGTGTTGCCTCGTCCAGGCTTCATAAAAAACACATTCGTGTCTCGTGGTGTGAGTGCCACGAGCAAGAGGAGCAGGTCTATGTCTTCGCCAACTACCACCACAGTTGAATGAGAGGTATTTTCCAGTCCACACCCAACAATGCTGCAGTCAGCGTCTCCTTTGTCTATGATGACTTGTACACCTTTTGCGCCCAAGGCCTGCGCTAGCATACATATCAGCTTGGTTTTGTTCCTTTCGTTGGAAAGGAAGTTTTCCTGCTGAACAGTAGCCACCATGTTCTCATCAAAGTCTATATCCACTGATGTTTTAATTGATGCCCTTCGATGTTGTTCGGCTCTTTTCGTGGAATTCGTGTCTTCGTAACCGTCAAAAACCACAGCAGAGCTGTAGCCGTAACGGTTGATCATGTAAGACACATATTGATCGCAGATGGAGGCGAACTTGGTGTTGTTGTTCCACTTTACTCTATGAAGGAGGAAGCCGCCATCGATTACCGTGAAACTGTTCTTCAAGTTGACCATTTTATTGCTTGAAGGAAAGGCATTGTAGAGAGCTGACTTTTTCGTTTTCCTCATGGTCCCTTCGTCCAAAAGAGTCATGGGGTATGGGGCTAACTCACACTTCAACAGCTCCTCTACATCCTCTTTAGTTTTCTGGGTAATTATGGTCCTCTGGAAAATCATTAAAGGCTCGATCACCACCACTCCGTTGTCCAGTTTGACAGTGTTGCTCATAGCAGCGTTCTTCTTACACTGCTTCATTTCTGCGAAGTTCATTCCAACAAAAGTTTCCATTGTACGGGTTCCGATTTCCAATGCTTGTTGATGTTATTGGTTCCTATTACTCCGGTTGAAAGGGACATCAAAGAATCGCGTACAGAAAATAGCGGGTGATCAGCCAACCACTGAGCAAGTTTCCTTCTGTCTTGGTCATTTCTGCTAACTCGTGATGCTCGAAAGTCGACATGCTGTTCTCCACTCACAGAATGGACGCCGGCAAACTGCTCTAATGAGGAACATATGGCTGTAGCTGTGCGTGCCCCTCCAACCCATTTCGCAACACAGAATCACTCATGTCTCTCCCTCGTGTAAGTCCACCTTCACTTTTCATGTCACGCATCAGTGTCACTTCAATTGCCAATTGCCATATTGCCAACATTTGTAAATAGTATTTTAGTTAAAACCGTCGTACACTAACTATGTATACTACGTCGATTATGTAAACAATAAATAACGTAGGCCTACATAAAAGTTCACATTTTATACATACTGGTATAAAGGCTCACATGCATAGGCCTATACTTATATATGTATATATATTAGTTATATGGGTAATAAATACCAATTATGTATACACAAACAATACATAAAGTGATAAAGAGAGTTAAAGCACTTGAAAACGGAAATAAAATGATGGGCAGTTTACTAGCGGAATCTCGAAATCGACCCCGAAATTTAAAAACGGTCTAACTTTTGACTACGTGAAGATAAATTATCAAATGTATGTATATTCTTGAAGAACATATTATTCTCTACAACTTCTTTTCTTACAAGTTTCTTGTAAAATAGAAAACTAAAGAATTGGAAGGGCGAGTTCGACGAAAAACGTGAGGCGCTACAAATTTTTCTGAAGTTTTTCCATTTTCTCCGGCTCATTCTCGGAGACGGTAACATATAAAGATAAATATGAATATACCGTTTTGTCGGGAATTTAATAAGCTTTAATTTTGAATACCATAACATTTTCTGTACGATGCACTGTTTTCGAGATTTGCGCCAAAAACTGAAAAAAGGGACCTTTGAGCCTCCCCCCCACCCCCCGCGGCACCTGAAATTGGCGGGAAAACATTAGGCGTTCTTCAGGGGACCTCCCACTACACATTCCTGAAACATTTGGAACTACATGATTTTTTGCAGCAAAACCATCCTTTTTTATCTAATTTGACTGGGCTAAATTGTCTATGCATGATTTCGGTAAGGTTCATGAATCAATGGTTCATTTTAATCGTTTCAAGAGGCAGGTGTGAACCTGCGCATATGCTTGTTTCTGATACTTGATCAAATACCGCCCAACGTTTTTTATTTGAGCGACTGTTTAAGTGGTAAAGTCATATTTTAAATTTTATTGGTCATATTTTAATGTTTTTAGGTCATAAATGCATGCATATATCCTATTTTTTAGGTCATAGAAATCCGCCCCATACTTACGACAATTCTCAAACTAGCTGAAATGGCTTACTGATTCCAAATAAGTACACTTTTAAGTGTATATTTGCAAGTTTTGGTCTTATTATCAGCAATTTCATGCATGTTTATGAGGTTATAAAGTTTGTCTTGCATATTATATTCAATCATTTCATAAAATATGGGAATTTTCCCCTCCAAGATAGATGTTATAAAACTATTGTAATTGGGTAGCCAAATATAAGTTTAAAACCTCTAGTTCACTGAATATTAAGGAATTAAGTGTATTTGAAGTTGTTTCATGTGTAAAATCTATCGATTTACTTGTTTATTGAATTGTAGTTACTTTTTTTTTGCCATTTTTAGCATGGTTTTAAAACTCTTTAATACCATGTAGTCAAGAGTAATCAGCTATATCCATTTTGATTTGACAAAATATACATCTTAAGGCACAATTTGGTATAAGATTAACTTAAAAAACTGTGTGTGGTTAATTACTACGTAAAATAACAAACAGTGACTTTTTGTCCCACCTGTAATGTTGATAGTTTTACTACATTATTATTAATGAGTTAAATAAATGTTCCGAATTCTGGGTGCATTTTTCGAAATTTTCAAAGGGTTTAGCCTTCTTGGAATTCTGGGTGAATTTTTCGAAATTTTCAAAGGGGTTAGCCTTCTTGGAATTCTAGGTGAATTTTTCGAAATTTTCAAAGGGGTTAGCCTTCTTCGAATTCTGGGTGCATTTTTCGAAATTTTCAAAGGGGTTAGCCTTTTTCGAATTCTGGTTGCATTTTTCGAAATTTTCAAAGGGGTTAGCCTTCTTCGAATTCTGGGTGCATTTTTCGAAATTTTCAGAGGGGTTAGCCTTCTTCGAATTCTGGGTGCATTTTTCGAAATTTTCAATGGGGTTAGCCTTCTTGGAATTCTGGGTGCATTTTTCGAAATTTTCAAAGGGGTTAGCCTTCTTCGAATTCTGGGTGCATTTCTCATTTTTTCAAAGGGGTTAGCCTTCTTCGAATTCTGGGTGCATAATATGTTAAGTAACATATTAAATAAATTAAGTATATTTAATAAATTAAATATACTAAATAAATTAAATAATATAATAAATTTTATGAAATAATTTATCAAATATTTATTAAATAATTTATTAAACAATTTATTTAACAATTTATTTAATATTATATAATTAATTATATGTAATATTAATATATAACATAATTTAATATTTTTAATAAATTAAATAAATTATATATGTATTAAATAAATTAAAATATTAAATAAATTATTAATAAATTAAATAAATGTCATA
Organism: Ectobius pallidus; assembly: GCA_964059195.1. Lineage (NCBI taxonomy): Eukaryota > Metazoa > Arthropoda > Insecta > Blattodea > Ectobiidae > Ectobius > Ectobius pallidus. The sequence continues at coordinate 145,413,331 of CAXKWD010000007.1, forward strand.
AATTAATATTTTTAATAATTTAAATAAATTATATATTATTTATTGAATATCCACATTACACAAAACCCTATTTTACCAGAAGGTACATTAGGGTTGGAGATGTCACAAATGTTACAATAGGTCATCCTGATATTGGAATCTGAATGTCTATTATACACAATTTACAATACTGTACAGTTCTTACCAGGCGTAATGCCTACCATAGTACTACAGTTTCTTATGTCTTACGATATGGTAAGTCAATTATGTGAATTCGTTTTTATATAAACATAACCTTAAATTATAGATAAGATATTGTTGGATTAAATAAATTAAATGAATGAACTAAATTAAATGTTATATAAATTAAATATATTAAATAAATAAATTAAAATAAATATATTTAATAAATTCTATATACTAAATAAATTAAATATACTAAATAAATGAAAAAAAAAAAAAAAATATTAAATAATTTATAAAATATCACATATATTAAAGAAATTAAAATAATTAAATATACTAAGTAAATTAAATAATATATTAAATATATTCAATATAAATTAAGTATATTAATTAAATTAGGTATATTAAATAAATTAAATATAATATATTTAATAAACTTAATAGATTACATATATTATATATATTAAATAATATATATATTTTATATTAAAGAAATTAAATATATTAAAGCAATTAAATATACTATATATTATAAATAAACTAAATATACTAAATAAATTAAATAATTTATTAAATAATATATGAAATAATTTATTATATATTAATAAAATTAAAATTATTTAATTAATTACTTAATTAATATATTAAATGACATATTAAATATATTAAATGCATTTATTAAATTAAATATAATAAATATACTAAATATATAAAATAAATAAAATTTTATAATATTAAATTTTATGAAATAATTTATTAAATAATTTATCAAATATTTATTAAATAATTATTAAACGATATATTTAATATTATATCAAATATATTGAAAATTATATTAAATATGTTAAATAAATTAAATATATTTAAAAGATTCATGTTTAATATTTTTAATAAATTATAAATAAATATAATATATTAAATTTAATATATTAAATAAATTAAATATACTAAATGAATTAAATTCGAAACCTATAATTCATGCAGCGGGCTGGCTAAATTGCGTTGTATATGTTTTGTCCACACATGTACATATTCTGATTTTAGCTTGCTTGCCCCTTTCTAACTCTGCAGCTTTTAACTTCCTTGACAAAAGAAAGTTGCTTCATTGCAACTATCAAATGAAGGTACTGTCGCTATGAGTCACAAGCTCTTCATAACCTGGTGGGTTTCATGGGGCCTAAAGAAATTGCACGACCTGGCGAAAAGAATATGAAACTTGGTATATCAGTTCAATGGTAAGTCGTGAAGTTACGTGGTTGAGGAATTTTAGATGTGTATATAAAATATATATATATAAATAAATAAAAAATATATATAAATTTATAAATAAATATATAATAAGTAAACATATTAATAAATATAAAAGTAAAAATACATAAAATAATATATAAAAATAAATAAGTAAAATGTAAATATAAATATATAAATGTAAAATATATGAATATAAATAAATACATAAATAAAAATATATTAATATATAATATATATCTGCTATATATAATATATATAATCTGCTACTCTGTGGCAGAATAGCTCAAATGGTTCTACAACAAGAGATCTATTTTTTCCTACAGTGGGCGATAGGTTGAAGTGCAAAAAACTCATGCCGAATTTTGTTCTGACGCAGTTTCTGACTGGACATGGAAAATTCATGCAATATCTTCACCGATTTCGGATCTCGAACACTGCCACCTGCAAGTGCGGTCAGCAAGATGAAACAGTTGAACATATATTGTATACATGTTCACGTTATGAACTGGAGAGGATTGAACTTCTTTTGTGTCTGAACAGAATAGACTTAGAGTATGTCAGTCCCATTGGACACGTCCTTGCTGACAAAAACGGACACAAACTTTTTCAATCGTTTGTAAATAGAATATTTTCGAAGCTTTAACTCTCACACTTTTATTCAGTCATTGGGGTATTTACTTACTTAACTTAATGTATTGCTCAGTTAATTTATTTTATCTTGCTTAGTTAAGCTATTTATTCCAACAATATCTTATCTATAATTTAAGGTTATGTTTATATAAAAACTAATTCACACAATTAACTTTAACTTAAGACTTACCATATCGTAAGACATAAGAAACTGTAGGACTATTGTAGACATTACGCCTGGTAAGAACTGTACAGTATTGTAAATAGTGTATATTAGACATTCAGATTCCAATATCAGGATAACCTATTGTAAATAACATTTGTGACATCTCCAACCCTAATGTACCTTCGTGTGAAATAGGGTTTTGTGTAATGTGGATATTCAATAAATAATAAATAAATAATATATAATTAATAATATATAAATAAATATACAAATAAGTATATATATATAAAATATAAATATATAAATAAAAATATGTAAATGTAAATATAAAAATATATAAATAAATATACATATATCAATAAAAATAAATAAATATATAAATCAATCAATAAATAAAGATTTAAATATATAAACATATCAATAAAATATATATAGAAATAAATAAATAAAATATAAATTTACATAAAAAATACATTAATATATAAATAAGTATATAAATAAATAAATAAAAATATAAATAAATATATTAAGAAATATATAAATATGTAATTATAAATATATAAACAAAAAATATATATAAAAATAAATGAATAAAACTATATAAATATAAATAAAAATATATAAATGAATCAATAGATAAAATTTATATATATAAATAAATATATAAAAATATAAAATATATAAGTAAATATATATAAATATCTAAAAAAACGTATAAATATAAAAATATATATAATTATATAAAACTAAATATAAAAATATATAAATAAACATACATATAAATGTATAAAGAAACAAATATATATAAAATAAATAAATATATAAATAAATATTTGAATAAATAAATATATATATAATAAAGAAATATATAAATATATAAAGAAATATATATAAATAAATATTATAAATATATTATGTAAAAACAAGTAAATATAAATAAATATATATATCTAAAACAATATAAATTAATATGCATATAAAATATATAAAAAATAAATAAACACATAAACATAAATAAATATATTAATAATTAAATAAATATAAATAAATGAAATATAAATTTATAAATATATAAATAAATAAATATATAAATAAAAGTATATAAATAAATATATATATAAATAATTATATATATAAATATATAAAAGAAATAAATAAATAAAATATATGAATATATAAATAAAATATAAATATAACTATATAATTTATAAATATAAAAACATATATAAATGTAAAAAAATGAATAAATAAAATATTAATTTATAAATAAATATTTAAATATATAAATATATATAAATGAATAAATATATATGAATAATAATATAAATATATATAAATGAAAATATATAAATATATATAATTAAATATATAAATAAATGAAATATAAGTAAAGAAATAAGTATATAAATAAATATATAAAAATATATTAATATATAAATACAATAAATATATATAAATAAAGATATATAAATAAATAAATAAAAAATATATATAAATATTTAAAGAAATATATAAATAATTATCTAAATAAATATGTAAAATATTAATATATAATTTTATAAATAAATAAATATATAAATAAATATATATATATAATATATACAAATATAAATAACAAATATAAATATATAAAAATTAATAAATAAAATATAAATTTATAAATAATTATTTAAATATATAAATATATATGAATAAAAAATTTATATAAATGAAAATATATAAATATATGTAATTAAATATATAAACAAAATTTAAATATATATTTATTAATTTTTAATATATTTATATTTACATATATTTCTATTATTTATATAATTATTTATATATTTAATTATATGTTAATTTATATATTTATGTATTTTTTATATATCTATGTATTTGTTATATATTTATTTATATATTTATGTATTTTTATATATTTGTATATTTATGTATTTTTTATATATTTAATTATTTCTATAAATTCTTAAATTTCAGAATTTTAATAAATATTAATAAATAAATAAAATATAAATATATAAATGAAAATATATAAATATATATCATTAAATATATAAACAAATAAATATATAAATAATAAATAATAATAAATAAATATATAAGTAATTATATAAATAAATAAATGTATAAAAGATATATAAATATATATATAATAAAAGATAAATATATAAATAAAAATATGATTAAATAAATAAGTAAATAAAATATTTTTACTATATAAATAAATAAATATATTAATATAAATCAAAAATACAAAAAAAATATAAATATATATTTAAATATGTAATAAAAATATATAAATAAATCAATCAATAAAATATATAAAAATATGAATATGAAGTATATATATATAGAAATTTAGATATAAAAAATAAGTATATAAATAAATATATATGTAAATAAAAATATACTAATATATAAATAAAAATATATTAATGAAATAAATAAATATATAAATAAAAATATATAAATAAATATTTAAAGAAATATATAAATAATTATATAAATGATTAACTAAATGAAATATAAATTTATAAATATATATATATATAAATATAAAAATAAAAGTATATCAAAGAAAATATATAAATAAATATATATAATTATATAAATAAATATATAAGTATATAATAAAACTATATAAATAAATAAATCAATAAATAAAATTTAAATATATGAATATATAAATAAATACATATATATTTATATAAATAAATAAATATGTAAATATATAAAAGATAAATATATAAATAAAAATATATGTATATATAAATAAATGAAATATATAATATATAAATATAAAAATATAAATATATCAAAATAAATAAATAAAATATAAATATATAAATTTATAAATAATTATTTAAATATATAAAGATAAATAAAAAAATAAATAAATGAAAATATATAAATATATGTAATTAAATATATATAAATAAATATATAAGTAAATAAAATTTAAACATACATTTTATTAATAGTTAATAAATAAATATATAAATAAATAAAATTTAAATATATATTTTATTTATATATTTATTTAATTATTTATATATATATATATTTACATTTTTTATTTATATATTTAATTATATTTTTATTTATATTGTTATTTATTTCTATAAATTCTTAAATTTCAGAATTTTAAAATTTAAAAATAAATATATAAATAATAAATACAAATTAAAAGTATATAAATGTATGAAAATATATAAATAAATAGATATATAAATAAATAAAAAAACATTTATAAATAAATATGTAAATAAATATATAAACTGGAACTGTGTTAAATAGTTTAAGTGATGTTTGTTCAAAACTTTTCTGAGTAAGGGTATACTTACATTTCAGGATATATAATTTTGAATTCCCACGTGTGGGATAATTATGGATTTGAGAATGAGTTTTGAAGCTGTTTACATGTTTCCTGACATAGAGAAGAGAGGCTAAAACAAACATTGAGGGTACTGTAAGAATACCAGTTTTAATAAAAAGTGGTTTACAGTGATCACCTGGCTTAGCTCCACATATTAACCTTAACCTTTTTCCTGCTATAAAATGAGTATGCGAATTCCAGCTCAAGGTCGGTTCTAGGTAGATGCCTAGAAATTTTGTCTGGATATCTGGAATTTCACTATTACTTAAACTGAATCTAATATCTATAATTTTATCAGGATTAAGAGATAGTAAATTAGCATTACACCATTCTTGAACTTTACTGTTTAATTCATCAAGTTTCAGAGGTATTGTTACCACATCTTTAGAACAGATATTTACGGCGAGGTCATCTGCAAACATATACGGCTGTTGACAATCATCTTGAACATAGCCTGGAAGATCATTAATGTAAATAATGAAGAGTACAGGTCCTAAAACCGAGCCTTGAGGAACGCCATGTTTAACCAATTTAAAATCTGATGTCATATGATAATTAATGTAAACGGATTGCTTTCTATTAGTGAGATATGATTTCGAAAATTCAACAGTAGTATTGGAAAATCCATAAAATTTAAATTTTTGCAGTAAAATTGAGTGAGACACTGTATCAAAGGCTTTGGTCAAGTCAAAAAACCCGCTGAACACTTTGTCACCATTTTCAAGGCCTTCTAAGCTTCTCTTTACGAATGATAAAATTGTATCAATAGTACTATGTGAAGATCTAAAACCGAACTGACTTTTAGAGAAAAGAAGATTCTGTTCAAAGTAAGTATAAATTTGGTTATGTAATAATATTTCAAAAACCTTTGATACAGTTGGAATTATGCTGATTGGCCTATAGTTCGCATACTCGTTCTTATTGCCCTTTTTATACACAGGAATAACTCTTACATATTTGAAAGCTTCAGGAAAAATATTAGAATCAACACATGCATTAAAGATATGCGTAAGATGTTCACAAATAAAATCAACTGCAAGTTTGATTTTTCTTGCATTAAGACCAAAGACGTCAAGACAAGAACTATCACTGAGTTTTAATATTGCTGAGGAAACTTCTTCAACCCTGACATGTACAATTTAAAAATTGCTTTGTGGTTAATTAAGATTACGTAAATAATTCAATAAATAAGTATATAAATAATTATATATTTCAAAATATATTAATATATAAATAAAATATATAAATAAAATAAATATATGAATAAATAAATCATTTATGTATATAAATAAAAATATATAAATATATAATTATAAATATATAAACAAAAAAATATATATATAAAAATAAATGAATAAAAATATATAAATATAAATAAAAAATATATAAATGAATCAATAGATAAAATTTAAATATATAAATAAATATATAAAAATATAAAATATATAAGTAAATATATATAAATATATAAAAATAAATGTATAGATATTAAAATATATATAATTATATAAAACTAAATATAAAAATATATAAATAAATAAATATATATAAAATAAATAAATATATAAAAATATATAAATAAAAGTATATAAATAAATATATATAAATAATTATATAAATAAATATATAGAAGAAATATATAAATAAAAATATATGAATATATAAATAAAATATAAATATAACTATATAATATATAAATATCAAAAATACAAATAAATATAAAAATATATAAATATATAAAAATTTATAATTAAAATATAAATTTATAAATAAATATTTAAATATATATATAGATAAATGTAGAAATATATATGAATAATAATAAAAATATATATAAATGAAAATATATAAATATATATATAAATAAAATTTAAATATATATTTTATTTATTTAATTATATATATTAAATTATTTATGTATTTTTTATATTTTTATTTATATTTATTTGTTATTTATATATTTATTTATTTCTATAAATTCTTAAATTTCAGAATTTTAAAATTTAAAAATAAAATATAAAATTTATATATAAATACAAAAATAAAAATATATAAATATATATATATATAAATAGATAAATTATACATATGCAAACTTATAAATAAGTAAATATTTAAATAAATATATAATAAAGTATATAAATAAATCAATAAAAAATAAAATTTAAATATATAAATAAATGAAATATAAATAAATAAGTATATAAATATTTATATAAAAATATATTAATATATAAATAAAATAAATAAAGATATATAAATAAATAAAAATATATATAAATATTTAAAGAAATATATAAATAATTAAATAAGTAAAATATAAATATATAATTTTATAAATATATAAATAAAAGTATATAAAAGAAAATATATAAATCAATAAATATATACAAGAATATATGTATATATTAATAAATAAAATATTTAATATACAAATATATAAAAATTAATAAATAAAATATAAATTTATAAATAAATATTTTAATATATAAATACAAAATATAAATATAAAAAATAAAATTGAAATATATATTATTAATAATTAATAAATAAATAAAATTTAAATATATACATTTATTTATTAATTTTTTTATATATTTACATTTACATATATTTATATATTTTTTATATTTATATATTTATGTATATTTTATATATTTATTTATATATTTATGTATTTTTATTATATTTTTTATATATTTAATTATTTCTATTAATTCTTAAATTTCAATTTTAAAATTTAAAAATAAAATACAATATTAAAAATAAATATATAAATATAAATAATAAATAAAAATATATAAATATATATAAATAAATAAAATATAAATAAACAAATTTATAAATAAATAAATATATAATAAAAATATATAAATATTAAAATATACAAATAAATCAATCAATAAAATTCAAATATATTAATAAATGAAATAAAAAATATATAAATTTATAAAATATCAATATAAAAGATATATAGAAATTTAGAAATGAATTAAATATAAATAAATAAGTATATAAATAAAGATATAAATAAAAATATATTAATATATGAATAAAAAATTAACATAATTATATAACTAAAAACATATAAATAAGTAAATATAAAAATAATTATTTAAATAAATAACTATATAAATAATTTAATATTTATATAAATAATTTGATATTTATATAAATATGAAAATAAATATATAGATATAAAAATAAAAGTATACAAAGGAAAATATATAAATAAATATATATATAAATAATTATATGAATATATAAATAAATAAAATATATATAAATCAATAAAATATATATAAATATAAAAATATTACTAATAAATATAAACATATAAAAACATTAATATATAAAAATAAATAAAATATTAATAAATAAATGAAAATTTATAAATATCATTTTATAAATATCATTTTATATCATTAAATATATAAACAAATAAATATATAAATAATAAATAATATTAATTAATAAATATATAAGTAATTATATAAATAAATGTATAAAAGATATATAAATACATATATATATAATAAAAGATAAATATATAAATAAAAATATATGATTAAATAAATAAGTAAATAAAATATTTTTACTATATAAATTAATTAATATATTAATATAAATCATATACAAAAAATATATATAAATATGCAATAAATATATATAAATAAATCAATAAAATATATAAATATAAATATATATAAATAAATCAATAAAATATAAATAAATAAAATATAAATATAAAATATATGAAAATATGAATATGAAATATATATATATAGAAATTTAGATATTTAAAGAATTACATGAATAATTAAATAAATGAAATACAAATTTATAAATATATATATATATATAAATTTAAAAATAAAAGTATATAAAAGAAAATATATAAATAAATATATATAATTATATAAATATATATAATTATATAAATAAATATATAATATATAAATATGAAAATATATAAAAATATATAAGTAAAATATAAATATATAAATTAATAAATATATATATATAAATGTATAAATATGCATAAAAACATAAATATATAAAAAATACATATAAATGAAAATTTATATAATTATATATATAAAAATAAATAAAATTTAAATATAAATATATATAAAATAAAAATTAAAATATATATAAAATTTAAATATATATTCTATTTATTCATATATAATTATTTATAGATTTAATTATATATTTATTTAGGTATTTTTTATATATTTATATTTATATATTTATTTATTTCTATAAATTCTTAAATTTCAGAATTTTAAAATTTAATAATAAAATAAAATATTTATAAATAAATATATAAATATAAAAATAAATATATAAATATATTTACATATATAAGTAAGTATATAAATAAGTAATATAAAAATAATTATATAAATAAATAAATATATAAATACTTAAATAAATATAAATAAAATATAAACATAATTAAATAAATATATTTATGTATTTTTATATTTATATATTTATTTGTTATTTACATATTTTTATTTATATATTTGTTTCTTTCTATAAATTCTTAAATTTCAGAATTTTAAAATTTAAAAAATTATAAATAAATATAAAAATATATAAATAAATAAATATATATAAATAACAAATTAATAAATATATATTTAAATATATAATTAAATAAATATTTAAATAAATATATAAGTATATAATAAAACTATTTAAATAAGTCAATCAATAAATAAAACTTAAATATACGAATATATAAATAAATAATAATAATAATAATCTTTATTGTCGATGACATAGTAAATGTATGGACAGTGTCAAATTTTCCTCTAATACTAATAAATGGATTAGTAAATGGATATACTAATGGATTTTTAAACATTTTGGATTTTTAAACATTTTGGATTTTTAAACATTTTGGATTTTTACACATTTTGGATTTTTACACATTATGGATTTTTAAACATTATGGATTTTTAAACATTTTGGATTTTTAAACATTTTGGATTTTTAAACATTTTGGATTTTTAAACATTTTGGATTTTTAAACATTTTGGATTTTTAAACATTTTGGATTTTTAAACATTTTGGATTTTTAAACATTTTGGATTTTTAAACATTTTGGATTTTTAAACATTTTGGATTTTTAAACATTTTGGATTTTTAAACATTTTGGATTTTTAAACATTTTGGATTTTTAAACATTTTGGATTTTTAAACATTTTGGATTTTTAAACATTTTGGATTTTTAAACATTTTGGATTTTTAAACATTTTGGATTTTTAAACATTTTGGATTTTTAAACATTTTGGATTTTTAAACATTTTGGATTTTTAAACATTTTGGATTTTTAAACATTTTGGATTTTTAAACATTTTGGATTTTTAAACATTTTGGATTTTTAAACATTTTGGATTTTTAAACATTTTGGATTTTTAAACATTTTGGATTTTTAAACATTTTGGATTTTTAAACATTTTGGATTTTTAAACATTTTGGATTTTTAAACATTTTGGATTTTTAAACATTTTGGATTTTTAAACATTTTGGATTTTTAAACATTTTGGATTTTTAAACATTTTGGATTTTTAAACATTTTGGATTTTTAAACATTTTGGATTTTTAAACATTTTGGATTTTTAAACATTTTGGATTTTTAAACATTTTGGATTTTTAAACATTTTGGATTTTTAAACATTTTGGATTTTTAAACATTTTGGATTTTTAAACATTTTGGATTTTTAAACATTTTGGATTTTTAAACATTTTGGATTTTTAAACATTTTGGATTTTTAAACATTTTGGATTTTTAAACATTTTGGATTTTTAAACATTTTGGATTTTTAAACATTTTGGATTTTTAAACATTTTGGATTTTTAAACATTTTGGATTTTTAAACATTTTGGATTTTTAAACATTTTGGATTTTTAAACATTTTGGATTTTTAAACATTTTGGATTTTTAAACATTTTGGATTTTTAAACATTTTGGATTTTTAAACATTTTGGATTTTTAAACATTTTGGATTTTTAAACATTTTGGATTTTTAAACATTTTGGATTTTTAAACATTTTGGATTTTTAAACATTTTGGATTTTTAAACATTTTGGATTTTTAAACATTTTGGATTTTTAAACATTTTGGATTTTTAAACATTTTGGATTTTTAAACATTTTGGATTTTTAAACATTTTGGATTTTTAAACATTTTGGATTTTTAAACATTTTGGATTTTTAAACATTTTGGATTTTTAAACATTTTGGATTTTTAAACATTTTGGATTTTTAAACATTTTGGATTTTTAAACATTTTGGATTTTTAAACATTTTGGATTTTTAAACATTTTGGATTTTTAAACATTTTGGATTTTTAAACATTTTGGATTTTTAAACATTTTGGATTTTTAAACATTTTGGATTTTTAAACATTTTGGATTTTTAAACATTTTGGATTTTTAAACATTTTGGATTTTTAAACATTTTGGATTTTTAAACATTTTGGATTTTTAAACATTTTGGATTTTTAAACATTTTGGATTTTTAAACATTTTGGATTTTTAAACATTCTGGATTTTTAAACATTCTGGATTTTTAAACATTTTGGATTTTTCTTCAGGTGCGCTACGAAAACGCTTCAGGTGCGCTACGAAAACGCTTCAGGTGCGCTACGAAAACGCTTCAGGTGCGCTACGAAAACGCTTCAGGTGCGCTACGAAAACGCTTCAGGTGCGCTACGAAAACGCTTCAGGTGCGCTACGAAAACGCTTCAGGTGCGCTACGAAAACGCTTCAGGTGCGCTACGAAAACGCTTCAGGTGCGCTACGAAAACGCTTCAGGTGCGCTACGAAAACGCTTCAGGTGCGCTACGAAAACGCTTCAGGTGCGCTACGAAAACGCTTCAGGTGCGCTACGAAAACGCTTCAGGTGCGCTACGAAAACGCTTCAGGTGCGCTACGAAAACGCTTCAGGTGCGCTACGAAAACGCTTCAGGTGCGCTACGAAAACGCTTCAGGTGCGCTACGAAAACGCTTCAGGTGCGCTACGAAAACGCTTCAGGTGCGCTACGAAAACGCTTCAGGTGCGCTACGAAAACGCTTCAGGTGCGCTACGAAAACGCTTCAGGTGCGCTACGAAAACGCTTCAGGTGCGCTACGAAAACGCTTCAGGTGCGCTACGAAAACGCTTCAGGTGCGCTACGAAAACGCTTCAGGTGCGCTACGAAAACGCTTCAGGTGCGCTACGAAAACGCTTCAGGTGCGCTACGAAAACGCTTCAGGTGCGCTACGAAAACGCTTCAGGTGCGCTACGAAAACGCTTCAGGTGCGCTACGAAAACGCTTCAGGTGCGCTACGAAAACGCGTCAGGTGCGCTACGAAAACGCGTCAGGTGCGCTACGAAAACGCGTCAGGTGCGCTACGAAAACGCGTCAGGTGCGCTACGAAAACGCGTCAGGTGCGCTACGAAAACGCTTCAGGTGCGCTACGAAAACGCTTCAGGTGCGCTACGAAAACGCTTCAGGTGCGCTACGAAAACGCTTCAGGTGCGCTACGAAAACGCTTCAGGTGCGCTACGAAAACGCTTCAGGTGCGCTACGAAAACGCTTCAGGTGCGCTACGAAAACGCTTCAGGTGCGCTACGAAAACGCTTCAGGTGCGCTACGAAAACGCTTCAGGTGCGCTACGAAAACGCTTCAGGTGCGCTACGAAAACGCTTCAGGTGCGCTACGAAAACGCTTCAGGTGCGCTACGAAAACGCTTCAGGTGCGCTACGAAAACGCTTCAGGTGCGCTACGAAAACGCTTCAGGTGCGCTACGAAAACGCTTCAGGTGCGCTACGAAAACGCTTCAGGTGCGCTACGAAAACGCTTCAGGTGCGCTACGAAAACGCTTCAGGTGCGCTACGAAAACGCTTCAGGTGCGCTACGAAAACGCTTCAGGTGCGCTACGAAAACGCTTCAGGTGCGCTACGAAAACGCTTCAGGTGCGCTACGAAAACGCTTCAGGTGCGCTACGAAAACGCTTCAGGTGCGCTACGAAAACGCTTCAGGTGCGCTACGAAAACGCTTCAGGTGCGCTACGAAAACGCTTCAGGTGCGCTACGAAAACGCTTCAGGTGCGCTACGAAAACGCTTCAGGTGCGCTACGAAAACGCTTAAAATCGCGTCTAAAACGCGTAAAAATAGTTCAAAATCGCTTTAAAATTAAACAATTAGGATTCTTAAACGTTTTGTATTTTTAAACATTTTGGATTGCTAAACATTTTGGATTGCTAAACATTTTGGATTGCTAAACATTTTGGATTTTTAAACATTATGGATTTTTAAACATTATGGATTTTTAAACATTATGGATTTTTAAACATTATGGATTTTTAAACATTATGGATTTTTAAACATTATGGATTTTTAAACATTTTGGATTTTTAAACATTTTGGATTTTTAAACATTTTGGATTTTTAAACATTTTGGATTTTTAAACATTTTGGATTTTTAAACATTTTGGATTTTTAAACATTTTTAATTTTTAAACATTTTTAATTTTTAAACATTTTTAATTTTTAAACATTTTGGATTTTTAAACATTTTGGATTTTTAAACATTTTGGATTTTTAAACATTTTGGATTTTTAAACATTTTGGATTTTTAAACATTTTGGATTTTTAAACATTTTGGATTTTTAAACATTTTGGATTTTTAAACATTTTGGATTTTTAAACATTTTGGATTTTTAAACATTTTGGATTTTTAAACATTTTGGATTTTTAAACATTTTGGATTTTTAAACATTTTGGATTTTTAAACATTTTGGATTTTTAAACATTTTGGATTTTTAAACATTTTGGATTTTTAAACATTTTGGATTTTTAAACATTTTGGATTTTTAAACATTTTGGATTTTTAAACATTTTGGATTTTTAAACATTTTGGATTTTTAAACATTTTGGATTTTTAAACATTTTGGATTTTTAAACATTTTGGATTTTTAAACATTTTGGATTTTTAAACATTTTGGATTTTTAAACATTTTGGATTTTTAAACATTTTGGATTTTTAAACATTTTGGATTTTTAAACATTTTGGATTTTTAAACATTTTGGATTTTCAAACATTTTGGATTTTCAAACATTTTGGATTTTCAAACATTTTGGATTTTCAAACATTTTGGATTTTCAAACATTTTGGATTTTCAAACATTTTGGATTTTCAAACATTTTGGATTTTCAAACATTTTGGATTTTCAAACATTTTGGATTTTCAAACATTTTGGATTTTCAAACATTTTGGATTTTCAAACATTTTGGATTTGTAAACATTTTGGATTTGTAAACATTTTGGATTTGTAAACATTTTGGATTTGTAAACATTTTGGATTTGTAAACATTTTGGATTTGTAAACATTTTGGATTTGTAAACATTTTGGATTTGTAAACATTTTGGATTTGTAAACATTTTGGATTTGTAAACATTTTGGATTTGTAAACATTTTGGATTTGTAAACATTTTGGATGTTTAAACATTTTGGATGTTTAAACATTTTGGATGTTTAAACATTTTGTATGTTTAAACATTTTGGATGTTTAAACATTTTGGATGTTTAAACATTTTGGATGTTTAAACATTTTGGATTTTTAAACATTTTGGATTTTTAAACATTTTGGAAATTTAAACATTTTGGAAATTTAAACATTTTGGATTTTTAAACATTTTGGATTTTTAAACATTTTGGATTTTTAAACATTTTGGATTTTTAAACATTTTGGATTTTTAAACATTTTGGATTTTTAAACATTTTGGATTTTTAAACATTTTGGATTTTTAAACATTTTGGATTTTTAAACATTTTGGATTTTTAAACATTTTGGATTTTTAAACATTTTGGATTTTTAAACATTTTGGATTTTTAAACATTTTGGATTTTTAAACATTTTGGATTTTTGAACATTTTGGATTTTTGAACATTTTGGATTTTTGAACATTTTGGATTTTTGAACATTTTGGATTTTTGAACATTTTGGATTTTTGAACATTTTGGATTTTTGAACATTTTGGATTTTTGAACATTTTGGATTTTTGAACATTTTGGATTTTTGAACATTTTGGATTTTTGAACATTTTGGATTTTTGAACATTTTGGATTTTTAAACATTTTGGATTTTTAAACATTTTGGATTTTTAAACATTTTGGATTTTTAAACATTTTGGATTTTTAAACATTTTGGATTTTTAAACATTTTGGATTTTTAAACATTTTGGATTTTTAAACATTTTGGATTTTTAAACATTTTGGATTTTTAAACATTTTGGATTTTTAAACATTTTGGATTTTTAAACATTTTGGATTTTTAAACATTTTGGATTTTTAAACATTTTGGATTTTTAAACATTTTGGATTTTTAAACATTTTGGATTTTTAAACATTTTGGATTTTTAAACATTTTGGATTTTTAAACATTTTGGATTTTTAAACATTTTGGATTTTTAAACATTTTGGATTTTTAAACATTTTGGATTTTTAAACATTTTGGATTTTTAAACATTTTGGATTTTTAAACATTTTGGATTTTTAAACAAAAAAGTTACTTTCAAAAAAGTTACTTTCAAAAAAGTTACTTTCAAAAAAGTTACTTTCAAAAATGTTACTTTCAAAAATGTTACTTTCAAAAATGTTACTTTCAAAAATGTTACTTTCAAAAATGTTACTTTCAAAAATGTTACTTTCAAAAATGTTACTTTCAAAAATGTTACTTTCAAAAATGTTACTTTCAAAAATGTTACTTTCAAAAATGTTACTTTCAAAAATGTTACTTTCAAAAATGTTACTTTCAAAAATGTTACTTTCAAAAATGTTACTTTCAAAAATGTTACTTTCAAAAATGTTACTTTCAAAAATGTTACTTTCAAAAATGTTACTTTCAAAAATGTTACTTTCAAAAATGTTACTTTCAAAAATGTTACTTTCAAAAATGTTACTTTCAAAAATGTTACTTTCAAAAATGTTACTTTCAAAAATGTTACTTTCAAAAATGTTACTTTCAAAAATGTTACTTTGAAAAATGTTACTTTGAAAAATGTTACTTTGAAAAATGTTACTTTGAAAAAAGTTACTTTGAAAAAAGTTACTTTCATAAAAGATACTTTCAAAAAAGTTACTTTCAAAAAAGTTACTTTGAAAAAAGTTACTTTGAAAAAAGTTACTTTGAAAAAAGTTACTTTGAAAAAAGTTACTTTTAAAAAAGTTACTTTTAAAAAAGTTACTTTCAAAAAAGTTACTTTTAAAAAAGTTACTTTTAAAAAAGTTACTTTCATAAAAGTTACTTTGAAAAAAGTTACTTTCATAAAAGTTACTTTCAAAAAAGTTACTTTCAAAAAAGTTACTTTCAAAAAAGTTACTTTCAAAAAAGTTACTTTCAAAAAAGTTACTTTCAAAAAAGTTACTTTCAAAAAAGTTACTTTCAAAAATGTTATTTTCATAAAAGTTACTTTCATAAAAGTTACTTTCATAAAAGTTACTTTCAAAAAAGTTACTTTCATAAAAGTTACTTTGAAAAAAGTTACTTTCAAAAAAGTTACTTTCATAAAAGTTACTTTTAAAAAAGTTACTTTCATAAAAGTTACTTTCAAAAAAGTTACTTTCATAAAAGTTACTTTCAAAAAAGTTACTTTCAAAAAAGTTACTTTCAAAAAAGTTACTTTCAAAAATGTTACTTTCAAAAATGTTACTTTCATAAAAGTTACTTTCATAAAAGTTACTTTCATAAAAGTTACTTTCAAAAATGTTACTTTCAAAAATGTTACTTTGAAAAAGTTACTTTCATAAAAGTTACTTTCATAAAAGTTACTTTGAAAAAAGTTACTTTGAAAAAAGTTACTTTCAAAAACGTTACTTTCAAAAACGTTACTTTCAAAAACGTTACTTTCAAAAACGTTACTTTCAAAAACGTTACTTTCAAAAAAGTTACTTTCAAAAAAGTTACTTTCAAAAAAGTTACTTTCAAAAAAGTTACTTTCATAAGTTACTTTGAAAAAAGTTACTTTGAAAAAAGTTACTTTGAAAAAAGTTACTTTGAAAAAAGATACTTTGAAAAAAGTTACTTTGAAAAAAGTTACTTTCAAAAAAGTTACTTTCAAAAAAGTTACTTTCAAAAATGTTACTTTGAAAAAAGTTACTTTCATAAAAGTTACATTCAAAAAAGTTACTTTCAAAAATGTTACTTTCAAAAATGTTACTTTCAAAAAAGTTACTTTCAAAAAAGTTACTTTCAAAAAAGTTACTTTCAAAAAAGTTACTTTCATAAAAGTTACTTTCATAAAAGTTACTTTGAAAAAAGTTACTTTGAAAAAAGTTACTTTCAAAAAAGTTACTTTGAAAAAAGTTACTTTGAAAAAAGTTACTTTCAAAAAAGTTACTTTCAAAAAAGTTACTTTCAAAAAAGTTACTTTGAAAAAAGTTACTTTCAAAAAAGTTACATTCAAAAAAGTTACTTTCAAAAAAGTTACTTATAAAAAAGTTACTTATAAAAAAGTTACTTTGAAAAAAGTTACTTTGAAAAAAGTTACTTTGAAAAAAGTTACTTTCAAAAAAGTTACTTTCAAAAAAGTTACTTTGAAAAAAGTTACTTTGAAAAAAGTTACTTTGAAAAAAGTACTTTCAAAACAGTTACTTTGAAAAAAGTTACTTTGAAAAAAGTTACTTTGAAAAAAGTACTTTCAAAACAGTTACTTTCATAAAAGTTACTTTCAAAAAAGTTACTTTCAAAAATGTTACTTTCAAAAATGTTACTTTGAAAAAAGTTACTTTCAAAAAAGTTACTTTCAAAAAAGTTACTTTGAAAAAAGTTACTTTCAAAAAAGTTACTTTCATAAAAGTTACTTTCAAAAAAGTTACTTTCAAAAAAGTTACTTTCAAAAATGTTACTTTGAAAAAAGTTACTTTCATAAAAGTTACTTTCAAAAAAGTTACTTTCAAAAAAGTTACTTTCAAAAAAGTTACTTTCAAAAATGTTACTTTGAAAAAAGTTACTTTCATAAAAGTTACTTTCCAAACAGTTACTTTCAAAAAAGTTACTTTGAAAAGTTACTTTGAAAAGTTACTTTCAAAAAAGTTACTTTGAAAAAAGTTACTTTCATAAAAGTTACTTTCAAAAAAGTTACTTTCAAAAATGTTACTGTGAAAAAAGTTACTTTCAAAAAAGTTACTTTGAAAAGTTACTTTCAAAAAAGTTACTTTGACAAGTTACTTTCAAAAAAGTTACTTTGAAAAGTTACTTTCAAAAAAGTTACTTTCAAAAAAGTTACTTTGAAAAAAGTTACTTTCAAAAATGTTACTTTGAAAAATGTTACTTTGAAAAAAGTTACTTTCAAAAATGTTACTTTGAAAAAAGTTACTTTCATAAAAGTTACTTTCAAATTGTTACTTGTTACTTTCATAAAAGTTACTTTGAAAAGTTACTTTCATAAAAGTTACTTTCAAAAAAGTTACTTTCAAAAAAGTTACTTTCAAAAAATTACTTTCAAAAATGTTACTTTCAAAAAAGTTACTTTCAAAAATGTTACTTTCATAAAAGTTACTTTCAAAAAAGTTACTTTCAAAAATGTTACTTTCAAAAATGTTACTTTGAAAAAAGTTACTTTCATAAAAGTTACTTTCATAAAAGTTACTTTCATAAAAGTTACTTTCATAAAAGTTACTTTGAAAAAAGTTACTTTCAAAAAAGTTACTTTCATAAAGTTACTTTCAAAAAAGTTACTTTGAAAAAAGTTACTTTGAAAAAAGTTACTTTGAAAAAAGTTACTTTCATAAAAGTTACTTTCAAAAAAGTTACTTTCAAAAAAGTTACTTTCAAAAAAGTTACTTTCAAAAATGTTACTTTGAAAAAAGTTACTTTCATAAAAGTTACTTTCATAAAAGTTACTTTCAAAAAAGTTATTTTCAAAAAAGTTACTTTGAAAAAAGTTACTTTCAAAAAAGTTACTTTGAAAAA
Organism: Ectobius pallidus; assembly: GCA_964059195.1. Classification (NCBI taxonomy): domain Eukaryota; kingdom Metazoa; phylum Arthropoda; class Insecta; order Blattodea; family Ectobiidae; genus Ectobius; species Ectobius pallidus. The sequence goes on from CAXKWD010000007.1 coordinate 145,432,894, forward strand.
AGTTACTTTCAAAAATGTTACTTTGAAAAAAGTTACTTTCAAAAAAGTTACTTTCAAAAGTTACTTTCAAAAAAGTTACTTTCAAAAGTTACTTTCAAAAAAGTTACTTTCAAAAAAGTTACTTTCAAAAAAGTTACTTTCAAAAAAGTTACTTTCAAAAAAGTTACTTTCAAAAAAGTTACTTTCAAAAAAGTTACTTTGAAAAAAGTTACTTTGAAAAAAGTTACTTTCAAAAAAGTTACTTTCAAAAAAGTTACTTTCAAAAAAGTTACTTTGAAAAAAGTTACTTTCATAAAAGTTACTTTGAAAAAAGTTACTTTGAAAAAAGTTACTTTGAAAAGTTACTTTCAAAAAAGTTACTTTCAAAAAAGTTACTTTCAAAAATGTTACTTTCATAAAAGTTACTTTCAAAAAAGTTACTTTCAAAAAAGTTACTTTCAAAAAAGTTACTTTGAAAAATGTTACTTTCAAAAATGTTACTTTGAAAAAAGTTACTTTCATAAAAGTTACTTTCAAAAATGTTACTTTCAAAAATGTTACTTTCATAAAAGTTACTTTCAAAAAAGTTACTTTCAAAAAAGTTACTTTGAAAAAAGTTACTTTCATAAAAGTTACTTTCAAAAAAGTTACTTTCAAAAAAGTTACTTTGAAAAAAGTTACTTTCAAAAAAGTTACTTTCAAATAAGTTACTTTCATAAAAGTTACTTTCAAATAAGTTACTTTCAAAAAAGTTACTTTCAAAAATGTTACTTTGAAAAAAGTTACTTTCAAAAAAGTTACTTTGAAAAAAGTTAATTTCAAAAAAGTTACTTTCAAAAAAGTTACTTTCAAAAAAGTTACTTTGAAAAAAGTTACTTTCATAAAAGTTACTTTTAAAAAAGTTACTTTCAAAAAAGTTACTTTGAAAAAAGTTACTTTCATAAAAGTTACTTTCAAAAAAGTTACTTTCAAAAAAGTTACTTTCAAAAAAGTTACTTTCAAAAAAGTTACCTTCAAAAATGTTATTTTCATAAAAGTTACTTTCGTAAGTTACTTTCAAAAAAGTTACTTTGAAAAAAGTTACTTTCAAAAAAGTTACTTTCAAAAAAGTTACTTTGAAAAAAGTTACTTTGAAAAAAGTTACTTTCAAAAAAGTTACTTTGAAAAAAGTTACTTTCAAAAAAGTTACTTTGAAAAAAGTTACTTTCATAAAAGTTACTTTTAAAAAAGTTACTTTCAAAAAAGTTACTTTCAAAAAAGTTACTTTCAAAAAAGTTACTTTCATAAAAGTTACTTTCAAAAAAGTTACTTTCAAAAAAGTTACTTTCATAAAAGTTACTTTCAAAAAAGTTACTTTGAAAAAAGTTACTTTCAAAAAAGTTACTTTCAAAAAAGTTACTTTCAAAAAAGTTACTTTGAAAAAAGTTACTTTGAAAAAAGTTACTTTGAAAAAAGTTACTTTCATAAAAGTTACTTTCAAAAAAGTTACTTTGAAAAGTTACTTTGAAAAGTTACTTTGAAAAGTTACTTTCAAAAAAGTTACTTTCAAAAATGTTACTTTCAAAAATGTTACTTTCATAAAAGTTACTTTCATAAAAGTTACTTTCATAAAAGTTACTTTCATAAAAGTTACTTTCAAAAAAGTTACTTTGAAAAAAGTTACTTTCAAAAAAGTTACTTTCATAAAAGTTACTTTCAAAAAAGTTACTTTCAAAAAAGTTACTTTCAAAAATGTTACTTTGAAAAAAGTTACTTTCAAAAAAGTTACTTTCAAAAGTTACTTTGAAAAAAGTTACTTTCAAAAAAGTTACTTTCAAAAATGTTACTTTGAAAAAAGTTACTTTCATAAAAGTTACTTTCAAAAAAGTTACTTTGTAAAGTTACTTTGAAAAGTTACTTTCAAAAAAGTTACTTTCATAAAAGTTACTTTCAAAAATGTTACTTTCATAAAAGTTACTTTCAAAAAAGTTACTTTCAAAAAAGTTACTTTGAAAAAAGTTACTTTCATAAAAGTTACTTTCAAAAAAGTTACTTTCAAAAAAGTTACTTTGAAAAAAGTTACTTTCAAAAAAGTTACTTTCAAAAAAGTTACTTTCAAAAAAGTTACTTTGAAAAATGTTACTTTCAAACAAGTTACTTTCATAAGTTACTTTTAAAAAAGTTACTTTTAAAAAAGTTACTTTCAAAAAAGTTACTTTGAAAAAAGTTACTTTCATAAAAGTTACTTTCAAAAAAGTTACTTTGAAAAAAGTTACTTTCAAAAATGTTACTTTGAAAAAAGTTACTTTCAAAAAAGTTACTTTCAAAAAAGTTACTTTCAAAAAAGTTACTTTCAAAAATGTTACTTTCAAAAATGTTACTTTCAGAAAAGTTACTTTCAAAAAAGTTACTTTCAAAAAAGTTACTTTCATAAAAGTTACTTTCAAAAATATTACTTTCAAAAATGTTACTTTGAAAAAGTTACTTTCATAAATGTTACTTTGAAAAAGTTACTTTCATAAAAGTTACTTTCAAAAAAGTTACTTTGAAAAAAGTTACTTTCAAAAAAGTTTCTTTCAAAAACGTTACTTTCAAAAACGTTACTTTCAAAAAAGTTACTTTCAAAAAAGTTACTTTCAAAAAAGTTACTTTCAAAAAAGTTACTTTCAAAAAAGTTACTTTCATAAGTTACTTTCAAAAAAGTTACTTTGAAAAAAGTTACTTTGAAAAAAGATACTTTGAAAAAAGTTACTTTCAAAAAAGTTACTTTCAAAAAAGTTACTTTCAAAAAAGTTACTTTGGAAAAAGTTACTTTCAAAAAAGTTACTTTCAAAAATGTTACTTTGAAAAAAGTTACTTTCATAAAAGTTACATTCAAAAAAGTTACTTTCAAAAATGTTATTTTCATAAAAGTTACTTTCAAAAAAGTTACTTTCATAAAAGTTACTTTCAAAAAAGTTACTTTCATAAAAGTTACTTTCATAAAAGTTACTTTCAAAAAAGTTACTTTGAAAAAAGTTACTTTCAAAAAAGTTACTTTCAAAAAAGTTACTTTCAAAAAAGTTACTTTGAAAAATGTTACTTTCAAACAAGTTACTTTCATAAGTTACTTTTAAAAAAGTTACTTTTAAAAAAGTTACTTTCAAAAAAGTTACTTTGAAAAAAGTTACTTTCATAAAAGTTACTTTCAAAAAAGTTACTTTCATAAAAGTTACTTTCAAAAATATTACTTTCAAAAATGTTACTTTGAAAAAGTTACTTTCATAAATGTTACTTTGAAAAAGTTACTTTCATAAAAGTTACTTTCAAAAAAGTTACTTTGAAAAAAGTTACTTTCAAAAAAGTTTCTTTCAAAAACGTTACTTTCAAAAACGTTACTTTCAAAAAAGTTACTTTCAAAAAAGTTACTTTCAAAAAAGTTACTTTCAAAAAAGTTACTTTCAAAAAAGTTACTTTCAAAAAAGTTACTTTCATAAGTTACTTTCAAAAAAGTTACTTTGAAAAAAGTTACTTTGAAAAAAGATACTTTGAAAAAAGTTACTTTCAAAAAAGTTACTTTCAAAAAAGTTACTTTCAAAAAAGTTACTTTGGAAAAAGTTACTTTCAAAAAAGTTACTTTCAAAAATGTTACTTTGAAAAAAGTTACTTTCATAAAAGTTACATTCAAAAAAGTTACTTTCAAAAATGTTATTTTCATAAAAGTTACTTTCAAAAAAGTTACTTTCATAAAAGTTACTTTCAAAAAAGTTACTTTCATAAAAGTTACTTTCATAAAAGTTACTTTGAAAAAAGTTACTTTGAAAAAACTTACTTTCAAAAAAGTTACTTTCAAAAATGTTACTTTGAAAAAAGTTACTTTCATAAAAGTTACTTTCAAAAAAGTTACTTTCAAAAAAGTTACTTTCAAAAAAGTTACTTTCAAAAAAGTTACTTTCAAAAAAGTTACTTTCAAAAAAGTTACTTTCAAAAAAGTTACTTTCAAAAAAGTTACTTTCAAAAAAGTTACTTTCAAAAAAGTTACTTTCATTAAAGTTACTTTCAAAAAAGTTACTTTGATAAAGTTACTTTGATAAAGTTACTTTCAAAAAAGTTACTTTCAAAAATGTTACTTTGAAAAAAGTTACTTTCAAAAAAGTTACTTTGAAAAAAGTTACTTTCAAAAAAGTTACTTTGAAAAAAGTTACTTTCAAAAAAGTTACTTTCATAAAAGTTACTTTCATAAAAGTTACTTTCAAAAAAGTTACTTTCAAAAATGTTACTTTGAAAAAAGTTACTTTCATAAAAGTTACTTTCAAAAAAGTTACTTTCAAAAAAGTTACTTTCAAAAATGTTACTTTGAAAAAAGTTACTTTCATAAAAGTTACTTTCCAAACAGTTACTTTCAAAAAAGTTACTTTCAAAAAAGTTACTTTCAAAAAAGTTACTTTCAAAAATGTTACTTTGAAAAAAGTTACTTTCATAAAAGTTACTTTCAAAAAAGTTACTTTCAAAAAAGTTACTTTGAAAAGTTACTTTCAAAAAAGTTACTTTGAAAAAAGTTACTTTCATAAAAGTTACTTTCAAAAAAGTTACTTTCAAAAAAGTTACTTTGAAAAGTTACTTTGAAAAGTTACTTTGAAAAGTTACTTTCAAAAATGTTACTTTGAAAAAAGTTACTTTCAAAAAAGTTACTTTGAAAAGTTACTTTCAAAAAAGTTACTTTGAAAAGTTACTTTCAAAAAAGTTACTTTCAAAAAAGTTACTTTGAAAAAAGTTACTTTCAAAAAAGTTACTTTCAAAAATGTTACTTTGAAAAAAGTTACTTTCAAAAAAGTTACTTTCAAAAATGTTACTTTGAAAAAAGTTACTTTCATAAAAGTTACTTTCAAATTGTTACTTGTTACTTTCATAAAAGTTACTTTGAAAAGTTACTTTCAAAAAAGTTACTTTCATAAAAGTTACTTTCAAAAAAGTTACTTTCAAAAAAGTTACTTTCAAAAATGTTACTTTGAAAAAAGTTACTTTCATAAAAGTTACTTTCAAAAAAGTTACTTTCAAAAAAGTTACTTTCAAAAAAGTTACTTTCAAAAAAGTTACTTTCAAAAAAGTTACTTTCAAAAAGTTACTTTCAAAAAAGTTACTTTCAAAAATGTTACTTTGAAAAAAGTTACTTTCAAAAAAGTTACTTTCAAAAAAGTTACTTTGAAAAAAGTTACTTTCAAAAAAGTTACTTTCAAAAATGTTACTTTCAAAAAAGTTACTTTCAAAAAAGTTACTTTGAAAAAAGTTACTTTGAAAAAAGTTACTTTGAAAAGTTACTTTCAAAAAAGTTACTTTCATAAAAGTTACTTTCAAAAAAGTTACTTTCATAAAAGTTACTTTCAAAAAAGTTACTTTCAAAAAAGTTACTTTCAAAAAAGTTACTTTCAAAAAAGTTACTTTCAAAAAAGTTACTTTCAAAAAAGTTACTTTCAAAAAAGTTACTTTCAAAAAAGTTACTTTCAAAAAAGTTACTTTCAAAAAAGTTACTTTGAAAAAAGTTACTTTCATAAAAGTTACTTTCAAAAAAGTTACTTTGAAAAAAGTTACTTTCAGAAATGTTACTTTCAAAAAAGTTACTTTCAAAAATGTTACTTTGAAAAAAGTTACTTTCATAAAAGTTACTTTCAAAAAAGTTACTTTCAAAAAAGTTACTTTGAAAAAAGTTACTTTCAAAAAAGTTACTTTGAAAAAAGTTACTTTCAAAAAAGTTACTTTGAAAAAAGTTACTTTCAAAAAAGTTACTTTGAAAAAAGTTACTTTGAAAAAAGTTACTTTGAAAAAAGTTACTTTGAAAAAAGATACTTTGAAAAAAGTTACTTTCAAAAAAGTTACTTTCAAAAAAGTTACTTTCAAAAAAGTTACTTTGAAAAATGTTACTTTCAAAAATGTTACTTTGAAAAAAGTTACTTTCATAAAAGTTACTTTCAAAAATGTTACTTTCAAAAATGTTACTTTCATAAAAGTTACTTTCAAAAAAGTTACTTTCAAAAATGTTACTTTCAAAAATGTTACTTTGAAAAAAGTTACTTTCATTTAAGGGTACTTTGAAAAAAGTTACTTTGAAAAAAGTTACTTTGAAAAGTTACTTTCAAAAAAGTTACTTTCATAAAAGTTACTTTCAAAAAAGTTACTTTCAAAAAAGTTACTTTCAAAAAAGTTACTTTCAAAAATGTTACTTTGAAAAAAGTTACTTTGAAAAAGTTACTTTCATAAAAGTTACTTTCATAAAAGTTACTTTCATAAAAGTTACTTTCAAAAAAGTTACTTTCAAAAAAGTTACTTTGAAAAAAGTTACTTTGAAAAAAGTTACTTTGAAAAAAGTTACTTTGAAAAAAGTTACTTTCAAAAAAGTTACTTTCAAAAAAGTTACTTTCAAAAAAGTTACTTTCAAAAATGTTACTTTCAAAAAAGTTACTTTCAAAAATGTTACTTTCATAAAAGTTACTTTCAAAAAAGTTACTTTCAAAAATGTTACTTTCAAAAATGTTACTTTCAAAAAAGTTACTTTCATAAAAGTTACTTTGAAAAAAGTTACTTTCATAAAAGTTACTTTGAAAAGTTACTTTCAAAAAAGTTACTTGGAAAAAAGTTACTTTCAAAAAAGTTACTTTCATAAAAGTTACTTTGAAAAAAAGTTACTTTGAAAAAAGTTACTTTGAAAAAAGTTACTTTCATAAAAGTTACTTTCAAAAAAGTTACTTTCAAAAAAGTTACTTTCAAAAAAGTTACTTTCAAAAATGTTACTTTGAAAAAAGTTACTTTGAAAAAAGTTACTTTCATAAAAGTTACTTTCAAAAAAGTTACTTTGAAAAAGTTACTTTGAGAAAGGTACTTTCAAAAAAGTTACTTTCAAAAAAGTTACTTTCAAAAATGTTACTTTCAAACATGTTACTTTCAAAAATGTTACTTTGAAAAAAGTTACTTTCGTAAAAGTTACTTTCAAAAAAGTTACTTTCAAAAAAGTTACTTTGAAAAGTTACTTTGAAAAAAGTTACTTTGAAAAAAGCTACTTTCATAAAAGTTACTTTCAAAAAAGTTACTTTCAAAAATGTTACTTTGAAAAATGTTACTTTGAAAAAAGTTACTTTCAAAAAAGTTACTTTCAAAAAAGTTACTTTCAAAAAAGTTACTTTCAAAAATGTTACTTTGAAAAAAGTTACTTTGAAAAAAGTTACTTTGAAAAAAGTTACTTTCAAAAAAGTTACTTTCAAAAAAGTTACTTTCAAAAAAGTTACTTTCAAAAAAGTTACTTTGAAAAGTTACTTTGAAAAGTTACTTTCATAAAAGTTACTTTCAAAAAAGTTACTTTCAAAAAAGTTACTTTCAAAAATGTTACTTTCAAAAATGTTACTTTCACAAAAGTTACTTTCAAAAAAGTTACTTTCAAAAAAGTTACTTTCAAAAAAGTTACTTTCAAAAAAGTTACTTCGAAAAAAGTTACTTTCATAAAAGTTACTTTGAAAAAAGTTACTTTCAAAAAAGGTACTTTGAAAAAAGTTACTTTGAAAAAAGTTACTTTGAAAAAAGTTACTTTGAAAAAAGTTACTTTGAAAAAAGTTACTTTCAAAAAAGTTACTTTCAAAAAAGTTACTTTCAAAAAAGTTACTTTCAAAAAAGTTACTTTGAAAAAAGTTACTTTCATAAAAGTTACTTTTAAAAAAGTTACTTTCAAAAAAGTTACTTTGAAAAAAGTTACTTTCATAAAAGTTACTTTCAAAAAAGTTACTTTCAAAAAAGTTACTTTCAAAAAAGTTACTTTCAAAAATGTTATTTTCATAAAAGTTACTTTCATAAAAGTTACTTTCAAAAAAGTTACTTTCAAAAAAGTTACTTTCAAAAAAGTTACTTTGAAAAAAGTTACTTTCATAAAAGTTACTTTCAAAAAAGTTACTTTCAAAAAAGTTACTTTGAAAAAAGTTACTTTCAAAAAAGTTACTTTCAAAAAAGTTACTTTCAAAAAAGTTACTTTCATAAGTTACTTTTAAAAAAGTTACTTTTAAAAAAGTTACTTTCAAAAAAGTTACTTTGAAAAAAGTTACTTTCATAAAAGTTACTTTCAAAAAAGTTACTTTGAAAAAAGTTACTTTCAAAAATGTTACTTTGAAAAAAGTTACTTTCAAAAAAGTTACTTTCAAAAAAGTTACTTTCAAAAAAGTTACTTTCAAAAATGTTACTTTCAAAAATGTTACTTTCAGAAAAGTTACTTTCAAAAAAGTTACTTTCAAAAAAGTTACTTTCATAAAAGTTACTTTCAAAAATATTACTTTCAAAAATGTTACTTTGAAAAAGTTACTTTCATAAATGTTACTTTGAAAAAGTTACTTTCATAAAAGTTACTTTCAAAAAAGTTACTTTGAAAAAAGTTACTTTCAAAAAAGTTTCTTTCAAAAACGTTACTTTCAAAAACGTTACTTTCAAAAAAGTTACTTTCAAAAAAGTTACTTTCAAAAAAGTTACTTTCAAAAAAGTTACTTTCAAAAAAGTTACTTTCATAAGTTACTTTCAAAAAAGTTACTTTGAAAAAAGTTACTTTGAAAAAAGATACTTTGAAAAAAGTTACTTTCAAAAAAGTTACTTTCAAAAAAGTTACTTTCAAAAAAGTTACTTTGGAAAAAGTTACTTTCAAAAAAGTTACTTTCAAAAATGTTACTTTGAAAAAAGTTACATTCATAAAAGTTACATTCAAAAAAGTTACTTTCAAAAATGTTATTTTCATAAAAGTTACTTTCAAAAAAGTTACTTTCATAAAAGTTACTTTCAAAAAAGTTACTTTCATAAAAGTTACTTTCATAAAAGTTACTTTGAAAAAAGTTACTTTGAAAAAACTTACTTTCAAAAAAGTTACTTTCAAAAATGTTACTTTGAAAAAAGTTACTTTCATAAAAGTTACTTTCAAAAAAGTTACTTTCAAAAAAGTTACTTTCAAAAAAGTTACTTTCAAAAAAGTTACTTTCAAAAAAGTTACTTTCATAAAAGTTACTTTCAAAAAAGTTACTTTCAAAAAAGTTACTTTGATAAAGTTACTTTCAAAAAAGTTACTTTCAAAAATGTTACTTTGAAAAAAGTTACTTTCAAAAAAGTTACTTTGAAAAAAGTTACTTTCAAAAAAGTTACTTTGAAAAAAGTTACTTTCAAAAAAGTTACTTTCATAAAAGTTACTTTCATAAAAGTTACTTTCAAAAAAGTTACTTTCAAAAATGTTACTTTGAAAAAAGTTACTTTCATAAAAGTTACTTTCAAAAAAGTTACTTTCAAAAAAGTTACTTTCAAAAATGTTACTTTGAAAAAAGTTACTTTCATAAAAGTTACTTTCCAAACAGTTACTTTCAAAAAAGTTACTTTCAAAAAAGTTACTTTCAAAAATGTTACTTTGAAAAAAGTTACTTTCATAAAAGTTACTTTCAAAAAAGTTACTTTCAAAAAAGTTACTTTGAAAAGTTACTTTCAAAAAAGTTACTTTGAAAAAAGTTACTTTCATAAAAGTTACTTTCAAAAAAGTTACTTTCAAAAAAGTTACTTTGAAAAGTTACTTTGAAAAGTTACTTTGAAAAGTTACTTTCAAAAATGTTACTTTGAAAAAAGTTACTTTCAAAAAAGTTACTTTGAAAAGTTACTTTCAAAAAAGTTACTTTGAAAAGTTACTTTCAAAAAAGTTACTTTCAAAAAAGTTACTTTGAAAAAAGTTACTTTCAAAAAAGTTACTTTCAAAAATGTTACTTTGAAAAAAGTTACTTTCAAAAAAGTTACTTTCAAAAATGTTACTTTGAAAAAAGTTACTTTCATAAAAGTTACTTTCAAATTGTTACTTGTTACTTTCATAAAAGTTACTTTGAAAAGTTACTTTCAAAAAAGTTACTTTCATAAAAGTTACTTTCAAAAAAGTTACTTTCAAAAAAGTTACTTTCAAAAATGTTACTTTGAAAAAAGTTACTTTCATAAAAGTTACTTTCAAAAAAGTTACTTTCAAAAAAGTTACTTTCAAAAAAGTTACTTTCAAAAAAGTTACTTTCAAAAAAGTTACTTTCAAAAAAGTTACTTTCAAAAAGTTACTTTCAAAAAAGTTACTTTCAAAAATGTTACTTTGAAAAAAGTTACTTTCAAAAAAGTTACTTTCAAAAAAGTTACTTTGAAAAAAGTTACTTTCAAAAAAGTTACTTTCAAAAATGTTACTTTCAAAAAAGTTACTTTCAAAAAAGTTACTTTGAAAAAAGTTACTTTGAAAAAAGTTACTTTGAAAAGTTACTTTCAAAAAAGTTACTTTCATAAAAGTTACTTTCAAAAAAGTTACTTTCATAAAAGTTACTTTCAAAAAAGTTACTTTCAAAAAAGTTACTTTCAAAAAAGTTACTTTCAAAAATGTTACTTTCAAAAAAGTTACTTTCAAAAAAGTTACTTTCAAAAAAGTTACTTTCAAAAAAGTTACTTTCAAAAAAGTTACTTTCAAAAAAGTTACTTTGAAAAAAGTTACTTTCATAAAAGTTACTTTCAAAAAAGTTACTTTGAAAAAAGTTACTTTCAGAAATGTTACTTTCAAAAAAGTTACTTTCAAAAATGTTACTTTGAAAAAAGTTACTTTCATAAAAGTTACTTTGAAAAAAGTTACTTTCAAAAAAGTTACTTTGAAAAAAGTTACTTTCAAAAAAGTTACTTTGAAAAAAGTTACTTTGAAAAAAGTTACTTTGAAAAAAGTTACTTTGAAAAAAGATACTTTGAAAAAAGTTACTTTCAAAAAAGTTACTTTCAAAAAAGTTACTTTCAAAAAAGTTACTTTGAAAAATGTTACTTTCAAAAATGTTACTTTGAAAAAAGTTACTTTCATAAAAGTTACTTTCAAAAATGTTACTTTCAAAAATGTTACTTTCATAAAAGTTACTTTCAAAAAAGTTACTTTCAAAAATGTTACTTTCAAAAATGTTACTTTGAAAAAAGTTACTTTCATTTAAGGGTACTTTGAAAAAAGTTACTTTGAAAAAAGTTACTTTGAAAAAAGTTACTTTGAAAAGTTACTTTCAAAAAAGTTACTTTCATAAAAGTTACTTTCAAAAAAGTTACTTTCAAAAAAGTTACTTTCAAAAAAGTTACTTTCAAAAATGTTACTTTGAAAAAAGTTACTTTCATAAAAGTTACTTTCATAAAAGTTACTTTCATAAAAGTTACTTTCAAAAAAGTTACTTTCAAAAAAGTTACTTTGAAAAAAGTTACTTTGAAAAAAGTTACTTTGAAAAAAGTTACTTTGAAAAAAGTTACTTTGAAAAAAGTTACTTTCAAAAAAGTTACTTTCAAAAAAGTTACTTTCAAAAAAGTTACTTTCAAAAATGTTACTTTCAAAAAAGTTACTTTCAAAAATGTTACTTTCATAAAAGTTACTTTCAAAAAAGTTACTTTCAAAAATGTTACTTTCAAAAATGTTACTTTCAAAAAAGTTACTTTCATAAAAGTTACTTTGAAAAAAGTTACTTTCATAAAAGTTACTTTGAAAAGTTACTTTCAAAAAAGTTACTTGGAAAAAAGTTACTTTCAAAAAAGTTACTTTCATAAAAGTTACTTTGAAAAAAAGTTACTTTGAAAAAAGTTACTTTGAAAAAAGTTACTTTCATAAAAGTTACTTTCAAAAAAGTTACTTTCAAAAAAGTTACTTTCAAAAAAGTTACTTTCAAAAATGTTACTTTGAAAAAAGTTACTTTGAAAAAAGTTACTTTCATAAAAGTTACTTTCAAAAAAGTTACTTTGAAAAAGTTACTTTGAAAAAGGTACTTTCAAAAAAGTTACTTTCAAAAAAGTTACTTTCAAAAATGTTACTTTCAAACATGTTACTTTCAAAAATGTTACTTTGAAAAAAGTTACTTTCGTAAAAGTTGCTTTCAAAAAAGTTACTTTCAAAAAAGTTACTTTGAAAAGTTACTTTGAAAAAAGTTACTTTGAAAAAAGCTACTTTCATAAAAGTTACTTTCAAAAAAGTTACTTTCAAAAATGTTACTTTGAAAAAAGTTACTTTCAAAAAAGTTACTTTCAAAAAAGTTACTTTCAAAAAAGTTACTTTCAAAAATGTTACTTTGAAAAAAGTTACTTTGAAAAAAGTTACTTTGAAAAAAGTTACTTTCAAAAAAGTTACTTTCAAAAAAGTTACTTTCAAAAAAGTTACTTTCAAAAAAGTTACTTTGAAAAGTTACTTTGAAAAGTTACTTTCATAAAAGTTACTTTCAAAAAAGTTACTTTCAAAAAAGTTACTTTCAAAAATGTTACTTTCACAAAAGTTACTTTCAAAAAAGTTACTTTCAAAAAAGTTACTTTCAAAAAAGTTACTTTCAAAAAAGTTACTTTCAAAAAAGTTACTTCGAAAAAAGTTACTTTCATAAAAGTTACTTTGAAAAAAGTTACTTTCAAAAAAGGTACTTTGAAAAAAGTTACTTTGAAAAAAGTTACTTTGAAAAAAGTTACTTTGAAAAAAGTTACTTTGAAAAAAGTTACTTTGAAAAAAGTTACTTTGAAAAAAGTTACTTTCAAAAAAGTTACTTTCAAAAAAGTTACTTTCAAAAAAGTTACTTTCAAAAAAGTTACTTTGAAAAAAGTTACTTTCATAAAAGTTACTTTTAAAAAAGTTACTTTCAAAAAAGTTACTTTGAAAAAAGTTATTTTCATAAAAGTTACTTTCAAAAAAGTTACTTTCAAAAAAGTTACTTTCAAAAATGTTATTTTCATAAAAGTTACTTTCATAAAATTTACTTTTAAAAAAGTTACTTTGAAAAAAGTTACTTTCAAAAAAGTTACTTTCAAAAAAGTTACTTTGAAAAAAGTTACTTTGAAAAAAGTTACTTTCAAAAATGTTACTTTGAAAAAAGTTACTTTCATAAAAGTTACTTTCAAAAAAGTTACTTTCAAAAAAGTTACTTTCAAAAAAGTTACTTTCAAAAAAGTTACTTTCAAAAAAGTTACTTTCATAAAAGTTACTTTCAAAAATGTTACTTTCAAAAATGTTACTTTGAAAAAAGTTACTTTCATAAAAGTTACTTTCATAAAAGTTACTTTCAAAAAAGTTACTTTCAAAAAAGATACTTTGAAAAGTTACTTTGAAAAAAGTTACTTTGAAAAAAGTTACTTTCAAAAAAGTTACTTTCATAAAACTTACTTTCATAAAAGTTACTTTCAAAAAAGTTACTTTGAAAAAAGTTACTTTCAAAAAAGTTACTTTGAAAAAAGTTACTTTCAAAAAAGTTACTTTCATAAAAGTTACTTTCAAAAAAGTTACTTTGAAAAGTTACTTTGAAAAGTTACTTTCAAAAAAGTTACTTTCAAAAAAGTTACTTTCAAAAAAGTTACTTTCAAAAATGTTACTTTCAAAAATGTTACTTTCATAAAAGTTACTTTCATAAAAGTTACTTTCATAAAAGTTACTTTCATAAAAGTTACTTTCATAAAAGTTACTTTCAAAAAAGTTACTTTGAAAAAAGTTACTTTCAAAAAAGTTACTTTCATAAAAGTTACTTTCAAAAAAGTTACTTTCAAAAAAGTTACTTTCAAAAATGTTACTTTGAAAAAAGTTACTTTCAAAAAAGTTACTTTCAAAAGTTACTTTGAAAAAAGTTACTTTCAAAAAAGTTACTTTCAAAAATGTTACTTTGAAAAAAGTTACTTTCATAAAAGTTACTTTCAAAAAAGTTACTTTGTAAAGTTACTTTGAAAAGTTACTTTCAAAAAAGTTACTTTCATAAAAGTTACTTTCAAAAATGTTACTTTCATAAAAGTTACTTTCAAAAAAGTTACTTTCAAAAAAGTTACTTTCAAAAAAGTTACTTTGAAAAAAGTTACTTTCATAAAAGTTACTATCAAAAAAGTTACTTTCAAAAAAGTTACTTTGAAAAAAGTTACTTTCAAAAAAGTTACTTTCAAAAAAGTTACTTTCAAAAAAGTTACTTTGAAAAATGTTACTTTCAAACAAGTTACTTTCATAAGTTACTTTTAAAAAAGTTACTTTTAAAAAAGTTACTTTCAAAAAAGTTACTTTGAAAAAAGTTACTTTCATAAAAGTTACTTTCAAAAAAGTTACTTTGAAAAAAGTTACTTTCAAAAATGTTACTTTGAAAAAAGTTACTTTCAAAAAAGTTACTTTCAAAAAAGTTACTTTCAAAAAAGTTACTTTCAAAAATGTTACTTTCAAAAATGTTACTTTCAGAAAAGTTACTTTCAGAAAAGTTACTTTCAAAAAAGTTACTTTCAAAAAAGTTACTTTCATAAAAGTTACTTTCAAAAATATTACTTTCAAAAATGTTACTTTGAAAAAGTTACTTTCATAAATGTTACTTTGAAAAAGTTACTTTCATAAAAGTTACTTTCAAAAAAGTTACTTTGAAAAAAGTTACTTTCAAAAAAGTTTCTTTCAAAAACGTTACTTTCAAAAACGTTACTTTCAAAAAAGTTACTTTCAAAAAAGTTACTTTCAAAAAAGTTACTTTCAAAAAAGTTACTTTCAAAAAAGTTACTTTCAAAAAAGTTACTTTCATAAGTTACTTTCAAAAAAGTTACTTTGAAAAAAGTTACTTTGAAAAAAGATACTTTGAAAAAAGTTACTTTCAAAAAAGTTACTTTCAAAAAAGTTACTTTGGAAAAAGTTACTTTCAAAAAAGTTACTTTCAAAAATGTTACTTTGAAAAAAGTTACTTTCATAAAAGTTACATTCAAAAAAGTTACTTTCAAAAATGTTATTTTCATAAAAGTTACTTTCAAAAAAGTTACTTTCATAAAAGTTACTTTCAAAAAAGTTACTTTCATAAAAGTTACTTTCATAAAAGTTACTTTGAAAAAAGTTACTTTGAAAAAACTTACTTTCAAAAAAGTTACTTTCAAAAATGTTACTTTGAAAAAAGTTACTTTCATAAAAGTTACTTTCAAAAAAGTTACTTTCAAAAAAGTTACTTTCAAAAAAGTTACTTTCAAAAAAGTTACTTTCAAAAAAGTTACTTTCAAAAAAGTTACTTTCAAAAAAGTTACTTTCAAAAAAGTTACTTTCATAAAAGTTACTTTCAAAAAAGTTACTTTGATAAAGTTACTTTCAAAAAAGTTACTTTCAAAAATGTTACTTTGAAAAAAGTTACTTTCAAAAAAGTTACTTTGAAAAAAGTTACTTTCAAAAAAGTTACTTTGAAAAAAGTTACTTTCAAAAAAGTTACTTTCATAAAAGTTACTTTCATAAAAGTTACTTTCAAAAAAGTTACTTTCAAAAATGTTACTTTGAAAAAAGTTACTTTCATAAAAGTTACTTTCAAAAAAGTTACTTTCAAAAAAGTTACTTTCAAAAATGTTACTTTGAAAAAAGTTACTTTCATAAAAGTTACTTTCCAAACAGTTACTTTCAAAAAAGTTACTTTCAAAAAAGTTACTTTCAAAAAAGTTACTTTCAAAAATGTTACTTTGAAAAAAGTTACTTTCATAAAAGTTACTTTCAAAAAAGTTACTTTCAAAAAAGTTACTTTGAAAAGTTACTTTCAAAAAAGTTACTTTGAAAAAAGTTACTTTCATAAAAGTTACTTTCATAAAAGTTACTTTCAAAAAAGTTACTTTGAAAAGTTACTTTGAAAAGTTACTTTGAAAAGTTACTTTCAAAAATGTTACTTTGAAAAAAGTTACTTTCAAAAAAGTTACTTTGAAAAGTTACTTTCAAAAAAGTTACTTTGAAAAGTTACTTTCAAAAAAGTTACTTTCAAAAAAGTTACTTTGAAAAAAGGTTACTTTCAAAAAAGTTACTTTCAAAAATGTTACTTTGAAAAAAGTTACTTTCAAAAAAGTTACTTTCAAAAATGTTACTTTGAAAAAAGTTACTTTCATAAAAGTTACTTTCAAATTGTTACTTGTTACTTTCATAAAAGTTACTTTGAAAAAATACTTTCAAAAAAGTTACTTTCATAAAAGTTACTTTCAAAAAAGTTACTTTCAAAAAAGTTACTTTCAAAAATGTTACTTTGAAAAAAGTTACTTTCATAAAAGTTACTTTCAAAAAAGTTACTTTCAAAAAAGTTACTTTCAAAAAAGTTACTTTCAAAAAAGTTACTTTCAAAAAAGTTACTTTCAAAAAAGTTACTTTCAAAAAGTTACTTTCAAAAAAGTTACTTTCAAAAATGTTACTTTGAAAAAAGTTACTTTCATAAAAGTTACTTTCAAAAAAGTTACTTTCAAAAAAGTTACTTTCAAAAAAGTTACTTTCAAAAATGTTACTTTCAAAAAAGTTACTTTCAAAAAAGTTACTTTCAAAAAAGTTACTTTCAAAAAAGTTACTTTCAAAAAAGTTACTTTCAAAAAAGTTACTTTGAAAAAAGTTACTTTCATAAAAGTTACTTTCAAAAAAGTTACTTTGAAAAAAGTTACTTTCAGAAATGTTACTTTCAAAAAAGTTACTTTCAAAAATGTTACTTTGAAAAAAGTTACTTTCATAAAAGTTACTTTCAAAAAAGTTACTTTCAAAAAAGTTACTTTGAAAAAAGTTACTTTCAAAAAAGTTACTTTGAAAAAAGTTACTTTCAAAAAAGTTACTTTGAAAAAAGTTACTTTCAAAAAAGTTACTTTGAAAAAAGTTACTTTGAAAAAAGTTACTTTGAAAAAAGTTACTTTGAAAAAAGATACTTTGAAAAAAGTTACTTTCAAAAAAGTTACTTTCAAAAAAGTTACTTTGAAAAATGTTACTTTCAAAAATGTTACTTTGAAAAAAGTTACTTTCATAAAAGTTACTTTCAAAAATGTTACTTTCAAAAATGTTACTTTCATAAAAGTTACTTTCAAAAAAGTTACTTTCAAAAATGTTACTTTCAAAAATGTTACTTTGAAAAAAGTTACTTTCATTTAAGGGTACTTTGAAAAAAGTTACTTTGAAAAAAGTTACTTTGAAAAGTTACTTTCAAAAAAGTTACTTTCATAAAAGTTACTTTCAAAAAAGTTACTTTCAAAAAAGTTACTTTCAAAAAAGTTACTTTCAAAAATGTTACTTTGAAAAAAGTTACTTTGAAAAAGTTACTTTCATAAAAGTTACTTTCATAAAAGTTACTTTCAAAAAAGTTACTTTCAAAAAAGTTACTTTGAAAAAAGTTACTTTGAAAAAAGTTACTTTGAAAAAAGTTACTTTGAAAAAAGTTACTTTCAAAAAAGTTACTTTCAAAAAAGTTACTTTCAAAAAAGTTACTTTCAAAAATGTTACTTTCAAAAAAGTTACTTTCAAAAATGTTACTTTCATAAAAGTTACTTTCAAAAAAGTTACTTTCAAAAATGTTACTTTCAAAAATGTTACTTTCAAAAAAGTTACTTTCATAAAAGTTACTTTGAAAAAAGTTACTTTCATAAAAGTTACTTTGAAAAGTTACTTTCAAAAAAGTTACTTGGAAAAAAGTTACTTTCAAAAAAGTTACTTTCATAAAAGTTACTTTGAAAAAAAGTTACTTTGAAAAAAGTTACTTTGAAAAAAGTTACTTTCATAAAAGTTACTTTCAAAAAAGTTACTTTCAAAAAAGTTACTTTCAAAAAAGTTACTTTCAAAAATGTTACTTTGAAAAAAGTTACTTTGAAAAAAGTTACTTTCATAAAAGTTACTTTCAAAAAAGTTACTTTGAAAAAGTTACTTTGAAAAAGGTACTTTCAAAAAAGTTACTTTCAAAAAAGTTACTTTCAAAAATGTTACTTTCAAACATGTTACTTTCAAAAATGTTACTTTGAAAAAAGTTACTTTCGTAAAAGTTACTTTCAAAAAAGTTACTTTCAAAAAAGTTACTTTGAAAAAAGTTACTTTGAAAAAAGCTACTTTCATAAAAGTTACTTTCAAAAAAGTTACTTTCAAAAATGTTACTTTGAAAAAAGTTACTTTCAAAAAAGTTACTTTCAAAAAAGTTACTTTCAAAAATGTTACTTTGAAAAAAGTTACTTTGAAAAAAGTTACTTTGAAAAAAGTTACTTTCAAAAAAGTTACTTTCAAAAAAGTTACTTTCAAAAAAGTTACTTTCAAAAAAGTTACTTTCAAAAAAGTTACTTTGAAAAGTTACTTTGAAAAGTTACTTTCATAAAAGTTACTTTCAAAAAAGTTACTTTCAAAAAAGTTACTTTCAAAAATGTTACTTTCACAAAAGTTACTTTCAAAAAAGTTACTTTCAAAAAAGTTACTTTCAAAAAAGTTACTTTCAAAAAAGTTACTTTCAAAAAAGTTACTTCGAAAAAAGTTACTTTCATAAAAGTTACTTTGAAAAAAGTTACTTTCAAAAAAGGTACTTTGAAAAAAGTTACTTTGAAAAAAGTTACTTTGAAAAAAGTTACTTTGAAAAAAGTTACTTTCAAAAAAGTTACTTTCAAAAAAGTTACTTTCAAAAAAGTTACTTTCAAAAAAGTTACTTTGAAAAAAGTTACTTTCATAAAAGTTACTTTTAAAAAAGTTACTTTCAAAAAAGTTACTTTGAAAAAAGTTACTTTCAAAAAAGTTACTTTCAAAAAAGTTACTTTCAAAAATGTTATTTTCATAAAAGTTACTTTCATAAAAGTTACTTTTAAAAAAGTTACTTTGAAAAAAGTTACTTTCAAAAAAGTTACTTTCAAAAAAGTTACTTTCAAAAAAGTTACTTTGAAAAAAGTTACTTTGAAAAAAGTTACTTTCAAAAATGTTACTTTGAAAAAAGTTACTTTCATAAAAGTTACTTTCAAAAAAGTTACTTTCAAAAAAGTTACTTTCAAAAAAGTTACTTTCAAAAAAGTTACTTTCAAAAAAGTTACTTTCATAAAAGTTACTTTCAAAAATGTTACTTTCAAAAATGTTACTTTGAAAAAAGTTACTTTCATAAAAGTTACTTTCATAAAAGTTACTTTCAAAAAAGTTACTTTCAAAAAAGATACTTTGAAAAGTTACTTTCAAAAAAGTTACTTTGAAAAAAGTTACTTTCAAAAACGTTACTTTCAAAAACGTTACTTTGAAAAAAGTTACTTTCAAAAAAGTTACTTTCAAAAAAGTTACTTTCAAAAAAGTTACTTTCAAAAAAGTTACTTTCAAAAAAGTTACTTTCATAAGTTACTTTCATAAGTTACTTTCAAAAAAGTTACTTTCAAAAAAGTTACTTTGAAAAAAGATACTTTGAAAAAAGTTACTTTGAAAAAAGTTACTTTGAAAAAAGTTACTTTGAAAAAAGTTACTTTGAAAAAAGTTACTTTGAAAAAAGTTACTTTCAAAAAAGTTACTTTCAAAAAAGTTACTTTCAAAAAAGTTACTTTCAAAAAAGTTACTTTCAAAAAAGTTACTTTGAAAAAAGTTACTTTCATAAAAGTTACTTTCAAAAAAGTTACTTTCAAAAATGTTATTTTCATAAAAGTTACTTTCAAAAAAGTTACTTTCATAAAAGTTACTTTCAAAAAAGTTACTTTCAAAAAAGTTACTTTCATAAAAGTTACTTTCATAAAAGTTACTTCGAAAAAAGTTACTTCGAAAAAAGTTACTTTCAAAGAAGTTACTTTCAAAAAAGTTACTTTCAAAAATGTTACTTTGAAAAAAGTTACTTTGAAAAAAGTTACTTTCATAAAAGTTACTTTCAAAAAAGTTACTTTCAAAAAAGTTACTTTCAAAAAAGTTACTTTCAAAAAAGTTACTTTCAAAAAAGTTACTTTCAAAAAAGTTACTTTCAAAAAAGTTACTTTGAAAAAAGTTACTTTGAAAAAAGTTACTTTGAAAAAAGTTACTTTCAAAAAAGTTACTTTCAAAAAAGTTACTTTGAAAAAAGTTACTTTCAAAACAGTTACTTTCATAAAAGTTACTTTCAAAAAAGTTACTTTGAAAAAAGTTACTTTCAAAAAAGTTACTTTCAAAAATGTTACTTTGAAAAAAGTTACTTTCAAAAAAGTTACTTTCAAAAAAGTTACTTTGAAAAAAGTTACTTTCAAAAAAGTTACTTTCATAAAAGTTACTTTCAAAAAAGTTACTTTGAAAAAAGTTACTTTGAAAAAAGTTACTTTCATAAAAGTTACTTTCAAAAAAGTTGGTTTCATAAAAGTTACTTTCAAAAAAGTTACTTTCAAAAAAGTTACTTTCAAAAAAGTTACTTTCAAAAAAGTTACATTCAAAAATGTTATTTTCATAAAAGTTACTTTCATAAAAGTTACTTTCAAAAAAGTTACTTTGAAAAAAGTTACTTTGAAAAAAGTTACTTTCAAAAAAGTTACTTTCAAAACTTTCAAAAAAGTTACTTTCAAAAAAGTTACTTTCAAAAAAGTTACTTTCAAAAAAGTTACTTTCAAAAAAGTTACTTATAAAAAAGTTACTTATAAAAAAGTTACTTTGAAAAAAGTTACTTTGAAAAAAGTTACTTTCAAAAAAGTTACTTTCAAAAAAGTTACTTTCAAAACAGTTACTTTCAAAACAGTTACTTTGAAAAAAGTTACTTTCAAAAAAGTTACTTTCAAAAATGTTACTTTGAAAAAAGTTACTTTCAAAAAAGTTACTTTCAAAAAATTTACTTTCAAAAAAGTTACTTTCAAAAAAGTTACTTTCATAAAAGTTACTTTCAAAAAAGTTACTTTCAAAAAAGTTACTTTCAAAAATGTTACTTTGAAAAAAGTTACTTTCATAAAAGTTACTTTCAAAAAAGTTACTTTCAAAAAAGTTACTTTCAAAAATGTTACTTTGAAAAAAGTTACTTTCATAAAAGTTTCTTTCCAAACAGTTACTTTCAAAAAAGTTACTTTCAAAAAAGTTACTTTCAAAAAAGTTACTTTCAAAAAAGTTACTTTCAAAAATGTTACTTTGAAAAAAGTTACTTTCATAAAAGTTACTTTCAAAAAAGTTACTTTCAAAAAAGTTACTTTCAAAAAAGTTACTTTGAAAAAAGTTACTTTCATAAAAGTGACTTTCAAATTGTTACTTGTTACTTTCATAAAAGTTACTTTGAAAAGTTACTTTCAAAAAAGTTACTTTCATAAAAGTTACTTTCAAAAAAAGTTACTTTCAAAAATGTTACTTTGAAAAAAGTTACTTTCATAAAAGTTACTTTCAAAAAAGTTACTTTCAAAAAAGTTACTTTCAAAAAAGTTACTTTCAAAAAAGTTACTTTCAAAAAAGTTACTTTCAAAAAAGTTACTTTCAAAAAGTTACTTTCAAAAAAGTTACTTTCAAAAATGTTACTTTGAAAAAAGTTACTTTCAAAAAAGTTACTTTCAAAAAAGTTACTTTGAAAAAAGTTACTTTCAAAAAAGTTACTTTCAAAAATGTTACTTTCAAAAAAGTTACTTTCAAAAAAGTTACTTTCAAAAAAGTTACTTTCAAAAAAGTTACTTTGAAAAAAGTTACTTGAAAAAAGTTACTTTGAAAAAAGTTACTTTCAAAAAAGTTACTTTCAAAAAAGTTACTTTCAAAAAAGTTACTTTCAAAAAAGTTACTTTCAAAAATGTTACTTTCAAAAAAGTTACTTTCAAAAAAGTTACTTTCAAAAATGTTACTTTCAAAAATGTTACTTTCAAAAAAGTTACTTTCATAAAAGTTACTTTGAAAAAAGTTACTTTCATAGAAGTTACTTTGAAAAGTTACTTTCAAAAAAGTTACTTGGAAAAAAGTTACTTTCAAAAAAGTTACTTTCATAAAAGTTACTTTGAAAAAAAGTTACTTTGAAAAAAGTTACTTTGAAAAAAGTTACTTTCATAAAAGTTACTTTCAAAAAAGTTACTTTCAAAAAAGTTACTTTCAAAAAAGTTACTTTCAAAAATGTTACTTTGAAAAAAGTTACTTTCATAAAAGTTACTTTCAAAAAAGTTACTTTGAAAAAGTTACTTTGAAAAAGGTACTTTCAAAAAAGTTACTTTCAAAAAAGTTACTTTCAAAAATGTTACTTTCAAACATGTTACTTTCAAAAATGTTACTTTGAAAAAAGTTACTTTCGTAAAAGTTACTTTCAAAAAAGTTACTTTCAAAAAAGTTACTTTGAAAAGTTACTTTGAAAAAAGTTACTTTCATAAAAGTTACTTTCATAAAAGTTACTTTCATAAAAGTTACTTTCAAAAATGTTACTTTGAAAAAAGTTACTTTGAAAAAAGTTACTTTCAAAAAAGTTACTTTCAAAAGTTACTTTCAAAAAAGTTACTTTCAAAAAAGTTACTTTCAAAAATGTTACTTTGAAAAAAGTTACTTTGAAAAAAGTTACTTTCAAAAAAGTTACTTTCAAAAAAGTTACTTTCAAAAAAGTTACTTTCAAAAAAGTTACTTTGAAAAGTTACTTTGAAAAGTTACTTTCATAAAAGTTACTTTCATAAAAGTTACTTTCAAAAAAGTTACTTTCAAAAAAGTTACTTTCAAAAATGTTACTTTCACAAAAGTTACTTTCAAAAAAGTTACTTTCAAAAAAGTTACTTTCAAAAAAGTTACTTTCAAAAAAGTTACTTTCAAAAAAGTTACTTCGAAAAAAGTTACTTTCATAAAAGTTACTTTCAAAAAAGTTACTTTGAAAAAAGTTACTTTGAAAAAAGTTACTTAGAAAAAAGTTACTTTGAAAAAAGTTACTTTCAAAAAAGTTACTTTGAAAAAAGTTACTTTCAAAAAAGTTACTTTCAAAAAAGTTACTTTGAAAAAAGTTACTTTCATAAAAGTTACTTTTAAAAAAGTTACTTTCAAAAAAGTTACTTTGAAAAAAGTTACTTTCATAAAAGTTACTTTCAAAAAAGTTACTTTCAAAAAAGTTACTTTCAAAAAAGTTACTTTCAAAAATGTTACTTTCAAAAATGTTATTTTCATAAAAGTTACTTTCATAAAAGTTACTTTCAAAAAAGTTACTTTGAAAAAAGTTACTTTCAAAAAAGTTACTTTCAAAAAAGTTACTTTGAAAAAAGTTACTTTCAAAAATGTTACTTTGAAAAAAGTTACTTTCATAAAAGTTACTTTCAAAAAAGTTACTTTCAAAAAAGTTACTTTCAAAAAAGTTACTTTCAAAAAAGTTACTTTCATAAAAGTTACTTTCAAAAATGTTACTTTCAAAAATGTTACTTTGAAAAAAGTTACTTTCATAAAAGTTACTTTCAAAAAAGTTACTTTGAAAAGTTACTTTCAAAAAAGTTACTTTGAAAAAAGTTACTTTCAAAAAAGTTACTTTCAAAAACGTTACTTTCAAAAACGTTACTTTGAAAAAAGTTACTTTCAAAAAAGTTACTTTCAAAAAAGTTACTTTCAAAAAAGTTACTTTCAAAAAAGTTACTTTCATAAGTTACTTTCAAAAAAGTTACTTTCAAAAAAGTTACTTTCAAAAAAGTTACTTTCAAAAAAGTTACTTTGAAAAAAGATACTTTGAAAAAAGTTACTTTGAAAAAAGTTACTTTGAAAAAAGTTACTTTCAAAAAAGTTACTTTCAAAAAAGTTACTTTCAAAAAAGTTACTTTCAAAAAAGTTACTTTCAAAAAAGTTACTTTGAAAAAAGTTACTTTCGTAAAAGTTACTTTCAAAAAAGTTACTTTCAAAAAAGTTACTTTGAAAAGTTACTTTGAAAAGTTACTTTGAAAAAAGTTACTTTCATAAAAGTTACTTTCATAAAAGTTACTTTCAAAAAAGTTACTTTCAAAAATGTTACTTTGAAAAAAGTTACTTTCAAAAAAGTTACTTTCAAAAGTTACTTTCAAAAAAGTTACTTTCAAAAAAGTTACTTTCAAAAATGTTACTTTGAAAAAAGTTACTTTGAAAAAAGTTACTTTGAAAAAAGTTACTTTGAAAAAAGTTACTTTCAAAAAAGTTACTTTCAAAAAAGTTACTTTCAAAAAAGTTACTTTGAAAAGTTACTTTGAAAAGTTACTTTCATAAAAGTTACTTTCTAAAAAGTTACTTTCAAAAAAGTTACTTTCAAAAATGTTACTTTCACAAAAGTTACTTTCAAAAAAGTTACTTTCAAAAAAGTTACTTTCAAAAAAGTTACTTTCAAAAAAGTTACTTCGAAAAAAGTTACTTTCATAAAAGTTACTTTCAAAAAAGTTACTTTCAAAAAAGTTACTTTGAAAAAAGTTACTTTGAAAAAAGTTACTTTGAAAAAAGTTACTTTGAAAAAAGTTACTTTGAAAAAAGTTACTTTGAAAAAAGTTACTTTCAAAAAAGTTACTTTGAAAAAAGTTACTTTCAAAAAAGTTACTTTCAAAAAAGTTACTTTGAAAAAAGTTACTTTCATAAAAGTTACTTTTAAAAAAGTTACTTTCAAAAAAGTTACTTTGAAAAAAGTTACTTTCATAAAAGTTACTTTCAAAAAAGTTACTTTCAAAAAAGTTACTTTCAAAAATGTTATTTTCATAAAAGTTACTTTCATAAGAAGTTACTTTCAAAAAAGTTACTTTGAAAAAAGTTACTTTGAAAAAAGTTACTTTCAAAAATGTTACTTTGAAAAAAGTTACTTTCATAAAAGTTACTTTCAAAAAAGTTACTTTCAAAAAAGTTACTTTCAAAAAAGTTACTTTCATAAAAGTTACTTTCAAAAAAGTTACTTTCATAAAAGTTACTTTCAAAAATGTTACTTTCAAAAATGTTACTTTGAAAAAAGTTACTTTCATAAAAGTTACTTTCAAAAAAGTTACTTTCAAAAAAGTTACTTTGAAAAGTTACTTTCAAAAAAGTTACTTTGAAAAAAGTTACTTTCAAAAAAGTTACTTTCAAAAACGTTACTTTCAAAAACGTTACTTTGAAAAAAGTTACTTTCAAAAAAGTTACTTTCAAAAAAGTTACTTTCAAAAAAGTTACTTTCAAAAAAGTTACTTTCATAAGTTACTTTCATAAGTTACTTTCAAAAAAGTTACTTTCAAAAAAGTTACTTTGAAAAAAGATACTTTGAAAAAAGTTACTTTGAAAAAAGTTACTTTGAAAAAAGTTACTTTGAAAAAAGTTACTTTCAAAAAAGTTACTTTCAAAAAAGTTACTTTCAAAAAAGTTACTTTCAAAAAAGTTACTTTCAAAAAAGTTACTTTCAAAAAAGTTACTTTCAAAAAAGTTACTTTGAAAAAAGTTACTTTCATAAAAGTTACTTTCAAAAAAGTTACTTTCAAAAAAGTTACTTTCAAAAATGTTATTTTCATAAAAGTTACTTTCAAAAAGTTACTTTCATAAAAGTTACTTTCAAAAAAGTTACTTTCAAAAAAGTTACTTTCATAAAAGTTACTTCGAAAAAAGTTACTTTCAAAGAAGTTACTTTCAAAAAAGTTACTTTCAAAAATGTTACTTTGAAAAAAGTTACTTTGAAAAAAGTTACTTTCATAAAAGTTACTTTCAAAAAAGTTACTTTCAAAAAAGTTACTTTCAAAAAAGTTACTTTCAAAAAAGTTACTTTCAAAAAAGTTACTTTCAAAAAAGTTACTTTCAAAAAAGTTACTTTCAAAAAAGTTACTTTCAAAAAAGTTACTTTGAAAAAAGTTACTTTGAAAAAAGTTACTTTCAAAAAAGATACTTTCAAAAAAGTTACTTTCATAAAAGTTACTTTGAAAAAAGTTACTTTCAAAACAGTTACTTTCATAAAAGTTACTTTCAAAAAAGTTACTTTGAAAAAAGTTACTTTCAAAAAAGTTACTTTCAAAAATGTTACTTTGAAAAAAGTTACTTTCAAAAAAGTTACTTTGAAAAAAGTTACTTTCAAAAAAGTTACTTTCATAAAAGTTACTTTAAAAAAAGTTACTTTCAAAAAAGTTACTTTCAAAAATGTTACTTTGAAAAAAGTTACTTTCAAAAATGTTACTTTGAAAAAAGTTACTTTCATAAAAGTTACTTTCAAAAAAGTTACTTTCAAAAATGTTACTTTGAAAAAAGTTACTTTCATAAAAGTTACTTTCAAAAAAGTTACTTTCAAAAAAGTTACTTTCATAAAAGTTACTTTGAAAAAAGTTACTTTCATAAAAGTTACTTTTAAAAAAGTTACTTTCAAAAAAGTTACTTTGAAAAAAGTTGGTTTCATAAAAGTTACTTTCAAAAAAGTTACTTTCAAAAAAGTTACTTTCAAAAAAGTTACTTTCAAAAAAGTTACTTTCAAAAATGTTATTTTCAAAAATGTTACTTTCATAAAAGTTACTTTCATAAAAGTTACTTTCAAAAAAGTTACTTTGAAAAAAGTTACTTTCAAAAAAGTTACTTTCAAAAAAGTTACTTTGAAAAAAGTTACTTTCAAAAATGTTACTTTGAAAAAAGTTACTTTCATAAAAGTTACTTTCAAAAAAGTTACTTTCAAAAAAGTTACTTTCAAAAAAATTACTTTCAAAAAAATTACTTTCAAAAATGTTACTTTCAAAAATGTTACTTTCAAAAAAGTTACTTTCAAAAAAGTTACTTTCAAAAAAGTTACTTTCATAAAAGTTACTTTCAAAAATGTTACTTTCAAAAATGTTACTTTGAAAAAGTTACTTTCAAAAATGTTACTTTGAAAAAGTTACTTTCAAAAAAGTTACTTTCAAAAAAGTTACTTTGAAAAAAGTTACTTTCAAAAAAGTTACTTTCAAAAACGTTACTTTCAAAAACGTTACTTTCAAAAAAGTTACTTTCAAAAAGTTACTTTCAAAAAAGTTACTTTCAAAAAAGTTACTTTCATAAGTTACTTTCAAAAAAGTTACTTTGAAAAAAGTTACTTTGAAAAAAGTTACTTTGAAAAAAGTTACTTTGAAAAAAGTTACTTTGAAAAAAGTTACTTTGAAAAAAGTTACTTTCAAAAAAGTTACTTTCAAAAAAGTTACTTTCAAAAAAGTTACTTTCAAAAAAGTTACTTTGAAAAAAGTTACTTTCAAAAAAGTTACTTTCAAAAATGTTACTTTGAAAAAAGTTACTTTCATAAAAGTTACATTCAGAAAAGTTACTTTCAAAAAAGTTACTTTCAAAAATGTTATTTTGATAAAAGTTACTTTCAAAAAAGTTACTTTCATAAAAGTTACTTTCAAAAAAGTTACTTTCAAAAAAGTTACTTTCATAAAAGTTACTTTGAAAAAAGTTACTTTGAAAAAAGTTACTTTCAAAAAAGTTACTTTCAAAACTTTCAAAAAAGTTACTTTCAAAAAAGTTACTTTCAAAAAAGTTACTTTCAAAAAAGTTACTTATAAAAAAGTTACTTATAAAAAAGTTACTTTGAAAAAAGTTACTTTGAAAAAAGTTACTTTGAAAAAAGTTACTTTGAAAAAAGTTACTTTCAAAAAAGTTACTTTCAAAAAAGTTACTTTCAAAAAAGTTACTTTCAAAAAAGTTACTTTCAAAAAAGTTACTTTGAAAAAAGTTACTTTCAAAACAGTTACTTTCAAAACAGTTACTTTGAAAAAAGTTACTTTCAAAAAAGTTACTTTCAAAAATGTTACTTTGAAAAAAGTTACTTTCAAAAAAGTTACTTTCAAAAAAGTTACTTTGAAAAAAGTTACTTTCAAAAAAGTTACTTTCATAAAAGTTACTTTCAAAAAAGTTACTTTCAAAAAAGTTACTTTCAAAAAAGTTACTTTCAAAAATGTTACTTTGAAAAAAGTTACTTTCATAAAAGTTACTTTCAAAAAAGTTACTTTCAAAAAAGTTACTTTCAAAAATGTTACTTTGAAAAAAGTTACTTTCATAAAAGTTACTTTCCAAACAGTTACTTTCAAAAAAGTTACTTTCAAAAAAGTTACTTTCAAAAAAGTTACTTTCAAAAATGTTACTTTGAAAAAAGTTACTTTCATAAAAGTTACTTTAAAAAAAGTTACTTTCAAAAAAGTTACTTTCAAAAAAGTTACTTTGAAAAAAGTTACTTTCATAAAAGTGACTTTCAAATTGTTACTTGTTACTTTCATAAAAGTTACTTTGAAAAGTTACTTTCAAAAAAGATACTTTCATAAAAGTTACTTTCAAAAAAGTTACTTTCAAAAATGTTACTTTGAAAAAAGTTACTTTCATAAAAGTTACTTTCAAAAAAGTTACTTTCAAAAAAGTTACTTTCAAAAAAGTTACTTTCAAAAAAGTTACTTTCAAAAAGTTACTTTCAAAAAAGTTACTTTCAAAAAAGTTACTTTCAAAAAAGTTACTTTCAAAAAAGTTACTTTGAAAAAAGTTACTTTCAAAAAAGTTACTTTCAAAAATGTTACTTTCAAAAAAGTTACTTTCAAAAAAGTTACTTTCAAAAAAGTTACTTTGAAAAAAGTTACTTTGAAAAAAGTTACTTTGAAAAAAGTTACTTTGAAAAAAGATACTTTGAAAAAAGTTACTTTGAAAAAAGATACTTTCAAAAAAGTTACTTTGAAAAAAGATACTTTCAAAAAAGTTACTTTCAAAAAAGTTACTTTGAAAAAAGTTACTTTCATAAAAGTTACTTTCAAAAAAGTTACTTTCAAAAAAGTTACTTTCAAAAAAGTTACTTTCAAAAAATTACTTTCAAAAATGTTACTTTCAAAAAAGTTACTTTCAAAAATGTTACTTTCATAAAAGTTACTTTCAAAAAAGTTACTTTCAAAAATGTTACTTTCAAAAATGTTACTTTGAAAAAAGTTACTTTCATAAAAGATACTTTCATAAAAGTTACTTTCATAAAAGTTACTTTCATAAAAGTTACTTTCAAAAAAGTTACTTTGAAAAAAGTTACTTTCATAAAAGTTACTTTCAAAAAAGTTACTTTCAAAAAAGTTACTTTCAAAAAAGTTACTTTCAAAAAAGTTACTTTCAAAAGTTACTTTGAAAAAAGTTACTTTCAAAAAAGTTACTTTCAAAAATGTTACTTTGAAAAAAGTTACTTTCAAAAAAGTTACTTTGAAAAAAGTTACTTTCATAAAAGTTACTTTGAAAAGTTACTTTGAAAAGTTACTTTGAAAAGTTACTTTCAAAAAAGTTACGTTCATAAAAGTTACGTTCATAAAAGTTACTTTCAAAAAAGTTACTTTCAAAAATGTTACTTTCAAAAATGTTACTTTCATAAAAGTTACTTTCATAAAAGTTACTTTCAAAAAAGTTACTTTCAAAAAAGTTACTTTCAAAAAAGTTACTTTGAAAAAAGTTACTTTCATAAAAGTTACTTTCAAAAAAGTTACTTTCAAAAAAGTTACTTTCAAAAAAGTTACTTTGAAAAAAGTTACTTTCAAAAAAGTTACTTTCAAAAAAGTTACTTTCAAAAAAGTTACTTTCAAAAATGTTACTTTCAAACAAGTTACTTTCAAAAATGTTACTTTCAAAAATGTTACTTTCAAAAATGTTACTTTGAAAAAAGTTACTTTCATAAAAGATACTTTCAAAAAAGTTACTTTCAAAAAAGTTACTTTGAAAAAAGTTACTTTCAAAAAAGTTACTTTCAAAAAAGTTACTTTGAAAAAAGTTACTTTCATAAAAGTTTCTTTTAAAAAAGTTACTTTGAAAAAAGTTACTTTCATAAAAGTTACTTTCAAAAAAGTTACTTTCAAAAAAGTTACTTTCAAAAAAGTTACTTTCAAAAAAGTTACTTTCAAAAATGTTATTTTCATAAAAGTTACTTTCATAAAAGTTACTTTCAAAAAAGTTACTTTGAAAAAAGTTACTTTCAAAAAAGTTACTTTCAAAAAAGTTACTTTGAAAAAAGTTACTTTCAAAAATGTTACTTTGAAAAAAGTTACTTTGAAAAAAAGTTACTTTCAAAAAAGTTACTTTCAAAAAAGTTACTTTCAAAAAAGTTACTTTCAAAAAAGTTACTTTCAAAAAAGTTACTTTCAAAAAAGTTACTTTCAAAAAAGTTACTTTCAAAAAAGTTACTTTCATAAAAGTTACTTTCAAAAATGTTACTTTCAAAAATGTTACTTTGAAAAAGTTACTTTCATAAAAGTTACTTTCAAAAAAGTTACTTTCAAAAAAGTTACTTTGAAAAGTTACTTTCAAAAAAGTTACTTTGAAAAAAGTTACTTTCAAAAAAGTTACTTTCAAAAACGTTACTTTCAAAAACATTACTTTCAAAAAAGTTACTTTCAAAAAAGTTACTTTCAAAAAAGTTACTTTCAAAAAAGTTACTTTCATAAGTTACTTTCAAAAAAGTTACTTTCAAAAAAGTTACTTTGAAAAAAGTTACTTTGAAAAAAGATACTTTGAAAAAAGTTACTTTCAAAAAAGTTACTTTCAAAAAAGTTACTTTCAAAAAAGTTACTTTCAAAAAAGTTACTTTCAAAAATGTTACTTTGAAAAAAGTTACTTTCATAAAAGTTACATTCAAAAAAGTTACTTTCAAAAAAGTTACTTTCAAAAATGTTACTTTCAAAAAAGTTACTTTCAAAAAAGTTACTTTCATAAAAGTTACTTTCATAAAAGTTACTTTCATAAAAGTTACTTTGAAAAAAGTTACTTTGAAAAAAGTTACTTTGAAAAAAGTTACTTTCAAAAAAGTTACTTTCAAAAAGTTACTTTGAAAAAAGTTACTTTCATAAAAGTTACTTTCATAAAAGTTACTTTCAAAAAAGTTACTTTCAAAAAAGTTACTTTCAAAAAAGTTACTTTCAAAAAAGTTACTTATAAAAAAGTTACTTATAAAAAAGTTACTTATAAAAAAGTTACTTTGAAAAAAGTTACTTTGAAAAAAGTTACTTTGAAAAAAGTTACTTTGAAAAAAGTTACTTTCAAAAAAGTTACTTTCAAAAAAGTTACTTTGAAAAAAGTTACTTTGAAAAAAGTTACTTTCAAAACAGTTACTTTCATAAAAGTTACTTTCAAAAAAGTTACTTTGAAAAAAGTTACTTTCAAAAAAGTTACTTTCAAAAAAGTTACTTTCAAAAAAGTTACTTTGAAAAAAGTTACTTTCATAAAAGTTACTTTCAAAAAAGTTACTTTCAAAAATGTTACTTTGAAAAAAGTTACTTTCATAAAAGTTACTTTCAAAAAAGTTACTTTCAAAAAAGTTACTTTCAAAAAAGTTACTTTCAAAAATGTTACTTTGAAAAAAGTTACTTTCATAAAAGTTACTTTCCAAACAGTTACTTTCAAAAAAGTTACTTTCAAAAAAGTTACTTTCAAAAATGTTACTTTGAAAAAAGTTACTTTCATAAAAGTTACTTTCAAAAAAGTTACTTTCAAAAAAGTTACTTTGAAAAGTTACTTTCAAAAAAGTTACTTTGAAAAAAGTTACTTTCATAAAAGTTACTTTCAAAAAAGTTACTTTCAAAAAAGTTACTTTCAAAAAAGTTACTTTCAAAAAAGTTACTTTCATAAAAGTTACTTTCAAAAATGTTACTTTCAAAAATGTTACTTTGAAAAAAGTTACTTTCATAAAAGTTACTTTCAAAAAAGTTACTTTGAAAAGTTACTTTCAAAAAAGTTACTTTGAAAAAAGTTACTTTCAAAAAAGTTACTTTCAAAAACGTTACTTTCAAAAACGTTACTTTGAAAAAAGTTACTTTCAAAAAAGTTACTTTCAAAAAAGTTACTTTCAAAAAAGTTACTTTCAAAAAAGTTACTTTCATAAGTTACTTTCAAAAAAGTTACTTTCAAAAAAGTTACTTTCAAAAAAGTTACTTTCAAAAAAGTTACTTTGAAAAAAGATACTTTGAAAAAAGTTACTTTGAAAAAAGTTACTTTGAAAAAAGTTACTTTCAAAAAAGTTACTTTCAAAAAAGTTACTTTCAAAAAAGTTACTTTCAAAAAAGTTACTTTCAAAAAAGTTACTTTGAAAAAAGTTACTTTCGTAAAAGTTACTTTCAAAAAAGTTACTTTCAAAAAAGTTACTTTGAAAAGTTACTTTGAAAAGTTACTTTGAAAAAAGTTACTTTCATAAAAGTTACTTTCATAAAAGTTACTTTCAAAAAAGTTACTTTCAAAAATGTTACTTTGAAAAAAGTTACTTTCAAAAAAGTTACTTTCAAAAGTTACTTTCAAAAAAGTTACTTTCAAAAAAGTTACTTTCAAAAATGTTACTTTGAAAAAAGTTACTTTGAAAAAAGTTACTTTGAAAAAAGTTACTTTGAAAAAAGTTACTTTCAAAAAAGTTACTTTCAAAAAAGTTACTTTCAAAAAAGTTACTTTGAAAAGTTACTTTGAAAAGTTACTTTCATAAAAGTTACTTTCTAAAAAGTTACTTTCAAAAAAGTTACTTTCAAAAATGTTACTTTCACAAAAGTTACTTTCAAAAAAGTTACTTTCAAAAAAGTTACTTTCAAAAAAGTTACTTTCAAAAAAGTTACTTCGAAAAAAGTTACTTTCATAAAAGTTACTTTCAAAAAAGTTACTTTCAAAAAAGTTACTTTGAAAAAAGTTACTTTGAAAAAAGTTACTTTGAAAAAAGTTACTTTGAAAAAAGTTACTTTGAAAAAAGTTACTTTCAAAAAAGTTACTTTGAAAAAAGTTACTTTCAAAAAAGTTACTTTCAAAAAAGTTACTTTGAAAAAAGTTACTTTCATAAAAGTTACTTTTAAAAAAGTTACTTTCAAAAAAGTTACTTTGAAAAAAGTTACTTTCATAAAAGTTACTTTCAAAAAAGTTACTTTCAAAAAAGTTACTTTCAAAAATGTTATTTTCATAAAAGTTACTTTCATAAGAAGTTACTTTCAAAAAAGTTACTTTGAAAAAAGTTACTTTGAAAAAAGTTACTTTCAAAAATGTTACTTTGAAAAAAGTTACTTTCATAAAAGTTACTTTCAAAAAAGTTACTTTCAAAAAAGTTACTTTCAAAAAAGTTACTTTCATAAAAGTTACTTTCAAAAAAGTTACTTTCATAAAAGTTACTTTCAAAAATGTTACTTTCAAAAATGTTACTTTGAAAAAAGTTACTTTCATAAAAGTTACTTTCAAAAAAGTTACTTTCAAAAAAGTTACTTTGAAAAGTTACTTTCAAAAAAGTTACTTTGAAAAAAGTTACTTTCAAAAAAGTTACTTTCAAAAACGTTACTTTCAAAAACGTTACTTTGAAAAAAGTTACTTTCAAAAAAGTTACTTTCAAAAAAGTTACTTTCAAAAAAGTTACTTTCAAAAAAGTTACTTTCATAAGTTACTTTCATAAGTTACTTTCAAAAAAGTTACTTTCAAAAAAGTTACTTTGAAAAAAGATACTTTGAAAAAAGTTACTTTGAAAAAAGTTACTTTGAAAAAAGTTACTTTGAAAAAAGTTACTTTCAAAAAAGTTACTTTCAAAAAAGTTACTTTCAAAAAAGTTACTTTCAAAAAAGTTACTTTCAAAAAAGTTACTTTCAAAAAAGTTACTTTCAAAAAAGTTACTTTGAAAAAAGTTACTTTCATAAAAGTTACTTTCAAAAAAGTTACTTTCAAAAAAGTTACTTTCAAAAATGTTATTTTCATAAAAGTTACTTTCAAAAAGTTACTTTCATAAAAGTTACTTTCAAAAAAGTTACTTTCAAAAAAGTTACTTTCATAAAAGTTACTTCGAAAAAAGTTACTTTCAAAGAAGTTACTTTCAAAAAAGTTACTTTCAAAAATGTTACTTTGAAAAAAGTTACTTTGAAAAAAGTTACTTTCATAAAAGTTACTTTCAAAAAAGTTACTTTCAAAAAAGTTACTTTCAAAAAAGTTACTTTCAAAAAAGTTACTTTCAAAAAAGTTACTTTCAAAAAAGTTACTTTCAAAAAAGTTACTTTCAAAAAAGTTACTTTGAAAAAAGTTACTTTGAAAAAAGTTACTTTCAAAAAAGATACTTTCAAAAAAGTTACTTTCATAAAAGTTACTTTGAAAAAAGTTACTTTCAAAACAGTTACTTTCATAAAAGTTACTTTCAAAAAAGTTACTTTGAAAAAAGTTACTTTCAAAAAAGTTACTTTCAAAAATGTTACTTTGAAAAAAGTTACTTTCAAAAAAGTTACTTTGAAAAAAGTTACTTTCAAAAAAGTTACTTTCATAAAAGTTACTTTAAAAAAAGTTACTTTCAAAAAAGTTACTTTCAAAAATGTTACTTTGAAAAAAGTTACTTTCAAAAATGTTACTTTGAAAAAAGTTACTTTCATAAAAGTTACTTTCAAAAAAGTTACTTTCAAAAATGTTACTTTGAAAAAAGTTACTTTCATAAAAGTTACTTTCAAAAAAGTTACTTTCAAAAAAGTTACTTTCATAAAAGTTACTTTGAAAAAAGTTACTTTCATAAAAGTTACTTTTAAAAAAGTTACTTTCAAAAAAGTTACTTTGAAAAAAGTTGGTTTCATAAAAGTTACTTTCAAAAAAGTTACTTTCAAAAAAGTTACTTTCAAAAAAGTTACTTTCAAAAAAGTTACTTTCAAAAATGTTATTTTCAAAAATGTTACTTTCATAAAAGTTACTTTCATAAAAGTTACTTTCAAAAAAGTTACTTTGAAAAAAGTTACTTTCAAAAAAGTTACTTTCAAAAAAGTTACTTTGAAAAAAGTTACTTTCAAAAATGTTACTTTGAAAAAAGTTACTTTCATAAAAGTTACTTTCAAAAAAGTTACTTTCAAAAAAGTTACTTTCAAAAAAATTACTTTCAAAAAAATTACTTTCAAAAATGTTACTTTCAAAAATGTTACTTTCAAAAAAGTTACTTTCAAAAAAGTTACTTTCAAAAAAGTTACTTTCATAAAAGTTACTTTCAAAAATGTTACTTTCAAAAATGTTACTTTGAAAAAGTTACTTTCAAAAATGTCACTTTGAAAAAGTTACTTTCAAAAAAGTTACTTTCAAAAAAGTTACTTTGAAAAAAGTTACTTTCAAAAAAGTTACTTTCAAAAACGTTACTTTCAAAAACGTTACTTTCAAAAAAGTTACTTTCAAAAAGTTACTTTCAAAAAAGTTACTTTCAAAAAAGTTACTTTCATAAGTTACTTTCAAAAAAGTTACTTTGAAAAAAGTTACTTTGAAAAAAGTTACTTTGAAAAAAGTTACTTTGAAAAAAGTTACTTTGAAAAAAGTTACTTTGAAAAAAGTTACTTTCAAAAAAGTTACTTTCAAAAAAGTTACTTTCAAAAAAGTTACTTTCAAAAAAGTTACTTTGAAAAAAGTTACTTTCAAAAAAGTTACTTTCAAAAATGTTACTTTGAAAAAAGTTACTTTCATAAAAGTTACATTCAGAAAAGTTACTTTCAAAAAAGTTACTTTCAAAAATGTTATTTTGATAAAAGTTACTTTCAAAAAAGTTACTTTCATAAAAGTTACTTTCAAAAAAGTTACTTTCAAAAAAGTTACTTTCATAAAAGTTACTTTGAAAAAAGTTACTTTGAAAAAAGTTACTTTCAAAAAAGTTACTTTCAAAACTTTCAAAAAAGTTACTTTCAAAAAAGTTACTTTCAAAAAAGTTACTTTCAAAAAAGTTACTTATAAAAAAGTTACTTATAAAAAAGTTACTTTGAAAAAAGTTACTTTGAAAAAAGTTACTTTGAAAAAAGTTACTTTGAAAAAAGTTACTTTCAAAAAAGTTACTTTCAAAAAAGTTACTTTCAAAAAAGTTACTTTCAAAAAAGTTACTTTCAAAAAAGTTACTTTGAAAAAAGTTACTTTCAAAACAGTTACTTTCAAAACAGTTACTTTGAAAAAAGTTACTTTCAAAAAAGTTACTTTCAAAAATGTTACTTTGAAAAAAGTTACTTTCAAAAAAGTTACTTTCAAAAAAGTTACTTTGAAAAAAGTTACTTTCAAAAAAGTTACTTTCATAAAAGTTACTTTCAAAAAAGTTACTTTCAAAAAAGTTACTTTCAAAAAAGTTACTTTCAAAAATGTTACTTTGAAAAAAGTTACTTTCATAAAAGTTACTTTCAAAAAAGTTACTTTCAAAAAAGTTACTTTCAAAAATGTTACTTTGAAAAAAGTTACTTTCATAAAAGTTACTTTCCAAACAGTTACTTTCAAAAAAGTTACTTTCAAAAAAGTTACTTTCAAAAAAGTTACTTTCAAAAATGTTACTTTGAAAAAAGTTACTTTCATAAAAGTTACTTTAAAAAAAGTTACTTTCAAAAAAGTTACTTTCAAAAAAGTTACTTTGAAAAAAGTTACTTTCATAAAAGTGACTTTCAAATTGTTACTTGTTACTTTCATAAAAGTTACTTTGAAAAGTTACTTTCAAAAAAGATACTTTCATAAAAGTTACTTTCAAAAAAGTTACTTTCAAAAATGTTACTTTGAAAAAAGTTACTTTCATAAAAGTTACTTTCAAAAAAGTTACTTTCAAAAAAGTTACTTTCAAAAAAGTTACTTTCAAAAAAGTTACTTTCAAAAAGTTACTTTCAAAAAAGTTACTTTCAAAAAAGTTACTTTCAAAAAAGTTACTTTCAAAAAAGTTACTTTCAAAAAAGTTACTTTGAAAAAAGTTACTTTCAAAAAAGTTACTTTCAAAAATGTTACTTTCAAAAAAGTTACTTTCAAAAAAGTTACTTTCAAAAAAGTTACTTTGAAAAAAGTTACTTTGAAAAAAGTTACTTTGAAAAAAGTTACTTTGAAAAAAGATACTTTGAAAAAAGTTACTTTGAAAAAAGATACTTTCAAAAAAGTTACTTTGAAAAAAGATACTTTCAAAAAAGTTACTTTCAAAAAAGTTACTTTGAAAAAAGTTACTTTCATAAAAGTTACTTTCAAAAAAGTTACTTTCAAAAAAGTTACTTTCAAAAAATTACTTTCAAAAATGTTACTTTCAAAAAAGTTACTTTCAAAAATGTTACTTTCATAAAAGTTACTTTCAAAAAAGTTACTTTCAAAAATGTTACTTTCAAAAATGTTACTTTGAAAAAAGTTACTTTCATAAAAGATACTTTCATAAAAGTTACTTTCATAAAAGTTACTTTCATAAAAGTTACTTTCAAAAAAGTTACTTTGAAAAAAGTTACTTTCATAAAAGTTACTTTCAAAAAAGTTACTTTCAAAAAAGTTACTTTCAAAAAAGTTACTTTCAAAAAAGTTACTTTCAAAAGTTACTTTGAAAAAAGTTACTTTCAAAAAAGTTACTTTCAAAAATGTTACTTTGAAAAAAGTTACTTTCAAAAAAGTTACTTTGAAAAAAGTTACTTTCATAAAAGTTACTTTGAAAAGTTACTTTGAAAAGTTACTTTGAAAAGTTACTTTCAAAAAAGTTACGTTCATAAAAGTTACGTTCATAAAAGTTACTTTCAAAAAAGTTACTTTCAAAAATGTTACTTTCAAAAATGTTACTTTCATAAAAGTTACTTTCATAAAAGTTACTTTCAAAAAAGTTACTTTCAAAAAAGTTACTTTCAAAAAAGTTACTTTGAAAAAAGTTACTTTCATAAAAGTTACTTTCAAAAAAGTTACTTTCAAAAAAGTTACTTTCAAAAAAGTTACTTTGAAAAAAGTTACTTTCAAAAAAGTTACTTTCAAAAAAGTTACTTTCAAAAAAGTTACTTTCAAAAATGTTACTTTCAAACAAGTTACTTTCAAAAATGTTACTTTCAAAAATGTTACTTTCAAAAATGTTACTTTGAAAAAAGTTACTTTCATAAAAGATACTTTCAAAAAAGTTACTTTCAAAAAAGTTACTTTGAAAAAAGTTACTTTCAAAAAAGTTACTTTCAAAAAAGTTACTTTGAAAAAAGTTACTTTCATAAAAGTTTCTTTTAAAAAAGTTACTTTGAAAAAAGTTACTTTCATAAAAGTTACTTTCAAAAAAGTTACTTTCAAAAAAGTTACTTTCAAAAAAGTTACTTTCAAAAAAGTTACTTTCAAAAATGTTATTTTCATAAAAGTTACTTTCATAAAAGTTACTTTCAAAAAAGTTACTTTGAAAAAAGTTACTTTCAAAAAAGTTACTTTCAAAAAAGTTACTTTGAAAAAAGTTACTTTCAAAAATGTTACTTTGAAAAAAGTTACTTTGAAAAAAGTTACTTTCAAAAAAGTTACTTTCAAAAAAGTTACTTTCAAAAAAGTTACTTTCAAAAAAGTTACTTTCAAAAAAGTTACTTTCAAAAAAGTTACTTTCAAAAAAGTTACTTTCATAAAAGTTACTTTCAAAAATGTTACTTTCAAAAATGTTACTTTGAAAAAGTTACTTTCATAAAAGTTACTTTCAAAAAAGTTACTTTCAAAAAAGTTACTTTGAAAAGTTACTTTCAAAAAAGTTACTTTGAAAAAAGTTACTTTCAAAAAAGTTACTTTCAAAAACGTTACTTTCAAAAACATTACTTTCAAAAAAGTTACTTTCAAAAAAGTTACTTTCAAAAAAGTTACTTTCAAAAAAGTTACTTTCATAAGTTACTTTCAAAAAAGTTACTTTCAAAAAAGTTACTTTGAAAAAAGTTACTTTGAAAAAAGATACTTTGAAAAAAGTTACTTTCAAAAAAGTTACTTTCAAAAAAGTTACTTTCAAAAAAGTTACTTTCAAAAAAGTTACTTTCAAAAATGTTACTTTGAAAAAAGTTACTTTCATAAAAGTTACATTCAAAAAAGTTACTTTCAAAAAAGTTACTTTCAAAAATGTTACTTTCAAAAAAGTTACTTTCAAAAAAGTTACTTTCATAAAAGTTACTTTCATAAAAGTTACTTTCATAAAAGTTACTTTGAAAAAAGTTACTTTGAAAAAAGTTACTTTGAAAAAAGTTACTTTCAAAAAAGTTACTTTCAAAAAGTTACTTTGAAAAAAGTTACTTTCATAAAAGTTACTTTCATAAAAGTTACTTTCAAAAAAGTTACTTTCAAAAAAGTTACTTTCAAAAAAGTTACTTTCAAAAAAGTTACTTATAAAAAAGTTACTTATAAAAAAGTTACTTATAAAAAAGTTACTTTGAAAAAAGTTACTTTGAAAAAAGTTACTTTGAAAAAAGTTACTTTGAAAAAAGTTACTTTCAAAAAAGTTACTTTCAAAAAAGTTACTTTCAAAAAAGTTACTTTGAAAAAAGTTACTTTGAAAAAAGTTACTTTCAAAACAGTTACTTTCATAAAAGTTACTTTCAAAAAAGTTACTTTGAAAAAAGTTACTTTCAAAAAAGTTACTTTCAAAAAAGTTACTTTCAAAAAAGTTACTTTGAAAAAAGTTACTTTCATAAAAGTTACTTTCAAAAAAGTTACTTTCAAAAATGTTACTTTGAAAAAAGTTACTTTCATAAAAGTTACTTTCAAAAAAGTTACTTTCAAAAAAGTTACTTTCAAAAAAGTTACTTTCAAAAATGTTACTTTGAAAAAAGTTACTTTCATAAAAGTTACTTTCCAAACAGTTACTTTCAAAAAAGTTACTTTCAAAAAAGTTACTTTCAAAAATGTTACTTTGAAAAAAGTTACTTTCATAAAAGTTACTTTCAAAAAAGTTACTTTCAAAAAAGTTACTTTGAAAAGTTACTTTCAAAAAAGTTACTTTGAAAAAAGTTACTTTCATAAAAGTTACTTTCAAAAAAGTTACTTTCAAAAAAGTTACTTTGAAAAGTTACTTTCAAAAATGTTACTTTGAAAAAAGTTACTTTCAAAAAAGTTACTTTGAAAAGTTACTTTCAAAAAAGTTACTTTGAAAAGTTACTTTCAAAAAAGTTACTTTCAAAAAAGTTACTTTGAAAAAAGTTACTTTCAAAAATGTTACTTTGAAAAAAGTTACTTTCAAAAAAGTTACTTTCAAAAATGTTACTTTGAAAAAAGTTACTTTCATAAAAGTTACTTTCAAATTGTTACTTGTTACTTTCATAAAAGTTACTTTGAAAAGTTACTTTCATAAAAGTTACTTTCAAAAAAGTTACTTTCAAAAAAGTTACTTTCAAAAAAGTTACTTTCAAAAATGTTACTTTCATAAAAGTTACTTTCAAAAAAGTTACTTTCAAAAAAGTTACTTTCAAAAAAGTTACTTTCAAAAAAGTTACTTTCAAAAAAGTTACTTTCAAAAAAGTTACTTTCAAAAAGTTACTTTCAAAAAAGTTACTTTCAAAAATGTTACTTTGAAAAAAGTTACTTTCAAAAAAGTTACTTTCAAAAAAGTTACTTTGAAAAAAGTTACTTTCAAAAAAGTTACTTTTTAAAAATGTTACATTCAAAAAAGTTACTTTCAAAAAAGTTACTTTCAAAAAAGTTACTTTCAAAAAAGTTACTTTGAAAAAAGTTACTTTGAAAAAAGTTACTTTGAAAAAAGTTACTTTGAAAAAAGTTACTTTGAAAAAAGATACTTTGAAAAAAGATACTTTCAAAAAAGTTACTTTCAAAAAAGTTACTTTGAAAAAAGTTACTTTCATAAAAGTTACTTTCAAAAAAGTTACTTTCAAAAAAGTTACTTTCAAAAAAGTTACTTTCAAAAAAGTTACTTTCAAAAAATTACTTTCAAAAATGTTACTTTCAAAAAAGTTACTTTCAAAAATGTTACTTTCATAAAAGTTACTTTCAAAAAAGTTACTTTCAAAAATGTTACTTTCAAAAATGTTACTTTGAAAAAAGTTACTTTCATAAAAGTTACTTTCATAAAAGTTACTTTCATAAAAGTTACTTTCATAGAAGTTATTTTGGATTTTTAAACATTTTGGAATTTTTTTCAGGTGCGCTACGAAAACGCTTCAGGTGCGCTACGAAAACGCTTCAGGTGCGCTACGAAAACGCTTCAGGTGCGCTACGAAAACGCTTCAGGTGCGCTACGAAAACCTTTCAGGTGCGCTACGAAAACGCTTCAGGTGCGCTACGAAAACGCTTCAGGTGCGCTACGAAAACGCTTCAGGTGCGCTACGAAAACGCTTAAAATCGCGTCTGAAACGCGTAAAAATAGTTCAAAATCGCTTTAAAATTAAACCATTTGGATTTTTAAACGTTTTGAATTTTTAAACATTTTGGATTTTTAAACATTTTGGATTTTTAAACATTTTGGATTTTTAAACATTTTGGATTTTTAAACATTTTGGATTTTTAAACATTTTGGATTTTTAAACATTTTGGATTTTTAAACATTTTGGATTTATAAACATTTTGGATTTTTAAACATTTTGGATTTTTAAACATTTTGGAATTTTTTTCAGGTGCGCTACGAAAACGCTTCAGGTGCGCTACGAAAACGCTTCAGGTGCGCTACGAAAACGCTTCAGGTGCGCTACGAAAACGCTTCAGGTGCGCTACGAAAACGCTTCAGGTGCGCTACGAAAACCTTTCAGGTGCGCTACGAAAACGCTTCAGGTGCGCTACGAAAACGCTTCAGGTGCGCTACGAAAACGCTTCAGGTGCGCTACGAAAACGCTTCAGGTGCGCTACGAAAACGCTTAAAATCGCGTCTAAAACGCGTAAAAATAGTTCAAAATCGCTTTAAAATTAAAACATTTGGATTTTTAAACGTTTTGAATTTTTAAACATTTTGAATTTTTAAACATTTTGGATTTTTAAACATTTTGGATTTTTAAACATTTTGGATTTTTAAACATTTTGGATTTTTAAACATTTTGGATTTTTAAACATTTTGGATTTTTAAACATATTGGATTTTTAAACATTTTGGATTTCTAAACATTTTGGATTTCTAAACATTTTGGATTTCTAAACAATTTGGATTTCTAAACATTTTGGATTTCTAAACATTTTGGATTTCTAAACATTTTGGATTTCTAAACATTTTGGATTTCTAAACATTTTGGATTTTTCTTCAGGTGCGCTACGAAAACGCTGCAGGTGCGCTACGAAAACGCTCCAGGTGCGCTACGAAAACGCTTAAAATCGCGTCTAAAACGCGTAAAATCGTTCAAAATCGCTTTTAAATTAACCAATTTGGATTTTTAAACGTTTTGGATTTTTTTAACATTTTGGATTTTTAAACATTCTGGATTTTTGAACATTTTGGATTTTTGAACATGTTGGATTTTTGAACATGTTGGACTTTTGAACATGTTGGATTTTTGAACATGTTGGATTTTTAAACATGTTGGATTTTTAAACATTTTGGATTTTTAAACATTTTGGATTTTTAAACATTTTGGATTTTTAAACATTTTGGATTCTTAAACATTTTGGTTTTTTTAACATTTTGGATTTTTAAACATTTTGGATTTTTAAATATTTTGGATTTTTAAACATTTTGGATTTTTAAACATTTTGGATTTTTAAATATTTTGGATTTTTAAACATTTTGGATTTTTAAACATTTTGGATTTTTAAACATTTTGGAATTTTCTTCAGGTGCGCTACGAAAACGCTCTAGGTGCGCTACGAAAAAGTTCAGGTGCGCTACGAAAACCCTCTAGGTGCGCTACGAAAACGCTTCAGGTGCGCTACGAAAACGCTTCAGGTGCGCTACGAAAACGCTGCAGGTGCGCTACGAAAATGCTTCAGGTGCGCTACGAAAACGCTGCAGGTGCGCTACGAAAACGCTTCAGGTGCGCTACGAAAACGCTGCAGGTGCGCTACGAAAACGCTTCAGGTGCGCTACGAAAACGCTTCAGGTGCGCTACGAAAACGCTTCAGGTGCGCTACGAAAACGCTTCAGGTGCGCTACGAATACGCTTCAGGTGCGCTACGAAAACGCTTCAGGTGCGCTAAGAAAACGCTTAAAATCGCGTCTAAAACGCGTAAAACCTTCAAAATCGCTTTTAAATTAACCAATTTGAATTTTTAAATGTTTAGGATTTTTAAACATTTTGGATTTTTAAAAATTTTGGATTTTTAAACATTTTGGATTTTTAAACATTATGGATTTTTAAACATTTTGGATTTTTAAACATTTTGGATTTTTAAACATTTTGGATTTTTAAACATTTTGGATTTTTAAACATTTTGGATTTTTAAACATTTTGGATTTTTAAACATTTTGGATTTTTAAACATTTTGGATTTTTAAACATTTTGGATTTTTAAACATTTTGGATTTTTAAACATTTTGGATTTTTAAACATTTTGGAATTTTTTTCAGGTGCGCTACGAAAACGCTTCAGGTGCGCTACGAAAACGCTTCAGGTGCGCTACGAAAACGCTTCAGGTGCGCTACGAAAACGCTTCAGGTGCGCTACGAAAACGCTTCAGGTGCGCTACGAAAACGCTTCAGGTGCGCTACGAAAACGCTTCAGGTGCGCTACGAAAACGCTTAAAATCGCGTCTAAAACGCGTAAAAATAGTTCAAAATCGCTTTAAAATTAAACCATTTGGATTTTTAAACGTTTTGAATTTTTAAACATTTTGGATTTTTAAACATTTTGGATTTTTAAACATTTTGGATTTCTAAACATTTTGGATTTCTAAACATTTTGGATTTCTAAACAATTTGGATTTCTAAACATTTTGGATTTCTAAACATTTTGGATTTCTAAACATTTTGGATTTCTAAACATTTTGGATTTTTCTTCAGGTGCGCTACGAAAACGCTGCAGGTGCGCTACGAAAACGCTCCAGGTGCGCTACGAAAACGCTTAAAATCGCGTCTAAAACGCGTAAAATCGTTCAAAATCGCTTTTAAATTAACCAATTTGGATTTTTAAACGTTTTGGATTTTTTTAACATTTTGGATTTTTAAACATTTTGGATTTTTGAACATTTTGGATTTTTGAACATTTTGAATTTTTGAACATTTTGGATTTTTGAACATTTTGGATTTTTGAACATGTTGGATTTTTGAACATGTTGGATTTTTGAACATGTTGGATTTTTGAACATGTTGGATTTTTAAACATGTTGGATTTTTAAACATTTTGGATTTTTAAACATTTTGGATTTTTAAACATTTTGGTTTTTTTAACATTTTGGATTTTTAAACATTTTGGATTTTTAAATATTTTGGATTTTTAAACATTTTGGATTTTTAAACATTTTGGATTTTTAAACATTTTGGAATTTTCTTCAGGTGCGCTACGAAAACGCTCTAGGTGCGCTACGAAAAAGTTCAGGTGCGCTACGAAAACCCTCTAGGTGCGCTACGAAAACGCTTCAGGTGCGCTACGAAAACGCTTCAGGTGCGCTACGAAAACGCTGCAGGTGCGCTACGAAAATGCTTCAGGTGCGCTACGAAAACGCTGCAGGTGCGCTACGAAAACGCTTCAGGTGCGCTACGAAAACGCTTCAGATGCGCTACGAAAACGATTCAGGTGCGCTACGAAT
This sequence comes from Ectobius pallidus, assembly GCA_964059195.1. Lineage (NCBI taxonomy): Eukaryota > Metazoa > Arthropoda > Insecta > Blattodea > Ectobiidae > Ectobius > Ectobius pallidus. Next base: position 145,476,678 of record CAXKWD010000007.1, read on the forward strand.
ACGCTTCAGGTGCGCTACGAAAACGCTTCAGGTGCGCTAAGAAAACGCTTAAAATCGCGTCTAAAACGCGTAAAACCTTCAAAATCGCTTTTAAATTAACCAATTTGAATTTTTAAATGTTTAGGATTTTTAAACATTTTGGATTTTTAAAAATTTTGGATTTTTAAACATTATGGATTTTTAAACATTTTGGATTTTTAAACATTTTGGATTTTTAAACATTTTGGATTTTTAAACATTTTGGATTTTTAAACATTTTGGATTTTTAAACATTTCGGATTTTTAAACATTTTGGATTTTTAAACATTTTGGATTTTTAAACATTTTGGAATTTTCTTCAGGTGCGCTACGGAAACGCTCTAGGTGCGCTACGAAAACGCTCTAGGTGGGCTACGAAAACGCTTCAGGTGCGCTACGAAAACGCTCTAGGTGCGCTACGAAAACGCTTCAGGTGCGCTAAGAAAACGCTTAAAATCGCGTCTAAAACGCTTAAAATCGTTCAAAATCACTTTTAAATTAACCAATTTGAATTTTTAAATGTTTAGGATTTTTAAACATTTTGGATTCTTAAACATTATGGATTTATAAACATTATGGATTTTTAAACATTTTGGATTTTTAAACATTATGGATTTTTAAAAATTTTGGATTTTTAAAAATTTTGGATTTTTAAACATTTTAGATTTTTAAACATTTTGGATTTTTAAACATTTTGGATTTTTAAACATTTTGGATTTTTCTTCAGGTGCGCTACGAAAACGCTTCAGGTGCGCTACGGAAACGCTTAAAATCGCGTCTAAAACGCGTAAAAATAGTTCAAAATCGCTTTAAAATTAAACAATTTGGATTCTTAAACGTTTTGGATTTTTAAACATTTTGGATTTTTAAACATTTTGGATTTTTAAACATTTTGGATTTTTAAACATTTTGGATTTCTAAACATTTTGGATTTCTAAACATTTTGGATTTCTAAACATTTTGGATTTCTAAACATTTTGTATTTCTAAACATTTTGGATTTCTAAACATTTTGGATTTTTAAACATTTTGGATTTTTAAACATTTTGGATTTTTAAACATTTTGGATTTTTAAACATTTTGGATTTTTAAACATTTTGGATTTTTAAACATTTTGGATTTTTAAACATTTTGGATTTTTAAACATTTTGGATTTTTAAACATTTTGGATTTTTAAACATTTTGGATTTTTAAACATTTTTGGTTTTTAAACATTTTGGAATTTTCTTCAGGTGCGCTACGAATACGCTTCAGGTGCGCTCCGAATACGCTTCAGGTGCGCTACGAAAACGCTTCAGGTGCGCTACGAAAACGCTTCAGGTGCGCTACGAAAACGCTTCAGGTGCGCTACGAAAACGCTACAGGTGCGCTACGAAAACGCTTTAGGTGCGCTACGAAAACGCTTCAGGTGCGCTACGAAAACGCTTAAAATCGCGTCTAAAACGCGTAAAAATAGTTCAAAATCGCTTTAAAATTAAACGTTTTGGATTTTTAAACATTTTGGATTTTTAAACATTTTGGATTTTTAAACATTTTGGATTTTTAAACATTTTGGATTTTTAAACATTTTGGATTTTTAAACATTTTGGATTTTTAAACATTTTGGATTTTACTTCAGGTGCGCTACGAAAACGCTTCAGGTGCGCTACGAAAACGTTTCAGGTGCGCTACGAAAACGCTTCAGGTGCGCTACGAAAACGCTTAAAATCGCGTCTAAAACGCGTAAAAATAGTTCAAAATCGCTTTAAAATTAAACAATTTGGATTCTTAAACGTTTTGGATTTTTAAACATTTTGGATTTTGAAACATTTTGGATTTTGAAACATTTTGGATTTTGAAACATTTTGGATTTTGAAACATTTTGGATTTTGAAACATTTTGGATTTTGAAACATTTTGGATTTTGAAACATTTTGGATTTTGAAACATTTTGGATTTTTAAACATTTTGGATATTTAAACATTTTGGATTTTTAAACATTTTGGATCTTTAAACATTTTGGGATTTTAAACATTTTGGATTTTTAAACATTTTGGATTTTTAAACATTTTGGAGTTTTAAACATTTTGGATTTTTAAACATTTTGCATTTTTAAACATTTTGGATTTTTAAACATTTTGGATTTTTAAACATTTTGGATTTTTAAACATTTTGGATTTTTAAACATTTTGGATTTTTAAAGATTTTGGAATTTTCTTCAGGTGCGCTACGAATACGCTTCAGGTGCGCTACGAATACGCTTCAGGTGCGCTACGAAAACGCTTCAGGTGCGCTACGAAAACACTTCAGGTGCGCTACGAAAACGCTTCAGGTGCGCTACGAAAACGCTTCAGGTGCGCTACGAAAACGCTGCAGGTGCGCTACTAAAACGCTCTAGGTGCGCTACGAAAACGCTTCAGGTGCGCTACGAAAACGCTTCAGGTGCGCTACGAAAACGCTTCAGGTGCGCTACGAAAACGCTTTAGGTGCGCTACGAAAACGCTTCAGGTGCGCTACGAAAACGCTTCAGGTGCGCTACGAAAACGCTTCAGGTGCGCTACGAAAACGCTTAAAATCGCGTCTAAAACGCGTAAAAATAGTTCAAAATCGCTTTAAAATTAAACAATTTGGATTCTTAAACGTTTTGGATTTTTAAACGTTTTGGATTTTTAAACATTTTGGATTTTTAAACATTTTGGATTTTTAAACATTTTGGATTTTTAAACATTTTGGATTTTTAAACATTTTGGATTTTTAAACATTTTGGATTTTTAAACATTTTGGATTTTTAAACATTTTGGATTTTTAAACATTTTGGATTTTTAAACATTTTGGATTTTTAAACATTTTGGATTTTTCTTCAGGTGCGCTACGAAAACGTTTCAGTTGCGCTACGAAAACGCTTCAGGTGCGCTACGAAAACGCTTCAGGTGCGCTACGAAAACGCTATAGGTGCGCTACGAAAACGCTGCAGGTGCGCTACGAAAACGCTCTAGGTGCGCTACGAAAACGCTTTAGGTGCGCTAAGAAAACGCTTAAAATCGCGTCTAAAACGCGTAAAATCGTTCAAAATCGCTTTTAAATTAACCAATTTGAATTTTTAAATGTTTTGGATTTTTAAACATTTCGGATTTTTAAACATTTCGGATTTTTAAACATTTCGGATTTTTAAACATTTCGGATTTTTAAACATTTTGGATTTTTAAACATTTTGGATTTTTAAACATTTTGGATTTTTAAACATTTTGGATTTTTAAACATTTTGGATTTTTAAACATTTTGGATCTTTAAACATTTTGGATTTTTAAACATTTTGGATTTTTAAACATTATGGATTTTTAAACATTATGGATTTTTAAACATTTTGGATTTTTAAACATTATGGATTTTTAAACATTTTGGATTTTTAAACATTTTGGATTTTTATACATTTTGGATTTTTAAACATTTTGGATTTTTAAACATTTTGGATTTTTTTACATTTTGGATTTTTAAACATTTTGGATTTTTAAACATTTTGGATTTTTAAACACTTTGGATTTTTAAACATTTTGGATTATTAAACATTTTGGATTTTTAAACAATTTGGATTTTTAAACATTTTGGATTTTTAAACATTTTGGAATTTTCTTCAGGTGCGCTACGAAAACGCTCTAGGTGCGCTACGAAAACGCTTCAGGTGCGCTACGAAAACGCTCTATGTGCGCTACGAAAACGCTTCAGGTGCGCTACGAAAACGCTTCAGGTGCGCTACGAAAACGCTTCAGGTGCGCTAAGAAAACGCTTAAAATCGCGTCTAAAACGCTTAAAATCGTTCAAAATCGCTATTAAATTAACCAATTTGAATTTTTAAATGTTTAGGATTTTTAAACATTTTGGATTCTTAAACATTATGGATTTATAAACATTATGGATTTTTAAACATTTTGGATTTTTAAACATTATGGATTTTTAAACATTTTGGATTTTTAAACATTTTGGATTTTTAAACATTTTGGATTTTTAAACATTTTGGATTTTTAAACATTTTGGATTTTTAAACATTTTGGATTTTTAAACATTTTGGATTTTTAAACATTTTGGATTTTTAAACATTTTGGATTTTTAAACATTTTGGATTTTTAAACATTTTGGATTTTTCTTCAGGTGCGCTACGAAAACGCTTCAGGTGCGCTACGGAAACGCTTAAAATCGCGTCTAAAACGCGTAAAAATAGTTCAAAATCGCTTTAAAATTAAACAATTTGGATTCTTAAACGTTTTGGATTTTTAAACATTTTGGATTTTTAAACATTTTGGATTTTTAAACATTTTGGATTTCTAAACATTTTGGATTTCTAAACATTTTGGATTTCTAAACATTTTGGATTTCTAAACATTTTGGATTTTTAAACATTTTGGATTTTTAAACATTTTGGATTTTTAAACATTTTGGATTTTTAAACATTTTGGATTTTTAAACATTTTGGATTTTTAAACATTTTGGATTTTTAAACATTTTGGATTTTTAAACATTTTGGATTTTTAAACATTTTGGATTTTTAAACATTTTGGATTTTTAAACATTTTGGATTTTTAAACATTTTGGATTTTTAAACATTTTGGATTTTTAAACATTTTGGATTTTTAAACATTTTGGATTTTTAAACATTTTGGATTTTTCTTCAGGTGCGCTACGAAAACGCTTCAGGTGCGCTACGAAAACGCTTCAGGTGCGCTACGAAAACGCTTAAAATCGCGTCTAAAACGCGTAAAAATAGTTCAAAATCGCTTTAAAATTAAACAATTTGGATTCTTAAACGTTTTGGATTTTGAAACATTTTGGATTTTTAAACATTTTGGATTTTGAAACATTTTGGATTTTGAAACATTTTGGATTTTGAAACATTTTGGATTTTGAAACATTTTGGATTTTGAAACATTTTGGATTTTTAAACATTTTAGATTTTGAAACATTTTGGATTTTTAAACATTTTGGATTTTTAAACATTTTGGATTTTTAAACATTTTGGATTTTTTAACATTTTGGATTTTTTAACATTTTGGATTTTTTAACATTTTGGATTTTTAAACATTTTGGATTTTTAAACATTTTGGATTTTTCAACATTTTGGATTTTTAAACATATTGGATTTTTAAACATTTTGGATTTTTCTTCAGGTGCGCTACGAAAACGCTTCAGGTGCGCTACGAAAACGCTTCAGGTGCGCTACGAAAACGCTTCAGGTGCGCTACGAAAACGCTTCAGGTGCGCTACGAAAATGCTTCAGGTGCGCTACGAAAACGCTTCAGGTGCGCTACGAAAACGCTTCAGGTGCGCTAAGAAAACGCTTAAAATCGCGTCTAAAACGCGTAAAATCGTTCAAAATCGCTTTTAAATTAACCAATTTGAATTTTTAAATGTTTTGGATTTTTAAACATTTTGGATTTTTAAACATTTTGGATTTTTAAACATTTTGGATTTTTAAACATTTTGGATTTTTAAACATTTTGGATTTTTAAACATTTTGGATTTTTAAACATTTTGGATTTTTAAACATTTTGGATTTTTAAACATTTTGGATTTCTAAACATTTTGGATTTCTAAACATTTTGGATTTCTAAACATTTTGGATTTCTAAACATTTTGGATTTCTAAACATTTTGGATTTCTAAACAATTTGGATTTCTAAACATTTTGGATTTTTAAACATTTTGGATTTTTAAACATTTTGGATTTTTAAACATTTTGGATTTTTAAACATTTTGGATTTTTAAACATTTTGGATTTTTAAACATTTTGGATTTTTAAACATTTTGGAATTTTCTTCAGGTGCGCTACGAAAACGCTCTAGGTGCGCTACGAAAAAGTTCAGGTGCGCTACGAAAACCCTCTAGGTGCGCTACGAAAACGCTTCAGGTGCGCTACGAAAACGCTTCAGGTGCGCTACGAAAACGCTGCAGGTGCGCTACGAAAACGCTTCAGGTGCGCTACGAAAACGCTTCAGGTGCGCTACGAAAACGCTTCTGGTGCGCTACGAAAACGCTTCAGGTGCGGTACGAAAACGCTTCAGGTGCGCTACGAAAACGCTTCAGGTGCGCTACGAAAACGCTTCAGGTGCGCTACGAAAACGCTTCAGGTGCGCTAAGAAAACGCTTAAAATCGCGTCTAAAACGCGTAAAATCGTTCAACATCGCTTTTAAATTAACCAATTTGAATTTTTAAAAGTTTAGGATTTTTAAATATTTTGGATTTTTAAACATTTTGGATTTTTAAACATTTTGGATTTTTAAACATTTTGGATTTTTAAACATTTTGGATTTTTAAACATTATGGATTTTTAAACATTATGGATTTTTAAACATTTTGGATTTTTAAACATTTTGGATTTTTAAACATTTTATATTTTTAAACATTTTGGATTTTTAAACATTTTGGATTTTTAAACATTTTGGATTTTTAAACATTTTGGATTTTTAAACATTTTGGATTTTTAAACATTTTGGATTTTTAAACATTTTGGATTTTTGAACATTTTGGATTTTTGAACATTTTGGATTTTTAAACATTTTGGACTTTTAAACATTTTGGACTTTTAAACATTTTGGATTTTTAAACATTTTGGATTTTTAAACATTTTGGATTTTTAAACATTTTGGTTTTTTAAACATTTTGGATTTTTAAACATTTTGGATTTTTAAACATTTTGGATTTTTAAACATTTTGGATTTTTAAACATTTTGGATTTTTAAACATTTTGGATTTTTAAACATTTTGGATTTTTAAACATTTTGGATTTTCAAACATTTTGGAATTTTCTTCAGGTGCGCTACGAAAACGCTCTAGGTGCGCTACGAAAAAGTTCAGGTGCGCTACGAAAACGCTCTAGGTGCGCTACGAAAACGCTTCAGGTGCGCTACGAAAACGCTGCAGGTGCGCTACGAAAACGCTTCAGGTGCGCTACGAAAACGCTTCAGGTGCGCTACGAAAATGCTTCAGGTGCGCTACGAAAACGCTTCAGGTGCGCTACGAAAACGCTTCAGGTGCGCTACGAAAACGCTTCAGGTGCGCTACGAAAACGCTTCAGGTGCGCTACGAAAACGCTGCAGGTGCGCTACTAAAACGCTCTAGGTGCGCTACGAAAACGCTTCAGGTGCGCTACGAAAACGCTTCAGGTGCGCTACGAAAACGCTTCAGGTGCGCTACGAAAACGCTTTAGGTGCGCTACGAAAACGCTTCAGGTGCGCTACGAAAACGCTTCAGGTGCGCTACGAAAACGCTTCAGGTGCGCTACGAAAACGCTTAAAATCGCGTCTAAAACGCGTAAAAATAGTTCAAAATCGCTTTAAAATTAAACAATTTGGATTCTTAAACGTTTTGGATTTTTAAACATTTTGGATTTTTAAACATTTTGGATTTTTAAACATTTTGGATTTTTAAACATTTTGGATTTTTAAACATTTTGGATTTTTAAACATTTTGGATTTTTAAACATTTTGGATTTTTAAACATTTTGGAATTTTAAACATTTTGGAATTTTAAACATTTTGGAATTTTAAACATTTTGGATTTTTAAACATTTTGGATTTTTAAACATTTTGGTTTTTTCTTCAGGTGCGCTACGAAAACGCTTCAGGTGCGCTACGAAAACGCTTCAGGTGCGCTACGAAAACGCTGCAGGTGCGCTACGAAAACGCTTCAGGTGCGCTACGAAAACGCTTCAGGTGCGCTACGAAAACGCTTCAGGTGCGCTACGAAAACGCTTCAGGTGCGCAACGAAAACGCTTAAAATCGCGTCTAAAACGCGTAAAAATAGTTCAAAATCGCTTTAAAATTAAACAATTTGGATTCTTAAACGTTTTGGATTTTTAAACATTTTGGATTTTTAAACTTTTTGTATTTTCTAAACATTTTGGATTTTTAAACATTTTGGATTTTTAAACATTTTGGATTTTTAAACATTTTGGATTTTTAAACATTTTGGATTTTTAAACATTTTGGATTTTTAAACATTTTGGAATTTTAAACATTTTGGATTTTTAAACATTTTGGATTTTTAAACATTTTGGATTTTTAAACATTTTGGATTTTTCTTCAGGTGCGCTACGAAAACGTTTCAGTTGCGCTACGAAAACGCTTCAGGTGCGCTACGAAAACGCTTCAGGTGCGCTACGAAAACGCTGCAGGTGCGCTACGAAAACGCTCTAGGTGCGCTACGAAAACGCTCTAGGTGCGCTACGAAAACGCTTCAGGTGCGCTAAGAAAACGCTTAAAATCGCGTCTAAAACGCGTAAAATCGTTCAAAATCGCTTTTAAATTAACCAATTTGAATTTTTAAATGTTTTGGATTTTTAAACATTTTGGATTTTTAAACATTTTGGATTTTTAAACATTTTGGGTTTTTAAACATTTTGGATTTTTAAACATTTTGGATTTTTAAACATTTTGGATTTTTAAACATTTTGGATTTTTAAACATTTTGGATTTTTAAACATTTTGGATTTTTAAACATTTTGGATTTTTAAACATTTTGGATTTTTAAACATTTTGGATTTTTAAACATTTTGGATTTTTAAACATTTTGGATTTTTAAACATTATGGATTTTTAAACATTATGGATTTTTAAACATTTTGGATTTTTAAACATTATGGATTTTTAAACATTTTGGATTTTTATACATTTTGGATTTTTAAACATTTTGGATTTTTAAACATTTTGGATTTTTTTACATTTTGGATTTTTAAACATTTTGGATTTTTAAACATTTTGGATTTTTAAACATTTTGGATTTTTAAACATTTTGGATTTTTAAACATATTGGATTTTTAAACATTTTGGATTTTTCTTCAGGTGCGCTACGAAAACGCTTCAGGTGCGCTACGAAAACGCTTCAGGTGCGCTACGAAAACGCTTCAGGTGCGCTACGAAAACGCTTCAGGTGCGCTACGAAAACGCTTAAAATCGCGTCCAAAACGCGTAAAATCGTTCAAAATCGCTTTTAAATTAAACAATTTGAATTTTTAAACATTTTGGATTTTTAAACATTTTTTATTTTTAAACACTTTGGATTTTTAAACATTTTGGATTATTAAACATTTTGGATTTTTAAACAATTTGGATTTTTAAACATTTTGGATTTTTAAACATTTTGGATTTTTAAACATTTTGGAATTTTCTTCAGGTGCGCTACGAAAACGCTCTAGGTGCGCTACGAAAACGCTTCAGGTGCGCTACGAAAACGCTTCAGGTGCGCTACGAAAACGCTTAAAATCGCGTCCAAAACGCGTAAAATCGTTCAAAATCGCTTTTAAATTAAACAATTTGAATTTTTAAACATTTTGGATTTTTAAACATTTTGGATTTTTAAACATTTTGGATTATTAAACATTTTGGATTTTTAAACAAGTTGGATTTTTAAACATTTTGGATTTTTAAACATTCTGGATTTTTAAACATTTTGGATTTTTAAACATTTTGGATTTTTAAACATTTTGGATTTTTAAACATTTTGGATTTTTAAACATTTTGGATTTTTAAACATTTTGGAATTTTCTTCAGGTGCGCTACGAAAACGCTCTAGGTGCGCTACGAAAACGCTTCAGGTGCGCTACGAAAACGCTCTAGGTGCGCTACGAAAACGCTTCAGGTGCGCTACGAAAACGCTGCAGGTGCGCTACGAAAACGCTTTAGGTGCGCTACGAAAACGCTGCAGGTGCGCTACGAAAACGCTGCAGGTGCGCTACGAAAACGCTTCAGGTGCGCTACGAAAACGCTTCAGGTGCGCTACGAAAACGCTTCAGGTGCGCTACGAAAACGCTTCAGGTGCGCTACGAAAACGCTTAAAATCGCGTCTAAAACGCGTAAAAATAGTTCAAAATCGCTTTAAAATTAAACAATTTGGATTCTTAAACGTTTTGGATTTTTAAACGTTTTGGATTTTTAAACGTTTTGGATTTTTAAACATTTTGGATTTTTAAACATTTTGGATTTTTAAACATTTTGGATTTTTAAACATTTTGGATTTTTAAACATTTTGGATTTTTAAACATTTTGGATTTTTAAACATTTTGGATTTTTAAACATTTTGGATTTTTAAACATTTTGGATTTTTAAACATTTTGGATTTTTAAACATTTTGGATTTTTAAACATTTTGGATTTTTAAACATTTTGGATTTTTAAACATTTTGGATTTTTAAACATTTTGGATTTTTAAACATTTTGGATTTTTCTTCAGGTGCGCTACGAAAACGCTTCAGGTGCGCTACGAAAACGCTCTAGGTGCGCTACGAAAACGCTTCAGGTGCGCTACGAAAACGCTTCAGGTGCGCTACGAAAACGCTTCAGGTGCGCTACGAAAACGCTTCAGGTGCGCTACGAAAACGCTTCAGGTGCGCTACGAAAACGCTGCAGGTGCGCTACGAAAACGCTTCAGGTGCGCTACGAAAACGCTTAAAATCGCGTCTAAAACGCGTAAAATCGTTCAAAATCGCTTTTAAATTAACCAATTTGGATTTTTAAACGTTTTGGATTTTTAAACATTTTGGATTTTTAAACATTTTTGATTTTTAAACACTTTGGATTTTTAAACATTTTGGATTATTAAACATTTTGGATTTTTAAACAATTTGGATTTTTAAACATTTTGGATTTTTAAACATTTTGGATTTTTAAACATTTTGGAATTTTCTTCAGGTGCGCTACGAAAACGCTCTAGGTGCGCTACGAAAACGCTTCAGGTGCGCTACGAAAACGCTTCAGGTGCGCTACGAAAACGCTGCAGGTGCGCTACGAAAACGCTTCAGGTGCGCTACGAAAACGCTGCAGGTGCGCTACGAAAACGCTGCAGGTGCGCTACGAAAACGCTGCAGGTGCGCTACGAAAACGCTTCAGGTGCGCTACGAAAACGCTTCAGGTGCGCTACGAAAACGCTTCAGGTGCGCTACGAAAACGCTTCAGGTGCGCTACGAAAACGCTTCAGGTGCGCTACGAAAACGCTTCAGGTGCGCTACGAAAACGCTTCAGGTGCGCAAAGAAAACGCTTAAAATCGCGTCTAAAACGCGTAAAATCGTTCAAAATCGCTTTTAAATTAACCAATTTGAATTTTTAAATGTTTTGGATTTTTAAACATTTTGGATTTTTATTTTTAAACATTTTGGATTTTTAAACATTTTGGATTTTTAAACATTTTGGATTTTTAAACATTATGGATTTTTAAACATTATGGATTTTTAAACATTATGGATTTTTAAACATTATGGATTTTTAAACATTATGGATTTTTAAACATTTTGGATTTTTAAACATTTTGGATTTTTAAACATTTTGGATTTTTAAACATTTTGGATTTTTCTTCAGGTGCGCTACGAGAACGCTTCAGGTGCGCTACGAAAACGCTTCAGGTGCGCTACGAAAACGCTTCAGGTGCGCTACGAAAACGCTTCAGGTGCGCTACGAAAACGCTTCAGGTGCGCTACGAAAACGCTTCAGGTGCGCTACGAAAACGCTTCAGGTGCGCTACGAAAACGCTTCAGGTGCGCTACGAAAACGCTTCAGGTGCGCTACGAAAACGCTTCAGGTGCGCTACGAAAACGCTTCAGGTGCGCTACGAAAACGCTTCAGGTGCGCTACGAAAACGCTTCAGGTGCGCTACGAAAACGCTGCAGGTGCGCTACGAAAACGCTTCAGGTGCGCTACGAAAACGCTTAAAATCGCGTCTAAAACGCGTAAAATCGTTCAAAATCGCTTTTAAATTAACCAATTTGGATTTTTAAACGTTTTGGATTTTTAAACATTTTGGATTTTTAAACATTTTTGATTTTTAAACACTTTGGATTTTTAAACATTTTGGATTATTAAACATTTTGGATTTTTAAACAATTTGGATTTTTAAACATTTTGGATTTTTAAACATTTTGGATTTTTAAACATTTTGGAATTTTCTTCAGGTGCGCTACGAAAACGCTCTAGGTGCGCTACGAAAACGCTTCAGGTGCGCTACGAAAACGCTTCAGGTGCGCTACGAAAACGCTTAAAATCGCGTCCAAAACGCGTAAAATCGTTCAAAATCGCTTTTAAATTAAACAATTTGAATTTTTAAACATTTTGGATTTTTAAACATTTTTGATTTTTAAACACTTTGGATTTTTAAACATTTTGGATTATTAAACATTTTGGATTTTTAAACAATTTGGATTTTTAAACATTTTGGATTTTTAAACATTTTGGATTTTTAAACATTTTGGAATTTTCTTCAGGTGCGCTACGAAAACGCTCTAGGTGCGCTACGAAAACGCTTCAGGTGCGCTACGAAAACGCTTCAGGTGCGCTACGAAAACGCTTAAAATCGCGTCCAAAACGCGTAAAATCGTTCAAAATCGCTTTTAAATTAAACAATTTGAATTTTTAAACATTTTGGATTTTTAAACATTTTGGATTTTTAAACATTTTGGATTATTAAACATTTTGGATTTTTAAACAAGTTGGATTTTTAAACATTTTGGATTTTTAAACATTTTGGATTTTTAAACATTTTGGATTTTTAAACATTTTGGATTTTTAAACATTTTGGATTTTTAAACATTTTGGATTTTTAAACATTTTGGATTTTTAAACATTTTGGATTTTTAAACATTTTGGATTTTTCTTCAGGTGCGCTACGAAAACGCTCTAGGTGCGCTACGAAAACGCTTCAGGTGCGCTACGAAAACGCTCTAGGTGCGCTACGAAAACGCTTCAGGTGCGCTACGAAAACGCTGCAGGTGCGCTACGAAAACGCTTTAGGTGCGCTACGAAAACGCTTCAGGTGCGCTACGAAAACGCTGCAGGTGCGCTACGAAAACGCTCTAGGTGCGCTACGAAAACGCTTCAGGTGCGCTACGAAAACGCTTCAGGTGCGCTACGAAAACGCTTCAGGTGCGCTACGAAAACGCTTCAGGTGCGCTACGAAAACGCTTCAGGTGCGCAAAGAAAACGCTTAAAATCGCGTCTAAAACGCGTAAAATCGTTCAAAATCGCTTTTAAATTAACCAATTTGAATTTTTAAATGTTTTGGATTTTTAAACATTTTGGATTTTTAAACATTTTGGATTTTTAAACATTTTGGATTTTTAAACATTTTGGATTTTTAAACATTTTGGATTTTTAAACATTTTGGATTTTTAAACATTATGGATTTTTAAACATTATGGATTTTTAAATATTATGGATTTTTAAACATTATGGATTTTTAAACATGGATTTTTAAACATTTTGGATTTTTAAACATTTTGGATTTTTAAACATTTTGGGTTTTTCTTCAGGTGCGCTACGAGAACGCTTCAGGTGCGCTACGAAAACGCTTCAGGTGCGCTACGAAAACGCTTCAGGTGCGCTACGAAAACGCTTCAGGTGCGCTACGAAAACGCTTCAGGTGCGCTACGAAAACGCTTCAGGTGCGCTACGAAAACGCTTCAGGTGCGCTACGAAAACGCTTCAGGTGCGCTACAAAAACGCTTCAGGTGCGCTACGAAAACGCTTCAGGTGCGCTACGAAAACGCTTCAGGTGCGCTACAAAAACGCTTCAGGTGCGCTACGAAAACGCTTCAGGTGCGCTACGAAAACGCTTCAGGTGCGCTACGAAAACGCTTAAAATCGCGTCTAAAACGCGTAAAAATAGTTCAAAATCGCTTTAAAATCAAACAATTTGGATTCTTAAACGTTTTGGATTTTTAAACGTTTTGGATTTTTAAACATTTTGGATTTTTAAACATTTTGGATTTTTAAACATTTTGGATTTTTAAACATTTTGGATTTTTAAACATTTTGGATTTTTAAACATTTTGGATTTTTAAACATTTTGGATTTTTAAACATTTTGGATTTTTAAACATTTTGGAATTTTCTTCAGGTGCGCTACGAATACGCTTCAGGTGCGCTCCGAATACGCTTCAGGTGCGCTACGAAAACGCTTCAGGTGCGCTACGAAAACGCTTCAGGTGCGCTACGAAAACGCTTCAGGTGCGCTACGAAAACGCTACAGGTGCGCTACGAAAACGCTTTAGGTGCGCTACGAAAACGCTTCAGGTGCGCTACGAAAACGCTTAAAATCGCGTCTAAAACGCGTAAAAATAGTTCAAAATCGCTTTAAAATTAAACGTTTTGGATTTTTAAACATTTTGGATTTTTAAACATTTTGGATTTTTAAACATTTTGGATTTTTAAACATTTGGATTTTTAAACATTTTGGATTTTTAAACATTTTGGATTTTTAAACATTTTGGATTTTTAAACATTTTGGATTTTACTTCAGGTGCGCTACGAAAACGCTTCAGGTGCGCTACGAAAACGTTTCAGGTGCGCTACGAAAACGCTTCAGCTGTGCTACGAAAACGCTTAAAATCGCGTCTAAAACGCGTAAAAATAGTTCAAAATCGCTTTAAAATTAAACAATTTGGATTCTTAAACGTTTTGGATTTTTAAACATTTTGGATTTTTAAACATTTTGGATTTTTAAACATTTTGGATTTTGAAACATTTTGGATTTTGAAACATTTTGGATTTTGAAACATTTTGGATTTTGAAACATTTTGGATTTTGAAACATTTTGGATTTTGAAACATTTTGGATTTTGAAACATTTTGGATTTTGAAACATTTTGGATTTTGAAACATTTTGGATTTTTAAACATTTTGGATTTTTAAACATTTTGGATTTTTAAACATTTTGGATTTTTAAACATTTTGGATTTTTAAACATTTTGGATTTTTAAACATTTTGCATTTTTAAACATTTTGCATTTTTAAACATTTTGGATTTTTAAACATTTTGGATTTTTAAACATTTTGGATTTTTAAACATTTTGGATTTTTAAACATTTTGGATTTTTAAACATTTTGGATTTTTAAAGATTTTGGAATTTTCTTCAGGTGCGCTACGAATACGCTTCAGGTGCGCTACGAATACGCTTCAGGTGCGCTACGAAAACGCTTCAGGTGCGCTACGAAAACGCTTCAGGTGCGCTACGAAAACGCTTCAGGTGCGCTACGAAAACGCTTCAGGTGCGCTACGAAAACGCTGCAGGTGCGCTACTAAAACGCTCTAGGTGCGCTACGAAAACGCTTCAGGTGCGCTACGAAAACGCTTCAGGTGCGCTACGAAAACGCTTTAGGTGCGCTACGAAAACGCTTCAGGTGCGCTACGAAAACGCTTCAGGTGCGCTACGAAAACGCTTCAGGTGCGCTACGAAAACGCTTAAAATCGCGTCTAAAACGCGTAAAAATAGTTCAAAATCGCTTTAAAATCAAACAATTTGGATTCTTAAACGTTTTGGATTTTTAAACGTTTTGGATTTTTAAACATTTTGGATTTTTAAACATTTTGGATTTTTAAACATTTTGGATTTTTAAACATTTTGGATTTTTAAACATTTTGGATTTTTAAACATTTTGGATTTTTAAACATTTTGGATTTTTAAACATTTTGGATTTTTCTTCAGGTGCGCTACGAAAACGTTTCAGTTGCGCTACGAAAACGCTTCAGGTGCGCTACGAAAACGCTTCAGGTGCGCTACGAAAACGCTATAGGTGCGCTACGAAAACGCTGCAGGTGCGCTACGAAAACGCTCTAGGTGCGCTACGAAAACGCTTTAGGTGCGCTAAGAAAACGCTTAAAATCGCGTCTAAAACGCGTAAAATCGTTCAAAATCGCTTTTAAATTAACCAATTTGAATTTTTAAATGTTTTGGATTTTTAAACATTTCGGATTTTTAAACATTTCGGATTTTTAAACATTTCGGATTTTTAAACATTTTGGATTTTTAAACATTTTGGATTTTTAAACATTTTGGATTTTTAAACATTTTGGATTTTTAAACATTTTGGATTTTTAAACATTTTGGATTTTTAAACATTTTGGATTTTTAAACATTTTGGATTTTTAAACATTTTGGATTTTTAAACATTATGGATTTTTAAACATTATGGATTTTTAAACATTTTGGATTTTTAAACATTATGGATTTTTAAACATTTTGGATTTTTAAACATTTTGGATTTTTATACATTTTGGATTTTTATACATTTTGGATTTTTAAACATTTTGGATTTTTTTACATTTTGGATTTTTAAACATTTTGGATTTTTAAACATTTTGGATTTTTAAACACTTTGGATTTTTAAACATTTTGGATTATTAAACATTTTGGATTTTTAAACAATTTGGATTTTTAAACATTTTGGATTTTTAAACATTTTGGAATTTTCTTCAGGTGCGCTACGAAAACGCTCTAGGTGCGCTACGAAAACGCTTCAGGTGCGCTACGAAAACGCTTCAGGTGCGCTACGAAAACGCTTCAGGTGCGCTACGAAAACGCTTCAGGTGCGCTAAGAAAACGCTTAAAATCGCGTCTAAAACGCTTAAAATCGTTCAAAATCGCTTTTAAATTAACCAATTTGAATTTTTAAATGTTTAGGATTCTTAAACATTATGGATTTATAAACATTATGGATTTTTAAACATTTTGGATTTTTAAACATTATGGATTTTTAAACATTTTGGATTTTTAAACATTTTGGATTTTTAAACATTTTGGATTTTTAAACATTTTGGATTTTTAAACATTTTGGATTTTTAAACATTTTGGATTTTTAAACATTTTGGATTTTTAAACATTTTGGATTTTTAAACATTTTGGATTTTTTAACATTTTGGATTTTTAAACATTTTGGATTTTTCTTCAGGTGCGCTACGAAAACGCTTCAGGTGCGCTACGGAAACGCTTAAAATCGCGTCTAAAACGCGTAAAAATAGTTCAAAATCGCTTTAAAATTAAACAATTTGGATTCTTAAACGTTTTGGATTTTTAAACATTTTGGATTTTTAAACATTTTGGATTTTTAAACATTTTGGATTTTTAAACATTTTGGATTTTTAAACATTTTGGATTTTTAAACATTTTGGATTTCTAAACATTTTGGATTTCTAAACATTTTGGATTTTTAAACATTTTGGATTTTTAAACATTTTGGATTTTTAAACATTTTGGATTTTTAAACATTTTGGATTTTTAAACATTTTGGATTTTTAAACATTTTGGATTTTTAAACATTTTGGATTTTTAAACATTTTGGATTTTTAAACATTTTGGATTTTTAAACATTTTGGATTTTTAAACATTTTGGAATTTTCTTCAGGTGCGCTACGAATACGCTTCAGGTGCTCTCCGAATACGCTTCCGGTGCGCTACGAAAACGCTTCAGGTGCGCTACGAAAACGCTTCAGGTGCGCTACGAAAACGCTTCAGGTGCGCTACGAAAACGCTACAGGTGCGCTACGAAAACGCTTTAGGTGCGCTACGAAAATGCTTCAGGTGCGCTACGAAAACGCTTAAAATCGCGTCTAAAACGCGTAAAAATAGTTCAAAATCGCTTTAAAATTAAACGTTTTGGATTTTTAAACATTTTGGATTTTTAAACATTTTGGATTTTTAAACATTTTGGATTTTTAAACATTTTGGATTTTTAAACATTTTGGATTTTTAAACATTTTGGATTTTTAAACATTTTGGATTTTTAAACATTTTGGATTTTTAAACATTTTGGATTTTTAAACATTTTGGATTTTTAAACATTTTGGATTTTTCTTCAGGTGCGCTACGAAAACGCTTCAGGTGCGCTACGAAAACGCTTCAGGTGCGCTACGAAAACGCTTAAAATCGCGTCTAAAACGCGTAAAAATAGTTCAAAATCGCTTTAAAATTAAACAATTTGGATTCTTAAACGTTTTGGATTTTTAAACATTTTGGATTTTTAAACATTTTGGATTTTTAAACATTTTGGATTTTTAAACATTTTGGATTTTGAAACATTTTGGATTTTGAAACATTTTGGATTTTGAAACATTTTGGATTTTGAAACATTTTGGATTTTGAAACATTTTGGATTTTTAAACATTTTAGATTTTGAAACATTTTGGATTTTTAAACATTTTGGATTTTTAAACATTTTGGATTTTTAAACATTTTGGATTTTTAAACATTTTGGATTTTTTAACATTTTGGATTTTTAAACATTTTGGATTTTTAAACATTTTGGATTTTTCAACATTTTGGATTTTTAAACATATTGGATTTTTAAACATTTTGGATTTTTCTTCAGGTGCGCTACGAAAACGCTTCAGGTGCGCTACGAAAACGCTTCAGGTGCGCTACGAAAACGCTTCAGGTGCGCTACGAAAACGCTTCAGGTGCGCTACGAAAATGCTTCAGGTGCGCTACGAAAACGCTTCAGGTGCGCTACGAAAACGCTTCAGGTGCGCTAAGAAAACGCTTAAAATCGCGTCTAAAACGCGTAAAATCGTTCAAAATCGCTTTTAAATTAACCAATTTGAATTTTTAAATGTTTTGGATTTTTAAACATTTTGGATTTTTAAACATTTTGGATTTTTAAACATTTTGGATTTTTAAACATTTTGGATTTTTAAACATTTTGGATTTTTGAACATTTTGGATTTTTAAACATTTTGGATTTTTAAACATTTTGGATTTTTAAACATTTTGGATTTTTAAACATTTTGGATTTTTAAACATTTTGGATTTTTAAACATTTTGGATTTTTAAACATTTTGGATTTTTAAACATTATGGATTTTTAAACATTATGGATTTTTAAACATTTTGGATTTTTAAACATTTTGGATTTTTAAACATTTTGGATTTTTAAACATTTTATATTTTTAAACATTTTGGATTTTTAAACATTTTGGATTTTTAAACATTTTGGATTTTTAAACATTTTGGATTTTTAAACATTTTGGATTTTTAAACATTTTGGATTTTTAAACATTTTGGATTTTTAAACATTTTGGATTTTTGAACATTTTGGATTTTTGAACATTTTGGATTTTTAAACATTTTGGATTTTTGAACATTTTGGATTTTTAAACATTTTGGACTTTTAAACATTTTGGATTTTTAAACATTTTGGATTTTTAAACATTTTGGATTTTTAAACATTTTGGTTTTTTAAACATTTTGGATTTTTAAACATTTTGGATTTTTAAACATTTTGGATTTTTAAACATTTTGGATTTTTAAACATTTTGGATTTTTAAACATTTTGGATTTTTAAACATTTTGGATTTTTAAACATTTTGGATTTTTAAACATTTTGGATTTTCAAACATTTTGGAATTTTCTTCAGGTGCGCTACGAAAACGCTCTAGGTGCGCTACGAAAAAGTTCAGGTGCGCTACGAAAACGCTCTAGGTGCGCTACGAAAACGCTCTAGGTGCGCTACGAAAACGCTGCAGGTGCGCTACGAAAACGCTTCAGGTGCGCTACGAAAACGCTTCAGGTGCGCTACGAAAACGCTTCAGGTGCGCTACGAAAATGCTTCAGGTGCGCTACGAAAACGCTTCAGGTGCGCTACGAAAACGCTTCAGGTGCGCTAAGAAAACGCTTAAAATCGCGTCTAAAACGCGTAAAATCGTTCAAAATCGCTTTTAAATTAACCAATTTGAATTTTTAAATGTTTTGGATTTTTAAACATTTTGGATTTTTAAACATTTTGGATTTTTAAACATTTTGGATTTTTAAACATTTTGGATTTTTAAACATTTTGGATTTTTAAACATTTTGGATTTTTAAACATTTTGGATTTTTAAACATTTTGGATTTTTAAACATTTTGGATTTCTAAACATTTTGGATTTCTAAACATTTTGGATTTCTAAACAATTTGGATTTTTAAACATTTTGGATTTTTAAACATTTTGGATTTTTAAACATTTTGGATTTTTAAACATTTTGGATTTTTAAACATTTTGGATTTTTAAACATTTTGGAATTTTCTTGAGGTGCGCTACGAATACGCTTCAGGTGCGCTACGAAAACGCTTCAGGTGCGCTACGAAAACGCTTCAGGTGCGCTACGAAAACGCTTCAGGTGCGCTACGAAAACGCTTCAGGTGCGCTACGAAAACGCTGCAGGTGCGCTACTAAAACGCTCTAGGTGCGCTACGAAAACGCTTCAGGTGCGCTACGAAAACGCTTCAGGTGCGCTACGAAAACGCTTCAGGTGCGCTACGAAAACGCTTCAGGTGCGCTACGAAAACGCTTTAGGTGCGCTACGAAAACGCTTCAGGTGCGCTACGAAAACGCTTCAGGTGCGCTACGAAAACGCTTCAGGTGCGCTACGAAAACGCTTAAAATCGCGTCTAAAACGCGTAAAAATAGTTCAAAATCGCTTTAAAATTAAACAATTTGGATTCTTAAACGTTTTGGATTTTTAAACATTTTGGATTTTTAAACATTTTGGATTTTTAAACATTTTGGATTTTTAAACATTTTGGATTTTTAAACATTTTGGATTTTTAAACATTTTGGATTTTTAAACATTTTGGATTTTTAAACATTTTGGATTTTTAAACATTTTGGATTTTTAAACATTTTGGAATTTTAAACATTTTGGAATTTTAAACATTTTGGATTTTTAAACATTTTGGATTTTTAAACATTTTGGTTTTTTCTTCAGGTGCGCTACGAAAACGTTTCAGTTACGCTACGAAAACGCTTCAGGTGCGCTACGAAAACGCTTCAGGTGCGCTACGAAAACGCTGCAGGTGCGCTACGAAAACGCTTCAGGTGCGCTACGAAAACGCTTCAGGTGCGCTACGAAAACGCTTCAGGTGCGCTACGAAAACGCTTAAAATCGCGTCTAAAACGCGTAAAAATAGTTCAAAATCGCTTTAAAATTAAACAATTTGGATTCTTAAACTTTTGGATTTTTAAACATTTTGGATTTTTAAACATTTTGGATTTTTAAACATTTTGGATTTTTAAACATTTTGAATTTTTAAACATTTTGGATTTTTAAACATTTTGGATTTTTAAACATTTTGGATTTTTAAACATTTTGGATTTTTAAACATTTTGGAATTTTAAACATTTTGGATTTTTAAACATTTTGGATTTTTAAACATTTTGGATTTTTAAACATTTTGGATTTTTAAACATTTTGGATTTTTCTTCAGGTGCGCTACGAAAACGTTTCAGTTGCGCTACGAAAACGCTTCAGGTGCGCTACGAAAACGCTTCAGGTGCGCTACGAAAACGCTGCAGGTGCGCTACGAAAACGCTCTAGGTGCGCTACGAAAACGCTCTAGGTGCGCTACGAAAACGCTTCAGGTGCGCTAAGAAAACGCTTAAAATCGCGTCTAAAACGCGTAAAATCGTTCAAAATCGCTTTTAAATTAACCAATTTGAATTTTTAAATGTTTTGGATTTTTAAACATTTTGGATTTTTAAACATTTTGGATTTTTAAACATTTTGGGTTTTTAAACATTTTGGATTTTTAAACATTTTGGATTTTTAAACATTTTGGATTTTTAAACATTTTGGATTTTTAAACATTTTGGATTTTTAAACATTTTGGATTTTTAAACATTTTGGATTTTTAAACATTTTGGATTTTTAAACATTTTGGATTTTTAAACATTATGGATTTTTAAACATTTTGGATTTTTAAACATTATGGATTTTTAAACATTTTGGATTTTTATACATTTTGGATTTTTAAACATTTTGGATTTTTAAACATTTTGGATTTTTTTACATTTTGGATTTTTAAACATTTTGGATTTTTAAACATTTTGGATTTTTAAACATTTTGGATTTTTAAACATTTTGGATTTTTAAACATTTTGGATTTTTAAACATTTTGGATTTTTAAACATTTTGGATTTTTAAACATATTGGATTTTTAAACATTTTGGATTTTTCTTCAGGTGCGCTACGAAAACGCTTAAAATCGCGTCCAAAACGCGTAAAATCGTTCAAAATCGCTTTTAAATTAAACAATTTGAATTTTTAAACATTTTGGATTTTTAAACATTTTTTATTTTTAAACACTTTGGATTTTTAAACATTTTGGATTATTAAACATTTTGGATTTTTAAACAATTTGGATTTTTAAACATTTTGGATTTTTAAACATTTTGGATTTTTAAACATTTTGGAATTTTCTTCAGGTGCGCTACGAAAACGCTCTAGGTGCGCTACGAAAACGCTTCAGGTGCGCTACGAAAACGCTTCAGGTGCGCTACGAAAACGCTTAAAATCGCGTCCAAAACGCGTAAAATCGTTCAAAATCGCTTTTAAATTAAACAATTTGAATTTTTAAACATTTTGGATTTTTAAACATTTTGGATTTTTAAACATTTTGGATTATTAAACATTTTGGATTTTTAAACAAGTTGGATTTTTAAACATTTTGGATTTTTAAACATTTTGGATTTTTAAACATTTTGGATTTTTAAACATTTTGGATTTTTAAACATTTTGGATTTTTAAACATTTTGGATTTTTAAACATTTTGGATTTTTAAACATTTTGGATTTTTAAACATTTTGGAATTTTCTTCAGGTGCGCTACGAAAACGCTCTAGGTGCGCTACGAAAACGCTTCAGGTGCGCTACGAAAACGCTCTAGGTGCGCTACGAAAACGCTTCAGGTGCGCTACGAAAACGCTGCAGGTGCGCTACGAAAACGCTTTAGGTGCGCTACGAAAACGCTTCAGGTGCGCTACGAAAACGCTGCAGGTGCGCTACGAAAACGCTCTAGGTGCGCTACGAAAACGCTTCAGGTGCGCTACGAAAACGCTTCAGGTGCGCTACGAAAACGCTTCAGGTGCGCTACGAAAACGCTTCAGGTGCGCAAAGAAAACGCTTAAAATCGCGTCTAAAACGCGTAAAATCGTTCAAAATCGCTTTTAAATTAACCAATTTGAATTTTTAAATGTTTTGGATTTTTAAACATTTTGGATTTTTAAACATTTTGGATTTTTAAACATTTTGGATTTTTAAACATTTTGGATTTTTAAACATTTTGGATTTTTAAACATTTTGGATTTTTAAACATTTTGGATTTTTAAACATTTTGGATTTTTAAACATTTTGGATTTTTAAACATTATGGATTTTTAAACATTATGGATTTTTAAACATTATGGATTTTTAAACATTATGGATTTTTAAACATTATGGATTTTTAAACATTATGGATTTTTAAACATTATGGATTTTTAAACTTTTTGGATTTTTAAACATTTTGGATTTTTAAACATTTTGGATTTTTAAACATTTTGGATTTTTCTTCAGGTGCGCTACGAGAACGCTTCAGGTGCGCTACGAAAACGCTTCAGGTGCGCTACGAAAACGCTTCAGGTGCGCTACGAAAACGCTTCAGGTGCGCTACGAAAACGCTTCAGGTGCGCTACGAAAACGCTTCAGGTGCGCTACGAAAACGCTTCAGGTGCGCTACGAAAACGCTTCAGGTGCGCTACGAAAACGCTTCAGGTGCGCTACGAAAACGCTTAAAATCGCGTCTAAAACGCGTAAAAATAGTTCAAAATCGCTTTAAAATTAAACAATTTGGATTCTTAAACGTTTTGGATTTTTAAACGTTTTGGATTTTTAAACATTTTGGATTTTTAAACATTTTGGATTTTTAAACATTTTGGATTTTTAAACATTTTGGATTTTTAAACATTTTGGATTTTTAAACATTTTGGATTTTTAAACATTATGGATTTTTAAACATTTTGGATTTTTAAACATTATGGATTTTTAAACATTTTGGATTTTTATACATTTTGGATTTTTAAACATTTTGGATTTTTAAACATTTTGGATTTTTAAACATTTTGGATTTTTAAACATTTTGGATTTTTAAACATTTTGGATTTTTCTTCAGGTGCGCTACGAAAACGCTTCAGGTGCGCTACGAAAACGCTCTAGGTGCGCTACGAAAACGCTTCAGGTGCGCTACGAAAACGCTTCAGGTGCGCTACGAAAACGCTTCAGGTGCGCTACGAAAACGCTTCAGGTGCGCTACGAAAACGCTACAGGTGCGCTACGAAAACGCTTAAAATCGCGTCCAAAACGCGTAAAATCGTTCAAAATCGCTTTTAAATTAAACAATTTGAATTTTTAAACATTTTGGATTTTTAAACATTTTGGATTTTTAAACATTTTGGATTATTAAACATTTTGGATTTTTAAACAAGTTGGATTTTTAAACATTTTGGATTTTTAAACATTTTGGATTTTTAAACATTTTGGATTTTTAAACATTTTGGATTTTTAAACATTTTGGAATTTTCTTCAGGTGCGCTACGAAAACGCTCTAGGTGCGCTACGAAAACGCTTCAGGTGCGCTACGAAAACGCTCTAGGTGCGCTACGAAAACGCTTCAGGTGCGCTACGAAAACGCTGCAGGTGCGCTACGAAAACGCTTTAGGTGCGCTACGAAAACGCTTCAGGTGCGCTACGAAAACGCTGCAGGTGCGCTACGAAAACGCTTCAGGTGCGCTACGAAAACGCTTCAGGTGCGCTACGAAAACGCTTCAGGTGCGCTACGAAAACGCTTCAGGTGCGCTACGAAAACGCTTCAGGTGCGCTACGAAAACGCTTCAGGTGCGCAAAGAAAACGCTTAAAATCGCGTCTAAAACGCGTAAAATCGTTCAAAATCGCTTTTAAATTAACCAATTTGAATTTTTAAATGTTTTGGATTTTTAAACATTTTGGATTTTTAAACATTTTGGATTTTTAAACATTTTGGATTTTTAAACATTATGGATTTTTAAACATTATGGATTTTTAAACATTATGGATTTTTAAACATTATGGATTTTTAAACATTATGGATTTTTAAACATTTTGGATTTTTAAACATTTTGGATTTTTAAACATTTTGGATTTTTAAACATTTTGGATTTTTAAACATTTTGGATTTTTCTTCAGGTGCGCTACGAGAACGCTTCAGGTGCGCTACGAAAACGCTTCAGGTGCGCTACGAAAACGCTTCAGGTGCGCTACGAAAACGCTTCAGGTGCGCTACGAAAACGCTTCAGGTGCGCTACGAAAACGCTTCAGGTGCGCTACGAAAACGCTTCAGGTGCGCTACGAAAACGCTTCAGGTGCGCTACGAAAACGCTCTAGGTGCGCTACGAAAACGCTTCAGGTGCGCTACGAAAACGCTTAAAATCGCGTCCAAAACGCGTAAAATCGTTCAAAATCGCTTTTAAATTAAACAATTTGAATTTTTAAACATTTTGGATTTTTAAACATTTTTGATTTTTAAACACTTTGGATTTTTAAACATTTTGGATTATTAAACATTTTGGATTTTTAAACAATTTGGATTTTTAAACATTTTGGATTTTTAAACATTTTGGATTTTTAAACATTTTGGAATTTTCTTCAGGTGCGCTACGAAAACGCTCTAGGTGCGCTACGAAAACGCTTCAGGTGCGCTACGAAAACGCTTCAGGTGCGCTACGAAAACGCTTAAAATCGCGTCCAAAACGCGTAAAATCGTTCAAAATCGCTTTTAAATTAAACAATTTGAATTTTTAAACATTTTGGATTTTTAAACATTTTGGATTTTTAAACATTTTGGATTTTTAAACATTTTGGATTATTAAACATTTTGGATTTTTAAACAAGTTGGATTTTTAAACATTTTGGATTTTTAAACATTTTGGATTTTTAAACATTTTGGATTTTTAAACATTTTGGATTTTTAAACATTTTGGATTTTTAAACATTTTGGATTTTTAAACATTTTGGAATTTTCTTCAGGTGCGCTACGAAAACGCTCTAGGTGCGCTACGAAAACGCTTCAGGTGCGCTACGAAAACGCTCTAGGTGCGCTACGAAAACGCTGCAGGTGCGCTACGAAAACGCTTTAGGTGCGCTACGAAAACGCTTCAGGTGCGCTACGAAAACGCTGCAGGTGCGCTACGAAAACGCTGCAGGTGCGCTACGAAAACGCTGCAGGTGCGCTACGAAAACGCTTCAGGTGCGCTACGAAAACGCTTCAGGTGCGCTACGAAAACGCTTCAGGTGCGCTACGAAAACGCTTCAGGTGCGCAAAGAAAACGCTTAAAATCGCGTCTAAAACGCGTAAAATCGTTCAAAATCGCTTTTAAATTAACCAATTTGAATTTTTAAATGTTTTGGATTTTTAAACATTTTGGATTTTTAAACATTTTGGATTTTTAAACATTTTGGATTTTTAAACATTTTGGATTTTTAAACATTTTGGATTTTTAAACATTTTGGATTTTTAAACATTTTGGATTTTTAAACATTATGGATTTTTAAACATTATGGATTTTTAAACATTATGGATTTTTAAACATTATGGATTTTTAAACATTATGGATTTTTAAACATTATGGATTTTTAAACATTTTGGATTTTTAAACATTTTGGATTTTTAAACATTTTGGATTTTTAAACATTTTGGATTTTTAAACATTTTGGATTTTTCTTCAGGTGCGCTACGAGAACGCTTCAGGTGCGCTACGAAAACGCTTCAGGTGCGCTACGAAAACGCTTCAGGTGCGCTACGAAAACGCTTCAGGTGCGCTACGAAAACGCTTCAGGTGCGCTACGAAAACGCTTCAGGTGCGCTACGAAAACGCTTCAGGTGCGCTACGAAAACGCTTCAGGTGCGCTACGAAAACGCTTCAGGTGCGCTACGAAAACGCTTCAGGTGCGCTACGAAAACGCTTCAGGTGCGCTACGAAAACGCGTCAGGTGCGCTACGAAAACGCTTAAAATCGCGTCCAAAACGCGTAAAATCGTTCAAAATCGCTTTTAAATTAAACAATTTGAATTTTTAAACATTTTGGATTTTTAAACATTTTTGATTTTTAAACACTTTGGATTTTTAAACATTTTGGATTATTAAACATTTTGGATTTTTAAACAATTTGGATTTTTAAACATTTTGGATTTTTAAACATTTTGGATTTTTAAACATTTTGGAATTTTCTTCAGGTGCGCTACGAAAACGCTCTAGGTGCGCTACGAAAACGCTTCAGGTGCGCTACGAAAACGCTTCAGGTGCGCTACGAAAACGCTTAAAATCGCGTCCAAAACGCGTAAAATCGTTCAAAATCGCTTTTAAATTAAACAATTTGAATTTTTAAACATTTTGGATTTTTAAACATTTTGGATTTTTAAACATTTTGGATTTTTAAACATTTTGGATTATTAAACATTTTGGATTTTTAAACATTTTGGATTTTTAAACATTTTGGATTTTTAAACATTTTGGATTTTTAAACATTTTGGATTTTGAAACATTTTGGATTTTGAAACATTTTGGATTTTGAAACATTTTGGATTTTGAAACATTTTGGATTTTGAAACATTTTGGATTTTTAAACATTTTAGATTTTGAAACATTTTGGATTTTTAAACATTTTGGATTTTTAAACATTTTGGATTTTTAAACATTTTGGATTTTTAAACATTTTGGATTTTTTAACATTTTGGATTTTTAAACATTTTGGATTTTTAAACATTTTGGATTTTTCAACATTTTGGATTTTTAAACATATTGGATTTTTAAACATTTTGGATTTTTCTTCAGGTGCGCTACGAAAACGCTTCAGGTGCGCTACGAAAACGCTCTAGGTGCGCTACGAAAACGCTTCAGGTGCGCTACGAAAACGCTTCAGGTGCGCTACGAAAACGCTTCAGGTGCGCTACGAAAACGCTTCAGGTGCGCTACGAAAACGCTTCAGGTGCGCTACGAAAACGCTGCAGGTGCGCTACGAAAACGCTTCAGGTGCGCTACGAAAACGCTTAAAATCGCGTCTAAAACGCGTAAAATCGTTCAAAATCGCTTTTAAATTAACCAATTTGGATTTTTAAACGTTTTGGATTTTTAAACATTTTGGATTTTTAGACATTTTGGATTTCTAAACATTTTGGATTTTTAAACATTTTGGATTTTTAAACATTTTGGATTTTTAAACATTTTGGTTTTTTAAACATTTTGGTTTTTTAAACATTTTGGATTTTTAAACATTTTGGATTTTTATTTATATATTCATATATTTTTATTTATATATTTATCTTATATATATATTTTTATATATTTATTTGTTTATGTAATTATTTATATATTTATTTATATTATTTATATATTTATATAATTTCTTTTATATATTTTTATTTTTATATTTATTTAGTTATTTATATATTTATAATTACATATTTATATATATATATTTATATAATTTGTATATATTTACCTATTTATATATTTCTTTCTTTATATATATATATATTTGTATATTTTAAATAATTATTTTTTGCTCCTGTAATTTTTGCACAATTACCTCTTCCTCCTTGTTGTTAACAATTTCCAATAGACATGTTTTTAACACATTTTCCGTGATATCTAGAAACATTAGAAGATTTTTACAAGTAAAACTGTAAATTTGTTGAAACTGATTGAATTAATGGGATGTAATAATTTAGTGTCAATAAACTTTTAAATTGCAACATTTAATTTTAGAAAATACGTTCATATTTACGACTTTTGGGCCATATTTAGTCATTTTTAACGTCATATTTTCCACTTTTTAGGTCATAAAAATCCGAACCCTAGTGGTCTCTAATGGAAACAGCATATTTTAGTGAATGTTTGCAATAAGCGGCGTTCACTGTATTCCCAATTTAAAAAAAAAATTATCAATGGTTGATCTACTTTGCCTAAATCCACATTGGTTATGTCCAATGGAAACAGCAAATAAATAAACAACAAAAGGTCATAAGTAGGGGGCGAATTTCTATTACCTAAAAAAAATAGGATATAGCCTATGCATGCATTTATGACCTAAAAAGCATTGAAATATGACCAATAAGTTTTTAAAATATGACTTTACCACTTACACAATGTGTAGTCTATATTTTTTTAAGTTTCATTACAATGCATTTTATTAGCCTACAATATAGTGTTAATTATTTAAAATATCTGTAAATTCTCAAAAAGTATCATGAAAATGCAAAATTTACAAAATATGATATGAAACTTCAAAATTTCTTTAATATGCACACAGATATGCCAAAAATATGTCCTAAATATGCATATTCATACTAAATATGCTAAAATAGTTGAAAATTTCCTAGATATGCAGTTATATACACAATAAAAGCCGTTCCATTTTCACCAGGATACTTGGAATCGGGTTTAAATTAGTCGGAAACCTGAAATAATGCAAAGGGGAGAAATATGACATGTCATAGAAATCCGCCCCCTAGTCATGAGTAACTCCAGGAACGCACCAGTGTGAAGCAGGCTTTGCAGTTTTTAAAGCTGATAGGGACGTAGCCACTAGCCATAGTGAAAGTCTGTTGGGAATCCAAAGTAATTGGGAACTTTTAAAACGGTTTAATTGTGTAATGCAGATAGCGAACTGCAGGGGGGGGGACTATAAAACGAGGGGGGGGAAGGGGGCGCTTTTAGCAAATGAGAACGGATGGCGGGGTTTTATGCTTGTAGTATTTTCCAAGTTGCCCGTTTTACGCGTTTGTCAGGGAAATCAAATTCGCTGCAGGTCATCGAGAAATTGCATGTCCACTCTATCTCCTACGTTCTTGTACGCACTTTGCAGCGGCGAAAAATTAAACTGTATGGACATAACCCTTTTTCATCCCGTTTCAGTTTCTACTATGCTCTCCTAATTGGCATTTTACTACCGGTGCGTGTTTAGTAATTTTCTTTACTTGACAGATATGTAGCAATGAAAGGGAAAAACCAGTCGCCGTGTTCTGATAGGCACAATAGCGGATTGATTGCTACTTAGGTATTACCTGGACCTATCACTGTTTACCTTTAATGTTATTTACGTGTTAAGTTCTTATAACGGTCGGAACACATTAGCGGAATTCAAGCTCTTTTGGTTGGCAACGATTTATTTGAAACAAATCTACTTTGAAATATTTGAACATCCCACAAACATTTGTGCAAAAAAAAAAAAAAAAAAAAAAAAAAAAAAGATGTTATAGAAAAGGCAAATAACGAATTAATAATGAAAAATATACAAATGGGGTATAAAGGTACCCTAAAGTACTAATATATAAATGGGGTATAACGATTATTAAGTGCCAGTATGGTACTTGAACCTAATCTGCTGACCGGTACCGGAGTAAAACCCAATTTAGTATCTATTTTAAAGGAACAATAACTCAAATACGCTTTAACGGGTTTTTATGAAACTTCGTATACGCATTTATAATGTCCATGGGAAGACGTCTATTGATATTCGACCAAATCGGTTGGTCAGTACCGGAATAATGCCCAATTGAGTGCCTTTTAAGTTAATATATAAGAAGTCGCGATAACTCAAATATGCTCTATTGGATTTTCCTGAAACTTTGTATACCCATTTATAATGTACATGGGAAGACGTCTACTGATATTGGACCAAATCGGTAGACCTGTACCGGAGTAAACCCCAATTTAGTGTCTATTTTAAAGACGCGGTAACTCAAATACGCTTTACCGGATTTTTATGAAACTTGCTATACACATTTATAATGTCCACGGGAAGACGTCTATTGATATTGGATAAAATCGCTTGATCTGTTTCGGAGTAATGCTCAATTTAGTGCCTATTTTATGGTAATATACGTATTCGAAAGAATTTATAAAAAAATGAAAATAAGTTATCTTTACAACATAGCCAATTGTTTTACTGTGATCTTATAAGGCTTTGGCAATTAAAATAGAGATAGCTATGACCAAAAACACTATTGTTTTATATGCGCTTATCCAACTAGACCGTTAAACTGACTCAGGTAGCCGAGGTGGTAAACGTCTTGTCCTCACATTTTGGAGTTCCATGGTTCAAATCCCGAAACCGGCCAATTTGATTTTTTTTTGTATTCTGCATATCATAACTGCAATCATAACTGATTAAACAAAAACATACTGGCACTTTGTTACACCAGTTTACCTGATTTTATTAAATATGTTATTTTGAATCGTAAATTTTAGAAGGAAAACAATTTCAAGTTATGTGAATTACACATCAGATTTAGAATCTGTTTGTTCAATTATAGGGATTCTCTGAATCCCATTATAACGTTTTTTTAATAGTCACGCAAAGAGCGAGATTTTAAAATTTCTCTATGTACTCTATTTTCACTAGGTTTGACGTTACAGAGAGATGGAGGGAAAACGGGGGAATTAATTTTGATTGTCAGGCAAACGCAGGTAATAACAAACAAACAAACAAAATATTGTATCGGAACTATGCGTGGAACTGTACAGTTGGATACCCACGAGCGTTTGACAGCCAGTGAACTGTTCAGCTGAACGTGATTTGCAAACGACAGTGAGTCACTTTCACAGGTGGCCATGTTTACTTCATTCTACTTTCCCTAATCCTCTAACATTAGCAGGAAACATTCTGGGGTGCCAGGCACCCCAATACTGCTGAGTTATTATTAGACCTGGGATTTTAGGCTCCAAAAAAATTAGTTTTAGGCACCTAAAATAGGCTTTTAAAACAAGTAAATAGGCTTTAAAAAGAGAAAATAGGCACTTAAAATAAGCTTTAAAAATGTGTAAATAGACAGAAAATAGACTTTAAAATACTACAATATGCTCTTCAATTGCAACGTGATTTTTTTTACTGTAAAAAACGTGGTATACCTATTCTTAACAGAAATAATTGCAAAATTAAGACAGAATTTAAAGTACATTCATCAAAAACAGTTTTGGATTAAATGGAAAATTGACACAGTATGTCCCTTCTTACTATATATACCTGCTACTTGTTGTTTTGAGCAAATCCTCCCCCGTCAGTCAGCATTCTTTTAGCGACTGTTGTTTGGGAAAATAAAGTTTCTGTGAAAAACCCACCCTCTGCTGTTCTGCTCTTGATTCAGGGATGTCCATTAAATGATTGTAAAAGTTACAGTAGTTGAATTTTATTTTAAATGTACAAAATAAGTATTTTAGGTACTAAAATAGTAAAAATAGGCTCCAAAGGTCCAAATAAGCATTTTAGGACACTACGAAACTCTATAAATATAAGTGATATATCATGAAATGTCGACATGACTGTATTTAATAATTTTCATGTTATTTTATAAGGAACAAAATAGACATCTGCCTTAAAATCCCAGGTCTAGTTATCATTCTCCTCTCTCTGTAGACTTTCTACACTGTGTCTACAATGGGTCAACCGCGAATGAATTATGTATTTTATTTATTTATTCCTTGTTTATTTAACCCAGGGTTCCTGGGGCAGTGGCTATACCCCTGTTCATATAATGAAATCTGTAAAATTTAAAACTTTTCATTGTATATTTGATGTTGTCCATTGCATAACTTAGTTGTATATGCCTAAATACATTAAAGAGTTTTGTATTCTGTTCTGTATTCTATCCTGTATTCATAAATTCAGTCTGAGACAGCTGTAAATGCTCTCCTTACAATGCCCCTTTATTCTAATCAAAACGTGATATGAGAAAATGATGTCCATGCCCAGGGTAGAGAAAGCTATGTGATGCATCACACCCTATATTTACACTTAATTACACGATCCAATTTTGAAATATGGACCAAAAATTGAACCTTGGGACATTGGCTTCAGGGGAGATGGTAGTTAACGCTAGCAAAATGATAGAATATATAGCGTATGTTCAAGAAGCCATAACTCAGGTGTTAACAGTCGGATTTAGTTGAATTTAGTTGAATTTTTTTATGCTTTCCGTAGTTCAAAATAAGCAGAGAATGATTGTTCTAGAACTCAATGTTTGGTAGGAAAGAATTTTTAACACATAGGCGATAATTTAGTTTTACAGTTACTTCCCTTGACATAGGTACGCTTTATTCAATTTCTGTAGCTTAGATTTTTGTGAAACTTTGGGAACTTACTAACAATAGGTACTACTATTTACCCTAGTGCAATCAGTCCAATATGTACAATATTACGGCATGAAAACTGCATGAAAACTTTACGACTAAAAAAGAAGACTTTTTTAAAAATAAAAATAGTTGAAAATTCTGTATAGTCAAGACTTTTCCCATAATTCTGCTAAGGGAGATTTGTTATCCATTTTTAATGAATTCCTGAAAGTTTCATTATTTTAGCATGAATAGCTTTTCAGAAAATGGTGCCTGAAGTACGAAAAATGTAATTTTACAGGAGAGCGAAAAGAAAATGGCATGCATGTTATAACCTTATGGTATTTTGTCCATCCAGGTCGCTCTGCTTGGCTTAATAATAACGCAACATATAAGACCTATATATAAAAATATTCACAAAGCTATGCTCTATTACATGAGCCTAAGAAAAATTTTTTTTTTTTTTTACAACCACCATCTCCCCTTCAAGTAGCCTATACAGTGGAAGAAGAGATCCTTACCTTGAAATCCGGAAGTAGCTGTTGTCTCCAGTCCTCCAGCTTCATTGGAGTTTCGGTAGTGAATGTCAGCTGTTATTGCCTCCATCTGAAATGAAGGAAAATATTCTTTAGTAAAATAATAAATGTTATATGGGTTTAGGAAATCGTTGTATGTTGCTGAACTTTCACTTTTAGTTTAATTTTCTGACCATTGAACTCATAGGTCATTCTTATGATTTGGACTAATGACATTACAAGAATGAATCTGAAATCAGCCAATGAACGACCTGTTTCACTCAAAAGGTCTATTTATAGAAATTCCGTTATCACCTCCTACAAACATGGTAAAAAACATGGCCTCGATAACACGAATCAAAAACATATTATACATAACTAGGGGGCGGATTTCTATGACCTAAAAAATAGGATATATGCATGCATTTATGACCTAAAAACATTAAAATATGTCCAATAAAATTTAAAATATGACTTTACCACTTACACATCATGCATATTTTTTAAGTTTCATTACAATTCATTTTATTAAAATATAATGTTCATTATTTAAAAAATCTGTAAATTCTCAGAAAGTATCATTATAATGCAAAATTTACAAAATAGGATATGAAACTTCAAAACTTATTTAATATGCACACAAATATGCCCAAAATGTGACCTAAATATGCATATTCATACTAAATATGCTACAGTAGTTGAAAATTTCCTAAATATGCAGTTATATGCACAATAAAAGCCGTTCCATTTTCACCAGGATGCTTGGAATCGGGTTTAAATTAGTCGGAAACCTGAAATAATGCAAAGGGGAAAAATATGACATGTCATAGAAATCCGCCCCCTATACATAACATAGCTAGGAACTGTAACAATCTATATGCATTTATCTGTTTGTTTGTAGGTATGTTTGTTTATATAGGCTATGACGCCCAGCAAGATTTATAGCATGCAGAAATCTGACATTTTTAACATCAGTTTTTGGTAATACTTTTCAACTGTGGATATAATTTCAGGTGGCCTTGCTCTGTTACCATAACAACTGGGAAAGAAGAGCATCGCTGAAATAGAGGAGGACAACCACTTCAAGTTGTAGGACTCCATCTTCTCTCACGGTCAACTGTACGTGGATTATTCAAGAACTGGAAACGCAAAAGTCTATGGCCTACAGCTTAACTCCAAATGGAAGGACAATATAGTTTATCCTAAAGCTCTATAAGAAGAAAATTCGTTTATTTTTGTATAAAATCGGATCTTTAATATGGTTTTACTTTTATTTTAACCAACATCAACCCGGTATGCCAAACATTGAAAGTAAAAATATAATTAAGAATAAAATTATGCAGTTTACTTATTTATTTATTTATTTTGTTATAGGCCTACTGCAAGTGGCCAGTTTCAATACCAGTGATATACAGTGTGTTAGTAAATAGCATCGAAATATTTTACCTGTTTATAGAGGGGACATAGACAAGCAACTTTTATTAGGGGATTCTTTTCCTCTATGGATTCAATTTTTCCTACTAGGCCTACAGCATAAAATCTCTCAGGGCATGGCTTCTATCATTTGAAAAAATGCAAAGCAAAGAAACTTCGTTGTTAACAATGTAGTCAGTAGTTATGAATAAAAAGAAGACGAATGCAGTGGCGACCAGTCATGTGATTAGTCTGTAAATTTTGCAGATTATGAAAACTCTAAATTATGATATAGCTGTTGATGAACGATTAAGAATCAGGGTTTTATCGACCAATAAGAAGGGATGAAGTCAATTTAATGAAAATTTTAACCCTATTTCGCTTCATTATTGACTTATGAGCACCAAATTGTAATGACTTTAATGCCCTGTAGCATACACATTTTACGTCATAGAACAAAAATCTCTCAATAAAAGTTGCTTGCCTATGTTCCCTCTATACACAGGTAAAATGTATACAGGGTGAAGCACACAAGTAGGCCTATGCCTCACTCTAACGCATTACTCGTATCTACTTAAGAGTGAGACAGAGTTACTTGTTTACTTTAGTGCAGATAATACCTACTCATCCCACTGTCTAAAACATTTCCATGCAAAACCTTGGCACATCCTCCTTTTTGAAAAAAAAAAGCAATACAAAATTAAGTAAGTTTATACAATCGCAGTCACATAAGAAATGTTTAAAAACATATGCATATTTCATAAAACGCACTGGCAATTAATCATGTTTGTATAAGAATCACTGAACATGTAGGTTATAGCTTTAGCACTGCCGTGCAGGTTAAAATAGGAGCTAAGCGAAACTAGCTTGAAGTTGTAAACAATCAGTCATTGAATACAATAATACTGGCACATAAATAAGTAAGGAGTGTTTAAAATGAAATATAGGCTACTCACATTAAAGTTTCGTGTAGATTTAACATTAATTTTAACTTCAAAGTTGACTATAATCGCTAGCATTTTATCTTTTGTTTCATTAAATGAATCTCTATGGGGCTTTGGATCAAGATATCGAGACGAAACGTTCTGATGGACTTTAAAATATAACATTTTTATGGAAGTATTTTAGTCAACGGTATGAAGATTATCGACGTAGAAAACTATGATTGGTTAATAGCAGATCCTGGTCCAAATCGAAACAGTTACATATTAAAATAGCAAAATTAACTCAACACTGATCTATATTAATAAAAGGAAGTGTCTGTCTTCCTTCTGTCTATCCCCGATGCCCAGCGAAATCTACTCAACGCAGAGATCTGAAATTTTAGACATAGGTGGAGTGAAGGGTCGAAAAATGCACCTCGAAGCCGGAATTTAAATTTTCGCTTTCTTTCGTGAGTTATGGGTGAAAAACGGGCATTTTTTGCGTTTTCGAAACATCAGTTTTCAGTATATTTCAATGTCAAATCAAGTACAGTTGGCTTTGGCTATTTTTGTCATACCTTGAAATAAAACTTTCGCGATCGCTTCAATGTTGTAAGCCCTAAATATGGTCAAACATTGTTTTATTTGGACGAAACTTACTATACAGGGGTTTTCTGGGCCAAGGAACTCGAATCTGAGGCCGTTTTTACCAGGCGACGCTATGTAATCGTGGTATGTTGTCCACGTGATTTAGGTGTTAATAAATATAATGATTTAACTATTATGCTCTTAATTTGTAATTTTGAAATAGTTATCGCGGGCACATGCTAGTAATAATATGAACGGTACTTTTAAATATCGAATTGCATTGCGTCAAAATTTGCAGTGGAGCAGAAGAAAATGTCAAAGCCCCCACGTAACATAAAAACAAGATCGCAGCGGTTTCCCGCTCAATGAACAGGAATCCATTTCACGCAAAACAAATGAAGGCTGTCATTGTTACGTCAGCCCATACGAGGATAAACTTCTATCTTGACCATAAAACCAATATCAATAACGCAGACATATTAAAAGCGCAGAGAATAACATTTTAATGCTATAACTGCCATTTGGATCCTGTAAGGTTAATATTCACACATACATAAATATTCATTTAGTGATAAATTCATAACTACTGACTACAGTGTTAACAACGAAGTTCCTTTGTTTTGCATTTTTTTCAAGAAAGAAAGAAAACAGAGACGAAAAAGAGGTATATAAAAAGGCAAAGAATGAAAAACGAGGAATTAAAAACAAAATGATAGAAAGAAAAAGAGAAAACAGAATCAGAGAAAGAAAGAAAGAAAGAAAGAAAGAAAGAAAGAAAGAAAGAGAAATATAGCAACAAACTTGGAAAGAAAGATAGAAAGTAGGATAAGGAAAGGGATAACTGGAGAAATATAGATAGACGGAGAGAATTTCCGAAAGAAAAAGTGAAACAAATGAGTAGAAAGGTAAAGAAACAAAGAAATTAAAGTTGATAAAAGAAGAAAGTAGGTTGGTTAGAAAGAGATAATGAATCAAAGAATCACAGAGAGAAAGCAAGGGAAATTATGAGAGGAAAGAAGATAAATAAGAAATACCTAGTATATTAGAAAACTTAAAAAGATATAAGGAGTGAAAGAAAAACAGAAAGAGGAAGAAAGCAGTAGAGTTAGAAAGAACAAACGTCATAATGGCTTATTGGCTTATGAAGTTCAATAGCTCAGGGGGCCATGGACACAGAAAAACCTTACGATATATTTTCTATCAAGATTTTGTATACGAAGTACTCAAAACATAATACAATCCATTAATTCTAAAGTTGTATGCATACAAAAAGCAGAAGGAGAAGAAGAAGAAATTGTATGGTAGTATCGGATAGAAATAGCTACAGTGAGAGTTCAAAGCGAGGCAGCGCACATAGACCTTCTTTTGTCTGTGTTTTCTCGAAGCCTGACAAGGCCTCCTGATAATTAATCAAGTCAGAGGCAATAGAAATATATTCTCAATGCTCCGAGTGAAAACTCTCTGATATTGAAAGCCATACAAATTAGTTTTATTCCAATAACAAATGAATTCAAAGAAGTAAATCTATTTAAAAAGGGAATAAAAAATTCATTCCCCTGTATGTTTGGGTCGAGTTCTAAGAATTCAAGGAACGCGTTTTTTTTTCCGGGAAGGATTATGATGATCAAAATGCAAAGCTAAGATTTCATGTTTGAATCCAATGTTAGTACAATACCAGAAAACTGGTGGATATAAAATTCTGACTAAATTTACCCAGAATAGCACTTTTTCTACGCATACTGTAGAGTTTTCAACACAAATACAGTGCACTTCGGGACGCTTCTAATCTGATAATATTAACCAACTGATAACAGTAGCCGAAGGAATTAAATGAAGGATATTTATTCATACATAAGATAATTACTTATGAAACAAACAGGTTACTTAAAATTATTCTCCAAAATTTCACTCTCCAAAAATTCTTCTGTGGCATAAATAGCCTTACCATAATGAATAGAATGAGAAAGTGTGATGACTTCGCCACTAATACAATGGTGGGTATAGGGAGAGCGGCGGTCCACCGAAACACTGGCAGCACTTTCGTTTGCGTTTCAACTTCTCAATGTTGCATCATGATAGTTTGGCATCTTATGATTAAACTCGCAATCTTTAATTAACCTTTGGTCCTATTTCTGTAAAATTTGTGCAGAAATAATCTGCACAACACAGTCCTTCTGATGGTTAAAACAAAGATTTAAAAAATGCGGACATAAATGTTTATATTTCATTATATAAACATCACCAATTACATAAAATTCATGGTGGGTGAAACGGAATTTGACTATGCGACAATTTTTTTCATTTTTGTGTCCCGTAAAAACTTCAAGCGAGAAAGTTTTAGTGAAATATTTCAACTTTATTTTAAATTCAGTACCACCTTTATATCTTGAATGGTTTACGAGTAATTGAGTGGTAATTATTCCTGGCGCACAGCTGTCTGAATGGTGTGGGACGATCGTGAAATGTTGAGGGTGAAGCAAATTTGACTATGCGACATTTATTACTTTATTTTTGTGGTCGAGGGTTTGATAAATAATTGTTTATTGCTTGTGAACATCTCCGATTTTTGGAAAGATGTGGAACGAAATGTTATGGTCAAGCTTCTTGCAATCTGAGAAATTACTGTTACACACGGCCATGTTTATTTATGGAGATGAGATCTTCCAAGACGTGTAAAGCAGCCCGAAAATTGTCAAAAGTATCTAACAATTCAATTTAGATAAGGTGAGTCATTTTGAAATAGATTAATGTATAATTTTGTTTAAGAATGTTTGCAATTTTTCCTATACCGCCCGTAGTAATCTTGCTCCCGCGAATCTCAAGCAGAGTAACTGCTACCTAGCGGCGGAACCAGTGAACTACCTCAGTCATCACACTTTCTCCTCTATTCATTATGGCCTTACTTTTAAACCATTCTGATAAGGCATTATGAATTTTTTTTTCAGATTGTTAATACAGTGCACACCGCTTATTGTGATTCCTTTGGAATAATATTAACAGATTGATAACAGTAGCCGAAGGAATTAAATGAAGGTTATTTATTCATTTATAGAAGATAATACACTACAAAACAGAATTTAAAATATTTGTTAATAAAATAATACGTAACTGTGAATCATTGAACCACTCATAGCCTAATAGAGTAATAGACTGCAAGCAATTATTTTTTCAACCAGTAACAAAGTTTTAAATTGTTTTTACTTTCCTTTAGGAGTCCAGTAACCAATACTCCATACTCAGCTACAAGTGTTTCTGGGAAGTCTCTACTGATCTGTTGTGAACACTGTGTAGTAAAACATTTAATGCCTGTCTGTTTAAGTCTTTTCATTTTACACTAGCCATCACTGCATTTCAACACTGTTATCTTCATAAATCAAAAGCTGCAGCTTAACTGTGGGGGTGAAACTTGTTTTATTCCTAAAAAGATAAAATTAGGCAATGGCACCATAGGCGTAACCAGACCGACCACAATAATGAGTTTTAAGCTTCCCACACTTTATACTCGTATTAAGTAATTTATAAGCAGACTTAAAAAAATTGTACAATTTTCCTTTTTTTAATCAATGGGAGGAGTTCAAACCCCCAAACCCCCCCTCGTTACACCTCTAAATGACACCCCTCAAAATGGTCATACTGTGAGCTGGGAACAGTATTGCTACCTCCAGAGCAACACAATATGTTGAGTTAGAAACGAAACCCTTAAAAACGAAATTTTGAATGACGTACAGTACTTGGAAATAAAGCCGCAAAAAGTAAAATGTGGTAACATAAACTAAAGACTTCATAAAAGTGATAACATTATCCGGCTGATTACATTATCCGCAATTACATTAAGCTGTGTTCATTGTATTATGTTGTATTTTATTAAAGAAGATTGTTTGTTGATAGCAATGACTATTAACATTTGCACTGAGTAGATGAGATTGCTTATCTATATTATTTTTTCATGTGTTGTTATAGTTATGAACAGAAGATCTAATTGTAAATGTAGATAATTTTTTTACATACATGATGTTTTAAAAATATACAACGATGGGAGAGTTATAATCCTTTACCTTAAAAAAAAAGTATACAAGATTCCCTTGCCCTTATTCCTGCTATCAACCTAATAATTTCCTTTTGCCAAATAAAAACCTTCTTTGAGTTAGAGGAAGTACTCCAAAGCATAATCCCATATACAGTGAGTTCCATGCACGAGTTGGCCAATCATATGGGTTTCTGCATCTTGGCGGCTCTTGCTGTAACTCCCGAGCAATTGGGTGAAATATCTATGCAATAAAGCCGCTAACGGTGTAATAGTTCAGGTTCTCACATTTACAGTTGGAATTACAATGAAAATAACCACATACCTCATCACAAGGGATGTTTTAAATGGCCTCCTCTTTGCATTCAGACAACACTGGCACCTTTTTAGGAAATTTTCTTTCATGCACATAAGTTCCGCTTCTGAGACAGAGTTAATTTCTCTTGTGATATTGTCTTTAAGTTCTTCTAACAGTATATGACTATTATTTATGGGAAAACTTGAAAAATAAAGTGTATAGGTCAATTTCCCATACATTAGAAGAACTTAGTATTAAAAAGACAAATTTCTATCTCAGAAGCTGAACTTAAGAGTGTGAAAGAAAATTTCCTGAAAAGATGCCAGTGTTGTGTGGGTGCAAGAGGAGGTCATTTCCAACATCTCTTGTGATGAGATATGTGGTTATTTTCATTGTAATTCCAACTGTGAATGCACCTGAATCATTACACCATTAGCAGGCTCAAATAGGAAAACATTGAACGATTTGGAAAGAACTCACTATGCAGGAATTTTCTGAACCAGGGAATTCGAATCTGAGGTCTTTTTTCCCAGGCAGCTCTTTCTAATTGTTAAATGCACTCCAAAGCTGGATTTTTAGGTGTTTAATTACAATTATTAATTGTTTAATAAGTGAATGACTGCGTGAAAGTGTTATTAAACTAGGAGGTGCCCGTGGCTTCGCCACGATAATTCTTTTAAAAATTAAGAGTATAATAATTATTAAAGCATTATATTTATTAACACTTGCACGCGAATCATTCATAAACTAAGCCATTAATAATTAATGAAACAGCTAAAATTCCTACTTTAGAGTACATTCCACGGCATGAAAGCGCCCCCTGGGAAAACTATATCAGAATCGATTATGCAGTTCCAAAGAACCTGTGAACACATAATACGTATTGTTTCTCAGCTGTTTATTGACATGAATATGAATATTTTATCAATTCAGTGTAATTTTCAGAAATTATATAATGTTTCAAGGGAAGGAATGGTTTGTTTGGATTATTATTATCAGCGATATTTCAAGAGATAAAACCATCAATATTTTACAGCTGTTGCCCCCGGCTTCGCCCGCCATTATTCATTGACTCCAGGATTTTTAAGAAAATTACACTGGTAGATTATTAAAAATGTTTGTGGTTCAGAGCTATGAAAATTGTAAGTAAAAATAAAATTAGAATATTTGTTCATTGTGTTCATTTCACTTAGGCCTTATATAATAAAGAAACGGTTTTCCTTCCTAATTTTGTAGTCGTCATGAAAGTTTACACTGCGAGAAACGAACATCGCCGAGTATACCCGATGTCTCACGAAGCGGGCGAGCAAGCACGCTATTTACGGCTGTTGAATTGTATAAGAGTAGATATGTTTTAATTATGTTGCTCTTAATTTTTAATTTTCTAATTAATTGTTGTTTGCGAAGGTAGTGAAGCTAGTAAATAAAAAAATACAAAATTTAGAACGAAAAGCAGATGAAGGTTTCCCCAGCCTCAGGAAGCTCATTCCATCTTCCAAACCCTAGCAACAGGGAACCAGAATCAACCATGCCGCTTTCCGAAAAATTGAGTCAGTCCAACTGTTGCACGATCCTATTACCAGAATAATTCAAAACCTGTCCTAATTACACGGCGCACGAAAATTTTAATGAGTTAAGTCTTATTTCTACAAGTCATCACTGGTGCACACATCAGGCCATTTGGTCCATATCGTGTTTCACACTGTGACACTATATGTAGTTCATGAATGTCCTCTTGGTTTCATCTGGTCGGCAACATCCTCATGTATCTGAGTATCAAGTATCTTTATATGTTTTGAAATGCTTATTACAGCCTTTTCTATCCACCTATGTATTTAATATCAAATTTCTGCATCCCATAATGTAATAAAGAAATTAATCCATAAGAGCGGGCTTACAAAATCAAAATGATCGACAATTCCATGTGTTATGTCGAAAAAATCGGATGCTCTTATTTTCAAGTTATGACAAAAAAGCAAGGCCATCTGCAATTAATTTCACAATTGAAATAAGAGTATAACAGCCAAAACTGGTAGTTAGATAGCACAAAAAATTCATGTTTTCTACCAGTTTTTCAGCCATAACTTGCAAACAAAAGTGAAAATTAAAAATCCGGCTTCGAAGTGCATTTGGCAATCCATCTACATTAAACATTTCTGATCTCTGCATAAAGCAGATTTGGTTGGGCATCGTGCACAGACAAACAATTTCTTTTATTATACAGATTCTGATTTATTTTGATTCTGATACATTGTAATATTACTATTACTCCTTCTTTCAATGCTATATTAACATGTATTTATTCTGTTCTAAAATGCTTTATCTGCTTCTTATAATTAGAACAATTATTGTTCCTACTAATTACAGTCAACCCTAGACATAGTGCCACTCTCGCACAGTGCCAATAAATGCAAGTGAACGGATTTTCCCCCATATAAAATACATAAGAAACCTTGTTACAGTGCCAACTCATTTAGTGCCAGTGAATATGAGACAAGATTTTTACAAAATATAGCTTGCAGTGATTTTTTTCAGTTGCAGAATTCTTTTAAAATTGGTGTGAATGTTAAAGAGATTATTTAAGAAACATACTGTACTGAACTTCCAAGAAGTGAGTGTTCCCACGCCACTAACTGTAAACGTAGTGCGGTGGAATGAGGAAGCTAAGAAGCCGGACAGACAGCCAGCGCACACGTAGCGGACACAGTTTGAGTGTAGAGCAGATAGAAGAGCCCTTCAAACAATGAGTCATTCCAAACTCTCGCTTCTTTTAGTTCAGTGTCCATTCAGCTCTTAAACACTACACTTCAGTCACTCGTAACATTGTTAAAATGAAGAGAGCTGTTGTTACACTTCAAGAGATAAGAGAAATCTGCAAATACAGTGAAAGCTTTCCAAAGTCTAGCCAGCAGGCTATTGCATCACATTTTTCATTATTGTGGAGGAAAACTGTTAGCCGGAGATGTATAGGCAATATTGTATTATGCCATTTTTATTTTAAAAATTAAAATTCATTTTAGTGTCTCTAAATGTTAGAGAACAGATGGTGGCACTAAATCGAGGGTTGACTGTATATGAAGGTAATCTATTTTACTTATTTCCAAAGTATATTAAAATTTGGTCTAAGACTATGGGGTAACATGTAGAAAGAGTTTCTATTTTTCAGGAAGAGAACCATTAGAATAACCACAAACTTTGCTGTTAAAGAACACTGCAAACCACTCTTCATCAAAAAGACTTTCAGTAACCATATCTACCTCTGAGCTTATGTCTATCAAGATTGGTAATAAATTACCACATCATTTACATCCCTTAAGTGGGATGCAATTAAAGGTTCTTATCTATGACTGGCTGATTGATATGGCATTAATTGCTCTAAAATCATTGTCATAAGTCCAGAAAGAAAAAAAGAGCTGCCCCTTACAAACTGAATGCCAGTGGAGAAAAAAAATACAAATATATCCCTTGTTACTACTTGATTGTAAGTTCAGAATTTCTTAAGCTTGGACAACTGGTTCTGCCGCCTAATGCCCATTTTCCGGACCCGCCTCCAGTACTCCCACGTGTCTGGTTCTAGCTCCTCCAAAGGTTTCGCCTTCCCTGTGAAATATTACATATGAATTTTAGTTATCATATACGCATGCTCTTATTTGAGGGTTAGGCAAAAATATTACTTTTAAATTTGGAATAGAATTATATGTTTTGAGACTATGTACAAAAAGTAATTTTTAAATGTGATACTAAACTATGTTTACTATTGGCACATGGCTTTGTAGTCTCCATTTTAATACTGGCAACTGAAATCAAAGTGTTCTGTTGCGCCGCACTAACATTTCTGCTTCGTTCTGCGCAGAATTTGTCTACTTC
The DNA here is from genome assembly GCA_964059195.1 of Ectobius pallidus. Taxonomy (NCBI): domain Eukaryota; kingdom Metazoa; phylum Arthropoda; class Insecta; order Blattodea; family Ectobiidae; genus Ectobius; species Ectobius pallidus. Next base: position 145,520,977 of record CAXKWD010000007.1, read on the forward strand.
TTTAGTAAAAATAGTTTACTACATTTACAACTAAAGAAGTAACTTTAAAGTGAGCTCTCCAACACTTACTAAAGTAGTTAGAACTAAAGAAGTAAGCTGCACTAAAAGCGTAAATGGCATGCATTTGGTGCATAGCACCCTTAGAGCCTGGTTTACATGCTAAGCACATAGTGGCTGTGTTCTTAGCTATCTACTCCTGCGACAGTTATACATTCCACAAACACATTGCAGTCTTTTACTCAAATATCTTAGTCGTGTATTGACAAAATTTGAAACCGTTTGCACACGGACAAACCTAGATCCTCAGTCCAACAGTGGAACCGCAGAATAAATTCAGTTTGAAAAAATCTTATAAAAACCAACCAGAAAGATAAGGTCCCTCATTACAAAAAAAGCTGGAATTTACAAAATTAATTGCAAAGATTGTGAAAAATTTTACATAGGTCAAACAAAAAGGAATTTAGATACACGGAGAAAAGAAGATTTTAGGAACAACATGAACAAACAATTGAAAAATCTGCTTGCATTTCTGGGAAGTAGGCCATGAAAGTGAAAATGAAATAGCACTACTAAAACAAGTTGAAAAACCAACAGAAATTATAGTTTGGGAAAAAATATTCATTAAAAAGAACCGGAAAAATCTCTTAAACTTCGACACTTCAGTTGGCATACAATGTACTTTGATCGACCAGTTCATTCACCCGCCGCTAGAGGACCAGTCAGAATCAGCTGATGAAGATGGGAAGACCCATTGAAATGATCATACTGCGGGAATATACCTTTAAGTGAAGTTTACTATAAGTTATATTTCCGATCTCAATCGTGCTGCAGATATCAACACTTCACTGTAGATTTCAACCTAATATTAATAGTGGAAATAATTTTGTTCTGCCAACTGTAATTTGAGGAGGTAAACAGGTTGCAATATAGAAGAAATTCTTGGTTTTTTTAAGTTGGTAAATCATTTGTTAAAGCTCCCACTAATTATTTTTTTCAGCTGGATGAGAGGGCAGTAAACTTTCGCAAACAAGGCCAGCCATCCGTAAACCTACCCCAGCCAATCTTATTGAGAGAGACATTTCTTAGAATAAATACCATCCAAGGGGAAAAGTGAGAAACACAAAAGCATAAAAGAAAGAAAGGAGATGGGAACATATTGGTGCCCTGCATGCCAAGTGGGATTTTGTATTGATTCCTGCTTCCATGACCATCCACACCATTGAAAACAGCAGCAATAGTTAAGTCACGTAAGGCAAAATTTATGTTATGACTAGACCTGGGATTTTAGACTCTAAAAATATTAGTTTTAGGCACCTAAAATAGGGTTTTAAAACAAGTAAATAGGCTTTTAAAAGAGAAAATAGGCACTTAAAATATGCTTTAAAATGTGGAAATAGGCAGAAAATAGACTCTAAAATGCTACATATGCTCTTAAACTGTAACACGATCTTTTTTTTTCTGTAAGAAGCAGCGTGGTATACGCTACCTATTCTTAACAGAAATATTTGCAAAATTAAGACAGAATTATACATTTATCAAAAACAGTTTTGGATTATATGTCCCTTCTTACTATATACCTGCTACTTGTTGTTTTGAACGAATCCTCCCCCGTCAGTTAGCATTCCTTTGGCGACAATCAAGTTTTTGTGAAAAACCCACCCTCTGCTGTTCTGCCCTTCATTCAGGGATATCCATTAAATGATTGTAAAAGTTACAAAGTTGAATTTAATTTTAAATGTATAAAATAGGCATTTTAGACACTAAAATAGTAAAATAGGCTCTAAAGGTCCAAATAGGCATTTTAGGGCACTATAAAAAACTCTATAAATTTAAGTGATTTATCATGAAACATCCACATATTTAAAAATTTTCATGTTATTTCATAGGGAACAAAATAGGCATTTGCCTTAAAACCCCAGGTCTAGTTATGACTATGCGTAGTATTTAATTACCACTGGAGAGTAAACTAAGTCAGCTCTGCAGCATTTAAATGTCTGGCTTGACTGCTTGAAGGGTTAACTCATTTTGAAAACCCATAGAACTGAGTTAGCAGCTAGATGCATTAACCATTATGTCATGAAACAAACATTACAGGCGGAGTGAAAATTCATCTATTTAAGTTTAGGGAGCTTTAATACATTAATGATAAATGCATTTCAGTTCCATTTGTCATCACAGCCCTGAATTAGATGATTTTGTGTAATAATAAACAAATTAGGGGAAAAAAACAATATTAGGACATGCACTAGGCTCATCCCATCAACTGAAACGGCAGCTACTAGGTGTCTCGGTATTTGAACTACTACCAACGCCGTATCCTTATTTCTCCTTTATCCTCTTTTTCTCTACCTTTTCTACCCTCTTCCTCCCTTTCTCTTACCTTCTCCTAGCCCTACCTACCTATTTGGGACCTATTCCTAACCGTAAATTTTGGATCGACCAGGATTTGAACTCGTGACCACTAGTACCATTACCAATAGCCTTAACCACTACACCACGAGCAACTGCTGAACGGTGAAGGGAAAATTTAAGATTAGAGAGCATTATAGTACATGAGAAATAACCGTTTTGGTGCAAGGGTCATTTTCGGAATATTTTTTATTTTTATTCTGTGTACTTTTGATATGATAAAGCTGTGATTTTGTATATTTTTATGCGTATATGATGAAGGGTACAATAGCGAGGTGCACATGCAAGGCTAGGAAGCAAGGGGAAGGAGCCTATGGGCGAGAGCTGGTGGAGCTTGGCTGGTGCACGACCTAAAGTTGTCTTTTTCCCAAATTAGGCAAAGATTGTAATATTTTAATGCCAAAAGAAATGTATTTAATGGTATTATTATATTCATGAATGGATTTACATTGATTTCATAACTTGCTGCATAACGTCTCTGGTTAAGACGTGGTGTGATTGTGATACAAGGCTTAAGCTTGTACAGTGGTATTAATGAGAGGTGGCAGTCAGATGCGCGTGAGAGAGGTGACGCATGTAGGAGGAATCATGGGGAGGGGTAAAAATCTAGCGGGAGAGGAGAAGCGATTGTAACGAGGTCTCTTGTTTCTTCACTGCATTATACGATCTTACCGCTCTGAAAGCAACGACATAACTAACCCATACACCCCTCCATGCAGTACGAATGTTTATTGGACTCGTCTGCATCTACTGAGCATCCATCCTTGGACTGCCACGTCTGATTAATACTACTGTAGAATTTGTAGGGAATGCTCATAGGTCCCATTGTGGAACAAGGGTCAACATAACAGTGCAGTACAACGGTGAGTAAAATTTACAGCATGAAGAAGCTTGACAGCTAGGCAACAGCTGTCAGTCACCATGGCAACAGAATTGGAGAGTGGACTGAGTCTAGTGGATAACAGCTTCTTTCTTTATGCTCAGGATTTGTTAAAAGAAAAACATACCCCTACATACAGTGCTCCTATTTTAACCTTTGCTGTGAAACTAATCTTCAGATAAAACTGTAACATGTTTGATCAAACCTGAACTAATCTCAAAAATATACTGTGAGAGACAAGTGTTCAGCCATTGCTGTCAGCTATGCTATATCCGCCTTCTCATTCGTGCAAGATACAATGTAATCCAGCATACAGATGGTAGGGAACATTTCCCCTACTAGAGGTACTGATTTCGTGGTATAAATCAGTATAATGACAGTGCTTACTTGTATGATGTAGTAGTAGTAGTAGTAGTAGTAGTAGTAAATGATTTATTTTGCCTGGCAGAGTTAAGGCCATAAGGCATTCTCTTCCACTCAACCAGGTTTCAGAAAATACATACAATGTAGGTTTACATAAATAGCAAATTAGTGAATAAGAGACTTATGACTAATACTAAGACTAAGGTTAAGGCTAATCATAATAATAAATTAAATTATTATTAAATAATAAATTAAATAATAAATTGTACGCTGTGTAACCAGAAATGTGAACAGTATCACATACTTGACTGTATAGCTAGAACAAGATCCCTCAAATTTTATGCAGATGACAATAACTTTTCTTCTTAATGCACATTGTGCGAATTTCCATTAAATAATAATAATAAATTAAATAAGTAAAAAGCATCTAGATTTCATAAAAAGCATAGGCTTCATAGAGAGCGTAAGTGTCATCAAAGAAAATAGTAATAATGTTACAAGTAAAACAAGGAATATGTAAAATTATCTTATAATGGAAATTTAAGTCTAGCTGTAGATAGGTTATGTACTGATGTAAATTAAAGAAAAGTGATAGAACATACTTTCAGTTCAGATTTATTCAGTGTGGGAGTGTGACCCGGTCCTTTAATTCCTGTTTCAGTATGTTTGTTTCCTAAAATGCTATTATTAAAGGCAATAAATCACTCAAGACACTAAAGACGAAACTAAAGACAGTTTAAAGGTTTTTGATACTAACGTACAATTATTAAAGTCTTACTGTATTTGTTGCTTTTACACAGGGTTGTTAATTTAATATTACAATAAGCTTTACTGTGTGTGCCATTTTGTAAAAGCATTTGTCATAGGCATCTAAGTCTGTAGGGGAATATTTGGAATGTGACTCGGTAGGTTCTTGGAGAAGTGAGGTGTTTTGCCATCAGCATACTAGGCTGAAAACCCAGATTCGATTCACGTTCAGGACAACATTTCCTCTAGAATGCAAATATCTTCACTCAGGTAAAACTGGGATCATGTTAACAGTTTCCATTGTTCTTTTTTTAAATTTCAGTTATACCTTACTTTAATATGATATTAGGGATGGGTTGATACCAGATTTTCTCGATACTCGATACTGATACATGATTTTTCCTTGATGTTCGATACTTCGATACTTTTCACCATTTCCAGTTTCAATAAATAGGTACAGTACATTAAAAATTAAAAGTTGAGAGAACTGTTTAATACCAACTAAATTAATTAAGTGTGCATATTTAATGAGACAAAACTTAATATCATCAGTAGCCTATAATTATTTTTAAACTCTACATTAAAATTAAACGTTTGACAGGAAACGAAACAATTAAGAATCTCTTCTGCTTGGATTTTAAAAGTCGGAAAGTATTTATGACTAGACAAAAGTCATCCCCATTAAGGTAATTTGGATTTCCGCCTGGCCTAGTCCTTTTGATTGCACTGTTTTCATTAAGTTCATTCCTGTTGAATAAGGCTGGAAACTTTATTATTGTGTGCTGATGGTCTAAAAATTCAGGAACCATATCCTGAGTTTATAATGTCCCAAGAGATTGATAGAAAACATTTAGATTAAAGATATTATTACAATTTTTTAAACTAAGATACTAGAAGTCTTATATATTGTTTTTAAAAACAGCTTTCGGATACCCCATACTATTAAAATAGCCTGCTTATCTTATGTTTGCGGCTATGTGGTATAAAAAATAATGCTGAAAACAAATTGCGATGCCTATGTTAATCTGAAGTCAAGACCGAAATGTTCCTCTGTCATGACAAATTTAATTTATAGGGGGGATGAGAACTGCAGAATGAAATATCCTTCTGAAGCATATCTGTTTATACCAAATAGTCCGAATCTCCCAAGGCATAGATATATAATGCCTGTTTTATGTGCGTCACCAAATTTCAAATGCATAGTGTACAGGCATGCTTATTTGTTAATTGACATTACTTAGTGTGTAGGCTAATTCCTATGTTTACATTGCCTCTTCAACTTCATGAAAGAACGAAATTTGTATGAATGCCGAACCCCAAAGAAACATAAGTGCTAAAAGTTTAATTGCCTCAGACACAGTATGTATTTTTTTTTAATAGTTTCATACTTCTGTAGTTTTAGAGCACCTAAGAAAATACTTTTAAAATTAGGAATTGTGTTTTCAAATTGCTGACTGTAGTTGGAATATATCTGTTTCACTTATTTGTACCTGGCTAAATTTATATGTGTTCTTATGAGAATTGATTTGACTTTTCCACAAAATCAGCACCAAGTAGCCAACTTGTGAACTATGTCGGTTTCCCTATTTTCATTCTAATGGGAAGGCGGAGAGAGCATAGGAGATGGTGATAGTTCAGCTCAGTGAAATGACAATGGACAAGTGCCATACTAGAAAGGCTACGGGAAAAAAACAAATACTTGTGGCACCCTAGCCCCACTCCTACTCACTAACAAGACTTGCCTGAGAAGGAGAGGTAGCAGCACCATTTGAACTACAGTGCGTCTCAGTCAGATTGCACCTGCAGTGCCACGCGTTGATTTATCCCTACATGACACTCCTATCCCTGGTATGTGGCAAAGGAACTGCCCGGCAGTTGACTGACTTCATCCGTTCTCGACAATGAAAATAAATTAAATAAGTTAGAAAATAATGATAATAAGCACCTACATTATTACAGGAGATGCTGTAAATGTCTTCTCCTACATCCACACATTTTAGGATAGAGATAAACTTAATAACGGAAGAGCAATTAATGAGTGTTAATAGAAATTTCCTATCATGATGAAATAAAATGTGTGGATGTAGGAGGAGGACATTTCCAGCATCTCCTGTAATAAGGTAGATGCCTATTTTCGTTATTTTCAAACTTATTTCACTTATTTTCATTGTTGCGAACGGACGAAGTCAGTCAACTGCCGGGCAGTTCCTTTGCCGCATACCAGGGATAGGAGCGTCATCTGGGAAAAACTCAACGCGTGGTGCAGAGGGTGCAATCTGACTGAGACACACTGTACTAGCAATGCCATCTAGTAGGCAGAAGATGAAACAAAGAAAAAATTAATCAACAATTTATTTCTCCTTTTTTCTCTTGACTTCCTTTTCCTTCCTCTCATCTCCTCTTCACCCTACCTACATATCTGGGACCTATTCCTAAACATAAATTTATCGCATCGACCGGTATTTGAACAGGGGACCACTAGCAGTCTTAAACACTACACCACAAGTGACTGCTGAGTGGTGAAGTGAAAATTCATTATTTAAGTTTAGAGAGCTTTAATACATGAAATGAGAAATAGCTGTTTTGGTGCAAAGGTTGTTTTGTCACGTGGCAAATCCTTAGTAATGCTAAAGAGGCACTGGTGATCGTTATTTTGAAAATTTTACGCTACAAGGTAATTTTTTTGTTTTAGTACAGTACAATAATGGGGAATACCGCATTATTGGCATTGAGCAACTTGCGAGGGAAAAGGTTGAAAGCCACGTGGGCGAAAGATAGATATATGCTGCGCCCCGGCGAAGCTCCACCCGCTCGTTTCCCCTGCTGACCCTCGCTTCCGAGCCAATGCGCACGCTACTGCTTGCTTCCCCTACATCTCCTATCATGGCTATGTACTTGCTCAGTTACGAAAATTACAATTGCACCGTAGTAAAATTACTTTATTAATTTAGTAGGGCTTTCTGAATTCTCCCAAAACTCTAGTTTAGTGACAGTTAGGTTATGAGCAGTAATATTAATTTAGGAGGGCATTCTGAATTTGGTATTAGACTTGAATAGCCCGCCAGTTCCTTCCCCTCGCTTCCGAGCCTGCGCACGCACCTATTGTACCATGGCTTCCTTGACAGTCGTAATGATGTTCCATGAAAGGTGTGGAAGGGTAAATAGCTTCTGCATTTAGTTAAATAATGCTAGGTATTTTCTAGGTCAGAGACAGGTTTTGTTAGGTTAGCAACGTTATGTTAGTTTAGGAGCAATATACTGAATATCGCAGTCTCTCACATTGAATCTCTTCTGCGGTGAAACCCTAAACCCCACCTTCCGAGGCAGGTCGTGGGAGGAGCCTAGTGCGCAGCATAAAACTATTTTTTCCCTAATAGGGAATACCGCATTACTGGCATTGAGCAACTTGCGAGGGAAAAGGCTGAAAGCTACGTGAAGCAGGCCAATGCCATGGCAACATGCAGCGGACAGTGGAGAGCCAAGTTGCCGCAAGTATTTGTCTTTTACCAAGGCTACAACTCACCTGTCCACAAAGTCCACAGCCAATCAGGATATTCACTATCAGGTTTCAATTTGATATCCTCCCCTTCTTTCATCAAATTGCTGCCACAAAGATAATTAACAAGCCTATTGGGATCCGTTTCTACAGGAAGAATTTTTTTCTCCATCACTGGTCCCATTTTTGACAACTTTCCTTTCTTTTTACCAAGAGAAGCAATACCACCAGCTAAAAAAAATGCAGACAGATAAGATATACCCAATGAACCAAAGAGTAAATTCGATTCAATTAATAGGTATACGTTCAACACACAGAGTGAAACTAACCTGCTTCAATTTTCTTCGCGTAGCTGCATTTTGATATCAAGAAAGGTAAGTACCTAAATTTTGTAGAATAACCGCAGCAAGGTACAATTAAATTCATGTTTAAGCTTATTTTCCGGTATAAATATTGCAATAATCTCTAAGAAATAACGTGGTGCAACCGACCGGCGTCCGCCATTACTTTGCAAGCAGTGTTGCCAACAAAAAAAATGAATCTCGCTACAGATCGAACAAAATTCTCTACAAAAAATGAAACTTCTTTTATTTTTAAAATATATAACATACATTTCTCTGTGAAGTGCCAATACGACGGATAAAAAGAGGTGATTAGGGTTAGGATGTTTATGACCTAAAAAAGTGCTAAATATGCCCTTAAAAATTATTAAATATGACCCGAAAATCCTAAATATGACATCATAAAAGAACACATTTTATAAAAATAAATGCTGCCATTTAAAACCTTGCATTAAAACATTTAATTAATAAATAATTCTAAATTTTAGGTTAAAATCTTAAAATATTGAAATGAGAGCTCGGTTCTATGGTGTACTAGAGGTACCTTTATACCCCATTTGTAATTTTTTGCTTGGGGTACATTAGTACTCCATTTTTTATTTGTTGTTTGGAGATCATTTGTACCCCATTTGTAATTTTTTCTTGAGGTACCTTTGTACCCCATTTGTATTTCTGTGCTTGGGGTACCTTTGTACCGTTTGTAATTTTTACTTGGGGTACCATAGTACCCATTTGTAATTTTTTCTTGGGGTACCTCTGTACCCCATTTGTACTTTTTGCTTGGGTACCTTTGTACCCCATTTTTAATATTTTGTTTGGGGTACATTCGTTCTCCATTTGTAACGTTTTGTTTGCGGTACCTTTGTACCCCATTTGTAATTTTTTTGCTTGGGGTACCTTTGTATTTCGCTTCATTATTGACTTTTGTGCACCAGATTAATGATTTTAATGCCCTGTAGCAAACAGATTTTACGTCGTACAGCAAAAATCTCCTAATAAAAATTGCTTACCTATGTCCCCTCTATACACAGGTAAAAAATTTCGGTGTTTTTCATTAACACTCTGTATAGCCCACCTTATTCATTGCCTTTGCTTTTAGGCACTAAGAAGAATAATTGTCAATTTATTAAACCTGATGCATTGAGCTGATTTTTGCAATGCAATTTATATACGCTGTGCCGTTCTTCTGAAATCTAAATTTAATTGAACTAACTAGAGAACGTAAAGTATTAAAATTATTTTCAATTACAGAGCATATTTCAACAGTTCTGGAGCATATTCTAAAATGTTTAAAGCATATTTGCATGCATATTTCCTTTTCGCTTAGAGCATTAACTTCCGAGCCTTGGTCATAACCAGGGCCCGGATTTTGATGGCATGTGATCTCATAACTGGTACATCATGGACGTTGCCCACTAGTGCAGATATTCTGAAAATTACTCCTAGATTATAAAAATGACAAATGTTAAGGTCATTTTTGGTCATTTCCCCACATTTTTAATTTTTAGGTATTTTTTTAATTTAATGTCATTATTTGGTCATTTTTGGCCATTTTACGTTCTTTTTTCCCATCCATTTCATATTCCCAGGTAACTTATAATTTAAAGTAATTAATAATTATCTTCTCATTTTGTGTTGTTTCTTGCATTATGCAGAGTGTTTGTGCATTTACTTACATTCAACAGCCTCCTATCGGAATTCTAAATACGTTATCTTATTTCTAAGTTTTAAATAAGTATTAAATATATATATAAGAAGCTTTGTCCTGACTTAATGACTGACTGAGAGACTTGAAATTTTGACACTACCTTCGTTTCATAATGTAAGTGCTAAAAAAGAAAGGATTTTGAAAAATTTAGATTTTAAATCCAAAAATATTTTTTGTTTGTTTTTGTTTTGAGAATACTTAATACCTTTTTACACAGAATTATCACATCCAAATCAAATTCCATGTACAGTTCTCATGACGACAGTGTATTGTTGGCATTGCAGGTAGCTTTCGAAATAAATGATACGGGACTTGGAAAAATTAGAGAAGCTATCAGTAAAATTCACTGGCGTAAATAAATAATGAAATCCACGAAAATAATGCACAATGTGATGCAGCCACATAACTTTCTCTACACTGGACCTAGAGAATACCATTTTCTCACTTCACATTTTGATGTAACTTAGAATAAGAGTTCGTATTGCGGGGACATCATTTTCGGTTGTTTCAGTCTGAGTGTGTGCCAACGAATAGCCTATGCCATATCAGAAGTCGGTAACAAATTCTATCTGATACGTTATTCATAGCTGTAGGCTTTGTATTTTTAGTTGAGAAATAGGCCTATGGATGTTTATATTAGCATTTAAAGGAGACGAAATAAGATGGAACATTTATGTATGGGTACAAACGATGTCATTGTTAATAAATATGTTTTAATTATTTTTCTGTTAAATAAGTAATTTCAACAAAGCATCTAGTAGTTGCTTATATCGGGTTATATTTCCACCTAAGCACTAGTATGAGATGAAAAGAATAGAGAAAGGTTGAAAAGGAATAAAAAATGCTGTAGAATATAAATTGTATAATATTGAGTGTAATTCTAAGAGAACAGTTTGTAAATTATGAAAGAATTGAGATGTTTTAGGTTAGGTACAGTTTTGGTATGTATAAGCTTTACACAAAGTCAATGCTAACAACTAACAGATAACTTAAGTTTAACATTAAAAGACAAATACAAATATGTTGTAATAAGTACAATAATTTAAGAGAGTAAAAAATGTCCTTGTGGAATAGAACAATAGAAGTTTTCTATATTGTTTGTTAGGAACTGATAAAAATTATGTTCGTATATATTTGCAGCAGGTTAAAACTAAGAAATTATTAAGTTATAGAAGATACGTCAGTATATAAAAATCAAGTATACAGCATTTTTTATTCCTTTTCATCCTTTCTCTATTCTTTTCATCTCATACTAGTGCTTAGGTGGAAATATAACCCGATATAAGCATTCTTTAGCACTAGCTGAAAATATGAAATTTATTAATACATCTAGTAGTTGAGTACATAATCGCGGACGAAGCCGCTGGCACCTGCTAGTCTTATTATAATTTTAATTTGTATGTAGAAAGCCGGTGTTTTCTGTTGTGTATTTAACCGTAGTAATTAACTAATTACAAACCTATATTTTTTGGGGTCTTTTTGTTTAGTTTTTTGGTCATTTTTTGTATCTTATACGGTCTTTTTATAGCTCACTTTTTTAAGTTTCTTTAGGTCATCAAAATCCGGGCCCTGGTCATAACTCATAATTCTTAAAACTGTTGACACGCGGCACATCTAGTGGCATTTTGAGCCTGACATCACTGCTCTAAGAAATGTTAACTTCCTAAATAACAACATTCCTTCTGTCACTGAATTACATGGATCCCTAATGATGCGAGTCTACTGGGAATTGCGTAATTCCCTGGCCATGAATTGCGCATGTCCAAACACTGTGACATTTTATACGACACTGATTAGTATAACATGAATGCCATTAATTATTCCATGATATGTCAGACAGTTTTTTTTTAATTATTTCTGGTGAAACAAATTTAAGGGAACAAGATACTCTAGCTATTATGTTTCTGGAAAATTCTTTACGGTAAGAAGGTACTTCAGTTTTGGTAAATCAAAACACAATTTCCTTTTTTATGTTACTACAGTTTAAAATCTGAAGAATAGGAATATGCCATTATAATTTTTAATTGAGGAATATGAAATGGGCTGGACATATTGTACCCATGGGGAAGAAAGACATTATCTCAAAAGTATTGACTGGGACACCCGAAGGGAAAATACCACTTGGAAGACCTAGACGTAGGTGGGAAGACAATATTAAGATAGATTTAAGGGAAGTAGGATTTGCGAGGGATGATTGGATGGAGTTAGCTCAGAATAGGGTAGAATGGCGGGCTCGTGTAAGCGCGGCAATGAACCTTCGAGTTCCATAAAATAGATAATATTCCATTAGCTTGTTGAGGAATTGTCTATTGCCATTGTGTAAGTAAGTAATGTTAATAGAATATTTTATGCCAATAAAATGTAATATAATTCGTGTTATGGTTTTGTGTGTATTGTGGCTGAGGAACCACATTGCATCCCACAATGAAAATCATTTAATCCCAACATTATGAAACTAGCTAAATTTTCGCTATAATTTGTCCCACTCTAGTTTGATCCTGTTCAAAACAAAGGGGAGGAGAACTCACAGAGAGTTCGCGGAAAATTCGCATCATGTGACAAAACGTGATTGGTTAAAGTCATTAGCATGCGCCATTACCAGGGAGTGGCTTGCTAATACAGAAGTAGTGTTCGTAAGTTCATGCAACAATAATATCAACATTTACACTTGAAATAACAAACTCTCACTGGCACCGTCATCATTATAGTATATCAAGTAGCAAACAAAACAAAGGATTCAGTTGCGGGTCAGTTGTACTGAGGATAAACAAACTACCACTAACACGGTGATGTCATGCGTTCTCACGTGCGGGCTATGACAGCCACGCCTCTTTGTTTTGAACAGGATCGTTCTTAAATGGGATATAGAATAGAAATTCGTGCTATTCGTGGTAGTTTGTTTATTCTCAGTACAACTCACCCGCAGGGTCTTCGTGAACAATGAATCCTTTGTTTTGTTTGCTACTTGATATACTATAATGATGACGATGCCAGTGAGAGTTTGTTATTTCAAGTGTAAATGTTGATATTATTGTTGCATGAACTTACGAATACTACTTCTGTACTAGCAAGCCACTCCCTGGTAATGGCGCATGCTAATGACTTTAACCAATCACGTTTTGTCACATGATGCGAATTTTCCGCGAACTCTCTGTGAGTTCTCCTCCCCATTGTTTTGAACAGGATCAAACTTCAGTGGGACAAATTATAGCAAGCCACTCCCTGGTAATGGCGCATGCTAATGACTTTAACCAATCACGTTTTGTCACATCATGCGAATTTTCCGCGAACTCTCTGTGAGTTCTCCTCCCCTTTGTTTTGAACAGGATCAAACTAGAGTGGGACAAATTATAGTTAGGTACTATCATGCAGATTTAGAAGAGTTAAATAATATAAAGGTTGACTTGATTGCAGATGCGCTTTGCAGTATTGTGATGGCAAAGTGTGAATGACTGGACCCGCTCCCACACAGAGGTACAGAGGTTACTTAAAGTGCTGTTAGAGTGGTCCAGAGCCAGTTTGTCAGTGCAGTGAGTTGAGTGAGCATGCGCGCAGCTTTAGCTCTCGTCCTCTGCGCACTTGCCGGCGCCGTGGCCGTCTCTTTGGACCAAGGTAGAAAACTCATTGTTATTCTCACTCTATTGTTGACACTTCAGCTGTCAGTGATATGTCATTTTAAAAAAGTATTTTGCATGCGTAATGAATTAGGTTTCGCTTTATTTTATTTATTTTACTCTAAGTATATATATATATATATATATATATATCGCAGTATCTTTTTATTTTATTTATTGCAAAATTGGGAACAGTAGTGGAAATATTTCATCTTATTCATCAAAAAGAGCATCTTCTCTTCTATTTTGTACATTTTTTTATTATATATAAACAAACAAACAAATCGACTTCTTGCAAGAAATTATCATTTTATTTTAACGAAATTGTGGACGAAAGAAAACATGAAACACAGTACAAGAACAATTTAGTTAAGCTTCTAGTAAACACCAGCAACAAGCTTCAGATTGAAATCCATCAATTTTTAAAAATCATTGATCTAGAACATTAAAATCTGATCTACAATGGGCAATAATTAGTAAGTAATAATGATAAAAGAATAAAAATCTGGCAATGGAAATATAATTTTATTAATACGATAATTTGTCTCCCGGGTTTACAGGTACTTGAAATTTAACTGTGTATTATGTTAAACAGAAACAGACAATTTTCCGTACAGAAATATACTTTTTCATCAATGCAGTGCAAGTGTAATGGGCGGTGGAAATGTATGTATAATTATTTTAAAATACAAACAACTTTTGTAGAAACTTACAACATTGAATTATTCTATAGCCTACGTGAAATGTTGGAATTCTCTTTAATTTCCACACTTTCAAACTTTATATGTTTTAACGTTTTAATTTAACGCATTTATAAGGAAAAAAGGCATGAAAATCTGTATAATATTTCTGAAGATTAAGAACATCCAGAATTTGGTAAAAATATCATGTGCATGTAACATTTGGGTTGTCTATTTTGAGATAACTGTATTTTTACACCGTACACCGTAAGCCTTTGCATGTAAAGAAGACCTAAACAAATTGGAAGCAAACGCGATTTTCTCTACCCTATGCTAGATTGCCGCTCTACACTTCATATTCCAGAATACTTTAACGACAACCTAGCACAGAAATGCAAGTTCGTAATCTCCAAACTTGACAAATGACATGACAAATTTGTGTTGCTATATTTAGGCTTTTAACAAAGTATTGAGCACGAGATGACTAGATTGTGACTATCCTTTGGGTTTCTTTGTGCATTCTTCGTTATGTTGATGGTTTATTACTGCAATTGCTGTTAGATAGGCCTATACCCTATGATTTTTGAGACTACCGTGAAAAATGTAACAATTAAAAGGCGTAATGAATTGTAACATTTCAATTTTATCAAACAAATGCTATTTCCCTCTTTTCTTCCCCCGTGGATCCGCCCCTGGTTTGGAAAGCGTTCATTTGAAAGGAGTTTGGAAAATTTTGGTCCTTGCCTGAAGGAAAGTACTGTATATTAAATTAATGTATTTTTCAAACTGACTTGATGGTCGCCAGCTGTAAACCAGTGCTGTATACAGTATCTTCTTGCATGCAGGATTATGAGCCATACGCTAGAACAAAGATTCTTGATTTATATATATATATTTTTTTCATTAAAAAAAATTAATTTAGCCGACCATTGGCCAATTTTCCTTAACTGTTTGCGTTTTTTTATATAATTGTTTACCTTGTTTTGCCGTTTTTTCATATTGTTTTTCTTATCACATACAAACACCCATGCCCCGAGGCGAGACTCGAACCCACAGTCTCATTTACCACGGCTCCAAGACAGCATGCCTAAGGAGACCGCCATGATTGAATATTATAAAAACAGCAAGCTGTGAGATACGAACAATGAATCATTCAGTTTTGTCGTTTGGCTGGCCTTTATAGGACAAGTCTCCTCTCGAAATATGCCTTTTACAAAATACTTGTTCGGGCCAACGCATTTCAGTCCTACGCCACACTATTTCCTGCCTATAAATTACAAAATAGCGTTCGAAAATAACCTGTCAGATCTGTAGACAGATAGTCGTCTCTTCTAGACGAGAGATTCAAATATTAAATTTATCAACATATGGTTTCGTTTTCAAGAGTTCTTAGAATTTTGATGATTTTGGCTCTTAATGTTCGTATGTTTCCCCTAAGGAGCGAAGTTTGGTCTATTTCTTTAAGGAAGGAAAAATGAGAAATGCCAGCGTAGTTTGCAATGTTTGCCTACTCGGTGCTACCAAATAACCTACAGGCAAATACAGTTATTACCAGGGCCCGGATTCTGATAACCTAAAATTGTTTGAAAAATGACCTATAAAATGACCCTAAATTTTAAAGAAAATGACTTAATAATTATAAAAAATGACCTAAAAGATATTTTATTTATAAAAAAATTATTATTGTACACACAAAGTTATAGACTAGTTTGTACATAATTGTAAGAACTGTAAATAACTCTAATGTTGTGAATGTTCTTTTCTCACAGAAATTTATACTGGCACTGAGGCACTCGCGAGTCAAAATTCGGCATTTCCTTTTGTGGTCTGCTGCATTATATTTTTTTTTTTAAATTGAGGGTAAACAGTAGTTTGCACTCTGAAATCCAAACAGGTGGCAGACTCTGGTGCCAAGTCAATCTGATAACAATAGTAATATAGGCCTAATACAACATTTTGGCGTTTCTTTGATTCTCATTTCCGACTGAGACATGACAACACTTAACGCCAAATTTTTCCTTCTTGCATTAAACAAACAACACTTCAAAAACAACACCGCTAGCGACGAAAAATGTTAATACACTCAATGTAAATACGTGAAAATGACTAAATAAGGAAGCAAATGACATGAAAACGACAAAATAATGACCTAAAATTGAAATAAATGCCCTAAAAATATAAAATTGCATAAAATGACAAAAAATGACCTAATAAAAATGTATTTCTATAATCTAGAGACCAAGATAGATAGATTTATTACAAGTTGGCAATGTCTATGCAGCATCAATAAAAAGATGACATGTCATTAGAATCCGGGCCCTGTTTATTATTACCGATAATGTACGGTACAAAAAAATTTAAATAAGAAATATGTATATAAACTCTGATAGGCATATCCTATCACGGAGAAACCAAGTCAACCAAGAAACTACAAATCATCTCAACACTTGTAAAACTGTATTTTACAGGAATTGTAATCAACTGTAGCCTATACGTTCGCATATTGATCCTAGGAGAGGTTAAATTTTATCCAGCCATCCATGAAAAGATAAATTAACCCAGCGATTTACCCTAGGAAAGATCTAACTCTAGTTTGTAGAAATACTTTTTTTTCTGTCATTTTCATATTTTCCCATAGGACAAATATCTAGAAACTCGCCATCTAAGTGTATGTGATTGTTATTTTTGAATTGAGTTTGCAAAAGCTACCCTTGAGTAAATTCTGTCTATTGGATAATTTACCCATAGGTATTTTGCAAGTTTATAGAAACCGACTAAACAGACTAAAACTTGGAATTTCGAGACTCCGCGTGGAGTAGACAGTTCTTTGAAATAAGGATTGTAAACGACAGAGGGTTATAAGGTAATACTCTGAGGCTGAAGGACTGACTTAAGACGCGGTCTAATATGGTGTAATTCCTTTGTACACTCCTAGTCCTAAACTACGTTAATTATCAGTCGAGGAAGTTGAGAAAAATATATTACAAAATCATCTTCACTTTCAAATATCATTGAGATATTATCTATCATTGAGCTAAGAATGTGAAGACGTAGATCCCGAGACGGGATGAAAACACGTGGTCCCAGGTAAAATTACCGTCTGTCCATAGCTGACCTCTCGGCATCGAGGGAATGAAGAAACTGTAGAATCGTTAAAGCATGTTAATTGAAAATCGTTAAAGTACGTTAATTGAAAACTCCCCCCCCCCCGAAGGGTAGTAATAATCTAGCCATCTCTGCTCAACACAGAGACCATACAGTTAAGGAGATTTACAAATTTATATATTGTTTTTCGTATTTTGTTACATAATTATAAGAGAAGTGTTTATCCCTTTCAAATGTTGGTTAATGACAATCCCCAAATACTTAATTTCTGCAGATTCTTTCACAGGACATTTACAAACTGTAGGGTCTCCACTATCCGAATTATGAATGATTAATTTTAAATGTTCGAGAGAATTTAATTGTTTTAATCCAGAAACTGTCAAGGAGGTAGGCATTACATTAGTTTTAGTAACATTAAGAGAGATATTAAGTTACTATCTAACCCCTTTTTATCATATTTATACCCGCAGTAGCATTCTTATAGGCATCCTTCCACGTTAATCCACTGGAGATCACCACCGATTCACCAACATAAGAATATAAGGCGCCGATATACTTCTTCAGGTCTATTTTTAATAAATCAGTTATAAATATAAATGATTTATTTAAAAATATATATTAAAAATACACCTGAAGAAGAGCGTCATTTAATAAATTTAGTATACAATAACATTTAGGAATTGATGCTAATTAGTAAAATATATATTTTTTGAAAACTTTCATTATATTTGTATTTAGGTATATAATTTCTTGTTTTAATTTATTATTATTATTATTATTATTATTATTATTATTATTATTATTATTATTACTTACTTACTACTATTATGTATTTCATGTTGTTGTCCTGGCTGAGTGGTAGAGAAGGCCTTATGGCCTTAACTCCGCCAGGATAAATAAATAAATTAAATAAATAAATAAAATATATTGGCGCCTCATATTTTTATACTGGTGAATCGGTGTCCCAGAATTGTTCTTTCAGCAACGCCTATAACATTGTTTTTGGATCCACTGAAACTTTCATTAATCCTAGTTATCTGATATCTTGAACTTAGATATGAGCAAAATAAGTTTAAAGTAGTAACCTCTAACACCCATAGCTTCTAACTTATCCAGAAGTAATGAGAGATTTACAGTAAGCTTTTCTGAGATCTAAAAATATACCTAACAGTTATAACCGAGATCTAGATCGTGAATGATTTTGCCAGTGACATAAAACTTTAATATTAATCGTCCGTAGACAAAATAATTATTCCTAACATCATAGGCTTACTGATTTTTGCACAGCAGTTTTTTTACTTCCTCTGCCCATACCATAGGTAGTATAGGTACTATAGGTTTTTAACCTAAATACACGTTTTGAGGTCCCCTGAATCCAAAAAGTACTATTTTCATAAATATGTATGTGTGTACCTGTGTGTATGTGTGATCAACCTAGCGCCAGAACGAAAAATCGTACGAAAACAAAATTTTGTATTTGAGTTAGGTGTCTTCTGGGGAAGTAACACGAAGATTGGCGACTTTATCTTACTTTTAAGGGGACTTTACATTAAGAAAATTTTGTTTCTCGCGATTTTCTCGAAAACGGCTCTAACGAGTTTTTTTATTTTTTATTTTTTAAATTGTGTATGAGAATTGCTTACACCAAGAGTTAAAACTTTTATTTGAAACATTTTTTCGTAAAAATTAGCTGAAGGGTAGTTATAAGCCATATACCGTACACACAAAGTCAGTCTTGCCTGGTGAACAATAAAGCTTTGCATCAGGTTGAAACAACTGAATACGCGCTCATTGCAATACGGCCTCTTATTCTACATCAAAATGTGAAATGAGAAAGATGTACTGCCCATGCTTATAGGGTAAAGTATGAGCGAATTAATCAGTTATCATTTGGGTTGTGTATCCTTCGGGGATGCGATGTGGTAACAACATTCGCTTCATTTTTAGAAGCAAATTTTATTAAGAGAATGCCATACATATTAATATATTATACTAAGAGGCTGAACTTTTACTTGGGCACATCAAATTTTTGTGCAAGAAATCCACTAATCTATTTTTATACAATTCTCTAATATTTTTTAGAAACTGGAAATCAAGGATATATGTCTGTAGTTATTCAGGCATTTTTTGTCACCTGACAATCACAGCCTTTGCTTTTGGGGGTAAGCACAGGGTTAAACATTCCATTAGGGAAGAAAAAAAAACGGGAATTTCAAGTATAGGAAGTGATGACTTCTTATTAATATGCTTTGTTTTTCATACTATAAACGAGCATAACTATGTCAATTGTGCATTATGTATATTTTATTTATTTATTTGTTTATTTATTTCACTTTATTATAATACTTTAACCTCAACATCAACAACCTTCTCCACTGTTTGCTTTTTAGTCTTCATTTTCCCGCATTAAATTCCACGAGTAACACACTTTGTTTACATCTATTAAATTTAGTATTTAAACTTGAGTTGGACGATGTAATACAGAATGCCCGGGTCGTCTTTATTTATTTATTTAACCTGGCGGAGTTAAGGCCATAAGGCCTTCTCTACCACTCAGCCAGGGCAAACACATGAAATACATAATGATAATAATAAAGATGATTAATAATAAATTAAAAAAGAACTGATATAATACATGAATACAAGATGAAGCCTAGAGTCAAAGGAATTAAAACCAAACATAGCAGGCTGGTTTTAATGCACGAAGTAGTTATTCCAGATCTCTAACTCCCTAAAAACTGCAGTAGGACCTGTTGGGGATCGAACCACGACCTGCAGGTTCACCTTGAGACTGACGGGTGGCGCCAGTCCGGTCCTGAACCAATCCCTCCCCCGCGTCCATAAATCACTCTTACTTTCTCGTATATAGCAATCATGCGATAAAAAACAAGTTATCTTAACTCAAGATACATCAGATAAACGATTTATTTTTAAGCTTATAGTCTTTCACCACTGATTTGACATTCTGATACCACGAAAAGCATATTATCATACTGTATTGTAAAGAAAGCATAGTGATCGCGGAAAAATCGAAAATCCAGTTAATTTGAACTATATCTATCTGTTTGTCTATAAAGATATCGTTACCATGGTAGGTGATAACCAGGCCCGGATTTTTATGACCTAAAAATACTTAAAAATGAACTATAGAATGACTGAAAAAATACAGAAAAATGACCCAGAAACCAATAAAAAATTAGCCAAAAATTTGTATGAAAATTCTGGTTTATTCGTCTGATTTGTGTCTATTCTACATTAATGTTTTTTACCCACTTATATATAGGCTTGTAATTAGTTAATTAGCACACAGTGGCGTAGGAAGGGGGGTGCGGGGGGTGCGGGCCGCCCCGGGTGCCATCACCCGGGGGTGACAAAATAAAAATGTGTCTTTGTAAGTAAAAAATCGCTTAAGGGAATTTAAAGAAAATAATAATATTTAAAACAATTAAATAAGCTTAACAACTTTCTACAAGTCAACATGCGTGTTGAAACTTCTTTTAGGTTTAAATTCAGTCAACAAAGGTAATAAAACGCGGCTGAACTGGCCGCTGTGTTGATACGAACAATAATATTATGGTTAGGGGAGGGGTGTTTATTTCTGTTGATGCTTGTCTCTGCAGTTTTAAGTCTTAGGTTAAGATAATGCACATTGTGCGCGATTCCTTAATTATTTATTAATTTAAAAGAGACTTCAACAATCGGGGATATTTTATATCACTCAAGCCGCAACCAATTCTACCCGTTGGGGCAGTCATGACTTTGACGAAAATAAACTTCGAATGTGAGTTGACTCCGAAGTCTCCTTCAATCTAGATTTTGAACTGGGATGTGCGCATATTTAAGAATATATTATTAATAATAATAATTAAGGGATCGCGCACAGTTCCGTAAAACAGTTAAATTACTTGTTTATGAAATTTCTTAGGATCAACCTATAAAAAATTGATGTATAATTCACTTAACTTCCTCTGCCCTGTCACATCCCCAAAAGGCACCTAATCCTAAAACAAAATTTTGTTTTCGTATGAATTTCCGTTGCAAGATGCCGTATTTCACATAAAAGTTTTAGCTCTTAGTTTAACCAACCCACGTGCAAAATTTAAAGAAAATCGTTGGAGCCGATTTCGAGAAAACTTTCTTTATGTAAAAATAAGGAAAACGTGTCTCCAATCTTCGGTTCACATCTTGAAAGGTATCTGACATAATTACAAAATTTTGTCCTTTTATCAAAATTCATCTTTCCAAAATTCGAGATTTCGCTTGGAAAACAAAATATAAATATATAAAAAAATCACTCAAAAATAAAAATTTGCACAATTTCGGGAGTGTATTTTGGCCTAGCACGGTAGCACCCACAGTCTGTCGCACACGAAAACAATGTATATCTGTCTGTCTATAACGCACTTTAGATTAATAATAATAATAATAATAATAATAATAATAATAATAATAATAATAGTAATAATAATAATAAAAGAATTTACTGTCGTTTAACAGTACAATGTACAATGTACAGCATAATGTGCTTGATATGTAGCCTATGTCTTTCCTTAATCCTAACAAAATTGGATGAATTAGGGTAACTATTATGTCTTATATGCACCATTGGTAGCACTGGTTACAACATGGCTACAACATGGTAACTCGATGAAATCGGAGCTTTATATAACAAAGTAATTATTTACAAATTTTGCATAATTCTTTGAGTTTACGAGTTACATCAGATAAATTCGTTGCAGCTGCATCTAGGCCTATCAATAAACTCTTAAACTCTCGTGGGATTGATTACCTTTTACTATCCAAAAGATAACACTTGGAACTGTTCCATCTTTTAATAATTTAAATGGGGGGGGGGGGACAAGACATTTTCCGCACCGGGTACCACCTAAGCTTGCTACGCCACTGAATAGCACATACGGTTAAATGAAATCAGCAAACAATGTTATCCAGTATCCGAATTAAAATTCAACAACAGCTATTTAATTATGCTCATTTAAAGTTCTCATAATATTAAATATAAGTAAATGCGCAAAAGCTCTATATTATGCAAAAAACAACACAAAATGTAAAAATATTAACTTTAAAGCTTTAAAAATAACCTAAAAATAATAAATGCAGGAAATAAAAAACCGTAAAATTTCCAAAAAAGCCCAAATAATGACATTCAATTCTAAAACTGACCTAAAACTGAAAAATGTTAAAAATTGACCAAAAATGACTCTAAAAATAGTCATTTTTATAATCTAGGAGTCATGATCAGAATACTTCATAAGTGGGCATGTTATCAACATCCGGGCCCTGGTGATAACCTATATGAAATGGTAGAGTAAGTGCAATGAAGTTGTGGAGAAAATAAATACGTGCATTTTTGTAAAAATAACATTTTTCATTAATAATTTACTATCGAAACAGAAATGAAATAAGCCCTAAATATACATTCATTGCACAATTTTACGGAAATATGAACAGCACAATTATTTTGTGATTTCAAGTTATTCTGAAAACTAAATATTCTCTCGTCATATAATCCTGCTGCAATAATAATAATAATAATAATAATAATAATAATAATAATTAGTGCACGTAATAATCTACGAAAAGATTGTTAACACCGTGCGAAAACGAAAGCTGAAACTCTATAGGCATTTAATGAAAATGAGCAAAATAAAGAGATTGCCAGTTACTGAGCCAGCCATTCCGAATTCTCTCCTCTGTAGAAGGCAACAAGTCTTGCTGACCAGGCTGCGGATTGGCCACTTCAACCTTAGCCATGGCTATCTTATGAAGAAAACTATTAAGGATCCATGCCCGAAATGTAATGGGGATGTAACTTCCTCCCATCTTATTCTGGAATGTCCACGGTTATTGCATGTAAGGCGTCTGTTAAATATCAAAGGAGACTTATACAATATATTTAAGAATAATGAAGGATGCCTTAAGGTTATCTCACTTTTGGAACTGTCACAGTTAAAATCATTCATATAATGTCAAATCAAATCATAGTTTGTCAATAGTTGCTAAAGTTTTAAGTTTAATATGTTGTTCTTCTTACTAAATTCCAAGTTGCATATGTTTTTCTTCATACTTCACTTCTTGTAGAACTTGTTCAATATATATATGTATTAATTATTGTGGTCGCTGGTGACCCTGGCAGTTAAAAAGCGACCTTAAATAAATAAATTAAAAAAAAAAAAAAAAAAAGAGATTGCATAAAAATATCTTTGAATACATGAAAGGAATTAATTCTAGGCACTATTTATAAAAAGATTTAGTTTATATAAAAATACAAAATAATTCACTGGCTTCAAAACGAGCCATTATTATTATTATTATTATTATTATTATTATTATTATTATTATTAGTATTAGTATTAGTATTAGTATTAGTATTTAAATAATTTTATTATGTCAGTGAGCTATACAACGTATAGGTAGACATAGTCAAAAGTGGTATACGCAATGACTTGGTAACTTTCACTAATTCAATACAATAAACACAGAAAACAATGATAACGAAATATGTAAAAAATACTGAGTTACAACTACAGAAGACTGCAAAAGACCCACTTAAATATAATAGTAAATCAATAATAAAATACAAAAGTTACAGAAATCCTGAAGGCATGACAGAACATCACTAAAAGTATAATACGTCTTACTGCATAAATAATGTTACAGTTTTCTTTTGAATGAGTTTAATTCATTTACATTAATTATTTCAGTCGGTAACTTATTAATAACTAGGCTATTCGTATACATAGAAGATTTTGAATAATTGGCAACGCACTTACATAATTTTGGCATAAAATAGGCATTTCAGTGCAGATCTGGAGCTTTGAGACTTGAGGAGATTAAATAAATCTTATCGATCACGTGTCTACACCAGGACTGTAACAAAAATTAGTCTGAAAACCGCACTATTTTATTTGAAGATAAAATCTTCACAATTTTTTTAAAACAATTCACAGAACCTTTTGTGATGGGCTCTCAGAACTTTGTCTTCAGGCTACACTCGCATTGATCTCTCGAGTCACTGGAGAATTGTCAAATACGCAAATAAATACAGTAGAGTCCCGCTATTCCGAAAATCCGCTATTCAGAGTTCAGAAAAAATACCTATTTTTTAAACTTAAAAACAGGATAAATTAAAAAGACGTTCGTGAAAAAACGCATATTTATTGTTATACAAAGAAGATAAATAGAGACATACATAGAGCCTAAGCCTGATGAAAACGCCTGAATTCAAATTGGAATGAAAGCTGGTTACTTACAGCACATGTCGGCTGACACTAGCAGATGTCCTCGCATTTAATTTACGCCTTAACAAGTCAATATGTTGATATTATTCATGAAATCCGCCTATTCCGAATTCCAGCTAAACCGAACAGCGTTCGGTCCCTATTAGTTAGGAATAGCGGGACTCTACTGTACATAAATAAATAAAACATAACCAAAGCATAATATATACGCATTGAAACAGAAGTTACACGCTAACGAGTAAGGTTAAGCTGAGGGTATACGGCGTATATCTGCATATACCCTCGAGTTCAGAACTGGTTTACGATGTTGTTGTTATTGTTGTGTGTGATGTCCGGGGGTGTAGGAATGAGGTCGCACGCGGCCCGCCCACGGTACACGGGTCCAGGTTGCACACCTACAGACAGATGACTTTCCTAAACCTGAGTTCTTTTCCTCATCCGATCCTGCGACACACCTGACTTACACAAATCCTATTACAATAGAACACAACAATGAAAACAATCTGTGCTATACTCATGTAAGTTTCTCTAACCTAAGCTTACTTCACTTCAAATTCTGATAAAGGATAAAGAGGGCGTATTGCAGATAGTAAGCATTCAGTAATTTCAGCCACATGCAAACATGATTGTATTGTTCGCCACGCAAAGTAAATTACAAAATTACTTACTTACTTACTTACTTACTCAATGGCAATAGAAAATTCCTAAGCAAACTGAAGGAATATGATCTATTTTATGGAACCCGAAGGTTCATTGCCGCGCTTACCTGAGTCCGCCATTCAACCCTATTCTGTGCTAACTCCATCCAATCATCCCCCACAAATCCTACTTCCCATAAATCCGTTCTAAGATTGTCCTCCCACCTACGTCTAGGTCTTCCACGTGGTCTTTTCCCTTCGGGTCTCCCAGTACAAAATTACAAAATGAAAATTTGTCTTAAGCCACTAAACACCCAAAGTGTAATAGGCCGGGTCAAGTACACAAAAAGGTTAAAAATATAATTGACAACTAAAATATTAAAATCCACAAGGGAAAGATTATAATAAACAAATTCATTCGCATTATAGTATGGGTTATTGAGCAACCATGTTTCTAATTTCATTAAAAAGAAAAATGTGCTGCTCTCTTAAACCTTTTGGCAGCTTCTTGTATAACATCAGTCCTTATACATAAAAATTTCCATTTACGGAGCAAAAGTAAACAACAGACTTGCCTTGTCTAACTATGTCCTGTCGTTACATTGGTTAATCGCACCAGCGCATACTTCACGATAGTGCGACAAGCTCAGTCAGTGTTTACTCCCATTCCGCACACATCGTACATTTATTTATATCTTATGTAATTGTGAAAACATAAGTTCTGCTAAGTGAGTTGCTTGCTTTCGTATTTATATCATAGGCTTACATGTTTTACAACATATTTCTATCAAACAAGATTTCATTTGTTTTTAACGTTGCCTTGCCAGATTTGTTGACTCTGAAGAAAAACAAGTGACATAAGTTACTAAATACAAGACGCATTTTAAATATCATAATTAATTAATTCGTTGTACTTTTCATTTACCTACTGTGTGATGAAGTACACCACATATTGTAAGTAAAAGTAATCGGCATAACCTTTAATAATTTGTATCATAGAAGAAAATTGCGACCAGGGCCTTCACCAAATAAAGAAACGTGCGAGGAAAAGGTTTGTCCAACGGCGAGAAGATACAGATTGTAAATATATATACAAAACGTTAAAAGAAAACCCTGAAGTATCTGTGCAAGATGTAGGAGTGACTCCTTCAGAATTTCTCACTTTATCCTCTGTCCGCGACCATGAGCTGTATGTAACATACCATAAGCATGCAAGATGAAGTGCATTGCATTTCTGTGAACACTTGGACCACTGAATTGCGAAAACTCCGCGGAATGCGGAGAAATACAAACTCCAGTCAAGGTCGTCACATAAATTCATCACGCACAGTTTAGCATACAATTCCATTTACAGGGCTTCCAAAAATGGTAAGGAATTTTTCTTGCAATTTTTTACCTAAATACATCGGAAGCCTCGTTTGAAAAAATCGATCCTGTAGCAGTGCGTCAAGTACGCCGGCTTTTGCCTGGGAACTTATGCATTCGAAAGCTAGGGCATGAGCCGGTAAGGAGTACCATAAATCATAATTGAAGGGCCTAGTTCCATAAGGACATAAGGCACAAGGACATAGTTTCGAGAAATCTTGATGTTTTTAAACAATGTTATCACTCACAAGTAGGTGGTTTAAAGTTTAATTTTATAACATATTTTTGAAGGACAGGCTAAATTAGTGTTCTACAAATTTACAAGGTATTGGGATTGTTTACAACTAGAGGTATCCAAACATGTTAAACAAAAACTGAAGAAAGTTTACAGTAGCAAACTCTTCTTACTTTGTATCATATTACTTGTTTTTACTTTATTTTAGTAAAAACTGTATTATACAGCGACAATTGCATGTTTGCCCATGAATACCAGTATAGTCATGATTACAATCTCTATCTATATAAAAGGCTTTGTCCTGACTGAATGAATGACTGACTGAATGACAGGAATCAACGTACAGCCTAAACTATAACAGGTAGAGACTTGGAATTTTGACAGTACCTTCGTTTCATAATGTAGGTGCTCACTAAGAAAGGATTTTGAAAAATTCTGATTCTAAATGCCAAAAATTAAATGTTTTTGAAAATACTTAATCCCTTTTTGCATAGAATTATCCATTCCAAATCACAGAATATATTGTTGCCAAATGGTATATGGATGGGCTTGGAAAAAACAATTGAAATGCACTTTTGACAAATAAGAGAAGTTATCAAAATAATTCATGTTATAAATAAATATTACAGAATGAAATCCACTAAAATAATGGAATCACATAACTTTCTCTACCCTGGACATAGAGAAAACAAAACGAGGTATGGTAATGTGTATATTATTATATTATATCGCAGGTTTTTGGAGAGAAAAGTATGAAAGTGATAATGCTTTCTGTTCAATTTCATCCCAAAAACGACTTTATGGTAACATAAGAGTGGGAAATTTCCCGCCTCGATATTACAATTTTATGTTACAGGAATTTCTGTTTCTTCTTATTTAAACCTCTACCAGGCTTGCTGTGCACTGTACAAGCGATGGGATGCAAAATTCTAGATCCTCTATGAGCCATAAAAAACTATATCAAGCGTTTTATGAGGGAATAGTTTGAGTGTAATAAGTCGTTCTTCCTATTTCAAATTATAAATGCCTATATAAGGACCTAGAATTTAAAATTGAAAATCCTTCATAAGTTAATTTCCAATTACAAAATACAAAACCCGGGCGACGCCGGGTCTTTTAAGCTAGTAGATGATAAGCAAAATAATTTATTTTGAATGAAGTTACACTTCAGAAATGCAAGTTCAGTTTTTATAAACATTTTCTTGGATGGTAGCACTGCTGAAAATAAAAACAGTGTTGGTAAACACACCTCAATAACAGATAGGAAGTGTGCCTTACGCCTGTATGGAACTGTTATGAAGTAGAATGAATGTGCAGTCTCACAGATCTTTTATTATAACTGAGCAGAGGTTTAAGGCACAAGTACAAATCGATGAAATAGTTCACTGAGTATTTAAGAGAAGACATAAATATTAGAAGCTCAAAATTAAAGATTCGTGCCTTACGCCCTTATGGAACTAGACCCTTCATGTGATTTGTGTACTTTAAAATTTAAAAACTGTTATTATTTCTTTACGTAAGATTACAATTTGGTTCTGTGGTCAATGAACACAATTATTAAACAGAGCAAGGCTGTAATTTGTCCCATTATTTAACAATTAATAAATAATCCACCCTGGGGGAGTTGTACAAATCACGACCTCAGTAGAGTGGGCCTTGACTACAGTACAGTCAGATGTTCGTAAATATACCATGTCACGAATCGGTTTAGTTGAGCAAATTTAACAGGGAATGTGTGTTAAATTATAGCTACATAAATTTTAAGGCATTAACTAAATAGTGTGCTATAACATACAAGAAGCTATCCTGTATTCACTCTAAGAACAAAGTTAAAGTAATAAAAAACCAGTATGTCTGTCTCACTCTTAGGCCTTACGAGTAAGGTAATAGAATGAGACAGATGTACTGGTTTTTGTTTACTTTAGTTTTGTTCTTAGAGTGAAAATAAAATAGTACAATCAACCCTGAGGGACTTGGGCCTTGACTACAGTACAGTCAGATGTTTCTAAATACAGTATATCATGTCATGAATCGGTTTAGTTGTGCAAATTTAACACGGAATGTATTTTAAATTATAGCTATATTAGTTTTAAAATATTAACTAAATAGTAGGTTATAACATACGAGATGTTAGTATATATTCTACCTCTATGAAATTAACCAAAAAGTGTGTTAAATTAAAGCTACATAAATTTTAAAGCATTAACAAAATAGGCTGTAACATACAAGTATTTACTATTTATTTATTTACATATTTATTTATTCATTCACTCATTCATTTATTATTCATTTCTATATTTTCTATTTATTGTAAAGTTGAAAACAAATCGTAACATAACGAGTGCACAAGGTATTTCACGTACAGTCTGCCCAAGCATTCTTTTTCTTTTTTTCTTTTGTTTGTTACAGCTCAACTATATTCTTTATCCAGGTCTGATTGCAAAAATATCATTCTAAAATATACCATTCTAAAAAATACATAGCATATAGAGCTATGTTTATGTCCCGAATTCTTTTATTTTCCTCTAAATAGTACAGATAGCCTATCTGCCGGAAGCCGTACTTCAGACGACATGCAATTTGGAAGACAATAAAATTCACGAAAACTAAAAAAATGAAGGTCCGATCACGCTAATCTTTTTTTTTTTTTTTTCGTAGATTAATATGTATGGAAGGGTCATTCTATAGTAGAATTTTCCTTCTATGTGACTTGGTAGAAAGTACTGGAAGGAAAACATACTCCATTGTCACTTGAAATCGCACTAGGGTTCGTGAGAAATTAAAGTGGACGAAGATTACATAACTGGAAGTTATAAGAAACTGTCACTATAAAGTTTATCTTGGTATGTGATGGTGTAGTCTAGTGATGAGTGGATTAGGATGATCTTGAAGAGACGTCTCGAACTGCTGCGTTAATCGTGCTATGTGCTGATAAAAGGATTCCATCTGAAGTATTTGATGTAACTGAACATTGGATGTGTGGTAATCCAGATTGGATATAGTTAAGGCCACTTTTCGTTGTATTGCATGAAGTTTACGTAAATGCCGGAAGTGTGCGGTGTGCCATATTGGACAGCCGTATGTCATCTGTGACCTTATTAAGGAGGTGTACAGCTGGAGCTTAATTTTCCTTGTAAGAACTGGAGTTTTATAGAGAGGATAAAGTTGGATAAATCTGGACAGAGCCACATTTCTTGCTGTTTCAATGTGTTTGGCAAAGTTCAGTTTGGAGTCGAGTGTCATTCCGAGGTACTTAACACATTCGGAATATGGAAGTTCCGTACCATGTAGGATGAGTTGCGGTGGTAGTTTCGGTCTTCTACGAGTAAAGATAATTGCTTGCGTTTTCTGTGTGTTTACTTTGATCCTCCAGTTTGTTAACCACATTTCAAGAAGGCGTAATTGCATTTGCATCCTGGTCTGTGCCTTAGTGATGGAGTAGTCGCTGGTATAAAAAGCTGTGTCATCTGCATAAAGACCTAGTTCAACCAGTAGGGCAGCTGGAACATCCTGAACATATATATTATATAAATGAGGCGACAAAATAGAGCCTTGTGGAACTCCTGCACCGATGGGTTTTAAGTTTGATATCTTGTTATCCAGTTTGGTGCGAAATGACCGATCCCGAAGAAAACTATAGATGAGATGTATGTAGCAGTCTGGGAATAATGATTCCATCATCTTTTTTAGCAGTCCTGCATGCCACAGTGTGTCGAAGGCACGGGCAATGTCAAGAAAGATTCCCACGGTGTGGTGCCTTTGCGTGAAATGGGAATCGATGTAGGATGTGATTCGCTTAAGCTGATGTATGGTTGAATGTTGTTTTTTGAAACCGAATTGCTCATGGTGGAGTCTGCCTTCATCTGATAGAATTGGCTGGAGGCGATTTAGAATAACCCTTTCGAAAAGTTTTCCTAAGTGGGAAAGAAGACTGATGGGTCGTCTATTCTGGGGCAATTGGATATTCTTTTTTGGTTTCGGGAGTGTGATAATTTGAGCTTCTTTCCAGTGGGTTGGGAAGTAGACAGATCGTATGCAGGTATTGAAAATTTTGGCTAAATGAACAATGGCTTTCCTGGGCAGATACTGGATCATAGGAACTGTTATTTTGTCCGGACCAGGCGCTTTTGAAGGGTTGAGTTGACGGATAAGAGAAGTAATTTCGAAAGGTGATGTTAAAGGAATGGTCTGTTGAGGAAGTTTACTGAGGAATGTGGACACGCTATTTTCTACAGATTTAGTAAACCCAATATTCATAGGTTCAGTGTTTGTTTTGAAGCACTTTTCTAGGAAGGTGGCCATGAGGTCGGCTTTATCCTGGGCATCATAATATGTTGTGCCATCTTCATCACATAAAGCTTTGGAGGTAGATGATGCTTTCCCAAGCAGATTTTTGGTCACTTTCCAAATGCCATGTGGTTTAGTGGAATTGTCTTGAACATATTTCTGAAACTGTTTAATTCTATGTGCCTGAGTTTTCTGTCGAATGGCCCGGTTGTATCTGTTCATAGCTTGCTTAGCCTGTGGATCTCCAAAATCTTGCCATTTTTTACGAGCTTTTCGTTTAGCTTGTCTGTGCTACCCCAGGTGTTACGTCGACTTCTTCTAAACATGATTCGCTCCTACGAATACTCTGCTTTCGACCCAGTAAAAATTCCTTGATCCATAATACTGCTCGTCTGTGTATTCCAGTTCTTGTTAACTCTGTTATTAATAAATAATGAGAAAACATGTCAAAAACTTTAGAAAAAATTATAATTATTGCATCCATTCAACTACCTTTATCATAATTATTTTATATAATTATATCATATATATATGATATGTTCCTATAATATAATTATAGACTAATACATATGATATATATCATGATATGTTCTATTATATAATTATAGACTAATACATATTATATATATTATGATATGTTACTATAATATAATTATAGAGTAATATATAATATAATAAAGGTAGTAGAATGGATGCAATAATTATAATTTTATATTTATATTTATCATTATCGTAATATTCGTCACTATAGGTGCCATTGGTGGATTTAATCAAAGCTCCCTTTGAAAATTCTCACTTATTCATTCATCAGTCATATAGGTTGAATGTTAAGTGCAATATTCATCGGAATTAATTACTGATGATTATATTTTTCAATTTACACCCTATTAACTTATTCAATCATTTCAATTATTAAACCATTTCAAATTTCCACAATCAATCAAGCTTTATCAATCATAAAAAATAACCCAATCATAAAATTTCTAATATTTTTATTATTATAATAAATATATATTTATTGAAATTTATATCAATGATGTCCGCAATGTCCTGGCCAAAAGATACCAATCGACTTGCTGACCGGATGCTCCCGAATCGCCGTTCACTTTTTCGAATAGGCAACCCAAATGACAACATCAGGAATAGTAAAAGGCCTCTACATTAAGAAGGACTAGTTACTTCCGTTTCAATTCATTCGTTTTAAAGATTTCTGGTATTGCTAACTTGTCAACACGTGCATTTGGCGTACGGCACTCACATTTAGCTTTGTTGCAGCAACTTACTAGTCTATACGTTTATTATTGAGTGCTTAATTCATGTGCTGCATTATTATACCCAGTGTTTACGATACATATGAATACTAATTTAATACTTTACCCCATGTATTTCATAATACAGTACGACAACAATATCAATAATAATAATAATAATAATAATAATAATAATAATAATAATAATAATAATAATAATAATAATAATAATAACAAGCCAATTTTCAAAATAAGTTAACACAGAAAAATTACAGTAACGTATCCACTTTCTGAAATGAAAAACATGCTTGAAAGCGTGTAAACATTACAAATAGCGCGATTTTTTACCTTTTTTTCTCCAATTAGATTTTCAGAACTCCTTATCTAGCATGGCCTATTGAACACTAAGCGAGGATATTTCAGGAGAAGACTTCCTTTGATAGCAGGATTCGAACCCGTGACCCCCAGCTTTCCTTGTCGATGCTCTCCCAACTGAGGTAAC
Source organism: Ectobius pallidus (assembly GCA_964059195.1). Lineage (NCBI taxonomy): Eukaryota > Metazoa > Arthropoda > Insecta > Blattodea > Ectobiidae > Ectobius > Ectobius pallidus. The sequence goes on from CAXKWD010000007.1 coordinate 145,553,856, forward strand.
CAGACTTCAAGATTGGGTTTCCACTGAGTTATTGTACAGTAATATTTAAGGTATAGATATGTACTCATGAATCTACGGTTCGAATCCTGGTGTCAAAGGAATGTTCTCTAAAATATTCTAATATCTAATTGCTTTATTCTTAGACGAATACAATTATACCATACAACATGAAAAATGTCCTTTAGATGAAAATGTGTTTCTTGTATATTTTTGGCTAAAAATAACGAATCTGTAATTATTTTTTGTTTACCATGCACCATTTCCCCAAAAATCCACATTTTTTTATTTTTACGTAAGGATGCTTTCTCTGTGAATGGGACAGCCGCGACAGAAAAAATCACTACATCCGTAAACAGTGGCCTCCAAGAAAAAAATCATTCCTGGCACCAAAAACATATCGCATAAACCACTTGTGAATCCGCAATGTGTCTTTCTTCTACCATTGCACATTAAACTCGGTTTTATGAAAATATTTGTAAAAGCTCTGGACAGAGAAGGAGTGGCTTTCTTGCATCTCAGGAACAAATTCAAACATTTAAGTGAGGCAAAGGTAAAAGAAGGGGTTTTTGTTGGCCCACAAATTAAAGCAATCTTTCGTGATGAAAAGTTTGAAAATAACAAAAACAGTACGTGATGGGCCATTTTGGTTTTGATATATGAATCAAGAACCTATTGTTTGTACAAAATCACATAGTTTTATATTAAGGACAGAAAAAAGTTCAAATTTCTTGTACAGTGAATTATTCTGTTCTAATTCAGAAGTGCGTAGGAGTGACGTCATGGGGTTGAGGATCACATAGAGAGGCGGATCGTCTGCCCTTGACAAGATTTGACAGTGATATTGACACTTGTGTATGCTGTCAAGGGTAATGACTGACATTTAAATAAAGCCAAGCTAACTATTAACTCGCCCGAGCTTTTATTAGCTCTCCAGATTCCTACAGGAAGGCGCGGCAAAGAGTCTATATCCGCACGTGTATGCAAATGTATTATAACCAAGGCCCGGATTTTGATGACCTAAAATACTTAAAATATGAGCTTTAAAATTACTACAAAAATACAGGAAAATGACCCGAAAAGTAATATAAATGACTAAAAAATTTGTATGGAAATTCTAGTGTATTCATCAGATTTGTTCTATTCTACATTTATTTTGTTGACCCAATTATAAGCTTGTAATTAGTTACAGTAAAATCTCTATATAACGACCATCGCTGGTTCCACGAAAAAGTGGTCTTTAAGAGGGGTGGTCTCTTAATAGGGGGAATGCATTTTTATGTCTTGAAACTGAAAATACAATAGAATAAATATGGTACAATACAGTAGGTGTATTATGTAACACAATTGATTATTAATTACTTTTACTGTATTTCAAATTGCAGCACAACAATAAGACACTTTAATCTATGGAATGTGTTCTGTACGGTACTTGTATGCTGTCTGCTGAAAGGCGAACGCGAAAGGAAAAACAGCCCAAAGCATTGTTCAACCATATTCACATTTCTGTCCATCACTCTTGTAAAAGTATTGTATTGAAAATTGAAGAGACGTCTTGCAGTGCCAACATCAGTATTTCTGTTTAAATGCTGATTAATGCCTACCATTTGAGTAAATATTCTTTACGATTTTAGTCTTTATAGAGAAGTTGAACGAAAATGAAACTCTGGTCGTTGGTCGGGGAGAGGGGTGGTCGTTTAATAGGGGTACAAATAACATTGGCCTGATGGGTTTTACTGTCGGTTCCTAGAAAAATTGGTCTTTATAGGAGGTGGTCGCTAAAGTGGGGTGGTCTTTAAGACAGGTTTTACTGTATATGCAAACGGTTAAATGCAAACACTGTTTTTTCTATACCCAAATTTAAATTATAACAAGATTTATTTATTTATGCTTATTTAGAGTTCCGATAATATTCCATGTAAGTAAATTCACAAAACCTATGTACAATATAACATAAAAACAACATAAAATGAGAAAATAATGACATATTTTTTTAATTACCTAGAAATATAAAAGGGGGAAAATACCACAAAATTACCAAAAAATTACTACATAATGACATTACATAAAAGAAATACCTAAAAAGGAAAAGATGGGAAGAATTACCAAAAAATGACCATAAAATCACCGTTTTTTTATAATCTAGCAGTCATGAACTTAGCCTAATATATGCATAAATGGGCAACGTCCATGACGTTCCAGTTAAAACATGATAATATGTCATCAAAATCCGATCCCGAATTGAGTTTATGCCGATCCTGAAGTTTCAATGTGGTTATTTCTCTGTTTCCAGAGGTTGCAAGGAAATTCCAAGTGTTTTCTTAAGACGTGGGAACACTCCAAATCTCATTTTCTATATTTCTTAACAGAATTTTCTGCATTATCCGACATTTTCAGTGATCCTACGTACTCATGGTCAAGTTTAGGTAGGATTATCGAGGCTCTACTGTAATGTGAAAACATTAGTCATTAAAACTGTTCCACCCTGGAACCAGTGACGTAACAATAAAATAATTTCCGGGAGGGTCGAAAGTGCTGGGGGGTTTGGGGGCCCTCCCAAGGAAAATTTTTAAATATTAAACTAATGGATATCACAGTTTACGCTATTTTAGCACTGGATAACTAGTTACATAACTTCTTACTATACTCTTAAGACATGCCAACTTATACAAGAAATCGTTGACTACGCTATAACACTTATTACTTTTTATAAGAAAAGTTAAATAACACATGGAACAGTGGAAATGGTAGGCCTATATTTACAAGTTCAGTATTTTATTATTAAATAACATAATTAGATATTTGACAAAATAGACCTTAAATAACCTAATTAGAATTTTAGGTTTTGATTTCCGGGGAGGATCCCCCCCCTAGGCCATTGCCTGCAAATGGCTCTCTATTTCCGAATTTGCGGGATCGATCCCCGCATGAGTGGATGTTCTTTATGTGTGCGTAAATGAGACAATCTCATGTCTTTAGATTTACAGGCATTAAGGACTCCCGTGGAGCAAGAATTAAGTAGCAGTAAGGAACCGCCCCCGCCGTTAAATAACAACAAAACAAACATCAAACTGAATGCAATCAGATAACACCTCCGCCAGCAAAGAAAGAACGATGAATACCGTATTTTCTATTTCTTTTAGACCGGTTACATTATCACGAAACACGTGTAGGAGTAAGGTTTCCGGTTGATGACACTCATGTATATACATGGAACATGGTGATAAAAGTCCAGTTTCGCGGGGGGGGGGGGGTGCTGAGATTTACAGCATTCTCTTAGTCCTGACTCGAAGTGCTATAGAGCAAGATACTACGACACCACAGTGAAATTATTGCAGTTAAAAATTCCGTATCCCATAACGACATATCTTCTACCTCTAACTATTATTATTATTATTACTATTATTATTGCTGCTATTATTATTATTATTATTGTTGTTATTATTATTAAGTGCCAGAATGGTACCGTACTTTATGAGATTGTGTGGGGGACGGGAAAATGTCTATCTGTGTGTCTGTACGCGTGATAACTCAAATACGCTTTATCGGATTTTCATGAAACTTGGTATACGTACTTATAACGTTCATGGGAAGAAGCCTATTGATATTGGACCGAATCGGTTGACCGGTAACGGAGTAATGCCCAATTTAGTGTCTATTTTATGGTAATATTTATTAAATGCAAATCAATTCTCATGGTAACATATTGTTTTACAGTGTCCATGTACGGCTTTGAAAGTTGCAGTTCAGGTAGCTTTGACAAATAACATTACCCACATAGGTTATTCCTTCACATATGCTTATCAAACTTAGACCTTTGTTCTTCCATAAGCTTAATGAACCGATCTGGAGCTTAACTCGGAAATCGATAACAAAAATAACTTATTTTCTGCATATCATAATTGCAATCATCACTGATTAAACAAAACATTCTGGCACTTTCTTACATCAGTTTACCTGATTTTAATTAAACCGCTTGATGTTTTAAATAATTTATTTAGCAAAACTAATTAAAATTTACCTTTTAACGAACTATTTCTCCCTATGAAAATTACAGCGGTACATTTCAGTTATAAATATTTCATACAAACTGCCTTAGTAATTAAACAGCTGATAAAAATTTAAAAATCCTGTTTAGAAGTGAACGAACACTGAGGAAAGATTTCTTCTATCGAAAGGACCCGTGTGATTGATTTATGAATGAAATTAACTTTATTGGTAACAGAAATAATCCCTTAGGAACAAAATTATAGTAACTCTGAATAGTAATATTTCAACATTCATTGCACAACACCTGGAAATATTGTACACGGGTATTAATCAACGCTAACTAAAAATTTCACAAGTCATTCTTATTGTCTTACAATATCATTATTCACTTATCAATTATTTATAAGTGTTTTTCTTCTTTCCCGGATTCTGTGTGAACAGACCAAGACCATCTGCTATAATTAATTTCACAATTGAACTTTAATAGCGAAAACTAATGCTCCGATAGCGCAATAAAACACGTTTTCAGTCAGTTTTTCGCTCATAACTCGCGAACGAAAGTTAAATCCGGCTTCGAGGTGCGTTCGGACACCCTTCAGTCCATCCACGTTACAAATTTAAGATCTCTGCATGCCCTAGAATTGGCTGAGCATCACACACACAAAGAGAAATATTTCCTATTATTTTCATGCTTGACGCTTGCATTACTACCACAGTTGTTATGAAGAGAATTCGATTCAAAGCAATGGTTGATCGCAGTGCCGTATTTAAGCCTAGGCAGACTAGGCAGCTGCCTAGGGCGGCAGATTTGAAGGGGCGGCTTTTAAGCTGTTACTATGTTTTTAATATCTTAAACATATTATTCATAACTCTTCAAAATAGTACTAATGTAACGCACAATGAAATAGAAATGAATAACATTGACAACAATACGCACCTGTTTATTTAAATTATATTATTATTATTATTATTATTATTATTATTATTATTAATATCAGTGGCAGACGCAGGGGGGATTGGAGGATATAACCCCCCCCCCCGAAATTTGAGAAAAGGCTATATATGCAATGCAAGTGGCCAGTTTTATAAACTAATTATATATGTAAGTTAATTAATTTTTTAGTATTCTTTCTACCTATTCAAATCCCCCCGAAAAAAATTCTGCGTCCGCCACTATTTTTATTATTATTGATATCATTATTATTACTATTATTATTAGCCTACTATTTCAGTTACAGTAATGCTTATTGTAGGTTACTTTGTACATTCCTGTGGAAATAAGGGGCGAATATATTTTTCTCTGCCTAGGGGCGCTTAAGTAGCTAAATACGCCCCTGGGTTGATGCAGTTTTACAGGTTGACACAAGACAGGTGCCAAATGCGGAGGTTGTCGTGTAGGAAGTTGTTTATTACTTCTCAAAGGCAGAGGCGATTTCCCATCAGATACACATTTTTTTATTTCATCGCATGAATGAATGATTAGTTCTTGTCCTTGGGGCACTCCCTGCTATGTACCCAGATGTATCCGAGATGCCGACCTGATCGTGCAAAAACATGGCAGAATGTAGGTATAATAACCTCAAATACGAGGCCCTCTAAGATAAGCATTACGCGAAAATGAAAGGTATCAGTACTTGAGGGGAAAAAGTCCAAGGTCTCCTATTTCAGGAATTGAAATGTACGGAAAATCTAAAACTATTTGGTGAATTTTATGTTTTTAATGATAAAACCAATGATATAGATGCAAAATTTTAAATTCAAAGTTTTAACTATGTTATAATTAGGGGGCGGATTTCTATGACATGTCATATGTTTCCCCTTTGCATTATTTCAGGTTTCCGACTAATTTAAACCCGATTCCAAGTATCCTGGTGAAAATGGAACGGCTTTATTGTGCATATAACTGCATATTTAGAAACTTTTCAACTACTGAAGCATATTTAGTATGAATAAGCATATTTAGGTCATATTTTGGGCATATTTGTGTGGATATTAATGAAATTTTGAAGTTTCATATAATATTTTGTAAATTTTGCATTATAATGATACGTTTTGAGAATTCACAGATATTTTAAATAATTGGCATTATATGTTAATAAAATGAATTGTAATGAAACTTTAAAAAAATATACACAATATGTAAGTGGTAAAGCCATATTCTAAATTTTATTGGTCATATTTTAATGTTTTTTAGGTCATAAATGCATGCATACATCCTATTTTTTAGGTCATAGAAATCCGCCCCCTAGTTATAATTAATTAATTTCATGTTTCAAGTGGTATAGTTGTTAATAAATATATTGAGAAATGTCCGCCTACGAGGGTGTATCAATAAATAACCGGACTAATTTTGTAATTAACACATAATGGCTTTATTTCATTCAAATTTACTTGCAAACTTCCGAAGTATTCTCCGCCCGTTGAAACACAACTATTCCAACGATTTACCCATTGTTCGAAACACTCACTGAACCCCTTTTTTGACAGTCTGTTCAGTATACCCATGACAACGATGTTCAACTATTTTATTTTAAATGTACAAAATAGGCATTTTAGCACTAAAATAGTAAAAATAGGCCCCATAGGTTCAAATAAGCATTTTAGGGCACTGTAAAACTCTATAAATATAAGTGATTTATCATGAAATGTCAACATATTTTAAAATTTTCATGTTACTTCATAAGGAACAAAATAGTCTTTTGCCTTAAAATCTCGGGTCTAGACTCATTCCCTTTTCATAACCAACAACTTCAAATCTCCACAACTGTGGTAATAATTGACAGTCGTATGAAAAATCTTTTGTTGTGAATGTTAATTATTTTAAATTAGAAATGCCTTAAAACAAAATATTATTTTCAACCCAACCTTATGTTAACCCCACCTAAAGTGTTTAATATGTTTGTGTTACAGAGGCGAGTCGGCATGTGGAGGAGGTTATCCGCAATGACCATTTTGTGCTGAGCATGAAACACATCAAACCCCGGCGCAGGTTACGAGGTAGCGTGGAAACCCTGTTTGCTGTGGATTTCCCCCAGTCTCAGCAGAAGTTCGTGCTCATGCTCGACAGGAGATCTAAGAGAGGTAAGTGCAAGTCTGCATTATGCCATATTATGTCCAGGTTTTGAGAGAACGCCAAAACCATGAAATAATCACGCCCGCCATTCAAATTAATACGAGCGTGTGATGCCCGTCGGGAGTCGCGCTCACGTTAAGTATTTGGCCGGCCCGTGATTGATGTTGAAACAGGGTAGGCACTTACTTCATACAACAAATATATAATAGTGTCTAGCGTACACTGCTTTAGCACAGAACCAACTGCCCTATGAACATTTCTGAGTCCCAACGCTGTGACTCAAGGGGTTCTTGTATTTTATGTTTTCCCGCTAAGTGGTAGAGAAAGCCTTACGGCCTTAACTCCGCCAGGTTAAATAAACAAATAAATAAATAACTTTACAAATAGATCACGATTTAGTATTTTCAGCAAATATTTCTGATATGTTCAACCGTTTTCATACGTTATTTGTTTCAAACAAAATGTTACCAACCAAGATAGCTTGAATACCGCTACATACGAAATTACCAAAAGTTTCTTGATTATTAATTATTATTCTAAGGACAAGCGAACTGAGAGTAGGCCTATTTTCCTTTTAAAATGTACGATTCAAAATAACATAAAAGTCATACAATGTTCGACCGAAGCTCCAATGCTTCGCACAGGATTACTAGCACTGTTATAATAGTTAAATGGTGTAAAAACTACATTGTCACGCATGAGGAAGTCGTCATCTAGTTTTCTTGGTACTTGGAGAAAGCAAAGGAAAAGAAAACAGTCAGTTACATAGGACAGAAGTGAACCTGATGTAGTAATCCCAGGAACACAAAACTCCATAAGCGCTGATGACAGCAGAACTAGTTTCTAGTAACTAGGTAACGGAAATGTTGTGCAACTCTCTCTAAAAGGTAACAGTGACAAACAGAAGCCTCTCAAATGAGTTTTTTTCCCAGCCCACGCCTATAGGAGTCATTAACGAAGACAGGAACAAATTGTAAATTAAGAATCCTGAAAGAAGCTGAGCATTACATTTAACGGAAACATTAAAACGACTACCAATCTGAAACGGAATGAAAAAAAATGAAAATCTTTACACAGAAGTCTTTTTAATGATTACAAGGAACATTCATGCCAAACTGGAAGAAAATCGTGTCTGCGTAACAAACTATTTACAAACATACTACCTCGTAAATTCCAAATGTTCGAGTAAAAACAGACCTCGCTTAGCTCTGTCAATATTATTCTACAACATTACGGTATTCATTTATGCATCAAATGTTATAAATAGAGCTCGGATTTGTATGCATAATCAAATAATGAAATATGCATGCAAGTATGCATGAATAATTTTAGAAATATATACCATAATATGCAAAAACAAACGAACAAAAATCATCTGTCAGTGAAGCAGGTTTTATACAATGAAAATGTCCTTTCTACATCGCATAATGTCACATGTGCATGTAAAAAACACCACAGCTCTTCTTCAGTGAATCCTGAAAACACTGTGGTACATAGTTTTTGCGCAACGTAGACTCATCCGGGAACCTTTTGTTTGTGTTTTTTTTCTAAGAATCTCCGAAGCTGCACATTATTCAGTTTCAGCTTCAGGGTTCTAGAGTACATATTCACCCACCCTCCATCCATTTATAAATAAACTAGCTTAAAAGGCCCGGCGTCGCCCGGGTTTTTTATTTTGTAATTGGAAATTAACTTATGAAGGACTTTCGTTTTTTAAATTCTAGGTCCTTATATAGATATTATGAATTTAAAAAAGGAAGAACGACTTACCACACTCAAACTATTCCCTCAGAAAACGCTTGATATAGCTTTTTATGGCTCATAGAGGATGTAGAATTTTGCATCCCATCGCTTATACAGTACACAGCAAGCCTGGTAGGGGTTCAAATAAGAAGAAACAGAAATTTCGGTAACATTAAATTGTATTGTCTTTGCGGAATATTTATTTCTCACTCTCATGTTACCATAAACCCGTTTTGGGGATGAAATTAGACAGAAATGCAATATAAATTTCATACTTCTCTCCCCAAAACATATTACCACACCTCGTATTGTTTTCTCTATGTACAGGGTAGAGAAAGTTATGTGACTGCATTATTCTCGTGGATTTCATTCTTTAATATTTATTTATAACATGAATTATATTGATAGCTCTTCTAATTTGTGAAAGTCACATTTCATATACAGTATTTCCAAACCCATCTGAGACCCACTGGCAACAATATGTTATGTCAACTGTGATTTGGATTTGATAATTCTGTGTAAAAAGGTATTAAGTATTCTCAAAAACATTTGATTTTTGGCATTTAAAATCAAAATTATTCAAAATTCTCTCTTAGTGAGCACTTACATTATGAAACGAAGGTACTGTCAAAATTCCAAGTCTCTACCTATTGTAGTTTAGGCTCTACGTTGATTCCCTGTCAGTCAGTCAGGACAAAGTCTCTTATATATATGTAATAAGATAAGATAAACATATAAATAAAAAATATGCAGAGACGTTATTAAGTACCAGTAATTATTAACTAAGTTTATCTAACGGGGAAACTATAATTTAACACCACATTTAAGAGTAAAACATGCTCTTTTTTTCAATTAAAACCTAAAATACGAATTTCCCCTGGAATATGCATTAATTTCCATTAACAAATACCGGTCAAATTGTCTGGAAAAGTGTTACTTACAAAAAATATCATTTACGCATACTTTTATATATATATAATATATATAAAACATGCAATTTGCAAACAAATCCGAACTCTAATTATAAAAATCTATTGAAATATATAAAAGTTGCAAAATTTACTCATGATCTTGATGGTAATGCAAAGCTACCTAAACAGGAATCTGTTACAGCTGACTGAAAACAATACGCTGAAATGTCATTGAAACTCTTGCCCCTATATGGTATATCCCACATTAATTGCTAACCAATATAAATTCCGTGAAACTCAATGACGCTATTGTATTGTAGAATGTATTCTGCCTACGCCTGCAATGTGCTCAGGCCTTATTCAGAAGTATTCACAACTAATTATTCATCTCCTTCCAGGAAGTTCTGTTACGCCTACTTTAAAATGATTTAATTGACAACAAAGTTCAAATCAATTACAACTAACGATATTAACAAAGATTTCGTCGTCCAGTTTGCGTTCTAACGCATAGAACATTGCGAAATATAACCTCAATAATCTCTGTCAAGCTTAATTCTGTGTCCAATTGTAACTCCATAGCAAAAAATTAACCTTATTGCTAAACAAGCAATGTGTGCTTGCTAGAATTATAGCCTAATTTATAACGTTCGTATGACTCTTTTTTGTTATAATAATATTATATATATTATATACTATATATTCTCTATACATATCCTATTTATATAGGCGTATATCCTATACTATTCTCTATCCCATTTAAAAACGATCCTGTTCAAAATAAAGAGGCGTGGCTGTCATTGTTCTTGTTTTGAATCCTTTGTTTTGTTTGCTAATTGATATACTATAATGATGACGATGCCAGTGAGAGTTTGTTATTTCACGTGTAAATGTTGATAATATTGTTGCATGAACTTAAGAACACTCGTTAGTCACACCCTGCTAATGGCGCATGCTTATGACATTAACCAATCACGTTTTGTCATATGATGCGAATTTTCCGCGAACTCTCTGTGAGTTCTCCTCCCCTTTGTTTTGACTAGGATCAAACTAGAATGGGATCAATTATAGCTAAAATTATAGCTAGGTTTATAATGTCCGTATGACTCCTTTTTGTTATAATAATATTATATATATAATCTGTATGTATTCTATTTATATTATATGTTCTCTATTCATATCCTTATTATATAGGTCTACATTCCATAATACCAGGTGCCTGCAGCTTCGCCCGCGATAATTAATTCGAAGATTAAACATTAAGAGCAAAATAATTAAAACATATTTATTAACACTTACGCGTGAATCATTCAACTAAACGATAATGCTTAAACTTTATTAGCATTCGGATGTTTATGACATGTCATTTTTTTTTTTTTTTTTTTTTAATCCTGAACTCCGTTTCGACGCAAATACATATACGAATTGCACACTTTTTACCCTAATTGGACCGTTTTATTTTGCATATAAAGTCGTATTTTGCTATTTTTTGTGGTTTTGGTAATATTTTGGTCATATTTGTAATTTAATGTCATATTTCAGTTATAAATTCGGTAAAAGAGCACAATTATACAGCGTATGTACTACATGATCGAGTTAAATTTGAAATTTATATAATAATGTTTATGCCAAATTAATAGTAACTTGAATTTTAAAATTATTGCAGTTGTTCATATTTTATACGGACACGCAAGGTCTACAAAATATTACGAGTATTTGGAGCTGAAGAAACGAACAAATCTTTTAAAAACTGTAAATTACCAAAATTGTTAAAAAGTTTTTATCTGATTGAATTCATGTGATGTAAGAATTTAGTGCCTTTAAACGTTTTAAATTGAAACATTTATTTTTTGAAAATACTTTACTTTTATTAGGTCATATTTTGGATTTTTGGGTCATATTTAGTTATTTTTAAGAGCATATTTGCAGTCATATTCTCCACTTTTTAGGTCATAAACATCCGAACCCTACTGACAGGTCGAAGAGGATTAGGGTGGCAGCAGGTAGGGGAAGTTCTTGGAGGAAAAAAAAGTATTTAAAAAGTGGGACCGACAACACTCAGTTTGCTGATACAAACTGATGTTCACTGAGAGTTGCCAATCTTTTTCTTTTACTGCTTTGCATCTTTTTCCCTCATCGTGACGAAATATTTATACATTCTCTTTTTCCCGGTTTTCATGTTGAGCCCCCTAGGATCCTGGGCCATTGTGGGGTCTTCAGATCCGCCACTGGTTGACACTATGTTAAAATCGGCGTATCTATCGGTGTGACGATAATATTGACCAGAAAACATCGATGTCACGGTTTCAGAAAATTAGCAAAATTCGTATATAAACTGGAATATTTCCATGAAAACTATCGATGTAAAAAATCGATGTTCTGGGAAATTAGGGCCCTGTAAATAAAATTTTATCTTAGAACCAAGGTAGGCCTACTAATTTTTTTTATCACACAAACATCGATATAGCAAGAACATCGGTTGTTTTCCATCGATGTAGAAAAATTCCATCATCGACATGAAAACATCGTCCATCGTTGCTCAATCCTTTCATAAAGCGCAATGCCGTTTCTTAACCTTAAACGGTCTATAAGTCGGCTAATAAAATTCATTCATCTTACATTGACGTCATTGACATAAGAAATGCTTAAAATATGTGAATATTTCACATAATGCACTGGCAATAATATTAATGATGTGAGTGTTGGTATTTGAGCCTGGAATTCTTAACACAAAGCCTAAAATTGTCCCAAGATTAGGAAATTAACGACAAAGAATGATTGTGAAAAGTACGGGGGTATTTGAAGATTAATACGATAGCGGAGATGATCCAAAAATAATAACAAATATGGGAGAGTGGCCACCCTGTATTACAATAATGGAGTAAGCTGAGGAAAGCCATAGAAAAGTAAATACATTATATTTATAAATGTGATCGTTGTTAAGTAGGCTTGCGTGTTTTCTGTGAAGCGACATGATTTCAATGAACAGTTCAAGTACACAAACAAATTGAATCTGGCCGTCATCATTTGATTTTATGATCCATCAAGTTAAAGCGCATTTTATGGCGGCCTTAACGTCTTCCTGAATCGTCTGAAATGTTGTTTTAATGGATTAAGTTGTGTCTCAATTGAGTTTTATGTAATTTGTAGCACTACATCTGTACCAGTACGTCTGGGGATCTTACGACTGTCTTATGAAGCTACAGGGTTAAATTAATAGCTTAGCATTCTTGTTCACGGTCATTAGATGAATTTCGTACAGAAAAGAGTATCCGAAAATGACAACAGATAACGTAGGAATATTCGTCCCTAGTTTAATTACTCAATTTTGTTTACTCCGCTTATTGTGATCACTACGGGAGGCAGCCAATTCGATTATATCAGCGTTTCTAAACCTTTTTGTACCCGAGGACCTCTAAAATGTCTAAAAAAAAACTTTACGGACACCTAATTTTACATCCCATTTTTTAAAAGAAGGCCTATAGGCCTATTCTTAATATTTGGGGTATTAATTATAGGTCATTATAACGAAATATGTGAAAAAATTTTACTTCTTTACTTTCCACATACTTTGATATTTTTTAATTATGTCTGCGGACCATCTGCACCATAGGACCATAGGTTGAGAAACGCTGGATTATATTAATCGATTGATAACAATAACCGAAATAACTAATTGAAAGTTATTTATTCATACATACATAAGTACTGCAAAAACAGAATTAAAAGATATTTAATAATAAAATAATACGCACTCATAATACAGTATTAGAGAGAAAGAAACTATTTTTTCAACCAATAAATGATTCTGTTTTCCTTTATGAATTTATTAACCAATACTCCATACTCAGTTCCAGTTATGGGTGTTTTTGAAAATCTACCGATCTATGGTGAACACCGCGTAGCAAAACATCTAATGCCTATCTGTTTAAGTCTTTTCATTTTACACTAACAATCACAATGACGCTCAGTACTTGGAAATAAAGCCGCGAAAAGGAAAATGTGATAACATAAACAGAATCTTTGATCACAATAAACAGCATTTTTTTCAATGTATTAGTATTAATCCGTATGGGAGTTCTTAAAAATGATAACATTACTCGCGATTACATTAAGAGGCGTTCACTGTTTATACGTGGTATAGCCAGCAGGCAACACTGGAAAAACACGATTCATAATGCTAGAATGTTTTGATTAAACAAAAATCAATGTATGTATGTAGGGTGATTTCTGCACTTACCTTTTCTCTTGTTCGGCGATCCTCTGATCAAACTTGTCGTGCCCATTAGCTGGTTATCAAATTGCTTCCATGGCAACAATCAGGCCCCTCTGAAAAGAAAAGAAAAGGTAAATTATTTACATGGCTGAATAGAGTAGTTTGTTCATATGAAAAAATAGCTTGATGCAAAATAAGAACAACAATAACAAAATCAGCTGTGTTTATATGGTTTCGTGCACATTGGCACACGTGCACATCGGCACAGTCGCATTTTCGTGCACATCGGCATAGTATTTTTATCTTGTAATAGTTATCGTGCTCATCGCCACACACCACGTTAGGGCAGGGGTGGACATAGAGACTGAAACCTACGGCCTCCTTCACCACGGCTCCAAGGCAGCACCCCGTAGCTACCGCGGCTAAGGAAACCGACCGTTGATATCGTAGATAGGTAGTCAGGTTAGGATAGGTTAGGTTACGTTACGTTACGTTACGTTACGTAAAAATACGTAAAGTTTCGTTACGTAAAGTTACGTTACGTTACGTAAAAATACGTAAAGTTTCGTTACGTAAAGTTACGTAATGTTACGCAAAGTTACGTTACGTAAGGTACGTTAGAAAAGTTACGTTATGTAAAGTTACGTAAAGTTACGTTACATAAAGTTACGTAAAACTACGTAACCTCACGTTACCTCACGTTACCTCACGTTACGTCATGTTACGTTAGGTTAGATTACGTTACGTAACGTACAGTTATGTGACAAAGTGTGACAAAGTGTAACAGTGTGTGACGAAAAGTGAGACGAAAAGTGAGACGAAAAGTGAGACGAATAGTGTGACAAAAAAGTGTGACGAAAAAAAGTGTGACGAAAAAAAGTGTGACGAAAAAAGTGTGACGAAAAAAAGTGTGACGAAAAAGTGTGACGAAAAAGTGTGACGAAAAAGTGTGACGAAAAAAGTGTGACGAAAAAGCGTGACGAAAAAGTGTGACGAAAAAAGTGTGACGAAAAGAGTGACGAAAAGAGTTGAGAAAGTTGCGAAAAGAGTTGCGAAAGTTGCGAAAAGAGTTGCGAAAGTTGCGAAAGTTCGAAAGTTTCGAAAAGTCTCGAAAAGATACGAAAAGTCACGAAAAGCTTGGTTGGGTTAGGTTAGGTTAGGTTAGGTTAGGTTAGGTTAGGTTAGGTTAGGTTAGGTTAGGTTAGGTTAGGTTAGGTTAGGTTAGGTTAGGTTAGGTTAGGTTAGGTTAGGTTAGGTTAGGTTAGGTTAGGTTAGGTTAGGTTAGGTTAGGTTAGGTTCGGCTCGGCTCGGCTCGGCTCGGCTCGGCTCGGCTCGGCTCGGCTCGGCTAGGTTAGGCTAGGCTAGGTTAGTTTAGGTTAGGTTAGGTTAGGTTAGGTTTGGTTACGTTACGTTACGCTAGGTTAGGTTAAGTTACGTACAGTTACGTTACGTAAAGATACGTAAAGTTACGTAATGTTACGCAAAGTTACGTTGCGAAAAGATACGTAAAGTTACGTTAGTAATGTTACGTTACGTAAAATTACGTAAAGATACGCCATGTACAGTTACGAAAAGTTACGTTATGTAAAGGTACGTAAAGTTACGTTACGTTAAGTTACGTATAGTTACGTTACTTAAAGTTACGTTACATAAAGTTACGTAAAGCTACGTAACTTTACGTTACCTCAGGTTACGTTAGGTTACCTCACGTTAGGTTAGGTTACGTTACGTTACGTTACGTAAAGATACGTAAAGTTACGTTACGTAAAGTTACGTAATGTTACGCGATGTTATGTTACGTAAAGATACGTAAAGTTACGTTATGTTACGTAAAGTTACGTTGAGTTACGTTACATAAAGTTACGTAATGTTACGTTACGTAAAGTTATTATTGTTACGTTACGTAAAGTTACGTAATGTACGTAGAGTTACGTATTGTTACGTTACGTAATGCAACGTGACGTAATGTAATGTTACGTTAATTTACGTAATGTTACGTTACGTAAAGATACGTAATGTTACGTTACGTAAAGTTACGTATGTTACTTTACGTGAAGTTACGTAATGTTACGTTACGTAAAGTTAGGTTAAGTTGTGTTACGTAAAGTTACGATAAGTTACGTTACGTGAAGTTACGTTACGTAATGCTACGTTACGTAAAGTTACGTAAAGGTACGTTACCTCACGTTACGTCACGTTACGTTAGGTTACCTCACGTTGTTTTGGGTTAGGTTAGGTTAATTCAAAGTCTCATTCAATCGCAGGCAAATACTTCATGAATGATTTCTAAACAATACAATTATAATATTAATGTACACAGTATGTATCTGTAATAATAATAAAAGGATGTGTTTGTCTTTCTGTCTATCAAGCAGTTACTGTGAATTCCATTGCATTCAATACGATAATGTAATTCCAACTTTTTCTCTATGTTCACCCCTACGAAGGGTGTGTAGCGATGAGCACGATGATATTGCAAGATAAAAATAATATGCCGATGTGCACGAAAATGCGATTGTGCCGATGTGCACGTGTGCACGTGTGCACGAGATATTCCTTTCGGTACCGAGGCCATATTAGGAGTTCAGGAACTGTGTCTGTACAGTAGGTCATGCAACTATTGATTTTGAGCTATTTTCTATTGTTGTTTATGTCAGTAAATTTCAACTGATATTAATTTAAATGAATATGGTAGGCCTAAAGGATGAAACAGCGAGGATTATTCATGGTAAATAATTACGCAACTCGGCATTTGTCTTTACGACGGGGAAATCATGAAAACCCCATGTCAAATTGGCCGGCCACGGGATCTGAGCCTCGGACCTCCCGAATGCGAGTCCAAGACGTTACCATCTCGCCACGTCGACTGGAAACTCAGTTTTGCCTTGTGAATAATAAAGCTTTGCATCAGGTTGAAACAACTGAATGCGCACTGTTTGCAATATGGCTTCTTATTAAGTGCCAGAATGGTACTTTTTGAGAATGTGTGAGGGAAATGTCTGTCCCTGTGTGTGTACGCGCAATAACTCAAATGCGATTTATTGGATTTTCATGAAACTAGGTATACGCATTTGTAACGTCCATGGGAAGAAGCCTATTGATATTGGACCAAATTGGTTGACCGGTACCGGAGTAATGCCCAATTCAGTGCCTATTTTATGGTAATATATTACACAGAATTTATAAAATGCAGATCAGTTCTCATGACAACGTATTGTTTTACAGTGTCCATATATGACTTTGGAAGTTGCAACACATTTAGGTTTGAGAAATAACACTACCCACATATTCCTTCACATATGGTTATCAAACTTTAGACCTTTGTTCTTCCGTAAGCCCTGCTTAATGAATCGATGTGGCGCTTAACTCGGAAATCTTATACAAAAATAACTTATTTTCAGCGTAACTGCAATTCTGGCACTTTGTTATATCAGTTTACCCGATTTTATTCCATATCAGAATGTGAAGTAGACTGTCCATGCTTATGGTGAGGAAAGTTAGATGAATGGATTAATCTGACTTTATTTTGAGCTGTATATCCTTCGAGGATGCGATACGATGTGTTCATGACATTCTCATCATTTGTGCAAGCAATTTACACGAAGAGAATATTATACATAATATATTAAACTAAGAGAGGCAAACCTTTTATTCGGACAGAGGAAGTTAGGCTTATGTGTTTCACTTATGATTTTTTTTTTACATCTGGTTGTGGTGACCATATTTAAATTAGGCTACTTCCCGGGCCGATCTTTCTCCCTAGTCCGCCCCTGACCGCAACTGTATAGGCAACTGCCAAGACTCTGTGTGGTGATTGTGAAAGCAAATAGTGCGTATTGTTGATGCCAGCCTCGTATCTAGGTAATGCGCAACTCAAATATGGTGATTAATGCAATTATGAATTACAAGGTCCAACCTCTTTGTGTTCCATATTTACACACGTGTTCAAGTTCGCTACAAATGGACAGGGTAGGGTGTGTATGCTAGCTTCCGCCAGATAGGATTTAGGATTTTTCAGTTCTTAACTCTATAATAGCTTACTGAATCCATTAAATAACAAAGGAATCATGGCGTAAATTCTGTCTGTTCTATCAGTTGCTTTGTTATTATTAGGCATCGGGAATTTAGGAAAATGCTATGGTCACGCAGCGAACCCGGGGTCGATTCCTGGGCCCTATTTCATAGAACTTGCTAATTATATAAGTAAATAATATTAGAACTCATAATATTATTCATTAGTTATCAAAATCTTGTTTCATAGAGATATGAACACTACTCATAAAATCTCTTCACTAATATTATTAGTTCATTAGTCAGCTGATTGATTTGGAGGTTATGTCTGGATTGTTGTTTGTGCTTTGCCCATTCTTAGTCTTTTGTTCAATACTATTTCAAAGCAGCACGGCCTACATATACCTTCATAAATGTAACAAATAATAACAAGCTCTAAGAAATGAATAAATCTTATTCAAGATAGTAGTAGGCTTATGTACTAAAATCTAACCTCAAATCCTAAAAACTTATGACAAAAATTCCTTTGATAGTGTATGTAAGCTTGAAGCGGATTTTATGGCATGGGTAATTCTTTAAACCAAAGTAAGTAATAGTAAATATAGTAACAATATAGTAATAGTAAATATAGTAACAATGATATACATTTTTACTTTATGAATAATGTAACAATATTACATGTTATTTTATACATTTTACTTCAATCATATTACATATTATTATAATACTCTATGAGAATTGCTAGTAAAGGCTCCAAAACACTTGAACAAGAATGTTAAGTATTTGCATACTCAGACGTCTGGATATGTGGGAAGAAGGGAGTTTGGAATTCGTGAGAAAACTGAGTGAAAATATGTACTAACTACAAGGTCTCATTTGATTGGCTGAGGGGTAAATTAAAACTACGTTTTAGCCAATCAAAGACTGAGTAAAAGGGAGGTGCCTACCACAAAATTAAGAAATCTAAAATTTTGTAGCAAGCACGGAACACAGTCTCCTTTTGATATCTTGGGGAATGCCTCGCGTCAAAATTGTCTTCCTACTTTATAGAATAGTCTTTATAGAGTTTTAGAAAGTGTCGACCATAAGTGAAGTTTTTAGCATGTGTAAGTGTCAGTTTAAAAGTTATGTGTCCTTTTGTGTATTTTGTGGGGGAGAAGGATTTATCAATAAACCCCGGTGAAATAGAAAGAAAAGATTGTGTACATACTTCATTTTCTGGACCATTAGCCTACCTATCTCCGATTCGTCGCCCTGAGGAAGAAACTCAAGCTCATCACTGAAAGCAGCCTAGGCAAATAGGGGAAATACAGCAAGACACAAGGTATGTGGAAACACCTGAGAGTCCAAACAACAACTACCACACCACCCCAACCTTAAAACCCCTACACGGTGGCTCCAACCAACGCGGGGCTCGATGGAGACAGTGCCCACACTTTAAAAAAAAAAAAAAAACCCTACACGGTGTGCGAAGCAACGTACGACAACGGGAAAAGACAGCACCCAGCAGACGACGAGGAATAGGAGGACTAATGAAGATCCAGTGACATCATCAAGACTAAACTTAAAGTTCAAGACTTCAAACGGAAAAATCGTACAAGAAACATTTTGCATTTTGTCGGTGTTCAAGAGGAGAAGATTATCCAGGAGAAGAATCGCCGAGGGACAAGAGGACATCAGGGGACATCAACAAAAAAGTAACAGATAAGATAATGAACAATTAAAACAAGTAGGAGAGTAAAAAAATAAATAAATACATTAATTTGCTTGCATTTTTAAAATTTACAATTACTGCATGGTTAAATGATTAACTGTTATTGGAGGTTGATGTATATTGTGTGTGTTTTTTTTTCAATATAAGTGAGTATGCTTTGTGTAGCATAAAAGGGTCATAGGTGATTATATGCTATTACGTAGTGGTAAGAAGATCGAAACTATGGATAGTATAGGGTCAGATCTCGGGGGAGGGCAGAGTCTTCTCACCCAGGAGGATACGCCCGAATCTCAAATAGGAAATGAAGGCCAGGATATGTTAGGAAACTTGTTTTCAGTTGATAGACCAGACGATGACAATGATAGCTTAAAGGTGAGTGACACGAACCTCAATGTTGTAGCAGATGTAAACACCGAAAAAGAAAGTGAAACGATTTTGGTAGAAGGGATTGGTAGCAGTTCTAGTAAACCAGTGGAAATAGAAATATTGTTAGCTAATATGCTAGCCGATATAAAGAAAAGTCAAAGCGAAGCAAGTGAAAAAATGGATAGGCAGTTAGTAGCTACAAATAAAGAATTGAAAGAGGCTAGTAGGGAATTAAATAGACAGCAGGCAGAAATGAGTAAGGAATTAAAGGAGCAAGTAAAGAAAATTAATGAAAACTTGGTAACAATGGGACAGGAATTAAATGCTAAAATAGATCAAAATAATGCTGATATGGAGTTGAAGTTAAGTAAGGTTTTGAACAAGGTGGACGAAAAGATAGAAATTCAAAGTAAAAAGTGGGGTGAGAAATTAAATCACGAGATTAAAACAATGGAAAACAGGGTTGACGAGACTGAAGCTAGGGTAAATAAAAAGGTGGAGGATGACGTAGAGCATTGTAAGGCGGAGTTGAGGTCAGAGTTAAGTAAAATAAACATGGTAACTGTTGAACTTACCAAGAAAATAGATAGTTCAGAGAATTCTAGTAAGGTGTTAGAAGAGAAACTAACGAGTAGGGTGCATGCGTTGGAAAGCAGACTAAATAAGAATGTTGATGAAGTGTCAAAAGAGGTGAGCTGTTTGAGAAATGAAACAGAAAGTTTAAGAAATAGGGAGGCTGGAAGCGATAGGATTGATGTCCTGCAAAGAGCAGAAAATGTAGGTGATAACCAAGAGAATAACATTACGCAGGGTTTAGAAAATATCGCAGTTAACAAAAATAGTGTTTCAATGGGACGCTCAACGCCGGACATCGCTCCTAGCGTAATAGGCCTAGCCCCTAACGTCACTGCAGCTAATGACTCAGTGAGTGTTACTCAATTTTTGGGTACTGACCTAACAATTCCGACTTTCAACGAAAATATTTATTCGAGCCCTCAGAAGTTTCTTAAGAGTCTTGATGAGTACCTACGGTTACGCGTGGTACCTGACAATTTAAAAATGCTGATAGTGTCACGCGCGCTTAAAGGGAAGGCACGCGATTGGTTAGATTTAACGACTGATCCCGGATGTTCATATGAACAATTTAAGCAGGCTTTTCTGAACCGATATTGGAGTGAGGAAAGGAGGACACAAGCACGCGTTCAGCTTTACAACGGAAGATATACACCTAAGAATGGGGGTACCTTGGTGAATTATTTTATGGACGTCGTCGGCGAAGCTAGGATGCTCGATCCGCCATTACAAGAGCATATTATTATTAAGCTCGTACTGAGACACTTCCCGCCCAGTATTCATAATGTCTTGATAATATCAAACGCCAGCACTTACGGAAGTGGTATCGAACTCCTAACGAGTTTTGAGGGATGTGCGAATAGAGGAAATGATGAGAATGGGTATGACAGACCAAGAAATGATGTCCGGATGACAAGGCCTCAAAATGAGGGGTTTAATAATAATAGTAATAACCGAAATGATTTTCGACCACTGAGAGGTGTAGGAGCCAGAGGTACGAACTCCGGTCCTTACAGGGGCGATGATGGAGGCAGAAATAGGAACTTTTCAGATAGGCCACATGCCAGGGTAAACCAAGTTAATAATATAACATTTGCGAGAGGAAGGCCGCGAAGAGAGCATGATCGCCATCAGGATGGCAATCGTAGTAGAGTAACAGAAACGACAGCTGATCAGAGGGGTGAATGGACCGAGAGAAGGGTAGACACGTCGTTAGCTCGTGGTAGTAATGGAGTGATGTTAAACAGTGACGCGGGACAGCCAGAAAGAAGTTTGGATCCTCAAGCAAGGGAATTTAAGGGGAATGACACTTCTAACACACGGGAAAATTATGTGCAGGATTACGAGGGTGTAGATCACCAAGTAGGATACTAAAGATCGTTAGAAAATTAAAATACGGATTCCGGAAGGACTCGTAAATGCAACTGACTTAAGAAAAAAGTGATAGGTAAATATGTACATTTGTAAACATTCAAGCGATATGTATACTGTGGACGAACAGAGTGATGATAAATAAGATAATAAAAGGTTGATAAGTTCTCAGCGACGAAGGTTAAAAGAGAAATTAAATTAAATGAAGTAGAGTGGAGAAGGTAGCAAGATTGAATTTAAATAGTTTTCAGTCGTATATTGCGAGGTGGCATTAAAAAGTCAAAGGTGCAGATACCGTAAAGAAACAAATAAAAAAAAAATGAGAGGCGAGCGGACAGTAGATTTCTACGCGATTATGATTAATAAATCTAACTCACTGCAGGGAGATGATAGAATATGATTATTAGAAGCTAGCAAGCTATTTTTGGACCCCACGACGTCAATTTGTATTTAAAAAAAAAAGAAATCTGTGTATAAATTTGCGGAAGATGGAGGCGACGAGAACTATGATAATATGAGATAGACGGTGTTTATAGGTATGCCCTATCACCGAGAGTAAAAGAGATAAAAGTTATTGTAAATGTAGTGCAGTACGGGAAAAGACCCTATGCATGATTAATTGTTTTGAGGCTATGGAGCCCAGTACGAGGTATAAAGAAGCAATTACGTCAGTAAGGACGGTTGCGAAATATTAAGAGGAAAATATGAATTTTGCGGAAGCGAAGCGCTCCGGCAATTATAGTACATGTGACACAAATATAATACACAGATAGGAAGACCATGGGATTATTTAAAAACGAGTTAGATAATAGGAGAATATTAATGAGTAAGAATGAAATCAGTAAATTTTTAGGTCTTAGGCAAGGAAGGGAGACTGTCGCGAAAGCCGCTCGAGAAGGAAAGCAGAGTCAAACGAGAAGATAGTAATAATAATAAGGAAACGGTTAATGTCAGAAATGTACAGACATTTATTAAAAATATACAACGGAGGTTTGGCAAAGTAGAATGAAACATTAAATCGCGATTAAGAGAATAAAATGATCTGCACTGATAAACAATATATATTACGGAAACACGCTACCCGGATAAAATAAAGAAAGAGTGACTACGTTCCTAAAATCATACAAAATAATAAATATCGCAGTGTGAACTGGAATTTACGGATGAAATGTATTCCGTGACTTTGAAGTCAACAAGGAGATGACGAAAATTAGGCAAAATTACTATGCCAGGAAGTTCGAGATTTTGATGGAATTATTTGAAAGAGTTGCATTACGACATCCAGAAGGAACCGTAGAAATATGAAAGAGGGAATAATACTGTAGTAACAGGAAATGTAATTTAACCTGTCATTGATAAAACCTTATAAGGAACAAACTGTAAACATCGGTACTCATGATGACACTTTAGAATAAATAATTGATCTTTTGTTTTTTTAGAAAGAGTTGATATGTACTTTAAAGAGTTGCAATGACCTATGGGAGCTCGCATTTTTATGTGTAAAGCCAGTGTGGCAGGAACTTGAAAGTATATGGTGAAACAGTGTTGTTTCAGAGACAGGGTTCAGTAATTTCTAGCTCTGCATGAATTAAAATAAGATGAAGTGTGAATGGGTAGAAAGCAGATGTGTATTCTAAGATTTGTAGTATGAGAGTAGAAAATATAGTCGGCACTTTAAGGGTCTCGAACCCAGTGCGACAATAGTGACATCCGTGTGGGTACACCACCCGGAAAATTATTTTGCCTATGATGGTATATTCTGTGTGATGGAATGACAGATATAAATGTTGTTTAGTTTTATGTCTATATGTTAAAACATTATAATCTGTATAACCCATAAAAAATATCAGGATGCTATGGTATATATGTAGGCAACCCAGCCTCTGCAAGGTGACTGCTATAGCCATTTAAACAGCTGTGAGGGAAGAAAGCAAGGTCTGGCAGCGAAAAAAAAGGGGGAGAAACATATTGGAGTAGGAGGATCTTAGGTTAAGTTGTATGTTATACGTTAAAGAAAAAAAGGAAGGGACAGATGTCATATTCGGGGGTTGTTATATGACACTGAAAAATGTCGCAATTGGTCATTGAAACATTTTCTCAGTCCCATATAAGGGCATATGAAGCGGATTTTATGGCATGGGTAATTCTTTAAACCAAAGTAAGTAATAGTAAATATAGTAACAATATAGTAATAGTAAATATAGTAACAATGATATACATTTTTACTTTATGAATAATGTAACAATATTACATGTTATTTTATACATTTTACTTCAATCATATTACATATTATTATAATACTCTATGAGAATTGCTAGTAAAGGCTCCAAAACACTTGAACAAGAATGTTAAGTATTTGCATACTCAGACGTCTGGATATGTGGGAAGAAGGGAGTTTGGAATTCGTGAGAAAACTGAGTGAAAATATGTACTAACTACAAGGTCTCATTTGATTGGCTGAGGGGTAAATTAAAACTACGTTTTAGCCAATCAAAGACTGAGTAAAAGGGAGGTGCCTACCACAAAATTAAGAAATCTAAAATTTTGTAGCAAGCACGGAACACAGTCTCCTTTTGATATCTTGGGGAATGCCTCGCGTCAAAATTGTCTTCCTACTTTATAGAATAGTCTTTATAGAGTTTTAGAAAGTGTCGACCATAAGTGAAGTTTTTAGCATGTGTAAGTGTCAGTTTAAAAGTTATGTGTCCTTTTGTGTATTTTGTGGGGGAGAAGGATTTATCAATAAACCCCGGTGAAATAGAAAGAAAAGATTGTGTACATACTTCATTTTCTGGACCATTAGCCTACCTATCTCCGATTCGTCGCCCTGAGGAAGAAACTCAAGCTCATCACTGAAAGCAGCCTAGGCAAATAGGGGAAATACAGCAAGACACAAGGTATGTGGAAACACCTGAGAGTCCAAACAACAACTACCACACCACCCCAACTTAAAACCCCTACAAGCTTTTTCTAAGTTGATAATTAAATCAGAGTGATTCGTTTTCCACAATTTTAAGATCATGAAATGTAAATTACATGGGTTTGAGAATAACTTATTAGCCCAAATACATTTCTAGAAAAACATCTGATATTATCAGTAAATTTTATTAGTTCTGCAGTCTATGAAACAGTTTATTAATAATGTTAGCAATATTTACTAATAATTTAGAGCCATGAAGTCATAACCAATAGGCCTATGTCTATTGAAAGAGGTATTGTCCTTCACATTTCAGTTACAGTTAAACGAAAATATTCTTGACTTTTTCGGAAAAAATTAAGTCGACAATTTAGTGCACGTACTGCATAATTGTGCTGTTTTACGGAATATGACGTTAAATTACAAATATGACCGAAACATGGCCAAGACCTTGATAATGACAAAAAATGACTTTACATGAAAAATAAAAGGATTAGGATAACAAATGTGCAATTCATGTTTAACTTGTGTTTGCGGCGAGAATGGAGGACAGAATAAAAATATGACATGTCATAAACACTCGAACCCAATTATTAATTATTAAAATAATTATTGGGTTCGGACTGAAATTAAGTTAAAATACTCCCATGGAGATATTTTATAAACTGACTGTATGAGTGGTATACAAAACATAGCCTAACTGGTAACCGTCACTGCCAGAATTGGCCTAGATATCCAAAAGCAAACACGTGCGCAATTAAAAAGCGGCGTCAAATCCACAAACAAATGACTGGATCTCTCTAAATCAACATCAATGTCAAGAGCAAACAGTAGTCCTTATTCAAGATCCTGTGAGCGGTTTCCACACGTCAACACAAATAATGAAGTGTCATCAAGCTAGAAATTTGTCTCTCCGTGAAAGAAATGATGGTTTTTATCAACTATAGTTAGTATTCTCTATCCCATTTAAGAACGATCCTGTTCAAAACAAAGAGGCGTGGCTGTCATAGCCCGCACATGAGAACGCACGTGTACACCGTGTTTGTTTATTCTCAGTACGACTGTCCCGCAGGGTCGTCGTGAACAATGAATCCTTTGTTTTATATGCTAATTGATCTACTATTTTGATGACGATGCCAGTGAGAGTTTGTTATTTCACGTGTAAATGTTGATATTATTGTTGCATGAACTTACGAGCACTCGTTAGCCACACCCTGCTAATGGCGCATGCTAATGACATTAACCAATCACGTTTTGTCACATGATGCTAATTTTCCGCGAACTCCCTGTGAGTTCTCCTCCCCTTTGTTTTGACTAGGATCAAACTAGAATGGGATCAATTATAGTAGTTCTGTGAACAGTTGATCTGCTCTTCAACTAGAAGCATATATATACTGTATATATATATTTTAAACATACATCGTATTTAATGACTTCAAAAGATATTCATACCAAACCCCAGGGTGGAAATCTTTAGAATCTAGAAGGAAAGTAAATAGATTAAAGTAAATAGATTAAAATAAATAGATTAAATATATAGGCCTACACGAAACAACCGGCATGGGAAGAGCTTCACAGAAAAATTAAAGAACCAGATTGCAAAAGTGGGAACAAATATTGCCAAATTTTCTTTTTTAAATAGAGGGATATACGATTGGAATGACTTTTCTGCAGAAACCTTCAAAACGTTTCCTGCTAACGCCAATTTAAAAAAAATATATATATAATAGAAAAGGGTAAGTGATAAGAATGTATAATATTATGTAGTTATGTTTGTAAATATTTTTATATGCTATAGTTTTGAATGGACAGTGATTTTTTTAAAACTTATTAATACTTATATTGATAGGGTATTGGTATGTAGATATATTGTTGTGATATTTAATGTGTTTAATTGTATGCATAATGTGTCATTGTATGTATATATGTATGGCTGGTATTAATTGCAACACTGCCACAGGGTTGTTGATCCACTTCCAGTATGACAAAATAAATAAATAAATAAATAAATAAATAAATAAAAATTGGAAGAAGTTCGAACAACGCATTTGGTCTTGACTGTATAACAGACAAATAGATGAAATGCAGGAAAATTATTAGAGTTACATAAAAACTGAACTGGAACAAAGGGTGGATATCTCCTCTAAATATTTCAGTTATAAAAACGAAATTCTCGGCAGTTCGATACAATTCCGAAAAGTCCTTAATTAAACAAATGAAGTAACTGCAATGAACGTTTACCCGCTGTGCTTGTCCACAGACTGACATACAGACAGATTTCTTCTTGTTCTTATTCTTCTTTATCTCAGTTTTAGGCCTACTTCTCCCTTTGAGGATTTAAGCGACCCAAGCCGCCCGGGCCTTACAGGGCCGCGACCTGTCAGGAGAGGGATTATCTTTTGGATCACATTCATGCTTTTCTGTCCAGACAAGGACATGGAGGGCCTCCCCGGATGAGTGATCAGCCCAATGCCGGGGCCTCCTCCGAGACAACACGAACACATAGGTCGAGACACACCATTCACACACACACACACACACTCACTCTGAACAAGGCGAGGATGAGATGAAGATGATAATGACGGCCAGATGATATCCAGGGACCACAAGGGCCTAAAGTTACCTGACATTTGTCTCACAGGTGAGGGAAAACCCCGGAAAAAACCTCACCTAGGTAACTTGTCCCGACCAGGAATCGAACCCCGGGCCCGCTGCGTGAAAGTAGCGAACGTATCGGTGGACAGACAGACGTCATTCCAAAAACACTTTTTTCGGTTTCTAGGCATCGTAAAACATGTTTTCCCGGTGTTATCTCGATTTAGATTTTTTGTCACGATCACAATACTTTCTCTATACTACGTGTATGCAAGATAGTAAAAAGGGTAAAAACGTAAAAACACAGACCGATCCTTTTTAGAATACTGTAACGACAGGCCACCTGGTTAAAAACCATTTCCAGTGATGATACAATCTCTGACATCAGAGCGTTGGTTGTCTAATCTAATTGTAAGTGTTGGGATATTGTGTTTCTCTCTATTTCAAACTCACCACTGTCATTGTGTCATTCATATCAATTAACAAGTTGACAACAAATGAGGCAAGAAAAGACTTTTTAAGCATGACGCTCTTTGAAATGAATTGAATTCACATTTTGGGTTTTCGAGTGCAGTAAAAGGTTTAACTTCAAGCAACACAATTTTATGAAAGAATAAGATAACTGAATGCATATCCTTGCAATGCAGCCACTTGCTCTTTATTAGAAACGAAGCAAAAATAGAAATTCTTTCTTAGAGTAGAAAAAGCCCTGGGAGAGTTTTACATAAGTTTTTTTTGTTTTTTAGAATACAATAATTTTACGAAAACTGCACTCAATTGTTCAGGAAATATAGACAAATAAGTAAATAATTGTCCACCAATGAGAATAGTCAATTATGTCGGACTACAATTGTAACTCTAAAATCTATTAATTAAGTTATTATTTCCTCTAAGCATCGGCTGTTTAGTGCATACATCACATAATTCAGTGAGTTATGTTGTTTTTAATTAATCTCAATTATCATGGCCTTCTAAATCTCTGAATTATGGTTGGCCTGATGTTTCTATTCAGAGTGATCAGTCTGCATAGAAAGAAACTCAAAATTGTCAAAATAGTGATTTATGCTGTTTCTGAAATAACGATTTGTACCTAGTCAAGGAACTATTTCAAGTCGAAATGTCTTACAGTAAGCATGTTCGCTCGCTTAGAAAAATCAATTCAGTTTTCTGAAAAAATATGCTATTGTTCTGACTTACAACATAAGAAAGGAGGTAGTTTCCTATTTGCCAATGCAAAGGTGTTAAAAATAAAACAAAGTTGACTTGGGATATACATTCCATCCTGATATATATTCAGCGGTATTCGAATTATCTACTTTCCGATCAGAGTGTCAGCAGAAGAAGTGGTATTGCCATAATGGTGAACAAGGTTTCCTTTGTCTTGAAGTTGTAGACCTACTTACAAAACAAAAATCACATGAAAAATCCTGTGAGAGACACTTTCTTGTTTACTTTAGGGCCGGTTCTGGAGCAGACAATATCTACCCCGAGATGGTAACGTTTTGAACTCGCATTCGGGAGGTCCCAGGTTAAAATCCCGGGGCCGGCCAATTTGACGTGGGTTTTTTATATGGTTTCCCCAGTCGTAAAGGCAAATGCCGAATTGGATATTTACATAGATCATGAATCATCCTCACAATTTCGTCCTATATCATATCCATTTAAATTAATATCAGTTGAAATTTACTCCATTAAATACACCGACAATAGAAACAATTGACAAGCAATAGTTCCATGGCCTACCCTACTGTACAGATACAGATCCCGAACTCCTGATATAGCCTCGAAGTTAAAAGGAGTGTAAACACAGCTGAAATTTAAAAAAAAAAAGTGTGGGTGGAACGACATGCGACAGAAGTGAAACTTGTTTTAATTGTTTTTTTTTTTTTGCTTTTTAAATTTTTTATTATTGGCATTTTTAAATTTTGGATTGTTGGACTTTTTTAATATTGGGTTTTTGGACATTTTTAATTTTGGATTTTTTTATTTTTATCTTTTAAATTTTGGATCTTTGAATTTTTTAATTTTTTGGATTTTAAAATTTTGGATTATCGATTTTTAATTTTTGATTTTTAGATTTTTTTAAATTTTAGCTTTTCGTTTTTTTAATTTTTAATTTTTTAAATTTAAGATTTTTAGATTTTTTAATATTAAATTTTGGATTTTTAAATTTTTAACTTTTAGATTTTTTAATTTTGGATTTTTGCATGTTTTAAATTTTGAATAAGCCTAATCATTGAGTTGATTGTTTTCTGTGCAGTCCGATCCGTCACAGCCCCGCTAATTTCGTGACTATTTTGTTCGTAACGCAGGTTTGGGTTAGCTCTCGTATTTACTCCTACCGCGGCTAAAGAAGTTTCACTTCAAAAAATCTACCCATTCCACAGTCTCATAAAACTCTGACGAAAATATATTTGCTGCACGTGTATACGTCTTGTTCCGTCGTTAGAATTTCATGTCAGCTCTGCACATAAAGACCGATACTCTCCTTGTTAGAGAGATCTGTACTAGCGCCTTGCCTGACGGAGTAGGCTAACCGCAGAACATTACGACTCAAGGGCGGAAGATTGGGAAAAAAACAAGCAACGTTTGAATTGGATGATATAATTTAATCGTTGAGCATTCAATATACAGGTCAACTCGCAATATTGCCTTTCGATATGTAAAATAGAGCGCATGCCACGTGGTATTTGTATAACTCTGTCAGCACCCATTGTCATGCAATTGACCTAGGATGCAATATCCTTGTCCATTCTGAATACAGAATATGACGGTAGTCACATGCAGGATGCCAAATAACTGTGTGGATTCGCAACAAGCATTGGTTATGTACTTGTATACATATTTTTATTCTGTACTCCATTCTCGCCGCAAACACAAGTTAAACATGAATTGCACATTTGTTATCCTAATCGTGTCGTTTTTATTACTTCCTCTGCCCGTACCATAGGTACTATAGGTAGAGGAAGTATTGTTTTCGACCCCAAAATTCGAAGTTGAGTTTTTGGCATATATACACGTTTCAAGGCCCCCTGAATCCAAAAATACTATTTTTGCAAACATGTCTGTGTGTCTGTGTGTGTGTCTGTCTGTCTGTCGGTCTGTGTGGAAGTTTGTGAACAGGCTAGCTCCGAAACGGAGAATCGTATGAAAACAAAATTTCGTATTTGGATCAGGTACCTTCTGAAGATGTGATTCGAAGATTGACGACAAATTTCCCTTATTTTTAAGGAGACTTTACATGGAGAAATTTTCGTTTTTCGCGATTTTCTCGAAAATGGCTCTAACGATTTTCTTTAAATTTTGCGCATGGATTGCTTGTACCGAGAGCTGAAACTTTTATTTGAAACATTTTTTCGAACAAATTCTCTGAAGGGTAGTTATAAGCAACCCACTGTGAATACGTGCTTTTTGCAATACTGCTTCTTGTAAATCGTACGAAAACAAACTTTTATTTGGGCAGAGGAAGTTATGTGACTTTCACATCAGATTTTTTTTCACTTGTACTTGTATTATTGTACTACATCAATGAAAAGACGCTTTTATCACTTAAGAACTCATCTTCTTTGCTTTTTTTATTAACTTGAAACCCTTAACTGAAATTTATAGTAACTCTCGGTTTTTCTTTTTTAATATTTTACGGACGTAAAGTGTAATTTTTAGTACTTTCAGTAATTTTGTGTTTTCCAGTCTTTTTATAGTAATTTAGAAATAATTAATCTTAAACTAATATTAGGAATATGATATAAACTTTTAGTGTGTTTACATGTATTTTAATAGTAGTTTGTGTTTTTGTATTCATGCTATACGTAATTGTAATATTGTTTTTGACTGGTAGAGCGGAATAGAGGGCAAAATGACCTTAGGTCTGCCAGAATAAACAAATAAACAAATAAACCCAAAGTGATAAGTAGAGCCCGGATTTCTAAACAAAATACACATTTATTTTCAGACTCTTTCAGGTTTTTGTTCTCCAGAAGAAGGCCATTAGAATAATTATCACTAATTCACCATTGAATGAACTGACCTTAAAATATTGACTATTACTTCTCAGTATATTCTTGAGTCTCTTTTATACGTAGAGATAATACAGGGTGTCCACGCTAGAGGGATCGAGAGTAGTAAAGAACCTGTTTCTCGGAGTGTTCTGTCCCATTGGAGAATCGCTTTATGACCAGGTGGATCCACATTCCACGTACGACGAACACGGTGTTGCACCCAAGTAACAGATTTCTCTTCTGCTAGCCATAATACGCACTGAACTTTCTGTTGCGGTGTCCACATTTCGAGACAAAAGCTCTTGACGCACATGCGCATGCGCGTGGAGCTGTCTGAAAACAGTGTTGCACAATCTCGGAGAGTTTCCCTTTCCTGTCATATGCAGAATGCAGCAATATCCTTATCTCGTTTTAACTGGCGAGGTATTAATGCTTTTAGTTATAGAAGCGATCTACACAATTACGAAACAAGGCAACATAACTCATTGAAGTATCCTGCCTGCAACCTTTCTTTAACTATGAAAAATTGCGAACAAAATGACTGCTGGATTATTTAGGGTAAAGCGAAAACATTTTAAATCTGTGATCTCTGTTTGGTTGACTACAAGGTCATTTTACGATATGAGTGAGTTTTTTTAATTGTGATGTGTCTGATTTGATGTAATTTTTCTCTTTGACCATGTCTATGCACTCTGTGTTCTCCGACCGGCAATCAAGCATTAAACATTAAACATAAGCAGAAATGTGTTATTTCGTAAGACACTCCTTGATAAGCAATTTTAGTTTTATTTCATAGTGCTTGTTTTGTTTATTCTGTGGAGAAAAAACTATTTTGCTTCCATATTTTATAATTTGGAATTAAAATAGCATATTTCACTCAAAACTATCACATTAAAAGTGCTTATACCACTCCTAGACGACATTATCTTCGATTTCAGTTAACAATTAATGCAGTGATAACATCCAAAGTTTATTTCTAGTAAACCTATTCTATAATTTTACATAGCACTTAAATATTTTTCCAATTTATTTTCCGATATTTTATTATAAAATTAAAACAAAAAACTGCATCGTATATGAGACATCATCAGTTTAAGTTCTAACAGCATCTTGATTAATTTCACAAAAATAGTATATTGCGATACAAGTGCCGTAAGCGATGCATATGGATCGAGGAAAGAGTTATTTTTTAATTTCCGAGATCCGTTATGCGCTTACGGCACGAGTATAGCATGCTATTTTTTGCACGATGATCATTCATATCAATTCAATTATATTAATTGTGATATTACTTGAAAATATTATGTCCCAACATTTTTGAAGATAGATGTTTATTTCAGAAAGTGATTCGCATGTGTTTGTTGTTATGCGAACCGAATATTTGTCCTGGGGGGCCTTGTCCATAAAGGCTTGTATTATGATGTGCCGTAAGCAAATTCATAACCGCACGGAAACACTTACCGCACATAGCAACAAGATTGCGTGTGGGAATGTCAACTTACGATCGACGGCAACAACATTCGTAAGTACCACCAATTAGTTAAGTCGTGCAAAAAAATTATTAATGTTATTTCATTTTAATTTCGATGAGATACGTTTCGAAAAGTATTATCTACTATTTTTAAAGCTTTTATTTTAATAACATCGGCTGTTTCTGTTGCAATCAGCTGACTTTTCAGTCGCTTGCCTTACATGTGTTACAATGTTTTGCGGAAAGGTAAGCTTGTTGATCAATAGCAATCTTAATGAATTCAGCAACCGTAAGAAAAAAGAGAGCTAGAAACGGTCCTTGATTATAGAGTAGAGAAATCTAGCATTTTAAGCAAGTCATATTTTACAAGCGGCAATTAGCGCAATGATACCAACTGCTTGCTCTGTAATTATTCTGTCCCGATTCTTTGCAGTTTTGACAAGATGACAGTCGATTGAGAAAGAAATTAGGTGTTTCGTGCTTTTAATCATGTGATGTTATAATGTCACATCATTGTAAAATGGTAAATGTATCCAACACATAATAACGGGAAGAAATGCGAAGGAAAACATTAATTTGTACATTGCATTATGTGAATGGTGGTGTCATATTAGCACAGACATATCAATGACTTTCATGTTCATTTTGGGAAAAGTTCAAGAAAATTTGAATTACAACAAAATATATTTTAAGTATCAAGTAGGCCTATCAAAATGTAAAATGTTAAACTTTAAATAGTTTAGACTTTCATTTAATGATGGTTCTAAAAACCCTATAAATAACATTTAGTTAAATTTCGGTAAAAAAAAGAGTTAATTTTAGTATTATTTCACATAAAAAATACAATTTCGATGTTATTTCGCAATATACTTATGGCTCATGAGGTGCAAAATATTGCAGGTCTTTTTTCTTGTTGATTTTAAAACTTTTATATCCTGTAGTGTGAATAAACTGGCGTTGACAATCTCCCTTACGGAAGGTGCTTCGGGAGTATAAACTCCATGTTATCAAAATTTTGAAATAAAATACAAAATAAATTCAATAGAAATAGAATTTAGTCGTAAATTCAAATATTAATTCGCACGAATCTGTCTTCATGTCAGATTATTTTATTTTTAATTGGGTTATTTTTTTCTGCTACTTGCATCAAAAGTATGTCATTCTTTAACTGAACTGAGTTACGAACGTTTGCCATTTTTGCCCTATGTGCAAAAGTGAATTTTTTGCACATTTTTACAAAAGAAAATAAATCAAGTTACAAACATTTTATTCTACATAACATACAACAGAATTTTCACTTTTTTTTTAATAAATTGATTGTTAGACTATTGAACTGTCCGAGATGTCACTAATGTTTATATCGCGTGAACTTGAAGCATGAAGCATCTAGATCAGGGGAAGTCAACTACGTCTTGTGATGACGTTTGTGGAGCAAGTGCTTACGGATCCCTTGTGTGTGACGTCAGCAAGAGCGCACGGTAGAAGGGGTATTTAGAGCACGCTAGAGCTAGGTACTAGAGGACCTATTCACTTTAGCTCTGTGGGTAGAACAACTTCTGGTTGGAAATACGGAGCATTTTTCAAAGTTAATGCAAGTACGCGATCCTGATAGCGTTCTCTCTGCAGAACATGTGTTAGTTCTGCAAAACATTCTTCTTCAGTCGAATCGTTTCAGGACGTGGATACCTTTCTCCAATGTTTAAACTATTTGCTATCCCATATTCAGTTAATGTCAAAGACGTTCCTTGCCGGTATCAGTTGGAACTGCTAAACTTACAATGCGACGATCTGTTAAAGGACAAATACGAACGTAAAGTGGTCTTGGGTAACTTTTACA
Source organism: Ectobius pallidus (assembly GCA_964059195.1). NCBI lineage: Eukaryota > Metazoa > Arthropoda > Insecta > Blattodea > Ectobiidae > Ectobius > Ectobius pallidus. The sequence goes on from CAXKWD010000007.1 coordinate 145,588,636, forward strand.
GAAATTTCTCTGAAACCAGATTCCCGAAACTTGCCGCACGAATATTATGTAATTTTGATCGACATATGTGGCCGAACAATTTTTTTTTCACTAATGAAATGTGCAAAGCTCAAATCAAGAAGTACATTGTCAAATCACAACCTAAATGTAGTCTTCGATTAAATATTGCTCAGACATTACGTCCCAACATTGATAAACTTGTTAAAGAAAAAAGAGACAGGAAAGTCAGAAAATTGTTACTGTAATCTTGTAACAACTAAGGTGCAGACGAGCTTGTATGGTAATTAATTCAGTTCATTTTTTATTATTTTTATTGCAGTGAATTATGTTAATTCAAATGATAGTATTGTCTATTTTTGTCAAAGAACATAGATTTTGTAGAAAGTCAATTGTTCTCACAGAATAGAAAAATATAATTATTTATAATATGTTAAACTACTGTGCTGTAATTAACCGATAAACTATCAAGAAAATCGATTGATGTTCCATTAACTCGGAAACACGTATTACGTAAGTTCTAACCCCTTAAATTCCCGCTGCCGGCAATATTAATGCCCCTCTCTTCCCCCCTGTTCACTGATGCCACCACTTCACATACTCCTCGCAGAGGTATAACGCGAGCAGTCAGAGCAGAAACCAGTGACATCACAGAGCAACCTTCTGTCTTCCCCTGATCTAGATCAATGCTGTAACATTCAGTTGGGATTCATTGCTCGTCTGTTCCTTTTCACAACAAAAAACACCATTTGCGGTCTTCACCTTTTTTTCAACACAATCTTCTAAATGTCTGCTAATTCCTGTATGTCATGTGAAATAACACTTTCGTCGCTTTCCGATGTCATGTTATTCAAATTTAAATTTAAGAAACTCGTGTATTACAATGACTGTAAAATGGTGACCGCACAGAACTTTGTTTGTTTACATTTTTATCAGAGCAATGGACTATAGCAACGCAGTTTTCACTAAGTAGATTCTTACTATACCCGAGACGAGCTAAGAAAGCAACCTGAAGTAAACAAAAACCAGCATGTCTGTCTCATTCTTAAGTCATACGAGTAATGTATTAGAGTGAGACAGATGCACTGGTTTTTGTTTACTTCAGGTTTTCTTCTTAGAACGGTCAGACTTTTAACTCCACCGCTAATTTTATTATTATTAGGAGGCCTTGATCATTAATTCGTATTGCATCTGCTACTCTTCAGAAATAAACTACGGACACAATGACATAACCTACTTTTGAAGTAGGTAGCGGAAAAAATTATGTATTTAATTACGAGTTCTGAAAATTTCTCGCGCGTTCAAAAATGTGTCGCTTTTCATACTTATTGCATAAATAACTATTTTAGTTCCTTACACTTATAGCAATGGCATTCTTTATTTGGTTTATTGCGCTTGTATTTGAGTTAGTGAGCACACATATCTTTGTGACTTTCAATAATATAAACTAATAATTTAGGTCCTTCTAATAATATAAAATGCATTACGTGATTTAAAATGTAGGTAACTTATCGCTCAAAAAAAGTAAAAGATTCCATTAAAAAAATTTAAATTGCATAAAAACAATTGCGCCTTTTTGCGAGTGTAAAACAACAATATTTCGACCAGGAGTGTTCGGATCAAACATTTTTACTATATTCTAGCCCACCTAGGGAGTCAAACTAGAGGGCTTTTCCCTGCAACAGCAGGAGGCCATGGCCCTTAAGGGATTCTGAAGGCTAAAATTCATTCATTCATTCATTCAATGATAAAAATACGAGAATCCGCCACTCACGAAAACTAGATTTCTCTACTTTAGAAAGCAAAAGAGTAGGCCCATCTCCACATTCAATGTCCTTAATTGCATTGTTAAGCGGAGAGATAAGTACACTTGCTGTTGGTAAATATGTTTTGCGTTATGCAACATTGCATGATGTTCTTAATATTGAAGAATATTCTACCTTGACCTCCACAAGAAACCAAGACCTACTACATTATAGACCTACTTTCTTTTCAATTTATTGTCAATAGTTCAGCATTATTATTACTACATCAGATTGGCGATGGACGACCAGCCTGGAGACCTTTTAACAGTATTACTATTCTCGCTATAGAGGTGAGTCAAATAATGACCCCCGCTCATATGCAATTATAGTTGAGTCAACTGATATACCGTCATGAAAATGATTTAAAGAACTACATATTGCGGAAGTTGAGGTTTAAGCTGCTCTAGGTTAGTGGTCATTTGTCCGAGGCTGTAGTACTGCGCCCCTGAAACATTAGGCCTACTATGTAGATTAAGCCATAGGCCTACAGTGGAAATATGTTCATATACAGGATGTTTAAAAAATACTTTTACAAAATTCGGTCATGGGCCCCTTCCACCAAAAGAAGGAAAAAAGTTCATATGAACATAGGTCCCATAAATCCTTTGTTTTCTCGTTAGGAACTGTTCAACACAGTGGGACACTCATATCACGTCAACACACAAAACTCATAACAAACGCTCGAAATACCCTCCTCTTGCTTCTAGAAATACATGCACTCGTCGAACCATGGACTGTCGCACCCTTTTAAATATTCCGGGATAGTGTCGAATGGTTTCGCAGGCTTCCATGACACGTCGATGAAAAGTTTCTTCATCCGGGATGCGACAGTCCATGATTCGACGAGTGCATGCATGTCTAGAAGCAAGAGGAGGACATTTCGAGCATTTGTTATGAGTTTTGTGTGTTGACGTGTTATGAGTGTACCAATGTGTTGAACAGTTCCTAACGAGAAAACAAAAGATTATGGGACCTGCGTTCATATGAACTCTATCATTCTTTTGGTGTAAGGAACTCATGGCCGAAGTTTGTAAAAGTGTTTTTGAAACACCCTGTACAGTGTATAGGCCTATCTGGTTCATTTTGCTATTGGCTGATATTCTTAAAGTTATTATTTGAAAACTGTTATCGCACGGAGCAATTCGAATAGTGAATAATGCTGAAAAAAAATTGAAAAAGTCAATTTTAAAGTCGAGACACAATTTTTGCCTTTAAATCCGCCGTGTTCTTGCCAATTGCCTAAACAACTATTTTCTTAGAGTAAAATCTTGGAAAATGTATTAATTCCCTTCCAGCATTAGGGTAAGGTGGTACATTTTCGAACACTTATAGGCCTATTCTTATTTTATGAACACAATAAACATAAGGCAAATTCAATTGTATTGTAATTACAAAGTTGGCAACGTAGCTGACCCTACACAAAAATATGAAAGTGAAACAGTTGTAAAATTGGTGCACGGTGCATCAAGAACAAAAGTCCAGCGTCTTCAAGTGTTCCAGGGTATAAAATAAATAAATATAAAATTTATTTATGATTTTCAGTGATCGTGGAGACCGTGGAGGAAGGCCGCACGAGGGCTCAGCACTATACCGTGGACACTCTTTCAGAAAACACAATTCTGCGCTCTCTGATTCTGTCAGTGACACAAAAGGAACATGGCGGCCATGTTACGCTGTATGTGGACTGCGTATCACAAGGAATGGTGGAGACTCCTCGAACTATGAAAGAAATGTTTAATAAGATGGCCAATAAGCGTCTGCAAGTGGTGAGTTATACGTATTAAGTTTAAGTTTCAGTATAAAATACACATTTTTAACAACATTTGTTGAAAATTTTACCATGCAACCTATGACATAAGGCTATAAGACTAACATACTGCTATATCTGAAACTTATTTTTTAGACTGTCAAAGGTAAACGAATCACTTTTAGCGTTAGATTATATTAATTAAAAGGAGGAAATTATGCCACTGAGTGTTATAAAATTATGACTAGGGAACGGATTTCTATGACATGTCATATTTTTCCCTTTGCATTATTTCAGGCTTCCGACTAATTTAAACCCGATTCCAAGCATCCTGGTGAAAATGGAAAGGTTTTTTATTGTGCATATAACTGCATATTTAGGAAATTTTCTACTACTGTAGCATATTTAGTATTAATGTGCATTTTTAGGTAATATTTTTGGCATATTTGTGTGCCTATTAAAGAAATGTTGAAGTTGCATATCATATTTTGTAAATTTTGCATTATAATGATACTTTTTGAGAATTTACAGATATTTTAAATAATTAACATTATATTTTAATAAAATGAATTGTAATGAAACTTAAAAAAATATACACAATGTGTAAGTGGTATAGTCATATTTTGAATTTTATTGGTAATATTTTAATGTTTTTTTAGGTCATAAATGCATGCATATATCCTATTTCTTAGGTCATAGAAATCCGCCCCTAATTATGACACTTCAGAGTCACTAAATTTTATTGATTCGCATGGAAAATACACTATTAGTTAAGATTATGATTATTAAATAGACTCAGTCTGACATAAATTTTAAATGTTAAATTTCTTACGGTGGTCGCAAAAATGTCATACTTGTTGGCTGAAAAGCGTTGTCCAGTCCATCCCTCACATTGGCAGCCATGTAGGAAAAAATCAATAACCTCTGTCTGCACAAATGCATACCAGATGGCAGGACAGTTCGGAAACAGCTGTAAGGCTCCCAGAATCGCTGCAGCATACGTATTTAAAATTAATATTTCACAAAACATTAACTCCTGTCTAAATAAATGGTGCAAAATATGTTGCACAAACTTTCTCGCATATACGTGTTAAAGGCTAGCACAGAAAAAAGTAAATTATAGAGACAAATTTTATTTATTACATTTTCATAAAAGTAACAAGTATCTAGAACGGAAAACATCAGGGCCGATCTTTATGTTCAATGCTTTTACCGTGAAATAATAATAATAATAATAATAATAATAAAATCAGGTAAACTGATGTAAAAAAGTGCCAGTATGTTTTTTTAATCAGTTATGACTGCAATTATGATATGCAGAATATGTTTTTTTAATTGATTTACAAGTTAAGCTCCAGATTTATTCATTCAGCAGGGCTTAGGGAAGAACAAAGGTCTAGTTTTCTTTTTAATCAGATTAAAATCTTCCAGCATCAGCTGAACTGTACAGATTTTTGATATCTTGACAATCGCACACTCACATAAAAATACGAAAAAGAAAGTGAAATTGGCTGGTTTCGGGATTTGAACCATGGAACTCCATAACGTGAGGCCAAAACGTTACCATCTCGGTCACCTGGGTCAGTTTAACGGTCTAGTTGTAAGTTATAAGCGCATGTAAAACAATAGTGTTTTTGGTCATAGCTATCTCTATTTTAATTTCCAAAGCCGTAAAATATCACAGTAAAACAATTGACTATGTTGTCATGATAAATGATTTGCTTTTTTTTAATATAAATTCTTTCGAATACGTATATTATCATAAAATAGGCACCAAATTGAGCATTACTCCGAAACAGGTGAACCGATTTCATCCAGTATCAGTAGACCTCTTCCCATGAATACTATAAATGTGTATACCAAATTCCATAAAAATCCGGTAAAGCGTATTTGAGTTACCGCGTTTTTAAAATAGACACTAAATTGGGTTTTACTCCGGTACCGGACAACCGATTTTGTCCAATATCGGTAGACGTCTTCCCATGTACATTATAAATGGGTATACAAAGTTTCAGAATAATCCAATAAAGCATATTTGAGTTATCGCGACTTCTCATATATTAACATAAAAGGCAATAAATTGGGCATTATTCCGGTACTGGCCAACCGATTTGGTTGAACATCAACAAACGTCTTTCCATGGATAGTATAAATGCGTATACGAAGTTTCATAAATATCCGATAAGGCGTATTTGAGCTATTGCGCCTTTAAAATATACACTAAATTGGGTTTTACTCCGGTACCGGTCAACAGATTAGGTTCAAATTTAACAGAGTACTTTTCATGGATGTCATAAATGCGTATATCAAGTTTAATGGAAATCCGATACAGCGTATTTGAATTATGGCGCCTTTCTATTAGAAAGGCGCCATAATCTATTAAAATAGGCACTAAATTGGGCATTACTCCGGTACCGGTGAACCGATTTGGTTCAATATCAATAGGGTTCTTCCCATTGACATTATAAATGTGTTTTCCAAGTTTCATGAAAATCCGAAAAAGCGTATTTGAGTTAGAGCGCGTACAGACACACGGACGGACGGACAGACAGACAGACAGACAGACAGACGGACATACATTTTTCGTCCCCCACACAATCTCATAAAGTACCATACTGGCACTTAATAATAATAATAATAATCATTTGGGGTTTGCATGGTTTCCTCGATCTCAAAGGCAAACATTCAGGATACATTGAGACATCGCCGAATAATAGAAGCAAATGATGCACGAATGAGTTATTACAAAGAGCCTACTGGTAAATTTGGGTCGCCACGAGGTTTGATTTGAACCCAGGATCTCTTCCCTATTACAATATACCACCGCGCTCTAATTGGTTTTGGTGTGTTCATTACGACTGTGGTAAACTGACTACATTTTACAACAATATTTAGATTATACCTGGGTAGTGTTCTTGTTACTATGGGCAACAAAAGAATATCATTCATATTTTAATTAAAATATATGTTCTGAAATTCGCATTTAAGTCATGTTATTAAGTGCCAGTATGGTACTTTATGAGATTGTGTGGTGGACGAAAAAATGTCTGTCCGTCTGTCTGTCTGTCCGTCTGTCCGTCTGTCTGTCCGTGTGTCTGTACGCACCATAACTCAAATACGCTTTTTCGGATTTTCATGAAACTTGGAAAACACATTTATAATGTCCATGGGAAGAACCCTATTGATATTGAACCAAATCGGTTCACCGGTACCGGAGTAATGCCCAATTTAGTGCCTATTTTAATAGATTATGGCGCCTTTCTAATAGAAAGGCGCCATCACTCAAATACGCTGTATCGGATTTCCATGAAACTTGGTATACCCATTTATGACGTCCATGAGAAGTGCCCTTTTGAATTTGAACCTAATCTGTTGACCGGTACCGGAGTAAAACCCAATTTAGTGTCTACTTTAAAGGCGCAATAACTCAAATACGCTTTATCGGATATTTATGAAACTTCGTATACGCATTTATAATGTCCATGGGAAGACGTTTATTGATATTGGACCAAATCGGTTGGCCAGTACCGAAATAATACCCAATTTAGTGTTTTTATGTTAATATATAAGAAGTCGCGATAACTCAAATATGCTTTATTGGATTTTCCTGAAATTTTGTATACCCATTTATAATGTACGTGGAAAGACGTCTACTGATATTGGACCAAATCGGTAGTCCGGTACCGGAGTAAAACCCAATTTAGTGTATATTTTAAAGACGCGGTAACTCAAATACGCTTTACCGGATTTTTATGAAACTTGGTATACACATTTATAATGTCCATGGGAAGACGTCTATTCATAATGGATAAAATCGGTTGACCTGTTTCGGAGTAATGCTCAATTTAGTGCCTATTTTATGGTAATATACGTATTCGAAAGAATTTATTTAAAAAAATGAAAATCAGTTATCTTGACAACATAGCCTATTGTTTTACTGTGATCTTATGAGGCCTTGGAAATTAAAATACAGGTAGCTATGACAAAAGACATATTGATTTACATGCGCTTATCCAACTAGACCGTTAAAATGACCCAGGTGGCCGAGATGGTAGACCTTTCTTCTTCCGTAAGTCCTGCTTAATGAATAAATCTGGAGTCATAACTAATTAAACAAAAACATACTGGCACTTTGTTACATCAGTTTACCTGATTTTTTTGATATGGAATTTGATGTTTGTTATAGAATTTGATCTTTAAACTGCATTTGGGTTAGAGTGTACTGGTTCTTAATGACTCCGATTGTTTATTAAGTGCCAGTATGGTACTTTATGAGATTGTGTGGTGGACGAAAAGATGTCTGTCCGTCTGTCTGTCTGTCCGTCTGTCTGTCCGTCTGTCTGTCCGTCTGTCTGTCCGTCTGTCTGTCCGTCTGTCTGTCCGTCTGTCTGTCCGTGTGTCTGTACGCACCATAACTCAAATATGCTTTTTTGGATTTTCATGAAACTTGGAAAACACATTTATAATGTCCATGGGAAGAACCCTATTGATATTGAACCAAATCGGTTCACCGGTACCGGAGTAATGACCAATTTAGTGCCTATTTTAATAGATTATACTAGAAAGGCGCCATAGCTCAAATACGCTGTATCCGATTGCCACGAAACTTGGTATACCCATTTACGACGCCCATGAAAAGTGCCCTATTGAATTTGAACCTAATCTGTTGATCGGTACCGGAGTAAACCCCAATTTAGTGTAGCCTATATTTTAAAGGCGCAATAGCCTAATTCGAATACGCTTTTTCGGATTTTTATGAAACTTCGTATACGCATTTATAATATCCATGGAAAGACGTATATTTATATTCGACGAAATCGGTTGGCCAGTACCAGAATAATGCCCAATTTAGTGCATTTTATGTTAATATATAAGAAGTCGCGATAACTCAGATATGCTTTATTGGATTTTCTTGAAACTTTGTATACCCATTTATAATGTACATGGGAAGACGTCTACTGATATTGGACCAAATCGGTAGACCGGTACCGTAATAAAACCCAATTTAGTGTCTATTTTAAAGACGCGGTAACTCAAATACGCTTTACCGGATTTTTATGAAACTTGGTATGCACATTTATAATGCCCATGGGAAGACGTCTATTGATACTGGATAAAATCGGTTGATCTGTTTCGGAGTTATGCTCAATTTAGTGCCTATTTTATGGTAATATACGTATTCGAAAGAATTTATTTAAAAAAAATGAAAATCAGTTATCTTGACAACATAACCTTTTGTTTTACTGTGATTTCTAAGGCTTTGGCAATTAAAATACAGTTAGCTATGACAACAATATTGCTTTAAATGCGCTTTTCCCATAACTGACCCAGGTGGCTGAGATGGTAACGTCTTAGCGTCACATTCTGGAGTTCCATGGCTCAAATCCCGAAACCGGCCAATTTGACTTTTTTTTTTGTATTCTGCATATCATAACTGCGATCATAACTGATTAAACAAAACATACTGGCACTTTGTTATATCAGTTTACCTGATTTTATTTTGTTTTTATCTTGATACCTATTAATTTTGTAAAGAAGTGTATTTAACAAAAATGCTCATTTTAATTTTCTCTACAACTTTACTGTGGTAGGTTTTCATGTATCGCCTACTGAAATGGAGATAATCTAGAAAAATTGAAAATGGATACGAGTAAAGTACCCCCTAAGTCATTTTTGCAGAGAAACGGTTATAGTATATTATGTAGGCCTATTATAATATAGGCCTAATAAGAGCCAAAACTGTTATTTGGTAGAGGGCATCATATTTTTTACTTTGACATTGTGATGAAAAAGAATAATCTTAGCCCAATTCATGGGCGTAAGGTGAAATTTTGTTCGGGAGGGGTTCAATGTAAAGTCGTCTCAACTCCATGTCCATGCGCACATTGTGAATTATTACTTTTTTAATTACTAAACAGTTGTATTGTGATAATTAATACACTGTAATAAATTAATATGCAGCTCAGTCTTTGTTTTTCTTGGGTTTCTATCCATTCATCGTTTAAGCTAGAGTCTATAAATAAAAACTTTCTCTTGAAAAATTATCATAATACTTTGTGGTGCATAGGGCACGTTTTTCAAGTCATCTGTAAATCCACCGGTGGAAAAGCCCGATTAATGCCGATTACTTCATGATAATTTTGTGATGAGCTCGTGATTACTGTTGGCTTTACAAACAGGTTGATGGATTTTGGCGGGAATATTCGAGTTGTCGTTTGACACATTCCAAAGGGATTTTTGGTTACTAGTAATACATCATTGTTATTAAGCTGAAAAACTATCAACACCGCGAGGTTTTGAAATTTGAATCTTAAATAAATTACGATAAATCTTAAATAATGCTTTGATATGTACGAAATTGTAAAATATGTAACAACCGAATCAGATTTTTTTTTTTAATTTCGTTCCATGATTTATAATCTTCAAAATATTGCAGATATTTCGGGAGGGGTTTCAACCCCCTGAACCCCCCCTCACCGTACGCCCATGGCCCAATTGGTTACGTATGGGCACTGATGGCGTTTTGTCAACTGCAGAAGTATAACTCATCTTCACGCGGGTTCTTATTTTAGCTTTCGCATGTTTCACTGTTTCTCCTTATAGGCTACAATAGTATAGACTAGTCAACCTTGTTGAAACCTACGACTGTCTTTGTGTCGTGCAAAGAAACAACATCTGAAAGTAACTGTTGCTGCAACTTGTTCTTGTAACTTTATGAAGCATATGGATCAAAACATTGTACTTTCTACATTCTTACCGATATTATCTTTCTTCTTACAGCATAACTATAAAACTTCATTTCAAGTTGCCATTATCGTCATCATATTCATGATCACTCCGCAGAAATTTTGTCAACGGGGGCCAATGAACAAATTACTGATCACCACCAGCATCACTATGCTACTACAGCAACGTATTATTATTATTATTATTATTATTATTATTATTATTATTATTATTATTATTATATCAGGCATTATTCCAAAGTACAACATTATAATTATGGCGTTAAAACTTGGACCATAAAAAGACAACAAACAAACAAATTAATGGTATTAGAAATGGATTTTTGGAGATGTTCAGCAAGAAAATCCAGGAAAGAAAAAAAAAATTCGGAATAATAGAATAAGGGAAATAATGCAAGTTGAAAAGAATATCTTGGAAACTGTAGAAGTAAGGCGCTTGAAATGGTAGGCCTATGGACACATACTCAGAATGACAGAGGATAGAATATCCAAGAAAATTTTGGATTGGAAAGTAGAAGGAAAAAGAAGAGGGAAACTCAAAGAGTGGATAGGGTGAAAAGGAGTATGGAGAGAAGAGGGTTAAGTGAAGAAGATGCTATGGACAGGGACTTATAGAGACAGAAGATTGTTGTGGGATGAAGGAAAACCATTGTATTGTGGAATATTCCTTAATAAAATATATAAAAAATAATAATTATTATTATTATATAATCAACATCCTTCATTTACTGTAGCTGGACCTATAACTATGGATGCAATGAAAACATCTTATGATATACATTCACATGATTTTTTTCTACCCCTTACAATTTCACAGGTACTATTCTTATAAAATGTGATACTTTTATTGCCTTATCTTTATTATAATAAAATGTTGGCTAGAAATTATTTCAAGTTTAGTGGAAGTAATTATTCCTACAAACTCATTTATGTGAGATAGTCAGTTTTTACAACTCGTTTTTGTCAATTTTTTCAGAAAGAAAACCTTTCAGCTTCCACCATTAAGAGGCTGCCATTATTTGCGTACATACCTTACAATATATAATAAACGAGGATATAAATACATACAAGATACATAAAGGAACATAACAAGGGAACATAACAAACAAAACAACAATAAAAATGCAGTAAAAATCATAGGATAGCCTATTGCTCTTCTAAGGTGTATACAGATTATTTTTCAAACAGGATATGGAAACTTAAGCCTCACTTCATGTTAGTTGTTTATATCCATTTAGTTTAGAGATTTACGTTTAAACAAAATTTCCAGGGGGCAGTGGCCCTACCTTGCCCCCCCCTTTCCGGACGGCCATGCATGATCATCATAATCATCATCATCATTAGGGGTATGTTCGCAACCATCTATACTATTACCGAAATTAAATAGACGTTTTCAATCTTCGCAAGTCTACAGTATTGGCGAGGATTCATGCAACTCTGATGCTTAATTTATTATAGTTAACCAATACTTTTATTGGTACTATTTAATTACATGTTTACAGTCTTATCTCATTGAAGATAAATATTAAATTCTGCAAAGGAAAATTCATTCTGGGGGAAACGAACCCTGATTTTCAGCTCGAGATGTTGATGTGAGACTACTCGGCTCTCGCGGGACTTAAACAATTTCATTCCAAAGCATGGCTCAGAAAGTCTCCTGCAGAAGTTTAATTGGGAGGTGTTTAAAAATCCTCCCTACAACCTGGATCGCGCTCCCATTGATTTCCATCTTTTCCTACACTTCAAGAAATGACAGAGAATAACAAAGAGGCGGACATGGTTGCCAAACAATGGTTCAAATTCCAGGCGGCAGACTTCTCCGACACAGGTATTCAAATGTTGGTCCCACGGAATGAAAAATGTCTCAATTCCGGTGGTTAATAAGTTGAAAAATAGCTGAACACTTGCTGTATCTGTTGCAATAAACAATTCCATGAAATTGTGTTTTGTTTCTGTAAACGGCCTCAGGGAAACTTACTTTACGGACGGCCCTCGTAAATTTAAAATCACTTTAGAAATCTCCCATAAAGTGACTATAAATTCCGGTGTGGGTATTTGGTCTACCTGTTAATGTTGAGCTCATTCATCGAGTGCTGTTTGTAAATGGTTGGTTTGATGTAATATTTGCTTTGACGAGTGTATGATATGGTTTTCTATGTCCTCGTTTTTACATTCTACACCTGATGTTGATATCGCTATTGTGTAAATCTCTTCCATCTTGTCGGTTCAAGCCGGTGGTTTATTCCTTTCTTCTGTACCAACTGAAACAAGTACTACCAAATATGGCGGCTTGTGGAAATTCTCGCGGAAGTACGTGACTCAAGATCTAGGTCGATAACTATACTCTTTCGATACCTTTGAAGACTTCATTGTGTTCTTTGTCTTGCAACAACATTTATCATCTAACCAGCTTATACGAGTAAAATCAAACATCTTCTGTACATTCCTGATGTGACTTTTATAGTCTAACTTTATCTACTCTGTGGATTATGCTATTATTTTTCCTCCCATCTTTTCTCTCAAATCCTCGGAAACAGCAATATCGCATAACATTTTGTAAACGTACACAGTCATATATTTTAGCGTCGTTCAGAATTGATCAGGAAAATAATTGATCTTCATTACACACACATAACATGAGCGCATACTTTCGCAAACAAGGAATATGTCCAACAATGTAACATAAAACGACATGTAGCATGCACAATGGCTCAAATCACATACCGTAATACTGAGAATGTCGTCGAACGCATGCGTCAATTTTTGACAATATTCAGCATGTCGAACATGTATTACAGCATGTATTACATTAGCTAGCAAACTGTGCACTTGACGAGATGGATTTGATAAATATGAGTATAAGAAGCAGGGACTGGATAGGGAAATTGGATATTATTTTATCCTCAGTCAATGCCAACTTCATCTCGCTCGTTATAAATAAATAGGTAAATAAATAAATAAAGAATTGAAATAATTTGAAGGATGTTCGAAACGCTGATAGCTACCAGATACAAACCACGAGCATGGCAATGAACACCGTACATCTTTATAAGTGCCCAGCAGGATCGAATCCAGGCAGACAACATGAGCACTTCCATTGCGGTAACCCGGAGCCCTGTTCTGAGATAGTCTAACAATGAAAGTATCAAAACCTCAATGGGCAAACCTGAAATATCATCTTATCGATGCTTCTCGATTTATAATTGACAAATTTAATGTAAAATTTTGTGAATGCTTTCTGAATAGTCCTGTGAAATGACCCATATGCAGTTGCCGGAGAGAGAACCTGGAAGGGCGTGGGTTTGATGTACTAGTAGGGCTCCTTATAAGGTGCCTCACCACCAACACACATACGGCCTTGCCTATGGTCATCAACCAGGCTCCCCACACACACGCAGCCGAATTTCCCGCCATCACATGAATATGCAAAACCAGGGCGGTACCTGATATAAATAACTGCCAAACTGTACAGGTTTATCCGACAATTTTGTGACGGCTTGTGCCTTGGGAAGGTGCAACCGGGAAGTGAAGGATATGGTGTCTTTGTCTTATAATCTTCTACTTCTTTTTAATTTTTTCTTCTATTTCTCAATGAAATTTTCATCTTATTTTACCTTTTCTCTTTTCTCATCGGTCCTACTTTTCGACCTCACTCTTCCTTCTTTTCTCTACACTATAATATTTTCTTCATTTTTATTCGTTCTTCTCCAGTTCTTCTCACCCTTCTTCCTCGCTCGTTGTTTCATCTACCTTCCCTTTCTTCTGCTCTCTTCCGATTTCATCTTCTATGTGATTTTTCTACGTTTCCTTCCATTCTTCTCTCTCTTCCGCTTCTTCCTTCCTTTTATACTACCATTTCTTCTTCTTCTTCTTCTTCTCATCCTTATGTTTTTCAAATCCTTAATTCTCTTCTTATTCGTACTCTCCTTTGTTCTCTTTCTTTTCTATTTCCTCTTCTTTTCTTGTTATGTTCATTTTTGTTCATATTCTTATCTTCTTCCTGCACCATTTTCCTGCTTATTTATCGACTTGGTAATCCTGACAGCTTTCCTGACGAAAATCCACAGAAAGAACTGACACGATTAATATGGAGTTAGAACTAGATAGATGGGAAAATCTTATCGAAAACACCCGTTTTGCAAACATAAATTACATACTCAACCGCCGGGAAATCGAACCTGGACCGTCGCGTAACAAACGAGATCTCTTGCACCGCAACACAGTGGTCAGCATCAGTGGCGGACGCAGAAATTTTTTTCGGGGGGGGATTTGAATAGGTAGAAAGAATACTAAAAAAAATTAATCAACTTACATATACAATTAGTTTATAAAACTGGCCACTTAGAGTAGGCTACATATATAGCCTTTTTTCAAATTTCGGGGGGGGATGTAACCCCCCTATCCCCCCCCCTGCGTCCGCCACTGGTCAGCATAGCTTCTATTTCCCATAAAATCGTTAATCTACGAGTACTTTTGGTCTACATAAACTCTACCCAATATTCTCATAAAGTTTGTGAGAATATGGCCTTATATTGTCTGTATTACTATGGCTAGTTTAGTCCAGTAGTAAACTAGCCAAGTTCAAGGGCGGACATAAAGACGTACACCACAGTCTAAAGCTTTCTTAATCCATTGAGTGCTTTTTAAAACCTCGCAGTTGGTGAGATATGGAACGATTGTGAGATCACAGATTTTAAGCATGCAATTCGTGGTTTTGTTTCTTGAGGATAAGATGACAATCGCATTGCGTAATGTCGAGAAATTAAAGCTAACCGCGGAAGCTACTCTTTCCCAACCACAAGCAGTTTGTGCGTACAACTGCGTTAAATCATACAAGAGCATACACAAACCAGTTAGTAAATCAGCCAGCTGCCTATAACTCAACACTAATGCTGTTATTACTAGGTCAGAGCGATCTACTAAATATAGTAGTTATGACATAATAAACACTTATCAAAGAAAGTTTGTCCAACAGCTATCAGAACCACTCCTACGTGCCTCCGGGCATTATAAAGTTTAAGCAGCAAAAGGAACAGGTGCACCATATCTAAGGAGTTCTAAGGAGCAGATGCCTATTTGCTGGAATTTATGGCAAGCCCTGATTTATAAATGGGCAGACTGGGCGTTTGCCCAGGGCGGTAAACCTTGAAAGGGCGGCAGAATTTTGGTGGGAATTGTTTAAATTAATATTAACACAATAAGAAATTGATTCAATATAATTTAGCATATGTTTCAAAATGCGGTATATTAACTATTTTGTATTATTTCCGGGCGGTAAGCCTTAAAAGGGCGGCAAATTTTTGGAGGGATTTTTTAAAATTAATATTAACATACCGGTAATAAGAAATTAATTAAATATAATTTAGCATATGTTTCAAAATGCGGTATAGGCCTACTAACTATTTTGTAAAATTTCAAAGATCGACTATATTACTTACTTACTCAATGGCAATAGACAATTCCTCAGCAAGGAATATTATCTATTTTATGGAACCCGAAGGTTCATTGCCGCGCTTACCTGAGCCCACCATTCAACCCTATTCTGTGCTGACTCCATCCAACCATCCTCGTAAATCCTACTTCCCTTAAATCTATCCTAATATTGTCCTCCCGCCTACGTCTAGGTCTTCTAAGTGATCTTTTCCTTTCGGGTCTCCCATTCAATACTTTTGAGACATGTCTTTCCTCCCCCATGCGTGCAACATGTCCAGTCCATTTCATCCACTGTGATTAAATTACCCTCTATGTCCGGTGAAGAGTACAGGTTATGAAGCTCGTCGTTATGCAATTTTCTCCAGTTCCCAGTTTCATAACACTTTGCAAATATTTTTAGAACTTTTGGGCAATTTCTGTAAATGAAAATACTAGTAATCATGCATCTCGCTTCATCTTTGATTTCCACTGTATATTTATTTTATGTATATACTGGGATATTCCTAGTGAAAGAAATTCATTCTAAAAGAAATAAAATCAGGTAAACTGATGTAACAAAGTGCCAGAATATTTTGTGATGATTGCAATTATGATATGCAGAAATAAAGTTATTTTTTAATCGATTTCACAGTTAAGCTCCAGATCGATTCATTAAGCAGGGCTTACGGAAGAATGAATCTCTAGTTTTATAAGCATATGTGAAGGAATATGTCGGTAGTGTTATTTGTCAAAGCTACCTGTATTGCAACTTCCAAAGCCGTATATGAACACTGTAAAACAACATGTTGCCATGAGAACTGATTTGCATTTGATAAATTCTTTCTAATATATTACCATAAAATAGGCACTAAATTGGACATTTCTCTGGTACCAGTCAATCGATTTGGTCCAATATCAACAGGCTTCTTCCCACGGGCATTATAAATGCACATACCAAGTTTCATGAAATTCCGATGAAGCGTATTTGAGTTATTACGCATGTAGACATGTGGACAGATAACCAGATGGACAAACAGACAGACAGTGTTCATATAAGGCTTTGGAAATTGAAGTACAGATAGCTTTGACAAATAACACTGCCTACATATTCCTTCACATATGCTTATAAAACTAGAGATTCGTTTTTCCGTAAGCCCTGCTTAATGAATCTATCTGGAGCTTAACTTGGAAATCGATTAAAAAAATAACTTATTTTTTGCATATCATAATTGCAATCATCACTGATTAAAACATTCTGGCACTTTGTTGCATCAATTTACCTGATTTTATTTCTTTTAGAATGAATTTCTTGCACTAGGAATATCCCAATATATATATATATATATGAAGAGTCCACTGCAAAAGGGGGGAATGTCAAAATTTTGTGAAAACTGAGATAAATGTGTATTATGATAGACCAAATGGAGTAGAATAACATAGCCTTAAATGCATTACAAAAAAGATGATAGTCTCTCACAGACAGAAGTTTAAAGTTTTGACTCCTACACAAGAAGGGGGAATGTCATAGGAAAACAGAGCAAGAAAGGGGAATGTCATGTGTTTGCTGCATTGCATTAGGCAACAGTATTCATATTCAGCATATCACATTAATGTTGACATCACTGCAGTAATTGACCATTCATTGTTGTGGCTTCAATGATTAATGCCGACTTTTTCTTTGTCATAATATAGTAATTAATAACATGGCACTCATTAACCAAAGATATCCAGCTGAATTGCCAGAATACTGGATAGCAGTATTTGAGAGTGCTCGCATGAAGCCATCTCCTTACCATGTCGTACATGCAGATCAAGCTATGCTAAGGAACTGGACATTGTACTTGACTCCAATGTTCAGCAAGACCTGTCCGATGGCAACAAGACCTATTACTGAAATTGTCTTTTCATTCAACCATCCTCGTCTGGTGGAACACAGATCTTCATGGAATGGACTATGGGAAACTTCAGTCATGGTTCCCATTAACAGCCCACTGACACAAGAGAAGAATATTCAACTACAGAGTGGAGAGTTTGTGCTGCCTGATAATCTTTTATCACTTTACTGCACTTAAATTTTAGTGATTCCATGAACAGCAGTGATAACATTACTTACAGTATTTCTGTTTCAGATTTGTTACAAATTTCATGGGAAAAGTTCAGTGATTTGCAACAACTAAAGTAGTTCTGTAGTCCAGAAGCAAGAGAATATTACAATGCATTACCTCATAGGAAGAAGCCTGAGAAATGAACATGCTGTTGAAGTTCAGTTACCTGACATTCCCCCTTTTTGTAATTTATTTTTGTACATCAATTAACAAAGAAATTATTTTGATAATGAAGACGGAGTGTGAAGTGCTTCATTTTGTTAAGAATCAATAAAGAAATGTGTGTTCAGTTATGTGAAAAAAAATGAACCACTTCTTTTTGTTTAATATAGTGTGGTATGGTTTTAAAGTTTAAAATTCATTTTACGCAAAACGAAAAAAAAAGTGACATTCCCCCCTTTTGCAGTGGACTCTTCATATATATACCTAAGATGAAGCCATTGGACTTCTAACATGCAATGTGCATAAGCCTTTTGATCGCTGCGATATTTCTAGCTCTCTAGGTGGACAGACATTTTCCCGTCCACCACACAGTCTCATAAAGTACCATTCTGGCCTTAATGAAGAAGCTGGACATGATTCATACTATGATATATGCTGCTCTAGGCT
Source organism: Ectobius pallidus (assembly GCA_964059195.1). Classification (NCBI taxonomy): domain Eukaryota; kingdom Metazoa; phylum Arthropoda; class Insecta; order Blattodea; family Ectobiidae; genus Ectobius; species Ectobius pallidus. The sequence continues at coordinate 145,607,057 of CAXKWD010000007.1, forward strand.
GCAGCCTACTCAACAGGGTGTTTATCTGAGCCTGCTTTAGACACTATACAATTGTAATTTCTAATAAATTTATTTTCAGTTCAGGGAGAGGCGGTACGAGCTGGAAGTGGATGCAGGTTCTCTAAGCAGTGTTCTGAACAAGAACAATTGCCCTACAAATCACCTGCAGATGCAGGCTATCGAACCAGCTGTTGCAACAAATGAAATCAATGAAATTCGTAGGGGTAAGTTCAATCCTTTATAAGAACTTTGTTAGGTTAGTTTGGACTGTAAAGCACATCTGTAGGCCTACTCTCTACTGTACACTGTATGCATTGCTCACTTCTCGTATATTATAGCCTATTATTTAGTTGATATTTTAAAATTTAAAAAGCTGTAATGTAACATACAGTGTTAAATTTGTAAATTTAAGCAAGGCATGATAAAATAAATTTACAAACATCTGACTGAATTGTAGTTGTCAAGACCCTCTCTATTCCAAATCAAGAATAGAATAAGCCTACCGTACCATTATTTCTGCATTCATTTGTTCAGAGTTTATATATTTCTGTTACATGTTGTTTTAGAAATGCAAATTAAATGGGTAATGTTTGTTATTCCTTAGAAGAGGCATTTTCTCTATAGCACTATTTGAGTATTTTTCCTCACAATGCCATGGTGTTCAATTATGGCTTTTCTAATCATTTGTACTAAAAAATCATTCATGAAGACTTCCTTTAGTGAGGGAAGGGTATGACTTTACCATCTGTAGGACAGTGTAAATTTTGTTAATTAATTTAATTGTAAATAATTATTCTTTTTTCTATGTTTACAGGTGACATTCCTGTTATTCACAGCTGTGATGATAGAGGTAAGTTAAAATATTCAATAGACATTACATAAAGTTCATATATTGATCATATGATATCTTTGATGATACCAATCAATATTATAGTTCTCAACATTTCTGGTCGCCAGGTTGCCAATGGAACCAAAATTCTAAGGGGTCAATAAAGGCTCAATTTTAAAAAAAGAAAGAAAGGAAAAAACTGTATTACTTTTTCATTCGGCAAAATGGAAAAACAGATTGCCACTTAAGCTCAGCCCACCCCGGCCGAGCATTGCTATGGTGACGGCCCGCTTCCCCGCTAAGCCCTTGTACCAAAGCTTCTGCATTAATTACTACAATATGAGACATCCCCAATATGAAAATAACCCTTGTACCAAACCATGTGCACTAATTACTACCATATGAAAATAACCCTTGCACTAATTACTACAATATGAGACATCCCCTTGAAGCCAAAACGGCTCTCTAAACTTCAGTAGATGAATTCTCACTTCACACCCCAACGAACACTCGATGGAATAGTGGCTATGATGACTGGCTATGGTGCTAGTGGTCCCGTGTTCAAATCCCGTTAGGTTGAAAATTTATAGGATAGGTATAGGTCCCAAACAGGTAGGTAGGGTAAAGGAAAGAAAATAAAGAGGAAGAAAAGAGGAGAAAGGAAAGAAAATAAAGAGGAAGAAAAGAGGAGAAAGGAAAGAAAATAAAGAGGAAGAAAAGAGGAGAAAGGAAATAAAATCTACATTTTCCCAGTTTTCAATGCTGCTAGTAGTTCCATCATTGCCATCTCTCATTGTTTAATACTGAGTTTGGTGGGCGGAGCTTAAGTGGCGACCTGTTCTTCCAATTTCCTTATCGTTTAGTTCCTGCAAGATATATGAAACTTATTAATAGATATTGTTACAAACAATCACTATCAGCATGATCAACATGACCAAATATTCCAATTTACTCCAAACCATCATGATTATCTGGACTTTATTCACACAATTTGATCTTCCCACATGACCTGATGTTCACATCATACGGGTATACTGATTGTGAGGCACATTAATTTAGTGATAATGTGACTGACTCTGATATTGGCTCCCTATGCTCTAACCAAGTCACTGCTTAGCAGCTTCGATAGAATGTCATCATAATAATAAATTATTATTTATAAACTAAGGCACCATGTAGCAAGACAATGCCCATGGTCAAAGAAAAAAAGGATAAATACTAAAAATGTAAACATGCATAATTTACGCTTATACATCTGAAGTACATCCCATGGTGAAAACTATTTGTAATATCAGAGGTATACAAAAGTATGATACAAGAATAAATTACATTACATTAGATTATATCCTAAACTATCTTCGTGGAAATTGTCTCAGCTACCATTTGTACAAAACTCGAGAGTCACCTTGTATACATGTTATCTAAATCATTACTAGTTGTATATAATTATAGAGGGCAATAACATCAGCTGTCTTGAAATAAAATATTTCCACAGATAATTTGGTGCTGAAAACCATTGGTGATGTTAACCAGGCACTCAAGGCATTGAAAGAAGAAGTTGCAAACCAGGTAAGTAAGTGTTTACTTTCCTTCTGTACAAAGAAAAATGTTGGAAGAAGGATTAAAAGCACAGCCAGCTTATTCTAACTTGATCCTGGATAGATCAATATGGCTCTATTTTATCAACATTGTAGTGTCAACTCATAAGGGTAAAGAAAATTAAAGAAGTATGCACTGATCAGCACCTAGTTTTTAAGCAGCATTTTCGTGTGCAATTCTATATTTTAGGTTGTGTGATAAGCAGTTATTTGAATTACCGGTATACTTAATCTATCAAACGATTGCCTGTGCATTGTCTGGAGAACCCTTATGCAATGCAGCATCAGTTCTCATTATGCTATACTATGTCCACTCTAATACGGTTTCACACAATGGGAGAGACAACCTTGCACAAATCTTGCTAGACTATTATTGATTTATTATTATTATTATTATTATTATTATTATTATTATTGTTGTTGTTGTTGTTATTATTATTATTAACTTATTATTATTATTATTGTTATTATTATTATTATTATTATTATTATTATTATTATTATTATATTGTTGTTTTATTCTTACTAACTAGAAGTTGTGAATTTTGCTTAAAAAAATACTTGGTGAGCCACTTGACCTCCATTCTGATCACATGTGCATTTTTCTCATTGCTGTCATTTTCATGGATGAAGAGAATCAACCTTAAAAGTTTGTTGACAGTTGAAACTCACTTTCATTAAAGTTAATAAAAGTATTCCACATTAAAGTATTCCACATTAAAGTATTCATTACTAAGTTTTATATGCAATGTTACAGCGGACTGATATCCAGTATCTACGAGACCTTCTAGAGCAATGTGAACTTTGTGCACCAGGTAAGACAATATATCAAATAGTTAAGTATCAATGACTTGAACCTAGTACCTTTGTCCCATTTGAGCCTCTCCTTTCAAATTTAATTTAGTATCTTGAGGGACTTTTATATTATTTGAATAATTCCGTCTTAATGATACAAATCTTTTACATTTTAATTTACTTTGAAGACATGGAAGTCATGATTTTCAACTCCATATGTTTCAGGACCTCCAAAAGTGACATGCAATAGCAACCCATCACCATGCTTTCCAGGGGCACAATGTCAGGACACTGTTGATGGACCTCGATGTGGACAGTGTCCAAGAGGCTATGTTGGAGATGGCAGAAACTGTAAGCCTGGGCTCACTTGTATGGATAGACCTTGCTACTCTGGTAAGTGATCACACAATACAGAGCATGTCTCTGGTAACCAGAGATGGGTCATTTGAGCGAATCTCTGCTCCCTCTTTACAAAAGACCAAGTTGTTCAAACATCTATCCTTGTTTTCTTTTTGTATAAATACCTGAACTAGTTTCGAAGACCATGATCATTCATAATCATCAGAGTAACACCAACAGTCAGCTGGTAGCCAAAAATCAGGAATATACCAAATCAACTGTACAAACTGCGAGAAAGTGTATATGGGGAAAACCAAGAGGAAATTAGAGGTTATTAGAACAAAAGAACACATGAGACATTTTAAACATGGAGAAATGGACAAATCTGCAGTAGCGGCCCACTTTTGAAATAAAGGTCATGATATCAATCGGGATCCAAAATTGATTAAATGTATCAAAACGTATCAAATGTATCAAGGAACTATCAGTTTGGGAGAGGATATTCATCCAAAAACATAAAGAACACCTCAAGAACTTCGACATTCCATCAGATGAAGGTCCCATCACTAAATACGGCAAACTTCCCCAGAGGGCAACACAAACATCCAACCAGCAGTTGGTGTTACTCTGATGATTATGAATATGGATGGTCTTCCAAAGTAGTTCAGGTATTTATACAAAAAATGAAGTATACATGCTAGACCCAACTCAATATTATATCCTGTATAATGTAGCTTCAGAGTGTTAACTTCCCATATATTGTTGACCTATCCATTTCCTTGTTACCTCTCTCATTCTCTTGCTTTCATGATTCTTCCTACAGCTCCTTGAAACCTCACTTCACCCCAACTCTACTGCTTCAGTGAAGCAAGTCTATGTTTCTCAGAGTACTATGTATACTTAGATTCTAGAGCAGGGGTGGCCACTAACCTTAATTTTGGGAGCCGCAAATTTATGAAGCTGTTCGAAGCAAAACACATTGCTTTTACTATACACATAAATATTATCGTTCAATTACACAACAAGAAATAAGATTTTACTTTTGAGGTCATTTTTGCTGTAAGTTGTTTTAAATCTGGCTGATAATTAATTAGTAAGCACAGTTCACACAATTTCACTTAAATGTTCATCAGTTAGATTTAGAATTAATGAACATAAGCGTTCAGTACAGAGTTTCACACACATAAGTAGTCGCAAATATCGATATAAGTCTCTTAGCATGCTGTTTTGTTAGTAGGTATTTTTCTTCTGGAACTTCCTTCCAAAATTCTATTGTCGAAAGACCACTTTGTTTAAATCCTTTTAGTCCTTTGTCCTCTTGCAGTTCTAGAAGGTCCAACTCTACTCCAACTATATCCTTTGTAATTGGTGATGAAACAGGACAGCCATCGCCCACATCATCATCAGCAAAAGGATTTTCCAGGAATGAAAATGATGGTTTAAATGTTCTCAAATCATTAAATCTGCCATTGATTTCTAGCAAGACCAGACATTTTACACTAATAATTCTTCTGTTTCCACCTGAATGTAAGGAAGGCTTTCAGTAATTTTCTTCAAACATTCGAAATGAGTGAATGCTTTAGTCTCAAGGTCTTTCTGAGAGAGTCTTAATTTGCTCTGAAAACTAAATACACTCTGCACTAAATCAGAAATAAGTTTTTCACTTCCTCGTAATATGTTTTCATTCAATTATATCAACTATACATTTTTAAAAATCTGTATCATATTTACTCTTAGCTTGGATTCAAGAGCCGCATGAGATTGGCTCAAGAGTCACATGCAGCTCACAAGCCTCGTTATGGCCACCCCTGTTCTAGAGCAATCGTTTTGTAATATAATGTAATTGATAGCAACAATAGTGTAACTCCCTAGTTTAGAATTGACTTTGTCTATTGCTGTAAAGCAAAGTTCACACGTTAAACTGAGTAATTATACTTCCGTGTAAATATGTGATGGTACAGCTAGGTGTATAGGCCTACATTTCCAGGTGTGAGATGTTACGATACTGTTGAGGGCTTCCAGTGTGGACCTTGTCCTGCCGGTCACCATGGTGATGGAGTGAGATGCAAGCTTCGTAATCACTGTGACAACAATCCATGTGCTCCTGGTAAGTACAGCAATGTTATTATACACGGAGACAATTTAAGCAGGGGTTTGATTGCTGGAGTTTTTCAAACTAAAAAAGGGGATGCTGTTACCCAGCAGTAATTGTGGACAGCGTACTCAACAGTAATTATTAAGAAACTTATGTTTTGTGACAATTCTTTATCATAATTACAAAGCATGGAGTATTAGAATTTGTTACACAACATTCTGTGGTTCTTTGAAGCAGTAGAACTGCCTTTGTGTTCGAAGGTCGTTGCTCTTATTGGCTAGTAGGATGGGGGGTTCGCCTTATAACATCCATTGGTCTGTGTAATGTAATGAACTGGCAGTACAGCAGAGTGGAAGAAAATTGTGCCCTGTATCATTTTCTGTGACCGATTGAAATTAAAGCTTTTTAAATACGATTAAGGAAATATGTTTCCCTATGGAAGGTTTTGAAATGTCAGTTGAGCACTGGATGACCCTGTGGCAAACACCCTTAAAGCACCCTTCCTCAAATAGATAAATAACTAAATAAATAAATAAATAAATAAATAGAAATTGTAATGCTGAACAGATAACCTAAGCATTAAAAATATTTCTGCAATAATTAGTAAGTAAACTGCAATAAAAATACTGGCATAAAATCAATACAATTATAGCTCTTCTAAAATGTGGTAACTGTGTGAAGTTTAAAGAAAACTGTTAATTTCTTCCAACTGTGAAAACCAAAAAGCAGTAGAGTAAGAACCGCAAAAAGATACACATACGGATGTAAAAAACTATTTTTTCTACTTCATTAAAATTCATCCTTTTCCAATAAATTCTTGAATTCACATTTTTCCGAAAGCAAAACCCTCCTGTTTACAGTATTAATGAGAAAGTAAAATCTATTACAGTAATGTATGAATGCTTGCAGGAGTGCAGTGTGGGCCGATAGAGGATCCCCCACATTATCGCTGTGGTCCCTGCCCAGTTGGATCAACTGGAAATGGAACTACTTGTCACGATTTGGATGAGGTAATAAAACTTTCTGCAATTAAAGAGCATTGTGATGTTATGAAAGTTTTGACTGAATGATTACAACATAAGATAAAATCAGGTAAACTGATATAACAAAGTGCCAGATGAGTTAATAGACTATATTTCTGAAACTATTGAGTTTTAGGCCATTCTTGAGGAAATTTGGTAAGCATATGTGAAGGAATAAGTGGGATAACTAGAATATTAACAGAACAAAATTAGAATAAATGCCTCATATCCAAAGCAAGGCGTGATATAATACATTTGCAAACATCTGACTGCATTGTAGTCAAGAGCCTCAGTGATTGTAGTATAATGATGATTTCCCATTTAAAAAATGTGTGACCTTTAATTAGTTGTTACTCCAGTACTGTCAACCAATTTGGTCCAAAATCAAAAGGCTTCTTCCCATGGACATTATAAATGCATATATCAAGTTCATTGAAATATGATAAAAGCGTATTTGAGTTATCGTGCGTTTAGGCACACAGACAGACAGATGAGGCATTGTCCCATTCCCCACACAATCTCATAAAGTACCATTCTGGCACTTAATAAAGAGTGAAAACTGTAGGTATACTATGTAGAATAGCAGAATACACTAACTTTCAGTCATTTGGTGTATAATGTTATTTATAAAAGAAAGAACTGAAAGAACAGTCAAATATCAGTTTTAGCCTCTGTTATGAAGTAACAGTAGCAACTGAGGACAATTGAAGAACTGAAGTGCCAGCTTTGGTCAAGAAAGCCATCAATAATGGCCATGGGAATTGAATAATAATGTCCTTTGTCATTGACAATGTAAAAGCTAATATATATAGGCCTACACAGAATATTCTCAAGAAACTATTGAACGGTGTACTTACATGCTGCATAATATAATATGAATTATTGAATTCTTTGTTTACAATGCACTGCACCATCTGTATTTTTATATCACGGCAGTGAAATACGTAGTCAGATGGCTTTGCATTACACGAAATCTGAAAAAATCTTAAACATGATTTACTAAATCATTGTTATAAGTAGCGCAGGCAATCTTGGGGTATGTAATTGAACAACACACCCAGCGTGCGAGCCTTTTAACTGGTGATCCGATGGGGAAGTATCAAACAGAACATATGACACGCTGCACTAAGTGGCCAAGTACAGTTCCTTCAGGAATCATATCACAGCAAGACGTGCGTCGTGTTATCAGTTAAAACTTTAATCCACATTTTCTGTGTGTTTTGTGGCCATGAAATATGTGGTGTAAGAAGAAGAATAGTAAAGATAACAGCGTTGTTTTTCAGCAGAAGACTGAGAAACGTGAAATGTGTATAAAAAATAAAACTAACAATCATAGTGGAACATCTCTGTGTGTGTACAGCATTTTGTGAGTGAGTGTCTCCTGAACTGGAAGACAAGGCACCTCTGTGGAGCGATGAGCTGTCTATGCGAGGAGAAGGAGGAAGTGTTACTGGTAAATCACTCGCTTCAAAGCTTTCATTAATAATTTCCATACCCCAAAATTGCTTGCGCGACTTATACAGCAGTGAATGCGCGATTTTTTATATTATTCAGTTCAACTTTAATCTGTAGAACAAGTAGAGTTTTATGAAGTCAAACTTAACAAAGTATGATTTTTAAGAAGACTACGAATATGAAAAACATATAAGTCGATTTGTCCAATAAGCTCAGCTTTATAAAGCCATTCTTAAGTCGCTGACTATGAATACCAGCCTTAGATTGGAAAACATTCTTTCAGCTATACCAGTGAATTATACCCTCTTAATTCCATAATCTGTATCATGCACCCACCACCATCACATTACATTACAGTGTGATCTCGCTGAGCCATGCGACCCACGAGTCAGATGCACTAACCTGAATCCTGGCTACCGCTGTGACCCATGTCCTCCAGGATTCACAGGCAGCGGTGGAGTGGAAGGAGTTGGTCTTGAAGAGGCATACCGTAACAGACAGCAGTGCTACGACATTGATGAGTGCACTGAGAGAAACGGAGGATGTGCTCCCAACTCCGTCTGTAAAAATGTTGAGGTATGATCATTAGAATCACGGTAATGTATTTTTAAATATTCTTATTTTATTAATTTATACTGATTATTTCTACCTCTTAAGCAGTAGTAGGCCTGTGTAGTAAATTCTAATAATTTCCTTCATATACTGTCAATTGCATGATATTCTAGTAGAGTAGTTTAGAAGCATTGTAGTTGCTAGCTTACTTATAACAACTACCGTATATACCTGAATACTACCTGCCCAGAATAATACTCGCACCTACATTTTTGGAAAGGAAATTTTTTAAAAAATCTATAGGCCCATATATAAAATTATTTTGCCAGCAAATGCCAGTCTTGGCAATTGGCATATGTTTCCATGTTATTAAAATACATGTCTGATACTGTTGAGCTCAATCAATGAATGAAGAAAGAAAGAAAAAAAAAATGTGATACCAGCTGCTCAATGAAAATTTATTTTATAATTTGCTGCCTATGCCTTTCGGTGCACTTGCACCATCTTCAGGGAATGTTTTTTGCTGGTTTGGAGTTCCAACAATTAAAATGAAAACTGCATTTTGTCACATTTATAAAAATAAGATAAAATTCACAAAAGCTCACAAAAACACTGTCACCGAATTTTCTTTTGTGACCTCCTCACCATGTGTTGGCCACAGAAGAAAATTCGGTGACATGCTTTTGTGAGCTTTTGTGAATTTTATCTTATTTTTATAAGTGACAAAATGCAGTTTTCGTTTTAATTGTTTGAACTCCAAACCAGAAAAAAAAAAAAAAAAAAAAAAAAAAAAGTGCCCTGAAGATGGTTAGGTGCACCAAAAGGTCTAGGCAGCAAATTATAAAATAAATTTTCATTGAGCTGCTGGTATCACATCTATTTTATTTCATATGTTTCCATGTTTTGAGTTTAAAAATATCCAAGCATACTATGGAAATGCAGGTAGTGCTGTTTACAAATAACAAGAAATACAATCATTTATACTTTTCTTTCCCAGTCTGAAAATGGTTGTTAGCTAGTTGCCTCTGGCCACTGGATTGCTAGTATTGCACCCATCTGTCTAAAGGATGCCTTTTTCTTTCATTACAGCTTCGCTTCTGTTATTCTATACTGTGATGCTACTAAAAAGCATTGTGCTATATTGAGCTGATAGGTACAAAATGTCCAAGTTTCAGATGAAAGAAGTCTAATATTCAAATAATACATGCATCACAGTTTTTTTGTTCGCAATTTTTGAAAAAATATGCTGGTAGTATTCGAGTTTATATGGTATAATAATTGCTATAGCGTTTTTGGAACATAGTGCTTATAATAATTCTACAAGGTGTACTTCTTCATTTTAATAACATATCACTCGAACATTTAGAGTCTTAAATTTGTAACATTGTAAAATCAATACAGTAGAGCCCTACTCATCTGAAAAGTTCTGGGGAGGAGTAATTTCAGATAAATTATTTTTTAAACAAGCCAATTTTTGGATAATTGAAGCTTAACCGTAACTAGGGTCTATGTTACATTTCGGGTGAGTTTTGAGAACACGTGCTCCAAAGTTGTTGTAGCTTGAGTCGGGGTGTCTAGTAATAATGTAACATAAAAGTTATACTACTGTTTTATCTATTATCTAAAGTACACGAGTTAATTTTCAGAAAGGAAAAAAACAACAACCCACGCAATAATACCAGCTATGTGTTTAGTTTAGTTTAGTTTAGTTTTGTTTATTTCATCCTCTGGATCATTACAAAATGATATGGGACACAATTTGATGGAGTTATACAATAAGTACTGTTGTAGAACAGATGGACAATATGTTGTAGCTTGGCGCAAAGAAAGCAGGCACATTACTTTCATGTTTGGAACAGACCCTTGTTCCATGGTTAGCACATTTCTTCAAAATTTTATGCATAGTGACATCAGTTCCTATCATAAGGTAAAACTAAGTGCTTAGGTAGATGATATAGACCTTTGTTCTGCAAATAGATAAATTCTTTACAAAATTGTAATATAAACCCCTGTTTGCAGTTAAGTTTCATTTAGTGAATTATTCATGCTTACAGTTATTCAACTACTGTATAAATAAAATACTTTCCCAATGCTCTTGAAGTTTAGATTTTGATTACACCCAATTTGAAACAGTTAGCAGGCCTATCTCAAATGCAATGTTGTAAAATTTTGGAAGTTTTTGCCATTTTTTATTCTCCCTTCAGCTTCAATTTTTTTTATTTGTTATCAACAGATGTTTGCATTCACTGCTTCTTGTAATTCATAGCAATAAAGAGCATAAAAAAGTAATGCAATACTGCCGTACAGAAAAATACAAAAAAATGAGTGCACACCACATTACAGGGAATTGAACTTTCAATAGTTGCTGCAATTTTAATAAGATTAAGTGAGAACAATATTATACGTGAACATGGGATGGTAAGGAATTTCCTAGAAAGCAAGGTTTTTAGTAAAATATTATTATTCTTGTAGCATAACCTTGTCCTGGCTTAAATTTTATAGCCTAAGATGGTCGGCTATTTTCAAAATTATTCTTCACATTAGTATCTCAGTCACTGTACTGAAGTGGAAATGTATTTCATATTTCATATTTCATATTTATTTAATCCATTTTGACCACAGTTATGTGGTATAGGATACAATATAACAGACAAATTAATATTGTATTATTAATGTACATTTTTATATGAAATGTTATTGTGGGACAAATATTGCTATTGAAAGTAAAACAGACTTGAAAGTGTTTCGGTTAAACAGGAAATGCAGGGTCCAATTTAAATTTAACTTTATTAATATTACTGATCGCAACACAAATAGCTTTATTAATACTCAAATAAGCTGTTGTTATTATCCAATCCTATGCATTTGCAGTATTAAGAGTTTTGATTAATCAAAGTTCAGATAATTGGGTCCTACTATATTCCAATTGATAATGAAATCCAGGTTTTCAGGCTTGAATGGCTCGATTTTTTTTAACTGTTAAAAACTAGGAAAGCCAGATCAATTTTATACCCTTTGAAATGGAAAACCATGTATTAGCTGCATTACCTATATGGACTAAACATTCTTGAATAGGTGCTTTTTCACAATTTAGATATGCTAGGAGATGTTATGGGGTGTGGAGAAAGATTTGGACAAGCTTGGGTAGTGTGTGTTTTTCAGTTCAATGGTAGAGAGTATGTATTTTGAGCAAACGGTCAATCAGCTATGCCTGCTGCCTCAAAATATATTTTTTTTCTAAAAGGTTATTATGAAGACCTAATGTTTCTTTCACAATGTGGTCTACTTTCTATTTGTATTTTTTTCATTATAAAGACAGACACCAGAGTAGGAAAATAAGATGCAAATTGTTATTCATCTTGAAAATATCGCAATACTGGTGATAACATAACACTATCAGTTTTATTAAAGAATGGATGAAAAAGGTTTTCTTCTTATTTTGCAGCAGCAACAGTCACAACAAACCCATCAGTCACAACATGTTCAACATGGCCAACATGTTCAACATGCAACACACGCACAACGTGCACAATATTCTCAGTCCCAGAGGAAGACACAAACCTCTTACAGATATCCCTGGAACTAACCTGCATGATGGTGAATGGCCTGCATGAATTTGCTTTAAAGCACAATACGAATTTTAAGAACACAATGAGAAGCCTGATAACAGGCCAGGCTGTGTACCCATGATGATAAAATGTTGACTATACTGGTGAATTTCGTTATTTATCCTTTTCGTACAATGTTTACGGAACTATGTCTAAAGGTCAGTTGCAATCTTGCTAAGTTGGATTTATGTTGTCGCCTGTTGCTTTTTTCCTAGACCAGGCCTCGTAAAATAAGCAAGTTCATTTCATTGCAGTACAAAATGTGTTCGCAACAAAGTTTCAATGATATCGATCAAACCACGAGGACACGGCTGCTATTTGTCAAGAGGCATGCTTGAGTTTCCAAAATACATAATATAATTGAAGACATGCCCGGAAAAATGGATCGACCCACAATTTTTGTTGTTGTCTAGTTCTGGGCGTTAATAAAGAAAAAATTCAATATATATGTATGCTTGAAGCTTAGGAATTACAGAAATGAACAAACATAACTATAACAATATTTCCAGCCTCATTCATTCATGAAACACTATTTTTCTCCACCTTACAAAAGGGTGGAATAGACTGTTTTTCCGGGCATGTCTTCATTTTTAAAAATTGTGGATTTTAGAATAAACTTAATTTGTCCTCCTGTACTTTTCTGTCCTACCTAACAAGTCATTCTGGGTACAGGCCTACATGGCATGCTTTAGCATCAACTTAGAATGCCTTTTTGCAGGTATGAGAAATTGCCATCTGAGTTATTATATTATCAACCGTCCTAGTATTTTTAACAAACTACAAAATTTTGCATTTTGTTTACTAACTGTGATAACAATTTAAAGTAGTGTATTTAAAATAGACAGAGAAAGTTTTAATTTATTTTTAAAAGTTTTTTATTTTTGATATTACACTTAATTATAAGCACTTTTATCTAACATACTAATTCCTTGATTAAAATATTTTAAGTTTGCTACACCTAGTCTTCTTTCTAGTTTTATTTCCAACTGTCTCTTAATGCAATCTAAGTTATGTCAGAATGTAGCAATATAGATCTTTTGGTTATAATCTTTCATAGGCCTATATATCATAGTATGGAGTGTTCCAAAAGTATCTGCACTTCGAAAGAGCAACATAGGCATACCTATAGAGGGTTTTAAGGGGAATCATGTGCCCAGAACTGAAGAGTCATTTAAATTGTTCCCGTCTAAATTTTGGTTGAATTTCCCGTGCGTTTTTTCCTATATTTGAACCTTTTCTAAACGTTTTGAAGTAATAAATTGTATTCACATGAACCACAGTGAAGTAATTAAATATGAAAATTCAATATTCAACCTCACTATTATAAGTTTTCAATTACACAGAACATATTATTATAAAAGCATCATAAAATAAAATAAAATCTGCATTTTACACTACAAATTGATCAAAAACATGATACCATATCAGTAGCTTTATGTTAATATAGATTACTTACAAGAAGCCTTGTAGATTATCTGCTCCTTTAGTATTTTGAATTACGAGGCGTGTCCGGAAAGTAAGTTCCAATCACCAATAAAGAAAACGAAAACACCAATGAGCAAAAAGTATTTATTGTAATATTTACAGAGATTCACTGGCTATTTTTCTGCATAGTCGCCACTGTTATCAAGGTATTTATAGTACTGCTGCACCAACATTTGTATGCCCATGCCCATTTGGATCGCCCTCCTCAGATTTTTCAATGCTTGACAATACCAATCAGCATTTACGGTCTCCCCTCACGGTAAAAACTCGCACAGGAGGACACCACGTTGATCTCAGATTTTTCTGACAGAGATTGTCTGCTTGAACTTGATCTTCACAGGTAACCACTATGCAGCAAATGCATGTATTGTTCTTTTGTTTCTGGTGTGGCATGCGACACCCATGTTTCACTCCCCAGTGACAACATTGTCAAGAAACTCATCACATTTCTCTGTGTAGGCCTACCACTGGTGGCAGAGTCCTATGACACGGGCATACAATTGTTTGTACACCGCTAAGATAAATGCCTCGATAACGGTGCCAACTATGCAAAGAAGTAGCCAATGAATCTCTGTAAATATTGCAATAAATATTTCTTACTTATTATGCTTGTGTTTTCTTTATCGGTGATCAGAATTGACTTTCCAGACATGCCTCATATCTTTCACCCCTGTTTGAAATTTAAAAAACACCATTTTAGACCAGTAATTCTTATTACTGTTGAAACAAATATCATAACTTTGCCTTGAGGTATGCTGGATATTCTACCAATATTCAATACTTCATTCAGATGTGCTGCCACTATCATAGAATCGACCCTTGAAAGCCTATATATAATTTTTTTATACAGCAAATTTAAAAGTAAATAGCATGTTTATATCCTCTTCTTAAAGATCTATTTTTGCAGCATTTTAAAACCTTCCTATAAATAGGAAGTTTCTATCTCATAAAGTTTCTATTAGCTTTATGCTTTCTCGTATATTAATATTCTTCTTGAATAAGCTGTAAGACTGTTTATGGCACGGATTGTAGCATGTAGTTTCTGTTTGTACTTATTTATTGACAATAAAATGTGTAATATTGGACTCCTTATTAGTTCCATTCTTTTTACTCTCCAAGTAACCGAACTATTTCCTTCCAAATCCTTATTTGAATATCTCTTAATCCTAATAAGACATTTCCTTTAAGCTCTATAATATTAATTTAAGACAATTTTATTTACATAATCTAACCCAGATAAATTTGCCGGTAATGATGTATTGGTCAGTTTCAATATAAGAGTATTTATAATTGATCTTATGACAAACAAAGTGGCTGTAAGTTTTTTAATTAAGAAATGATACAAAGTTTTATGTAATTATATTCAGAATTAAGATATGGATAGAAACAGAACTGGTATTGAATTTATGCCATTAAAGCCTCTAGTGACCTTTTGTATGAAACACAATAGAATGACATAGCATACAAAATAGGTGTTCGGACATATTCTTCTTGGGTTTGCAAACAGGTGAGAAGTTTGGCATATTCCAACATTTCAGGGGAAGCGTTGTCTTCATCTTCAGTGATTTTTGTTGCAACACCAGAAAGAATATATCCATTCAGTATGCAAATCATACAAAGTAGATGTTTCTTTCAAACACTGGAAGCTGCCATCCAACAAATTGCTAAGTCCTTCCACAATAAAAGCTAAATTAGAATTGTAGCGCTAGTATGAGTAAGGTAAGTACAACATGAACATAGGCTAAGCAATGTACAGTGCCACAAACATATGGGGCAGTCTACAAGCAAGGCGAGTAAGTTGCTGCGATTATATCTCTTGATAACAGAAAAATGTCCTGTGCGATTTATCTAGATCAAGGGTAGGTTTTTCCAATTGAGTATTTGAGTATGTGTGTCAGGAAAACTCTGAAAATACCCTACTCATGTAGGTAGGCCATGGGATTTGAACATGTGACCTCTAAACTTGCTATTATCTCCTTGGTGAAATCACTTGGTGTGATAATATGAACATTGAACTTCATGAAAGATGCCATAAATTTAGATCTGACTAACATGTTGTTATTTTTGGAACACAGAAGATATTTAGCAACAAGAAGAAATAACAATAAAGTTATGACTTTTATAGTAGTCTTTGGCTATTTTTTTTTGGGGGGGGGGAGGACTTCAACCAAAATATGATGGCCATTTACATTGACAAAATGATGCCTACATACACAATCATAAATTTTGCCAAAAAAATATTAAACCATCTTGAATTATGGTACCAGGGAAGATTTCATGCATAGGAAAAACTCAATAAAAAAGTTAAATGTAAATATCAGTTATCTCAAAATTAGCTTGAAAGAACATTACTCATTATTCCTGTATACTGATATCCTTCAATTGCGAACTGCACGTAAAATACTTCACTAAATAATTTCTTCACTCGATCACATGGAGTTATCACAAAATCTCAGTGGCACTACAAGAAAGATTTTATTAAGTTTGGAAGGAAACAAATTATAGACTATTAGCAAATGCACCTGTTTTTCACAAATAGCGAAATATCAAATCTTTTAAGGAAAAGTCACAATTTCGACTAAAAATATCGAAATTGTTCACCTTTCAGAAAAATTGCTAAATAAACCATGCAATTGTTTAAATTATGTTGGAAGACATTTGAAATGA
Source organism: Ectobius pallidus (assembly GCA_964059195.1). NCBI lineage: Eukaryota > Metazoa > Arthropoda > Insecta > Blattodea > Ectobiidae > Ectobius > Ectobius pallidus. Next base: position 145,623,502 of record CAXKWD010000007.1, read on the forward strand.
TAACCCAAGATGGCAGGTATAACAATTTGATCTTCGAAGGAGAAATGTGTTGATAAAGATTAAAAGTTGATGTTTCAATTGATTTCACGACCTATCAATATTATACTGAAAACAAGAGTTCAGTTGCATTTTTCAAATGTAGGAAACCTACATGAATAAAAATTAATGTTTGCTGAAGCTTTTTTACCTTAAAAATCCTAACAAAAGTAGCAAAATTGTTGATGAAACTACATGAAAATAGTAAAAATGTATACCAAAATGACAATAAAAATTTACAAAATCTGGCAAACGTTTCCCCCGGTAATAGGTGTCCCTAGCTATTAGCAATGTTGTTTGGAAGAACTGTGTTACATTTGAAAGATGTTGTCACCAGAACTTCACAATGAATACTGGTTAACAGAGCATGCGTCTTGGGGCCCAAAAAAGGTGTTCATAGTGGGTGTACGAAGGTCTTCCAGTAGAACTATATTTGGTATGAACTATATTTGGAGTGGCTAGAAGTAAGTTGCTTTTAGGAGATTAAGTGGGTGTATTAGTAATGAATTGAAATAACAATTACATATCTAACTCAGAAGAGATATCCCAACCAAGTTCCAAAATCCTGATCATCCTTTTTTCAGTGCAATCTTGAACAGATTTTCATTGAGAAATTGTTAGTGATTATTTTCATTTGCTTTGGCAGGGATCCTACACTTGTGGAGAATGCAGAAGAGGGTACATAGGAAACCAGTCTATAGGATGCCACAATAATCCAGGCCTGTGTCCAGATGGAACTCAGTGCGATAACAATGCACTCTGTGTCCGAAAAGGTCCACGTTATTCATGTGTGGTAAGTAAAGCATAAAATGCACTTCTTTAAATGTGAAATTATTCTTAGGTTAGATAGATTATCAATTTTTTTAATGAAAAAATGAATTTACTGTTTCTTTGTGCTGCTATCATATAAAAAGTAATGAAAATAAGACCCAGGTGATAAAAAAATCACTATTTTTTTATGTGGTGTTACTGAATGAACATCTTTCTCAACTTGTGTACACAGTGTAAGATTGGCTGGGCAGGTGATGGCAGGGTGTGTGGTCCTGATCGAGACTTGGATAGCTGGCCAGACTACGACCTGGGATGTTCTGATGCAAAATGCAGGAAGGTATGTTGCAACTAGTATAAGAAAAAACATACAGGAGACTTAGAAGACAATTTGGAATATGGTCATGTATCGTTATTATGTTTTTAGGATAACTGTGTTGGAATACCAAACTCTGGACAAGAAGATGCTGATCGAGATGGAATTGGTGACATCTGTGATGAGGATGCTGATAACGACGGCATTCCTAACAGTCCAGTAAGTTTAATCATTCATTATTTTTAAAACAAGTTTATTTCTTTCTGTATTCATGCCATAGGTGCTATGGGTAAAGGAAGTATTTTGTTTTCAACATAAATACAAGTTTTGAGGCCACCTGAATCCAAAAATACTATTTTCATAAATATGTTTGCATGTGTTTGTGATCAACACATAGCTCAAGAACGAAAAATTGTTAAAAAACTAAATTTTAAATTTAGATTAGGTACCTTTTAGGGAGGATATGAAGATTGGGGACAACTTTCTCTTCTTTCACTACCACTTTCATGAAGAACATTTTATTTTTCGTGATTTTTTCAAAAAGGACTCTAATGATTTTGTTAAAATGTTGTACATGAGATCCTTATACTAAAAAACTAAAGCTTCTATATGAATTATTCTTTCATAAAAATTCTCTGAAGAGTAGACATAAGCCAGCCATCATTTTAGGCAAATTAAGACTAAGTTTTGCATGGCGAACAATTCATCTTTGTATGAGGTTGAAACAACTGAATATTCTCCCTGCAATAAGGCATCTTATTCTATATCAGAATTATTTGAAGTGAGAAAATTGTATTTCCCATGTTTTAGGGCAAAGAAAGAAATATGAGGGTATCATATCAGATTTTTTTAAATATTGACCTCATCAAATAAAAATTAATTACCGGTATAGATTTAATCATTTAGAGTGATTTAACAAATGAAAAATTACCAATACAAGACAAATTTGTTATGTTGACATTGTTTCCACAGGACAACTGCCCCCTGGTAGCAAACCCAGACCAGTCAGATACAGATCAAGAAGCTGGAGACAAACAAGGAGATGCCTGTGACAACTGTCCCACCATCCCCAACTTCGACCAGGAAGACACCGATAAAGATGGAAAAGGAGATGCATGTGATGAGGATGTTGATGATGACAGTACAGTATTCTTGCACTTTTATAAACATTACATACAGAGAGTATTCAAATGAATATCAGAGTTCTAAACTTGTATATTTTCTATTCTATATACACTACAGTAATTTACTGTACATAAAATAACAGAGTAACTAAGTTTTCATAACACAAATTAAATGTGTTTAGCATGTGCACCATTCATGATAAGGCACACATCCAGTCAGTAGTTCATTTCTTACCACGCTGAAATTACAGCAGCAATAATGATGCATATCAGCGCAGATAGCAGTGGCACATAAACATGCTTTACATACCCCCACAAAATGAAGTCGCAGGGAATGAAGGTGCATATTAACACGATTCTACCAGTCATTATTGGCCACTATCGCTACACTAGTGTAAATATATCAATCTCTCAAGATTTAGCCCCTTTTATTAAGTGCCAGAATGGTACTTTATGAGATTGTGTGGGGACGGGAAAATGTCTGTCCGTCTGTCTGTATGCACGATAACTCAAATACACTTTATCGGATTTTCATGAAACTTGGTTGTATACATATTTATAACGTCCACGAAAAGAAGACTATTGATATTGGACTAAACCGGTTTACTTGTACTGGAGTAATGCCCAATTTATTGTCTATTTTATGGTAATATATTAGAAAGAATTTATCAAATGCAAATCAGTTCTCATGACAACATATTTTTTTTACAGCGATCATTGGAAGTTTCAATACAGTTAGCTATGACAAATAAAACTACCCACATATTCCTTCACATATAGTACTTATCAAACTAGACCTTTGTTCTTCCGTAAGCCCTGCTTAATGAATCGATCTGGACCTTAACTCGGAAATCAATTAAGAAAATAACTTATATTCTGTATAATAAAATTGCAATCATCACTGATTAAACAAAAGTATTCTGGCACTTTGTTACATCAGTTTACCTGATTTTATTTCTGTTATCTTACTACAAAATTGCACATACAGTAGACTCCCTCTAATCCGGCCACCCCGGGACCGGACCCTCGACCGGATTAAAAAATGGCCAGACCATCCGGCTGTCTTTTAAACGTGTCGAGTATAACCTATTAAAGCAAAAATCAACTTTTAAGATGGTTTTGTCGATTTTTTAAAGCGTACTTACCCAAAAATTAAAATACAGTATTACAATTACAATTTCAAAAATTAAATAAACCTGTTATTTTCTTCTGCATTAAATGGCAATGCTTTTTTTGTTGAACTCTTTTTTTGAAAGCATAATCACACCACTTCTTCATGAACATTACATCGATAGCTGATGCAGCAGCCTGTTGCTCTACATAGGTAGTCGCCAGTTCCATTGCTGTGAACTTATGTGATTTGTTTACACTTAAGACTGAAAACTAAACAGGCATGTTTATTCAATATGAAGGCTCCACGCGAGATTAGTAACATCACAAAAGGATCAATAAACAGTGGTGTGTGCTGCCCAGTAGTCTATTTATATTACAACACATTCCTCACCATAAGAAGAATGTCATTCAGTAATAGAATGTTTATTCTAGTCGATTACTGCCGTGAGAAACCCTTCCGCGTGCAGATGACCATTCCAAGAAGTCGGCCGGATCATTCGGCGGCCGAACCATCCGAGGCCGGACTAGAGGGAGTCAACTGTATAAGAAACCTGTATGGTGACCCTGGCGTGGTCTTGTGGTTAGCGTCGCTGACTACAGATCCGTCGGCCCGGGTTCGATTCCCGGTACCTCCTCGGATTTTTCTGAGGTAGGGAGGTCTGGTAGGGGTGCACTCAGCCTCGTGATTCAAAATTGAGGAGCTACTTGATAGAGAAGTAGCGGCTCCGGTCAAGAAAACCACCATTAACGGCCGTGGGTGTCGGCATGCTGACCACATGCCCCCCAATCCTGCCATCTGCCTACGGGAGATGACGCAGCGGTCGGGTGGTAGGCCAAGTCCCTCCAGGGATGTAGCGCCACGGAGTTTAGTTTTAGTTTATGGTGACCCTGTGACATTATCTAGAGTTTTATTTTCTGAATGGCCCAGTAGATGAGAATGTTTGTTAACACATTATTTTACATTACTCCTTAGGAATTATAAATCACCTGGACAACTGCCCAAAAAAAGCCAACCCAGACCAGCGAGACTCTGATGGAGACGGCCTAGGAGATGTTTGTGACAACTGTCCTCGAGTGCCGAATTCTAACCAGGTCGATTCAGACAATGATCTTGTGGGAGATGCTTGTGACAGTGATATCGACAGAGACCGGTTAGAAATTTATTTTCAGTAGAACCTTGATTTAACGTTTTTTTGGGGATACATAACTTTGTACTTTAAATAGGAGTTTACACTAAATGGAAGTTTTTCTGTTTTCGAGTACTAAAATATTGGTCATGTAGAAATTGATTTTATATTCTGAATTCTGCTTTATTTGAAAAGTATAATTGAGGCGCCTAGAAGCCAAGGGAGATAAGTGCACTTTTTGTTAAATGGAGTTAAATACAATTCTGTATGGCTGAGAATGACATCTGTTTGGAGGACAAGAGAGATTTGCTACACAACTACTAGCTGCTGATATCTACTGGTGGAAATAAGTACCACATCAAGACTTAGCATGTTTGTTTGGTGGCCAAGGGAGACAACTGCTTTATTTTCTCAAAAGTGTAAAAGTGCACTTACCTCCCTTGGCTTCTAGGCGCCTCAATTATGATCAAAACTAATATCGTTCAAAACATTACGGTTAGAAGTGTCAGTTTTTCTTAACGAGCTATAAAACGAAATGCTATATTTCAGGTTAAAATTACAGATTCTTAACATATTAGGATGTTAGGAATTATTTGGGGGTAAAATTAAATCATGTAATAACGCTAATTTCATAAATAAAGCCACAAAAGCCATAACCAGCTAAAAAAACCTATTTTTGATCATTATTCTTTTTTGTTGTTTTTTATTCCTCAGTTGGATTGTCAAGCAAGTTTTGCACTACCTTGATGAATAGAAATTTCTTGCTACTTTCTTTCTTGTAGAGGTCAACTACACTTTTAATTTAAAATATATTATTCAGGTAAGGATTGTCAATTCTCATTAAAGCTCTATAGTTATGTGACCATAACTTTACTATCACCCTTTATTGTAGCATATTTCAAGATTTTAAAAATGAAATAGATTATCTTCCCAGGTTATTTCACAATATAGGTAGATATTTATTTAATTATTGAAATCACTCAGTTATTTAAAATTTTGAATTCTTAATTTTTTTTTATCAGTTATAAAAGTGCATTAAATGGCAATATATTTTCAATGGAGTATGAAACTTTTCTCATTCAGCTTTGCAAGTGCATATTTTCAGCTACATTCATTAGATATACATTATATACAGACATACAGTTTTATGTAGTCTATGTTTAGATGGGTTTTGATATGAAGTGTTACCATGAGCTGATTAAATCATAAAATAAATAAAAACAAAGTGATTAATCCTCCTATAACATTACAATAGGAATATAATTCAGACTATTCATTCACTATTCATTCCTTATGTCAAGTAATCCAGTCATTTGGACACCAAACAATCATTATGATACTCTTTTCACTACCTATGACAGTGTGTTAAACAGAAGTGTTCTTTATTTGCTCACAGCGATGGTATACAAGACAGCAAGGACAACTGCCCGAACATTCCCAACAGCGACCAACTAGACACTGACAATGATGGTAGGGGAGATGAGTGTGACAAGGATATAGATAATGATGGAATTCCAAATCATCAAGACAACTGTCCTCTCATCTACAACCCTCGCCAAGAAGATCATAATGGTAAGTAATCTAATTGTATACCAGTGGCGGCCTCTGATCATGTCGCAGTGTTGCACAACGACCAGTTTTTATGTAAAGAATATTCACTTAATTTACACAATTAACTTTACACAACTAAAATACTTGAAAATCGTTTTTATGATAGGTTTTTGTTGACTAAAAACATGCCTCAAAATATTTAAATGATTTAATCTAAATCGTTTAAACATGTAAATGCACATTGCTCATCACAATACAGTTGCAATGACTTCCTGCCTCATCCTGCAGGCGAGTAGCATATGCGAGATGCTTGACTTCATAGTAATATTCCCGGCTTTTGGGTTTGGGTCATTGCATGCAATTTGCAGCGACAAGGCATGATTCTTGTCTTCATCACTAGATCACCCTGAAGCAAGTAAGCTTCTCTATGTCGCGTTGGCTGCAAAGTGCTATCTGCAAGCAAGGTTTTCTTCTTCCAAGAGCATAGTCCCTCACAGAAATGCCAATTGCCAATGTAAGTTAGCTACTATATTGCTATTTTGAACATTCTATTAGACTGTAAACTAAACTCCGTCACTCTACATCCCTGGAGGGTCTAGGCCCACCATCCTGCGCATCATCTACCATAGGCAGACAGCAGGATTGGAGCATGTGGTCAGGATGCCGACACCCATGGCATTAATGATGGTTTCCATGACATATTCTCATGTTACAAGTAATCTTAGCAATCACCTGCCAAGCCATTTTGTATTTAATTCCTGTAAAATAGTTTCTACATCCATGACCCACCACTGCCGTATGCTATTTAGAAAGGTTCAGTTGCTTCATACTGAGGACTGTGTTCAGACAAATTTTTCCCTTACAGGAGCATGTAGGCTACTCTCACAAATAGTGTGAAGTAAAAATTTAGTTTTGTCATACTTTCTAATCCATTGGTGCTAAAAGTTTGTTTGGTGGTTAAATAATACTTCTGCATAATTATTATGATTTTCAGATCCCTTTATGTTATTTTGAATCATAAACATTGTTTAACAGAACTCTCTCCAACTATGTAAAGTTTCATTTTATGGGCTGAGCCTGTTAAGGTTAAAGAAAATAGTGCTAGCATATTATTGCAGTTATTGAGGATATCACCAGATGTCCCTGATGTTCTTTTTCTTTTCATACAAATAAATAATTATCCACTTCCTTCATTTTAACCAGTAAAAGTAGGCCTACTATTATTCCTACTATTACTATTATCGTGTACGGTACCTATTAATCATTTACAGTTCAAAATAACATAAATAACTATTCAGCAATAAAAATTTGGTCCATAAACTAGATACCGGAACTAGATACTGGAAATCAGAAACTCGGCTGGAAATATCTTCCAAATATTGAGGCTGGATGTAGAGTTGTACTCTGTACCATTAATGCCCAGCATGTTACATGGCAATGAGGTCAATTTGAATCTGGCAGGTCTAAGCACAGTGCTTCACTACATGTAACCTAAGTGGCTTCAAAGAGGGGCAGTATATGTCTTTTTGCACTCCTTAGCTAGTAAGTGTTACTTACAAAAGTTGTTTACATGGATCGTAACTTGACATTACCACACGCAATCTTGTTGCTAGGGGCGACGGGCTGAAAGTTACTTGTTGCTAGGGGCGACGGGCAGAAAGTTACTTTACCGCCCGCAAACGCTTATTTGCGGGCTGTAATGACCAAGGCCTCTCCACTTTATAAATATTCGGTTGCCATAAACAATAACAAATGCGAATCACTTTCTGAAATAAACATCAATTTTCAATAGTGTATATACATAATATTTTCAGGTAATATAGCAATTAATATAATTAAATTGATATAAGTAACCGTCGTGCAAAAAATAGCATGCAACACACGGGCCGTAAAGGCATTTACGGGTCTCGAAAACCTGAAAACCCTCGGCACAGGCGCCTCAGGTTTTCAATCTGTTTCCTCGACCCTTAAACGTGCCTTTCCGCCCTTGTGTCGCAATATACTATTAAGGTTTGGCCGCATGGCGTAAGGCATCACTCACTTCTGGCCAGGCTGAGTGAGGTAACATAGCAGGTTAGAATCTCCAGTCAGTACAGCGTTAAGAATGGGGAGGACCCATGAAATAAAAGGTGTATGACAAGCATGGATGTCAATGCGGTACATTAGCATTAAATCGGAAAAAGAAAAACCTTAGTTTTAAAATTATTTTCTTGAGTTATATTTCCATTTTACTTCACACAAACAGAAGCTGACAGCCAATTTAAACAATTTAAAACCTAGATAGAACCCGCTTGATAAATATGAGTTCAAGGGTAACTTACAGTGCCCACAGCTTTGAACTCCATAAGATAGTCTAACATTTTGACAATTTCTTTCAGGTGATGGAATAGGTGACATATGTGACTATGATTATGATAACGACACTGTGCCTAACTACCTGGACAACTGCCCCAACAACTCCAAGATCTTTTCTACAGACTTCAGGTTTGTACTCTTTCCCAAATCTTAAAGTAAATATATAAAATTTATAAATATGAATTTCACTTATAGCAAACAAACAATTCTGAGTCATGTGATTATGAATTCCTAAGTTATTGTGAAGATAGAAGCTGTTTGTTTGTTTGTTTATTTATTTATTTATTTATTTAAGAAAAGTTACTGAAAAAAAACATACCAAACAGAAAAAAAAGAGTACAGTAGAACCCCGTTTATATGAAATAATCAATAATCAAATAATCAAGTCCTTAAATTTCAACAATTCTGTAAACATTTATGAAAGTATGGTAAAACTATAAACAAATATTTTAGAGCAAATCTTCAATTCAGAATGCTTCCTTGTTGCTATTACTGTCCATTGCTTAGATAGCAAAATGCCTGCAGAAGATGCCTCCTCACTTTTATCCACCAATTTACATTATGCTAACTTGTACGACATCTGTTTTGGAGGATTTAAGAAGAGGTTTGCAAAAAGAAAATCCTGAAAGTCAAAAACTTCTACAAGTGAAAAACTGTTTTGGTGAACCCATATTTTGGTTCATTGGAATTGTAAACTGAGGTTCTACTGTATTTGCAAAAGTGTATTTTTACTAATTTTACAGTAATGTCAAACTGGCCTGAGAGGTTGGGTCTACTTTGGAGTGATACTTGAACTTCTTTTGTGATTTGATCATGCTACTAGCAACATAAACTCTACTGCACTATGCGTAGAAAATTGTTCAATGCAGTCTCTAGCAGACTTGATGAAAGAAGGAACAAAATTTTTCATGTCATACATATGATTCTTCAGAATTTTAACTGATTTATGAAGTACTAGACTGAAATCTCTAAAGAAGCTGTTTGTTTTGCCTAGAATATAGCCTAATAGATGTAACAATTAAGTAAGTAGGACGTGTGATTAGATTTACCTCACAACAGAAAATGGAACGGTGACTTTACCTATGACAGTATTAAATGAAGCATATACTTAATGAAATATGGTCCAGAGTATATACACACATCAAAAAAAGTGTTGCATCACCTCGGTTCCAAGATGGCCTGAACACTGACACTCAATATTTATAATGCATCAAGATCGCAGTCCCTTTGACTGTTCCTAGATGTCACTAAACCTGCCCAAAGATGTAAACAACCATGCATGAGCAGGGCCTATTAGACGGAGTGCGTACGACAGCCGATCAGTTCCAGTCATTCCACCAAGAAGGAGGTACACTGCTCGTGTTGACTGTAGTTCTCCCATGCCTAGAAGGTCAGTACCGCATTTTGATCGTATCCACATTGTTACGTTGTGTCAGGAGGGGCTCTCATCAAGGGGAGTTTCCAGACGTCTCCGAGTGAACCAAAGCGATGTTTTCGGACATGGAGGAGGTACAGAGATACAGGAAATGTCGATGACATGCCTCGATCAGGCAGGCCCAAGGGCCACAACTGCAGTGGATGACCTCTACTTACGGATTTCAGCTTGGAGGAACCCTGAAAGCAACGCCACCATGCTGAATATTGCGTTTCGTGCAGAAACAGGACGTCGTGTTTCGACTCAAACTGTACGCAATAGGGTGCATGATGCGCACTTTCACTCCTGACGTCCATGGCGAGGTCCACCTTTGCAACCTAGACACCATGCAGCGCGGTACAGGTGGGCCCAAAAACATGCTGAACGAACCCGTCAGGATTGGCATCACGTTCTCTTCACAGATGAGTGTCGCATATGCCTTCAACTAGACAATCGTTGGAGACGTGTTTGGAGGCAGTCTGGTCAGGCTGAACGAGAACGTGATGCCAATCCTGACGGGTCCGTTCAGCATGTTGTTGGGCCCACCTGTACCGCGCTGCATGGTGTCTAGGTTGCAAAGGTGGACCTCGCCATGGACGTCGGGAGTGAAAGTGTGCATCATGCACCCTATTGCGTACAGTTTGAGTCGAAACACGATGTCCTGTTTCTGCACGAAACGCAATATTCAGCATGGTGGCGATGCTTTCAGGGTTCCTCCGAGCTGAAATCCGTAAGTAGAGGTCATCCACTGCAGTTGTGGCCCTTGGGCAGCCTGAGCGAGGCATGTCATCGACATTTCCTGTATCTCTGTACCTCCTCCATGTCCGAAAACATCGCTTTGGTTCACTCGGAGACTCTGGAAACTCCCCTTGATGAGAGCCCCTCCTGACACAACGTAACAATGTGGATACGATCAAAATGCGGTACTGACCTTCTAGGCATGGGAGAACTACAGTCAACACGAGCAGTGTACCTCCTTCTTGGTGGAATGACTGGAACTGATCGGCTGTCGTACGCACTCCGTCTAATAGGCCCTGCTTATGCATGGTTGTTTACATCTTTGGGCAGGTTTAGTAACATCTAGGAACAGTCAAAGGGACTGCGATCTTGATGCAATATAAATATTGAGTGTCAGTGTTCAGGCCATCTTGGAACCGAGGTGATGCAACACTTTTTTTGATGTGTGTATAAAGCTGTAGATACTTGTTACTGTAACCAGAACTTCTGGACTTAAAAGAGAAGAAAATGGGGACTGGAGAAAACTGTGTAACGACGAGCTTCATAACCTGTTATCTTCGACAAATATAGTAAGGGTAATTAGATCACAGTGGATGAAATGAGCTGGCATGTTGTGTGCATGGGGGAGGAAAGACATATCTCAAAAATATTGACTAGGAGGTCCAAAGGGAAGAGACCACTTGGAAGATCTAAACATAGGTGGAAGGACAATATCAGGATAGGTTTAAGGGAAGTAGGTTTTGCGAGGGATGGTGGATGGAGTTAGCATAGAATAGGGTTGAATGGCAGGCTCAGGTAAGCATGGCAATGAACCTTTGGGTTCCATAAAATAGATAATATTCCTTTAGCTTGCTTTGGAATTGTCTGTTCCATTGAGTAAGGAAGTAAGTAAGTAAGTAAGTAAGTAAATAAAAAGAACTTCAGCGTGTGAAATATTCCATGAGAATCACTTTCCAATCTCTAAAAACATCGACACTTGACCCCTTGATGTCACCAACAGTAGCAGCAGTTGATACTCTACTCACACAGTCCTTTGTTTTGTCTGTCCATTCATTATCTGAAGAAGAACAAAACATGATGTCTAAAATATCAGAATTTAATAGCACAATATGGCTTAACCTGAAAGCCAAGATAAAAGTATCACTTATGACTCTGGCTGTGGAAGCCTACTTACAAATATTTTAAGAACTTCAGCAATCATTAATCCACAATAGTAGGATCTTCTGTCATCTCGAGAACTGTTTAGTCTTTACCCTCATGAGCAATAAATATGGAAAAGCTCATAGAATACTATAACAATGTGGCGAAGTAAACAGACCACAGGTCTATCAAGAAGAAGAAAATGAAGTTGACACCAGAATTTTACTGAATTTTAATTTTGCAGAACATACCAGACTGTTGTACTGGATCCAGAAGGAGACTCACAAATTGATCCAAACTGGGTGATCTACAACAAGGGAGCAGAAATTGTCCAGACTATGAATAGCGACCCAGGCCTTGCAGTTGGTACGTGGTTATATTATCTTTTTCATACCTACAATACAAGCTTTTAATCTCAGTTACTGAGTTAAGGAGAGAAAAGTTTATTTTACTGTTTTTGGTTTCAGGTTTTGACAAATTTGGAGGAGTAGACTTTGAGGGTACTTTCTTCGTCGATACAGAAATAGATGATGATTATGTTGGATTCATATTCAGGTAAAATTTCTTCTAACAAAAATAAGCTCAATTCAATACAATCTGTATATCTTTAGGCATTTTTTTACATTAAAATGCCTCAATTTTCAGTGTCCATTTAAGCAATGCAGAAAATAATACAGATTTTCCTTCTTCTGCAACAGTTATCAAGACAACCAGAAATTCTATACAGTCATGTGGAAGAAAAACACACAAACCTACTGGCAAGCAACTCCTTTCCGAGCTGTGGCTGAACCAGGAATTCAACTCAAACTGGTCAACTCAAACACCGGGCCAGGGCAGATGATGCGTAACTCACTGTGGCACACTGGTGATACAGAGAACCAGGTCAGTGAAGATAAAAATGTGTTGAGAAAGAACGGTCAAGTGCAATAAATAAAGTCAAAATTCACAAAAGTATCAAGATTTTATGAAGAGCACACAAATGTTACAGATTTAAAGCATAGTATTCCTATGATCTTTGCATTTTCTTCTGATTCAGAGAACACAAATGTTACAGATTTAAAGCATAGTAGGCTATTCCTATGATCTTTGCACTTCCTTCTGATTCTGAGTATTTTTCAGATTCTTTAAGTTAGGGTAATCAGAATTTCAGACGTGAAATGCAGGACCCAATTGATAATATGGCTATGACTCTCTACACCACCGGTTTCCCAACCTTTCAGAAGTCGTAGACCCCCTATAGCATAGACAATTCTCTGCGGGCCCCCATGAAATCAAAAAGATTTCTTAAACATATTTACATGATAGAAAATGAAGTGATAAATTACAATTTTACAACATGTGTCATTTATGATAATCCAATACTGTTATAAATAGAGATATTCAGAAAAATACCTTGTAATCTGTCTCCCAAGAACCCAAAAGAAATATTTTTAGAAGCAGACTCCTGAACTAATGAGGACACGAGAATTACATACTGTGTACAAAACAATTTCAAACCTGTAAATTTTATCTGTTCTGATGAAACTGGCTGTGCAACACGACTTTACGTACTTGGACTTGAATTAAAACTTGACATCAGCCAGCGACGACCATCAGTAGAAATCCATTTCCAAAACCAACTTACTTACTTCCTTTAACATAATGAAAACTGTGAATATACGAGGTCTGTTAGATAAGTATCCGACCTTATTTTTTTTTCGAAAACCCGAAGGATTTAAATCAAGCGCGCTTGCATGAGTCGACCTTGAACCTTCATGCACATGCATGAATTTTTTCCCGCCTTTAGATATCGTCTGTTGCTGGCAATCAGCATTTGAGTGATGTAGTGTTTAGTGCTCTCGTCGTTTTCTCATTGTTAGGAAAATGACGGAACGTCTGGAGCAGCGCTATTGCATAAAAATTTTGCCTGCAACTGGGCGATAGCCAGGTGGAAACCATTCGTAAAATTCAGGTGGCTTTCGGTGACGATGCTATGGGCATCACACAGATTAAGGAGTGGTACAACCGGTTTAAAGACGGACGCACATCAGTGGAGAGCGAGCCACGCTCCGGTCCGCCATCAACATGCCGAAATGACCAGATCATTGCCAAAGTGAACGCTGTAGTGATGCGGGAAGTATCCGAGGAATTGCGGAAGAGGTAGGCATCATCACTTTTTCGGCCCATTCAGTTATGACCGAAGATTTGGCCATGAAGAGAGTGGCGGCGAAATTCAATGCCGATGCTGCTGACGGCGGAGCAAAAACAACATCGTGCTGAAGTCTCACATGACATGCTTGACTCCACAAACAGTTACCCCGACTTCATGAACACCTTAATGAGTGGTGACGACGAGTCCTGGTGTACGGGTACGACCCGGAAACCAAATTCCAGTCGTTACAATCATTATTTTCCTAGCAACGACGAGAGCACTAGACACTACCTCACTCAAATGCTGCTTGCCAGCAACAGACGCTACCGACAGGCGGGAAAAAATTCAGACATGCGCACGAAGGTTTCAGGTCGGCTCATGCAAGCGGGCTTGATTCAAATCCGTCAGGTTTCCGAGAAAAAGAATAAGGTCGGATACTTATCTAACAGACCTCGTAGATAGTGTGTTATCTGGACTTAAACAAAATTAGTATAGGTAATGAACCCTCCACTTGGAGGCCCTATGCTCCACCATTGGGGTTACAGGAACAAGTCTGTCAGTCAATACTTTTCCAAAAAAAGGCCCTGAGGATAATGGCAAACAAAAGTAAGAGAGAAAGCTGTAGACCTCTTTTTACTGAAATGAATATTATGACAGTTTTTAATTTATATGTATTTTATTGTATATTATTTGTCAAGAAGAATCTAGAGAGTTTTACTGATATAGAAATGCATAATTATAATACAAGACACAGAGCAGATTTAAATTTACCAATGTGTCGTTTAAATAGCTCTTATAACACTTGTTTTTATAATGGAATTAATTTATTCAACAAACTGCCTTTAAGCATCCGTTGTTTACCCATAAATAGTTTTAAAAATTATGTATGTGCATGGCTGATAAGGAGACCATTTTACTGTGTACACGAATTCCTTACTGCTGACTTTGTCTTATAAGAACTGTTATTACGTATATTGGCGATGCCTCACCTGTATGGACATTGGCTAATAAACATTATTATTATTATTATTATTATTATTATTATTATTATTAGACAGCGACTGCGGCAATAGGTTTTGTCAAAAATTACAATTATGCCAGTCTCTAACATATTCATCACCTTCGTTCAAAAACATTTCATTTGTACTGTACAGTGCTTTATCTAAAAGCCAATTAGTCAACCATCTCTTGAACTCATTTACTGGAAGATTACGTATGTCTGTAGGTACCGAATTGAGTATTTTTTTAAAAAGACCTAGACTGCACTATAAGTGTTTCTATTTTCATCTATTGAGACACGCAGCAGCAAAAATATAACTTTTTAACGTTTATTATTCAGAATATGAATAGTCAGTGAGCTAGTTCAATTTCTGTGCAGGTGAAACTGCTCTGGAAGGATCCTCGCAATGTTGGCTGGAAAGAGCGTGTTGCATACAGATGGCTCCTGCTGCACAGACCAAAGATTGGATTAATTCGGCTTAGGATATTTGAAGGAGAAAGCATGGTGGCTGACTCTGGAAATATCTATGATTCAACTCTGAAGGGAGGAAGACTTGGAGTATTCTGCTTCTCACAAGAAATGATCATCTGGTCTGACCTCGTTTATCGGTGTAATGGTGAGTAAACCTAACAGTCAAGTCCATAACTTCAACCTTACAATCTAAGCACCTCATTCTAACGTTTTTTAGAATTTTTTAAAAATCATTTCTAACCTAACTTTCATTTGGGCATGCTCCTTTTGGGATTTAGGTTCATTCATTTCTTTACTATTTGTTTGCTCTAATCCAGATTTCTGCAGAGAAAACTTTCATCACATTACAGAAATTTATGTAGGTATGAATCTTGTTATCTACCCGTATAGCAAAACCTGTATTAATCAACTGATATTTCCATAAGAAAGGTCTTTTTGAGTGGTTGCTTAATGGGGGAAGGCTTTTTTTATTCAGAGAACAAGTTTAGCTACAGTCATACTCATAACATTAAATAAGTTGGCATTGATGATGGTTAACTTTTAAATAATTCAAGTATATGGCTTTCCTTTTCAGTATTTTTTAAAAATTTGGGTAGATGGGTATCACACAGGAAATGTGAAATCTGGACTCACGAAAGGATATAACTAAGAAAACTGCTATTCTTTGGCTCGTCATGATCAAGGCGAAGGGTGTTCTTTATACATTGATTTTATGCAGTTTGCATTGGTTGTGGCAAAATAATTGTTCCCCAAGAGTAAGGTGACCATTCATCTCAATTTGGTCAGAGCAGCTGTCCCCAAACAAAGAAAATCATTTGAATAATGGTTATTATTGGCTACATGGACCATGAGAAAGAGGGAGAAGAAATACCTAGAAAGCTTCGAAATTTGGTGCTGGAGGAGAATAGAGAAGGTCAAGTGGACAGAACGGGTGACAAATGACGAAGTACTGAGAAGGGTAGGAGAGAGGAAAATTATTCTGAATACAATTATTCAGAGGAAAGCCAATTGGATCGGACACATACTTAGACACGAGGGACTCATACATGATGTCATCGAAGGGAAGATCAAAGGAACTGCTCGAAGAGGAAGGAGAAGAATACAACATCTGGATGACATGAAAGATGGGAGGAGATACAGCAGATTGAAGGACGAAGCTGGAGATAGGGAACACTGGCGTCAGAAATTCTCCGTACGAAGACATGGACCTGCCACTAGGCAGAATACTAAATAATAATAGTGTTGCTCTATGAGAACTGATTCTAAATTCTTTAAGGCACTTGTTTTTTAATGGAAGTTCAGTCTAGCTGCTGTGCATAAAATGGAGATGTCACATTAAATATCACTGAAAGCAGTTAAGGTAAGAAAATATAAGTAAAATACGGGATTTCAAAGATAGATAATACAGGATATCAAAGACCTTTAATATCATTATAAGTCCCGATATATATTCATAAAAATATGGTCACCTTACTTAAGAGAGGTCTTTCAGACAAGCTTCTTTGTACCCTACCTTAATCCCTGATTACATGTGCTTCAACTAGGAACAAATTAGGATACATGATAATTTTCTTGCGCTATCTTATCTATGAGCCTACAGAAAGAAATAGTCAACAACTTTCCATTTACACCCTGAAATACTCATAATTCAACAGCATTGGAGAGATAGAGCTAAACAAAAACTTAGATATCTCAAACTTCTCAATCTACTTTGTTCTATTTTATCTTTGTATTTGTAAACTTTTGTCTTCTTCTTTCAGTAACTACTGCATTTTTGTATTGTAATCCTAAACTTTTGTCTTCTTTGTTTCAGACAATGTTCCTGAAGCAATCTACAGAGAGTTGCCTCCGAGACTGCGACCAGAGGTTCACATCGACCAAAGATCTCCATCCCATGGATAAAAAATCAAATGTTAAAACAAACAAATAATCATATTTGGTGCGTTTCTAATCAGAGGAACTATTAAAAATGATGTTTCATCATTTTGCTGGAAAATTTCACTGACAAATCTAACCAATGCTGAACGCTATCACCTATCATTCTATCTCTCAAAGATTTCCAGCAACTGTCAACAAATTGGGTTTTTTCATGTGCAAGTTCAACCAGTTACAACCAATACCTATTTATTTACTAATACTTGCAATGGAAAAGCTATGAACTTTTGCTTTTCTCAAACTCCGTCTTGCAGCCCTGTATTCCCTGATGTGATTGTTTACGATTGATTTCATGATTGAAAAGCTTTTGTTCTGTATATGCAATACATCTGGCAGAATCACTACCAATAATAAATCTGGATATTTCTTACACTAAGTAATGCCAAAAAAACCGTATTCTGAATTTTTGTTAGGAAAACTCGCCAACTTTAAGTAGATCTCTACATCTGCCTGAACAATCTCAAGACTATTTTATCACTCTCTTAAGTGTTATGGAGCATTTTAGGTGTGACCTATGCACAAACATCAAATATCTCAATATCCTGACCTGGAGTTTGATAAACAATGGTTTTAACATGTACCCCAAAGAAAGAAATCTAAGGGGGTCAAATCTGGTGACCTTAGAAGCCATACAATAGCAGCTGCTCTTCCAATTCATATAATTTCATATATTAATAATATAAACAGCTTTCTTGCTTTTTTTTTTTTTTTTTTTTTTTTTTTTTCAGTCTTCCTCAAAACCATATTCGTTTCCAAGAGTTGATCATGCCAATGCAACTGTGGCATGATGCTCTGGAGGAATCTATTCATATTCCTGTATCAACATTCTTTAGACAACAATGGGATACTTTAATTTTGCAAGCCAAAAACATTTTTAACGTCCTGCTGCATAGTGAACTCCACCATTTTTATTTCTAAGTGACATATCCCAGGCATAATAATTTTATTGTAGCCAAAACTTGAAGAGTTTCTGTACAAGTGAATACAAAAAGAATCCTTGTAACGTAAATGGTTGACAGGGCTTTGACAATTGTTATTGTTAATGAAACTGCCGGACACTGTTGTGGGGTTACAGGCAAAAAACATTAAGGCTTATGGAAATGCTGTTGACTTAGTGTATTTTGCTTGTAACCCCACACTGTGTAATATCGCTCATCATAAAAAAGATGCAGGGCCAGTAAGATCCTCCAGCTGTAAGCACATTGCCAGTTCACTTAATACTGGCCTTTACACAACCAATAACATTTTAACACATAACTTTGGAGACAAGTGGTCACCAACATCAGAGATGGATACTAAATCCGCCTCTTACTTCACTTATTGGATATGATGGTGTGGTCATAGCACACTTTGAAATGATTGGTTTGTGTATTAGCTTGTGATAAACCATGAAACTTGATGGGTGAGGCTGTATACATTTTCTTCTATTACACTGACATCACAGAACCTCTCTAGGTTTTAGTTTCAGTTTTGAATTCTGTAGTTTTTGCCTCCAAAGTGTAATGAAAAATTTCCTCCCCCCACAAAAGAAGAAAGCACAACCAATGCAAGTAGAAGTACTGCATTGCCAAAGAATTTCAACTAAGACAGCTGCTTATGTTGACACTATTAAGCAAAATCAATTTGTACAATTTGTTGGAATGAGTGAAATATGTAAATAAAGACAAGGATCACATAACATGAACTGCAAAATATAACAAAATATGATATAAAAACTATTTTATGAGTTTGTGTGGTAAGTTATTTTTTACCCACTTGGCACTCTTGTTTCCACTAGAATTATGAGAATAATAAATGTTAATGTCATCAGTAGTAAAATATGGGAACGATGGACTTTCTTGATGTTGGGTGCCATCTTTTTCTATAAACAAATTAGAATGGATAATTGAAGGTCTAAAGACAGAATAATACAAATTATAACAAACAGAAATCAGCAGTGTTGTAGCTTGTAGGAAATTTAGCACTATCCAATGCGTATGTTCACAATTTACACTAGTTAAGGCCTCAAGTTTGATTGTACTTTAAAGTCTGTTCACACGATAACTGCGTAGTGAATAAGCGGGAGCAGGGTGAATGTTTTAAGTTGAAGATGAACAAGAATTCACCGATTATCGAGTAATGATCATCAACGTACCAACAGTGAGATTACACCATAAATGTATTATCAGATCACTGTGAGGGATGATGGTTGGCAAGCTTTGCGTCCGTTGCTCAACCAATCTTCCATACTTCCTAGCTAAACAAGTTGGCACGACTTACAAAGGGTGGAAATTTTCTTTCATTTAATGTGAAAATATCACAGCGATTCGATATTACCTAGAACAAAGTGCCAAAAATAGGATTTCATCATTGTAAATAATAACACAACCGTGACATTTTATACAGCAAACTTTATTTTAATACTATTATACAGTAACATTCTTTTATAAAATGATAGGAAAAGAAGTAATACATGTGATCTAGCAACAACAGCAAGAAATGAATAAAATAATCAGGAAAACATTTCTACAAACTATTCCCTATTTTGTGCGTACAATACATTAAGGCATTTCTTATTCAATTCTATCACATACTAATTTATTGTAATATTTTTGAGTTATTTATTCCAAGTGTTAATGTATAGCAAATTAATTTACAGTTCCTTAAATATTTTAAGGCACAACTATCTACATACCCTTTCTTTAAAAAATAATTCAAAGCTTTTTGGAAAATGCTTTTGTTATAATTTAGATTTCAGAATTAAGGTATCAGCCTTGCAGTGGAGGGAGGAGAGTAGATGCTGAAAATCTTTTGTTTTCAGTTCAAGACCAAGATAGGGTATGTGCCAGGTCGCTTAACATTATTTTCATATAACATACCCATCATCATTCCCATTTCTTTCAACTCTACAGTTTTATTTTTGATAAAACAATAAGGTTCATTTTGCCCTCTTGGTCATTCCTGGGTTGTGTCTCAGGGAGGGCTAAATACAAGTCTATTCTGAACAACCTGCTACTTTCTACCATCTTAAATGGCTCACGCTATACAAAGGAAAACTGGGTGGAGCTTTAACAGGACCCGCCTGTGTAACAAATGACAGCAAGACGTTGCCCAGTTTAGATAACTCCGTGTCTAACAGAAGCGGTATGTTAAAAACTATACGAAATTCAAAATTATCAAGTGTACCATGAGAAAGAAGAAATGTTTCTGAAGACATATTTTTACAAGTGATTGTTGAGTTATGAGGTTATGAATGATATGTAACTTTGTTGATCAATCATGCACCTCTCCGGAGTAGCCGCAGGAAATCTACGCTATCTGACAAGTATGACACCAGCACACAAAGAGTCCGCAGGGATTGGTGCACAGGATTTTCCTTCATATAGCGTGAGCTGTATAATTAGTTTTGATTTCTTAGAATCTGCAGGTACCATACGTCTTTTTAGAATTCTTCAAATTGTGGTGCTCACATTATCAAAACATTTTCACAACTTCTCTCCTCTCTCAATAGCATACAACAAAGTTTGCACAACAGTATACTTTTCAGTTTTACAAACCTACTGTACACTTGTAATTGTTTCATACAAGTGATAGTACATTGAAGAAAGGGGAAAGCTTATCACAGAAATTTAATAATTCATTTTATACTTTTATATCACTAAAATTATTACTAGTTAGAACAATTTAAGAATGTACTGACGAAAATAAAGACAAATGACATATACTGAATTATTTCTTTACAAGAATATTCTTTTGTTTTTAATACAGCCTGCTGTATGTTGATGCAAAGAAGAAAAATTTCAACATCGCAACCATCCCATTTATATTATTCTTAGGGCCTATATGACTACCTCCTGATAAAATCCTTATCTGCCAGACAGGGAACTTATCTGGTAGTTGGCCAAGAATTGCGTACTACGACCTCCCGACAAAAACTATCTGGAAGGTCAACTCAAGGCTCAGATATTTTTATATTTAAAAGTTTACTTTGCAGAACTCAGTTACACTGAGAAAATTATCTGATTTTGATCACCTCTGTATGGCTAATTAATTTCTTTAGCAGGTAGGGATAAATTTTTTAAAAGAATTTTGTAATATTTACATACATATAATATAGGAACTATAACATTTTGAAGAAAAACTTAGATTTTCAGTCACGCAGGTAAAAATACCCCACGTTTGAAAAATGTTATAGTTCTATATTTCAGTTAAGCAAAATCAATTTAACTTCAAAAATGAATATGATATTTACTTTCTTTGTGGACAGTTAATTACTTATAGATTTCCAAATTGAAAGTAGATTGCAGATCGGCGGTGAAATTAATAATTTATGCAATACTTACACTTCATTTTTTAGATAAAAGTCCCACTATTAATCAAATTATATCCACAAAACATAGCAAAATTTGGATTTCACAAAATGTGTGAGTAAGCATGAAATACGACTCATTCAGGGTGAATATTGAGCAATGTGTAAAAAAATATATATATATTTAAAATTGTAACTGTTAATGTTTGCGATTTTTTTCATTCATTTAGTAGTACTTACGAAATCAAGCTTCTAAATGTCATAATTAAATTTAAATGTTATTAGATAGAATTAGGGCAGTTGCACAAAGTTATAATTTGACCAACATGATTTGGAGATTCTGAAAATCACTGCTGAAGATTACCACTCATTACTACATGGAAATCAGAGCACTTTATGAGAAATTTCTATCACATTTACTGGACGGTATGTAAGTAAATTATCTATCATGATTTATAAAAGAATGTGCTAACTATTTCTTCCCCCTGTCAACAGCCACACAAAAGTAGAATTCATTATGGCAAAATTATTTTCTAATCTACGAAAATAATTTTTTCTTTTTGCTTTGTTTCTATCTTCCAATCTAGCACCTTCTTCTTAATACAAATGAAGTAATAAAAATTAACTCTTAAAAGTAGGTGGTTATTTATAAAATCATGAAATATTTACTAAATACACAACATTTAAGAAGAAGATTAAATAACAGCTTTAATTGTATTATAAAATTATGCTGTTTTATAACACTTTAACCCACTCACATAGGATGATTAGCCTTTCTGTGAAGGACACTGTTGAACTCTTAAATAATCCAAAACGAACAAGTAAATTCCATATTTTCGAATAGCTAAAGTTACTAAGCGAATTAAAGTCAGTTTTGCCCTTTGTGCCAAATCAACTTTGACTAAGATTATTAAAAATTTGATGAAGGGGATAAACTGATCCATTGTCCAGCAGGAAGCTTGAACTGCAATCTTGGAATGATAAGCTCGGCGCTTAAAAAGGAGGGGAAGCCAGCATATTGTAGCTGTGCAGTGCTGTTTATATTACTTGTTGAAATTCATATTGCTTTAGGTTTCTACACTCATTAACACAATTTATTAGCCTCTCATAACCTAATTACCAGTATTACCATTCAAGATAAAAGTTTCACAACTACAGGGCTAAATTCAGCAAGGAAACGAATTAAGAGAACATGACACATTAATTCATTTCTCAGCTGTATTTATGGGTATTTCCTTAACCCATTGGAGATGCGTGTAAAAAGGCAGAGTTCGTGCAATGGAAACCCATTTAAATGTCCTCAGTACTGGTAGTTTCACCCACGTGTTTGAATAATATTCGCCAAGCGTTCTATGATCGATTGCTGATATTTTTCATTTGGTTTGGTATATTTCTGTATTTTGAATTTTTGTGATAGCAAAGGAATGTGGCCTAACTACCACCTTCTTTTTTTGCATTACAGCATGTTGTGTTTTGTTACTTTCAAAATCCTGAAAGAGGGAAGGATGTTCCTAATCCTACTTTTACTGGTGTTGTCGATCAAGAGATTGAAACATAAATACGAAGAATAGTTCACAACAGCTGCAAAGAAATAAAATATAATAGATACGGGAATGAGTAAGCTAATGAATTTTCTATTTCATCACTCGAATAATCGCACCATGATAATTCACTGCATAGAACATCATTTAGTACGCATTAGGAATGCGCTTATTCCTTCCTGTTTAAAGGCATATTGCACAAGAACTGAGTTGCCCACCAAGGAAAGAGACAATAACATCTAATGCAGCATGGGTCCAGCTAGCTTTTTGGGTTTCATACCTGCTCACGAGGCACACTTATTAAAAATCACCAATGGGTTAAGAAAATTTTCCCAGAGCCCCCAGTAGAGAGAATAGCAGGAAAATATAAAAATCTTTGAAATATCAATCCTAATTCTTTCCCTCCGTTATTTTGTGCAATTACACATTGTGGAGGATGGAAGGTGAAAATAAACTTATCATGGTAAGTAGAACAAATATATTTAGAACATGAAGATTGGTAATATTATCCTTTTGATGACGTTCTATAACCGGAAATATCAAACTCTTTGACAAATATTTTGCATCTCGTGTCTTCCAGAATAACCTATTTGCTGATGATCTGCCAACATAGACTGACCTGACTAATCAGCCACCAAGATGCTGCAAATGGTTTGTATCCAAGGAATGTTTATAAATTCCAACCTAAAGCTTTGAACAACTGAATTTCTTTCCTCTGATATTTGCTGGGCTGTTTTAAACCCTATTACATCATAAAACATAGCTTTTATTACCAAACAAGTTTTAACAACTACCCTTTTTAGTAAAATGGTGAAAATAAAGAAAACTCTATTGAATATTAGCCTACTTACTTGATATCAAATTACAGTTGAATAATTATAATTAATTTATATGGGTAAGTGATGACAGATTTCCCTAAACTAAATTAGAACTGAATAATAAAGGCGGGCATGAGATTGAATGGGTTAAAATAATCACTAAGACAAAATTCACACACTTAAAACATGGCTTACACATATACTGTAAATAGATCTAAGTGCTTACAGACCAGTTTTGTTTTTGGCATAAAATCAGTACTGAAACTACCAAACTTTAAAATCCATCCCACATGATCGCAATTCTCTCTGTAAAAATAACAAAACTAATCCAAATACATCTTAGACCTTAACATAAACATCAGTCTATTAAAGTTCACATTAACTTACTAGCCTACGATAATTACAAATTGTTGTCCCTGATAACATAATTTTTGCACATAATATTTTAGTTTTTAAATTCTGATAAAATACATAAAATGAAACCCTAAAGAACTGCCAATTATTCAGACAAACATATAAACATATTTACAAATCAGGCTTTGTAAGAAGTTTAGCGTATGGAAGTACGGTACATCATTGATCTCATATCAGGCCTCAAAATCAACAGGCTTCTTTTGGTGGAGGACTTGTTATCTTCCGTTTAAAAAGTAAAATGTGTGGTTCTGTAAAGAAGAAGAAGAAAAAAACATTTTAGTAAATATTATACAGTTACTAGAGTCTTTATTATAAGTTGAGACGGGGCGACCGGTGTTTTCACTCTCCGCTGCGGAGTCCGCATTAGCCGCGGGTGGCGTGCGCGCGGCTTCCCTGCTTAAAGTGTAGGCTATATAAAGTATTACATATCTTACCTTATAACATATGTTGGAAGTGTCGTCCTTCCTGTGTTATACAGGCATTGTATCTGGAAACCACATTCTTAAAGATAAGGTTTATCGAACAAATCCTCACACATTGGAGGAGCTGAAAGAAAACATTACGAATGAAATTAGGGGCATTACAGTGGAAGAACTCACTCGCGTCAGCCAGAATGTGGTTTCCAGATACAATGCCTGTATAACACAGGAAGGACGACACTTCCAACATATGTTATAAGGTAAGATATGTAATACTTTATATAGCCTACACTTTAAGCAGGGAAGCCGCGCGCACTCCACCCGCGGCTAATGCGGACTCCGCAGCGGAGAGTGAAAACACCGGTCGCCCCGTCTCAACTTATAATAAAGACCCTGTAGGTCTGTAAGAGTAGAGCAATAATAAAAGAATTTTGAAATACCATAAAATCTGAATATGTGGTAACAGTACTAGTACAACCTCTGTATAACTTCAATATTTGTGGGCCTTAGCAAAATATAGTATTGTTATATCGAGAGGTCGTGATTTACCACAAATGAGAAAGACTGCATGCTCAAAGTTGTGTAATCTTAAAGTGCTAATTTTGTTACTTAATTATATCCATTGAATTGCAACCATAGCTACGGTATTTTACATCCACGCATTAAAATATTACCATTCAAATTTGTTTAACATCACAGATCACATCAAGCTTTTGAGTTTAGCATATGCAAGACATTTTAACTCGAAGAGGGTGGGAAGGGGTAAGGAAAAAGAAGCAAATTTACCATATAAGGCAAAATTCAAACAGTTGCTCCCTAAGGTGTTTCAACTGCATTTGATATGCATGTTTAAGTAGCAATGCAATTCACTTTATGATTTTGCACACGTAAGGAATTATCTTAGCCTCAGTGATCCTATTTTCCATCCCCAAATCCACATTCCTTTTCTGGAATTTCTAAGAAATGTAACAGTTATCAGGCCTCCAGAAAACAATACTGTTGGCCATGAAGGACATTAATCTGATACCCACTACCTTCCAAAGGGCCAAGCTACTGGTCTGCAGTATTAATTCAACCTCCAAATATCACTATAAAAAGATGTTTCTAAAATAGCTTCATCGTTGTAGCAAGTTACATTTAACATTATTAAGATAGGAAATTCGCTGGGACCAAAGAAAAATATTGTTATAGCTTATGTGGGTTTATCGTTTACCGATCTTCATTATTCAGAAGTTTTCAACCATGGAGTTCAATATCTATTAGGCAGTCAACAGATGTACTGGTAGCACAAAGAACTTATTGATCTCATAAATAACTAATTTTTCCAGAATTTTTTTGCTTTATAGAGTTTTGAAAAACACTCCTCAAATATCACGGTATGGTCAAAACAATAGGTACAATTTGGACATAAATTTCAACCGACAATTTTGCCATTCCCCAAAAAGTTCACTGCTTCTACTTGTAACAGCAGTTTTCAGTGTAGGTCTAAATAGCAATCTACCCTACTACTTATACACAAGATTTAGGTTAAATTTAGAAGTACCAGTACGTCAGGAAGTTTTCCAAGACCATTAGAAAAAGACAGATCTTCTAAGAAATACAGGTAGCCTAGTTATAAGAGCCTTATTTTAAAGTAATACTTAGTTCAAGTGTTAAAATAATTAATTGAAGTACTATAAACAGTAGAGCATGTTGTAAAACTTGTACAGAGTCAACATTGACTCTGTACAAGTTTTAATAGTTAGTTGTTTATTTCATTGACTAATCGACAAATGTTTTAGACGTTGGCAATACCACAATGAAGTAAACACAGGTGCAGACAGTTGAACCTGTGCTTTACATTTTCCCTGATATACAGGAGTTAACGTGTGTCTGATTTTTTCACAAATACAGTGCCTTATTTTTGACTCGTGGCCGGCCAGAGCCAGGAACGGTGAGAAGCACTGTGCGCAAACAGCTACCTCCCGCCGGCCACAAGTCAAAAATAAGGCACTGTAGATGTAGGGAGTTTGAGGGAAGCATCATAGCAACTGTGTTTGACCTTGTTGTGACCAATCGTCTTTTCATACCCCCCTGGCTCCTTTTCCAAGAAATTCACTCCTATTTCACCCTGAATTAGCCATGTACAAGGATTTCATTTTAAAATCCAGAATTAAAAAATTAATATAAGACACATTAATATTAACCACATTTCACACTTTCCCTTTTGTAATGATTTAAGTTATATGCTCTTCTTTCCTTTTCTGAATAGTACTAGTATCACTATATTTTATTGTATTTTTAGTTTAAATTGATTGTATTGTACCTGTATTCATTACATGTTATTTGTATTTTGTATTTGTATTTTTATTTTTAACTGATGTAATTTAAAAGGAACTAACCCCAAACACGAGCTTTGCTCCTTTGGGGTAACTTATGTAACTCTTTCTGTATTAATTTAAAAGAGTAAATAAATATAAATATAAATATTTTGGCGTGGGTAGCAAACAGTGCTGTTCTTCGCAGTCTTGAGCATGTGGTACAGCATTTGGGCCTATTTCAGTTATACTGTGTTACTAGATTCATAACTGTCTAATCTTGTTAAGGTTCAGGTAGGGAGACTGCAGAAGTTATGCTGCCACTTGGAAAGTTAGATTTGAGTATGAAGTTCAATGAGCCCCAATGAATAACCCTTTTACCACAAATTAGGTTTTAGTAGGTACCCCTATTCAAGCAATTGGAATTATTTATGGAACCGTTAGGCTTTTTCTCTTGTCTGAAGGGCTGGTGCTGCAGATGGGAGGTGTTTTTTAACTTGTCAATTGAGACTGCCACTTGTTGTATGCATAGCAGTTTAGGAGGTAACACTATTTTTACAGTCATTCACTGGAATGCCACTGTAACAGGTTAGATTAGTTCAGTTTAGTGATAAGTAGCTCTAGTGGCAACACCATAACCACTGTCAACATCGTCAGATTGATTCTGTGCATCATTCTCCCTTTCATAATCATCTGCCGTAACAAATACCATGTCATTTTTAGGTTAATATGGCTATTTTTTGCATTCCCCCCCCCAAAAAAAACAGTGCAGAGTGCCAAAGAACCCATATATCATTAGGTTGCAATCGATTGACTTTGGCATCATTCCATTCAACATTCATAGGATACTAGTGTCAACTAGATGCTGCAAATTCAAAATTAGACACAATCAAGTTAACAAGCAAATAAAGGTGGAAGGGGTTTTGTAGCACTGGTGGCACTCTTGGTTTCTGCAAGGACTGCTCCCTGTGGTTAAATGGAACACAGATTGTTCACCAACACTCCCATTGGCTACCAATGATCTGAATTCTTTTTGGCCCTTCTCAAAAGATGCTGCCAATATCGCACTTTTCAGTCCCCTGTAAACAGGCAATGGCTGGGCACATTTTTAATTCTAGACACCTATGAAGGTTTAGGTTAGCCTGCAAGTAATAATATAGTTTAAGGTGTAAGGATGTTGCAGCGGTACTTGAGATCGGCCCTATAACCGTCAGATTGGCTCCACTGTTTTATTGCCACATGACTGAGCATCAGTGACCAGCACACGAATAACATGATTAGCCTAAGCAACATTCCACATTGACATTTTAGGATAGTTCTGAGTCTTCTTTTTCGTGATTTTTACTTATACTGGTGTTTAGAATTGTTCTACAAGGAAAAGGTGGGCGAAATGGAAGTACTTGTGGCACCTTGGCTCTCACTCCACTCTCTGGTGCATGTTGCTATGGTAACGGCCTGCTTCCCCTACCTTCCCCTTCAACCTTTCCCCTAGGAAGCTGCTCAATGCCAATACTGCAGCTCACTGTCATCGCATGTTATATTGCACTAGCCCATGTGCTATTAATTGTACCAGTATGAATCAAGAACCTTGTACCATATAAAAAACAAGAACTAGAGCTTCTTTGGAGTTACTCAGGACCTGCCATGTGACTGTAGAGGTTAAGAAATGACCCTCGCACCAAAACAGCTAGCTCTCTCATGTATTAAAGCTCTCTAAACACAAATAGATGAATTTTCCCTTCACCCCTCAAAATAACTCATGGTGTAGTGGTTAAGGCTGCTAGAACAGTGCTTGTGGTCCCGGGTTCATATACCGGTCGATACCTAAAATTTACGGTTAGTTGGTCGGTATATGGTTGTTGAACAACAGAGATGTACTGCAACTTAGACCTGTTACTGTCGCCGGTGTGCCGGAATTTTGTCCTACAGTTCTTTTACTGCCAGTAAATCTACTGGCATGGGCCTGTCAAATTTATGCACACATAAATGCTATCTGACCTGGGCCAGGATCAAACCCACAACCTTGGGCACAGAAAGCCAACACGATACTAATTTTGCCACCCAGGTCGACTTTACGGTTAGGAATACGTCCCAAATAGGTAGGTATGGTGAACAGGTGAGAAAAAGGGAGGAAGAAATAAACTGTAACCAAATCGGAAATCATTATGTCTGACATGGAAATTTCGGGAAAATGGAACATTATGTCTCACCTGAGTCCCCCACTCCTACTCTCAATCCTTCCCCTAGCGGCGGCATTTGTACTACTAGCAGCGATGGTAGTGCCATCTGCCAGTAATTTGGTGAAACAAAAATTAAATAATCTTCCTCCTTTATTCTCTTCCTTTCCCGTCTCCTTCCTCACTTCTCCTCTTCACCCTAACCTACCTATTTGAGACCTATTCCTAATAGTAAATTTTGGTTACGCCACGAGTGAACGTTTATGTTATAATATGGCTTCTTTATAGGCCTAATTGTGAAATATTTTGTATGGCGCAAGGGTCTTTTCAGTAAAGTTGCAATATTGGGGGGCCCATCTCGCGATGTTCGCAGGTTTCCACGGACAGGTGATGTGTTTTGTTTCTCAGCGAGGCAGATTGACCAACATTACGCTTCTTGTACACTGCTTATCAGATTATCAGATATCATTAGTGACAGGTTCTGTTAGGTTATGAACAGTGATATTAATTTAGTAGGGCATTCTGAATTTTCCTGAAATTCTAGTTTAGTGGCAGTTAGGTTAAGAACGGTGTTACTAATTAGTGACAGGTTCTGTTAGGTTATGAACAGTGACATTAATTTAGTAGGACATTCTGAATTCTGCAGAAATTCTAGTTTAGTGGCAGTAGGTTAGGAACTGTGATATTAGTATTAGTGACATGTTCTGTTAGGTTATGAACAGTGATATTAATTTATTAGGGCATTCTGAATTCTCCCGTTTTGTAATTAATGTGCCACATAGTATCTCCCGTGAGGTTCGTTGTGTTGGTGAACCTGATTCCCAGAATGTTATGTGTTCAGCTGGTGTGACGTCACACCTCTAACGTACAATCACAGGTTTCTTCATCTTACGGAGATCAAAATATGGCAGATTCATGCTACTTTTTGCTAAATCGTGTTATAAAAGAAAGTGTAACATTTAGGGCAGGTAGGTTGGACCAAATCATTCGTTGAAGCAACATCTCTTCTCCAGAGAACTATCTATAACAAACTACGTGTGATATTAGGTGTTCTATGAGAAGAAAGTTGGTTTTCAAAGTGGGCTCCCCTACAATGCGATTTTACCATCTTTTTTGGGGAAAAAATAGTTTTATGCTGCGCACTAGGCTTCTCCCACCGACTCTCCAAAGGGACCCGCCTGGGAAGGTGGGGTTTAGGGTTGTCGCAAAAGAGATTCAATGTGAGACAAAATACACCTCCCACTATTCACTATATTGCTCCTAAACTAACAAAATGGCGGAGCTTGGCTGGTGCACGGCATAAATCTATCTTTTACCTCATTTTGTTCTTTATAATTGTGAAATGTTCTGTTGGCATATACCCTATAGGCTACGGCGTTTTCTATAGTTGTGAAATGTTATGTTTGGTGCAAGGGAGATGTAGATGTATGCATGCAATAAACTATGGCGAAACTGTAATTTATGCTGTGCACAGGTTTTCCTGCCACTGAATAATATAAGACCCTTGCACCAGTATAAACAACAAAATAATATTTCATAATAAAAAAAATACCCTTGCACCAAAAATCATATTTCACAATTATAGGAGGGGGAGTGAAAACTCGTGCCCGGCATAAAATACTTTTTTCCCAAAACTACAACTATAGTGCAGCATAACACAGCAAGCTGCAGGCAGCAGCCGGCGGGTGGTTAGAAGACAGTGTAGTGCCCAGGAAGGGAAGCGGGGAGAAGACAGTACAGTGGCCAGGAAGGGAAGCGGAGAGAAGACAGTACAGTCGCCAGGCAGGGAAGCAGGGAGAAGACAGTATAGTGGCCAGGCAGGGAAGCGGGGAGAAGACAGTATAGCACCCAGGTGGGGAAGCGGCCGAGTGGAAGGGGACGAGAGTGAGATATAAAGTTCCAACTTGCCGAAATTTCCCGTTATGTAATACACATAAAACCAATCCGGTCTCATCTAGGCCTACCAAGTATAATGTTTCCATTAGCAATCAACATTACAGTAAAAAGCAAGTTCCTTATTTAGAGTAATTCGAAAGCGTAAGAATTTTGAGAAACAGACAATGAAAGGAAACAAAGCAAGTTTTACCTGGTTGGTGAGTCATATAATGAACCCATCCTTGACTCTGCTGAACGCCAATTGATCTCCACTCTTGTTCCGACATCAGATGGTTTTTCGGAACTAATTTAACCATGTCTTTAGGCAAGACAACGTGCCTGGAGAGAAAAAATTACAATGTTAATACACAAAAAACTAAATCTACGTAACATTCGGCACGATGTCAACTGTCTACTAGTAAAATTCCTATCAGGAATTATCAAGGACACGATTACATAAACAGTTCTTACCTGTACTCATATTCGTTGTCATAATACTTGTCGGAGTAATAAATGTTCTTCTGTGACATCTCGTTACAGAGATTATTCCAAAATAACTTCAAAATATAGAAAAATGTGCACAAAACACAAAGCGTTAACCACAGACGATCCACGATTCCTTCGATCTTGCCACTTTTCTTCCAAGTTTAAATACAACCAATCACAAACGGACGGCAGTTCGGGGCTGCCAACAAAATTTCAATGCAAGGCACATTTATCGCCGCACAATTTTTGGTTACTCTTGAAATAATGGCGAAATATTTGCAATGGACGACGTATAAGTTTAAAAATGTATTGAATTAATTACTTCTTAAAATTATGAAACATTATTGGAAAGTTATTTCTAAAATGCGTTACCCTTTGTGCATTGATTGTGGTAGTTGGCAACCTTACTCGGCGAGTTAAATAATGTTGATCGTGCTGCCACCTTTAAAGCGCGCTGGTGCGTCTTTTGTTTTGAAAACCGTTATGGTATCGAAATCTCTCGAAAGGTGATTGACCAAGTCTTCTATCTATCGACCTCATTGACGTCTGCATTTAGAGCGCACGCTTTGAATTTGCGTTTTTGGGACTCTATTAAATATGAAAAAACTAATAATTAGTATGTGAATTTCGTTATCGTAACTGATACATGAAAATGAGACCCCACTGGTTGCGTAATACCAGTCAGGAAAATAATATAAAATGGAAAGCTTTATACCCAGCTTTACAAATGCGTTATTGGTATGTTGCGCAAATTAGCGCAATAACTGTCTGAATTTTCAACGGCGTTAGAGCGATTTAAATGCAGTAATACAGTTGTCACGTTGTGGGGAGTAAACATAAGGAAACGTATTTACTCCCCTATGAGATGAACACCTCAAAATGTAATTTTTAATTATGCGTTTTTATTTGCTATAATATTTGAATATTCGTTTTGGAAGGTTATTGCATATTGTTGTATTTAGCATTTTTATTAGGAATCAAGTTTGGACATACAGAATGTTCTGTATATTCACTATCCACAAGAAATGTAGAATTCTTAAGTACATTACCGGAATTTACTTAGGTTTATTTATTTCACAGTCAGTGACGAACTTAGCCCCAGGCGCAATTATATTTTGACCCCAAATCTAAATATTTTCACTACCCCTATAGTGTGCATTCTACGCGCACGATTTTTACTCTGGCAGGCACTAGATACACTATAGACCTGCACCCGTATACGGTTTATTTCAAAATAAAGCCCTTTAATAAATTATAAATCAGTCAATGTAGTTATCACTGTTTATTAATCATTAAAGAATATTGGAATCATGTAATAATATCAATAAAAAAATTATCTTCGGAATATTAAAAAGAAACTAAATCAGAATCTTTATCGATTTAGCTTTAACAAATTTATTAATTATTCTTTCATAATCTAATCACCGAATTATGTAATTTTTATAAACAGCATAAAAAGTTACTTAAGTGGACTGGAATTTCTTAAATAATTTTTAATTCTAAGAAATGAAAAAGAACGACTGTCACTTGTACTGCAAACAGGAATTGTCAAAAAGATTCAAAATTGGCTGTTCTTTAGGAAATGAATACTGATTACAGCCAATAAATTAATAATTTATCCAAGTAAACAGGATTGGTGACTTTTCTTCTTTTACAAAGGAAATAAAATGGATAAGTTCATTTAAATATTTCGTGCTTATGTTTTCCCTAAAGCATATCTTTGAAAAATTGTATGCTGTTTGGACGCACGGAACAGGTCTGCTGACACCATATTTCAGTCAAAGTGCGCTTCCAACTGCTAATGCATGCATACTATAATCGCCGTTCTCTCAGCTTCAATTTGCAAATTATTTTGCCATATTCAAAATCTGTATTCTCTCACAAAAAAAGAGATGCAGATATGAAAACTTTTCACAGTGTAGGCCTACTTTACAATACAATCGTTATGATTTTTTATATTAGCCTTAGTTCTTTTTAAATAAGAATATTAGGCCTTATTGTGATGGAAGTTGGGACAGAAATTACCTTGCTCTCACAAAGTCGGTGCCAATGCGCGCAGGTCTTTAAAGATGGCTGCCACAAGTTTTCAGTGTCATAAATTTGTGAAATGTGATTGCTTTTTAAACTGTCAAAATAGAAAATCTAAATTTTTTGTGGAAATAATATTCTCAGAATATTTGTCTGAGAAAAAGCTTTTAGAAGTTTACACAAGATTTTACAGAAGTTTTAGTAAATTAACGAGGCTTGCAAATGTTTGTACTGTAGGCCTATGGGGATTGAAGACTCAAGCAAACATTACGTCACTGTGTACGGATAATCACTTCACAGCTTAAATACAATGTTATAATTGATTAATTTCATGTTTCAAATGGTATAATAATAATACAGTGGACTCTTAGTAATTCGAACCCTAATGGGAATTAGAAAAATATCGAATTATCCAAATTTCGAATTAACCAAAACTGTGACTTTTTAAACGAAAATGCCGTAAGAATGTTAAAAATAAACTCATTGCAATAAATAATAATTATTGTATAGTGAATCTTACCTTAATGATTGCCAACCTGTTGTTAGGATGTTAAATGAAACCATTTTTTCACACTAAAACTGTCACCCTAAATTTAATAAACGAACTGGTGTATGCTCCATGCTTTGACATTTTCAAACACAGTCACACTTTGAGGATAGAATGAACACTAAAATTTTCACTTAAGTGTTGAATCCCTCCAAGACTGTAGGGGAGTAGGTGAACTTTGCATTCCATTGAACATCTATTCAGCACGAGGAAGATAACGGTGGTTAAAAATACACTTTAGTAAGGTACCTACTGGCTGCTAGCGACTAGGGTTCTTCAGCGAAATAGAGAATTCTTGTGGAATTCCTAAAAGCAATGAACTCTTGGAATCCTTACAACATTAACATGAGACAAATTTTGGCTTCGATTTATCCAAATTAAGCTTAACAAATTCGAATAAATTTAAATTTCTTAACATACATTTATATAGGAATTTCAAGGGGAATGAGTATTTATTCGAATTGTACAATATTTCGAATTATCCAACGTCGAATTAACCAAATTCGACTGTAAATAGTGCTAAGAAATTCCGCTTAATATACCACTAATCTTAACACAAACAACAGCTTGAGGTTGAAGGAAAGTTGAGTCCAAGAAAGAATAGAACACGCCTTAGCGTTGAGTGCTTAAATATTTATTTGGCTGCTATAATTTTAAGTAGATAGTTTCAAATAATTAATTGGGAATTATGTAACGAAACTTTACTCTGGAAACAATTCAAACAACTTTTCATCACTTTGTAAATAACAGTTTTATACCGAACACAGAGCTCACTGTTTCCAGACTACAGCCCATATTGGGTAAATAATTCCTAATTAATTATTTAAAACTATCTTCTTAAAATTATAGCAGCCAAATAAATATTTAAACATTCAACTCTAAGGCGTGTTCTATTCTTTCTTGGGCTCAATTTTCCTTCAACCTCCAGCTGTTGTTTGTGTTAAGATTAATGGTATATTAAGCGGAATTTCTTAGCACTATTTATTAAATACAACGTGCCTCGGTTTTAGTTACTGCAGTTCAACGAAGATAATGGAAAGACAATTTCCCTTTAAACATCACTGTCCATCATTTATAGCAGAATATAAAATGGCTATCATTTATATGATCATGCTTTCATTATAAAACAGGTTGCCTTGAATTGTTTAACATTTTTTTACCTCCATCCAACGACATCTGAGGTCATTCTTGTTGTCATGATGTTAAGTGTACCAAAAATGAGTAAACAAACACAAAAACAAACAAAACCACAAATTGTAAGTTGCTAAAAGTAATACAGTTTTTGATTCACATCATTAAGCCGCGTTTACACTATGTAACTTGTTAAATAAACTTGTTACATGTAACAAGTTATATGTAACTTGTAACAAATTATACGTAACATGGTTATATAACTTTTTTATATAACTAAAGTTTAGAGAGACAAAGAGACATTTGTACTGCACAGTAATATTCCCAGTGGGAAGGAATTTATAAAATTTCCTTGGGCAGGAAATATTCCCAAAAGTGAGCATTTATAAAAATCGTTAGTTTTGAATGTTTTACTGCTTATTAACGGTCCAGGTACCTTAAAATGAAACCAATTCAGTAAAATTTCACATGTTTATCAAGGAACCGTCTAGGGAAGTATTACCTTTTCCTATGATATAATTTTTCACTTATTGTCAGAACAATGTACCCTAAGTCATCTTCTTTTAAAAAATTATAATTATTCGTTATAATTTCTTAGGTTTTATTAATAAACTTATATGTTATAAAGTGATACCTCACACGTATATAAACAAGATTAAAGATAAGTAATTTAACATAATTGTTAATAGATGGTGTAGGTATTTAAAATAAAATGCCAGAAACCAACACCTTCAATATTACACAAACACAAATTTCAATATAAATCGTTTAGAGCCTAATAATTAATCATACATCAGTCCCACGGTCTAGGCTAATCCTACTGTAGTTTAGGGAAAAATTTAGTTCTTTCATGATTTATGAGGGCTAAGAGGAACCTGCGACTAGGCAGATGTGGCCATCCAAATCTTAGGAGCTGCAGTCACTTCTGCCGTAACAAAACGTACATTCAGTACGTTTTCATGGATGCAATCTAAAAAGAGGAACCGCCTATCATCTGAGCGAGCAGCTAAACTCACTTATCTTTCATACAACGGGAAACTGATGAATGCTCAACCTCAGAAGAAGAAAAAGAAGAGTGAATCCACTGAAGTTCAAACCCAAAGTGCTGGTAATCCAGACGATCCAGATGAAGGGAAAAACCAAGAGGAAAACCTAGATGATGATGATGAAGGCCATGATGACAGTGATGATATTGGCATCCTTTCTGATCAAGAAGAAAAAGAAGAGGATGATGAAGAAAATCTAATGGATTTCAATGGATGTGATTAGGGCCAACTTCTAAGATGAAGTCAAGGTCACACATTTAAAGAAAGCAAGTAGGCCTATTCCTAAAAGTTGTTTGGGTTCGTACAGTTTATGATTATTACTGTAATTTTTGTCTAATTAATAGTCAATCTCTTCAATGAACTCTTTTGTTAATCTTCTGTATTAACCTTCAAGAACCAGGGCAAATTTTAATTAACCTATTTTCATTGTTAACTATGTGAAAACCCAGTATTACAATATTTTATACGTAAATAATTAATGTTTTTTGTGTTCTTTCATTAATTATATATTAATCCTTGAACTTATGACAGTTTTTAGTTTTATTTAACCTAATCATAAATTCCCTTTGTGGGAACATTTCCGAGAAAATTCCCTGGAAATATTTCCTCGAGATCAGGTTCCCGCCAGATGGCGCTGTGAATTGAACT
This sequence comes from Ectobius pallidus, assembly GCA_964059195.1. NCBI lineage: Eukaryota > Metazoa > Arthropoda > Insecta > Blattodea > Ectobiidae > Ectobius > Ectobius pallidus. Next base: position 145,660,436 of record CAXKWD010000007.1, read on the forward strand.
CTGGCGTAGCTCAGTTGGTAAGAGCATTGGCAAGGATAGCCAAAGGTCCTGGGTTCAAGTCCCAGTGTCAGAGGAATTTTTCTCTTATAATATTATCATTTAATGTCCAACAGAGGCAAGAATCTGTGGTACATGAATGGACATGGATATATCTATCTTGAATGTTACTGTACAATAACAGTGCAAGCCCGATAACAAAATCACTAATTAGTGTGCCTCACAGTACTGCATATGACATAACTTGTCTGTCAGTTTGTTTGTATAAAGAAACTGTTCACCTAACCACAAATAATTAGATTTATCCAAAAGTTCAATCTATGCAACCTTTACTATGCTTTTCAGATGTACAATAGTATAATAATAATATATCCTAATCTCACATATATTCCCCTCTACAAAACTCTCATATGTAATACTAGCTTAAAAGACCCGGCGTCGCCCGGGTTTTGTATTTTGTAATTGGAAATTAGCTTATGAAGGATTTTCAATTTTAAATTCTAGGTCCTTATATAGGCATTTATAATTTGAAATAGCAAGAACGACTTATTACACTCAAACTATTCCCTCAGAAAACGCTTGATATAGTTTTTATGGCTCATAGAGGATCTAGAATTTTGCATCCCATCGCTTGTACAGTGCACAGCAAGTCTGGTAGAGGTTCAAATAAGAAGAAACAGAAATTCCTGTAACATAAAATTGTAATATCGAGGCGGGAAATTTCCCACTCTTATGTTACCATAAAGCATTATCACTTTCATACTTTTCTCTCTAAAAACCTGCGATATAATATAATAATATACACATTACCATACCTCGTTTTGTTTTCTCTATGTCCAGGGTAGAGAAAGTTATGTGATTTCATTATTTTAGTGGATTTCATTCTGTAATATTTATTTATAACATGAATTATTTTGATAACTTCTCTTATTTGTCAAAAGTGCATTTCAATGGCTTTTTCCAAGCCCACCTGATACCATTTGGCAACAATATATTCTGTGATTTGGAATTGATAATTCTATGTAAAAAGGGATTAAGTATTTTCAAAAACATTTAATTTTTGGCATTTAGAATCAGAATTTTTCAAAATCCTTTCTTAGTGAGCCCCTACATTATGAAACGAAGGTACTGTCAAAATTCCAAGTCTCTACCTGTTATAGTTTAGGCTGTACGTTGATTCCTGTCATTCAGTCAATCAGTCAGTCAGTCATTCATTCAGTCAGTCAGGACAAAGCCTTTTATATATATAGAGATTAACAATTTTCATAAATGTTCCATATCTTCATGGCGCTGATTCTCTTCCTTTATCTTAGTTTTACCTCTCCCTTTTAGGATTTAAGCGACCCAAGCCGCCCGGGCCTTACAGGGCCGCAACCTGTCGGGGGAGGGATTATCTTTGGAACACATACATACTATTTTGACCAGACAAGGGCATGAAGGGCCACCTCGGATGAGTGATCAGCCCAATGCCGGAGCCACCTCCGAGACAACACGAACACATAGGACGAGACACACCATTCACACACACACACACACACTCCGAACAAGGCGAACCCGGAATTTGTCTCAAAGGTGAGGAAAACCCCAGAAAAAACCCACCTAGGTAACTTGTCCAGACCAGGAATCGAACCCGGGCCTGCTGCGTGAGAGGAGCGAACGCATCCCCTTTGCCACAGCGGTGGACAATGGCGCTGATATACCGTATAAATGGATATGTTCAAATATTATCACAAAATATATAGTAGTAAAAGCTATTGTCGATCAAACTGTACTCAATTTCACACTAAAACTAGCAAATGTTGACTTAACCACTTAGAAATTGTTAAAATAATTAAAATTGTATTAAATTTATATATCATGTATAACAATTGGTTGGTTAGGTTAAAAGCTGTGCACTATCATTCCATTGTCTGTTGCATCTGTTTGTTGTTACTACTGTATATATACGCAGCGAAATGCACATGTAGCAGGTTACATGTAACAAGTTACACATTTCCCATCCCCTGCGGGAAAGGTATAACTTGTTATATAACACAAAAATCAGTTATGTAACCCAATGTTATCTGTAACAAGTTACATGTATTTGTAACAATTTTGGAAAACATGTTATATAACCCAAGTTTTATAAACAACGCAGCTAACGGAGTGTAAATGCAGAAACTGGTTATATAACACAAAAACCAGTTATATAACACAGTGTTATATGTAATAATTTGCATGTATTTGTAACAATTTTGGAAAACATGTTATATAACTCAAGTTATATTAAACAAGTTACATAGTGTAAACGCAGCTTTAGAATAGACAGTGATAATTTTTAAAAAATTGTGAAGAAAGTATTTAGTTTTTTATTCTGGTTGAACTAACATGGCATGTTCTTTATAAAAAATGTGTTTCAATGAAGTTTGTCTTCCCTCAATTGAACTTAACCTGTTCTTAGCCCTGGTAAAAGTAATTACAACCATATAGGCCCTACCCCAGTTAAATGGGTTTTCACGTTCCTTTCTACTTCAGTAATAATGAAACCAGGCCCGACGAGAGGGAGGGGCAGCCGGGTCTGCAGCCCAGGGGCCCGGGCCCAAAAGGGGGCCCGGCCGACCATGTTTTATTTTTTACTTTCTAAATTTACCCTAATATAAAATTCGTTATAAGTCAATAAACAGCTTAACTTATGTTCTATGTGTTTATTTTATCTGCATTGTCCTGTCGTATAACGGTGACACGGAATTATTAGTTAATCTGAAACGGATTATTCTTGAAGAAAAATTGCTATTTCTGAAAAGTAGAAGCACAAATCCTTTTTGACTCAACAGTAGGCCTCACTAACGTTCAGCATTTAAAATCATAAGTTTCAAAAGATTAAACTGGTACATACAGATAAAATTGTACGTAATTAGACCATTTTAATATATTTTTCCGTTTTCTGCCCGGCATCAGTTAACCAATTTGGTCCAAAATCAATAGGCTTCGTCCCATGGGCGTTACGAACAGTCAGACAGTCCTGTATACCATACAATCTCATAAAGTACCAGTACCATTCTGGCACTTAATAATTATGTAATATCATTACATAATCTTTTTATTGCATACATTATAAAGGGCGAGTTGGGTAGTGAATTTAATATTTGACGGGGGCCCGGGAAAATTTTTCCCTGGGGCCCTTGCTTTCTTTCCACGGCCCTGAATGAAACACTCAATGCAATAAGGAGGTATGAAAGTAGTAGAACATATTATGAAACCTTAACCCTTTAAATACCTTACACAAGTAACAAAAGGCTTTAGCGTATTACAGCGTGGAAAACAAGAAAGGAACGCTTCATCCCATTCCTCTAAAATACGTTAAGTTGCACGAACTTGAGCAACTAGTCCCCTATTGTGCGTGAACTATAATAATAATAATAATAATAATAATAATAATAATATTTTATTGTCATTAAACCTGAAATACAAGCAATAGACAACGTTAGAAAACATAAAATTTAAACACATTGGATTCAAATAAATTAAATGACTCTAAGTGTGATTGTAATTGAGCACAATTTCAAGCTTATTCAGATGTTAACTTCTTTACATTCAAAGAATTCGTCAATTTTATAGAAGGGATTTTTGACTAACCAGTCATATAATTTAGATTTGAATGTGTTAATTGAAAGTTCCAACAATTCTAATGGTAAGCTGTTATATAGTTTTAGACCCATTACTTCATAACTATTTAAGGATTTCGAAAGTCGACGCAAAAGGTATAAGTGTTATTTAGCTCTTAAATGAAATACGTATCTCTTTGCAGAGCCGTCTCTAAATATTTTGGCGCCCCCTCAATCATTCTATTTTTTACCATTTGATTAAACATTGGAATTTCACGTTCTCTAGTCTGATATTAGTAAGTGGTTAAATACAATTGAACTACTGAGCGAGGTGGCCGAGATGATAATGTCTTGGACTCGCATTCGGGAGGTCCCAGGTTCAAATCCCGTGGTCGACCAATTTGACATGGGGTTTTTCATGGTTTCCCCAGTCGTAAAAGGCAAATGCCGAATTGGATATTTACATACCATGAATCATCCTCACCATTTCATCCTGTATCATATCCATTTAAATTAATATCAGTTGAATTTTACTCCATTAAATACACCGACAATTCAAACAATTGACAAGCAATAGTTCCATGGCCTACCCTATTGTACACAGATCCCGAACTCCTGCTAATTATAGTCTCGAAGCTAAAAGGAGTATAATCGCAGCTGAAATAAAAAAATTCTGATGTGAAAGTCACATAACTTCCTCTGCCCAAATAAAAGTTACCAGTATTCACATATCCTTGTACAGAATCGCAAGACACAATTTTACGCTAATTATGCTGTAAATACCTTACATTTGAATGTTGCGACTAAAAACACAGGCTATTGGCAAACTTGACTGCAACGTTTATTGAACTTTCCGCCATTCAGAATAATTTCCGAAATTTATCGAATATTCCCCTCAGATTTTCATTTACTGTAAGCATGGCCAACAATACATTGAATTGAAGCTGAGAGAACGGCGATTAAAGTAGGCCTATGCATGCATTAGCAGTTGGAACCGCACTTGGACTGAAAAATGGTGTCAGCAGTCCTGTTCCGTGCATCCAAACAGCATACAATTCCTCAAAGATATACTTTAGGATATGCTTGATTTATTGACATTAAAATCCAAAAATATATTTCTTACCGTACCAAAATGGCTAAATCAACACTTCTGTCATCCCTTAAACGTTCCACAGTAGAGGAACGAAGTATATGACTACAAAGCTCGCTGAAATAATATTCTGAAAATTAATTATAGGCCTAACTTATATATATTTCATTTCCGGGAACATGGGAATCAATAAGCGAAACAAAAATGGAGTTCATCATACAGGATGGAGCGCGACGTCAAAGACCGAAAAGACGAATAAAGGCCATAATAAAATCAATAATAATGAATAAAACCAGAAGGGTAAAGCACAACATGCAACGTAAAACATTTATGCATACATCACATTGAAGTAGGTATAATGGTGTGTATTCACAAAAGAAAGGGGAATGAAGACTCCTTGTCACTTCAACGTGGACATGAAGATGATACAAATTCATTATTTAGCGATTTTACCTTGACCTTAAGCTGCTTTGGATATTGTAGTTTACTAGTTTGTGTATTTACTTAGCTTTCGTAACGTGGGGGGAAAATCGTTGTGTGACGTCACCTGGCGGCCAGGTATGAGATCTCGCGGCTCGCTCTTCAGTTGTCAGTAGACGGCTGAATCGCCAGCCGTCCGGGCGAGAGCGTTCTTAACAATGTCTCGTAGAAATGACTGTTGACACTAGTAAACCATATACATATGAATAATTTTGAGATTTTCAAAACAAATTTTTACATCTAACAAAGAATATTCTTGTGCGTAAAATCGAAATAATTTTCAACGTATCGTTTTGCAAAAGAACAGTTTATGTGAGTTTCTTGTTATTTTTACGAGTGAATTGTTTGTGAGTGTTTACAAGAAGCCCACCTCGGATGAAGTGGGGAAGTTGCAACATTTCTTCTGAAACGATTCTTGAAATTTTTGTGTATAATCCAAGAGAAACTATTGATTGTGAAAAAGTACTGATACGGTGTACCGATAACGCTTACCAAATGTCTCTGGGAATCCACCTCAGCCCCAAGCCTCTTGACATTAGCTCAGCCACCTGGCCCAAAATGAAAAGGGCGGATCCGAATTCTCCCGAAGACGACGTCGCGAGAATCATCCGTCCTCAGACAGCGACACTGGAACGTCCACGTATACTAGACGTGACTCTTATCGGTAAGATCGACATGTCGCTTACACGAAAAGGGCTTCTTGCTATCTCGAATTTGTGTGTGACTCCTTTGGAAACTGTGCAAGTGAAGAGAGGAACTGTTTCGAACAGAGAAAATCGCCACGGGGGTAAAACTCGTAAATGGCACGCAGCTAGGAGAACTATGGACGATAAGGATAGGATAAAACAAATAAAAAATCAAAACAAAAGAAATGACAAGGTGTACGAAAGTATGGATGATGACGAGAATACAGTATCTGAATCTTCCACCAGCCAGAAGAAAGCGTCCAAGTCCGTTGGAGGTTCCAGAACGCCTTCCAGAGGGACTCCAGTGAAATTAGCTCCTCGTGATAAGCGCCTTTCTCCAGGAAACAATGTGAACAGCAATACTAGCAGCCCCTACAGAAGGACTTTACAGCCTCCAAAGGATAAGCGTCTATCTCCTGTCAGCAGCAGCACTAGTAGTCCCTCAAGATCAAGCAAGAAGCTATCTAGTGATAAGAGTAGTACTAGTGACGATAACACGGAAAAGCCTAGCAGAAAGACATGCAAACGTCCAGTGATAGTTAAAAAAGACGGTAAGAATGTGGATGAGGTGTTTGTGGGTCCGAAACCCGGAGGCGTCCCGGAGCCTTGCAGGACATGTGGACGCCCGGAGCAGCCGGAACGTTTCCATAGTCATCCTCCACCCTCAAGTCATAAACAGACGTCTGCAATGAAGCGTCAACAAGACAGTAACAATAATGACGAAGCCACAAGATCGTCATCGGTTATGAAGTCATCAGTGCGCAAGCCCGTGCCAATTAAATACCGCAGCGGGAAATCAAATCACCGGAGGAAATCTACATCGTCTTCTGAGACGACAGCCGCCCCTAGTAAAGTGCCTAGCCCGGATCCTCTGAGGAGAACTCCGCAAGCAGAGGATACGCTACCTATGGATCGCAGGTCGCCACGGCCCGGAGTCTTCGTCATCCTGGACGACAGACCTGTCGTGAAGCCCGGACCTCGCACTGTGCTGTGTTATCTGTGTGGCAGAGAGTTCGGGACAGCGTCCTTCCCACTGCATGAACCCCACTGTTTGCAGGTAAGTTGAACAAATTCATTATGATTCTATTGATATGGGCTGATTAAACATTATAAAGCCTAGAAAAATAGTAGGAGGAAGACTTTTATGGATTTCCAAATCATTCATGTATTCTTCGAAATATACATTTATTGAACGGAATGGTTTTGAAAGTCTTCAGCGAACATTTTAAACCAATAACTTCAGCCGGAAATATTTAATCCAGACTTACAACGTCCAAACGTTAAATAATAAATTAATTATTGGTTCGATTATACATATAAGCGTCCTAAATTATCGAATGTATGCTTGCGCAATTAAATTCAAGGTTCACAGGTTCAAACCGTGGTGTAAAACTCGCAGTTAATACTTTCTTTCAGGAGGGATTTTAAATTGCTGGTTCTGCATTAAACAATTCTACTCATATGATTATAATCTTATAGGCCTATCTTAATTATCTGGTTTGCTAAAGACTCTTGTATAATTAAAAGAAGTTCACGGTGGTTAAGGGGAAAGGGTGAACATGGAAATTTATAGCCACAGACATCGAGGAAATAGATGTATATGGCTATGCATTAATGTATCCACGTAATGTTGAAGTATACGGCAGAAAATTAAAACAGAGTAAAAAGTTACGGTAATAATTTTTGAACTTTCTAGTGTTAAATTTCCCGAAGCAAGTAATGTAAAAAAAACCCGAACCTACTTCTTGAGCGTATGGTCATTAACCGTGAGATAATTGATCAGTAGAATATGGGAAGTTCTATTGGGTTTTGTAGCCTATATTATAAAAAAAATCCACGACAGCGGTTTTAGCCTGACTTTGAAATAAAAAATAGGCTATATGATTTACGAGTAATTTACAAAGTAATTGCTTGTTGCGATATAGCAACAGGATTGTTATGGAACCCATCATGTCAATTCTGTACTTACTCAAAATACTCAGTATAGGCCTATTTTTACACCACAAAATCAGCAAAATCCACTCGCCTGAAAATGAAAGAAAAAAGACATATTAGTGGCAAAAACTTACAGGTTTTATTCACATTTTTTTTCCAAATCTTTCTTACTTAATGGTTTGGAAAGGCAAGGGCCATGAAAGCCGTATTTAAAATCCCCCATGTGTTTTCATGTGTGAGTCTTCAAAATCAGTCTTAAGGGGAGAATGATATGCTCAAAAAAAAAAAAAAAAAAACTTGCATGCAATGGTAGATGTACTGGAAATAGCCTACGTGAAATCTGGACAAACGAACGTAGAAACCACAATAATTTTTCCATAAGTCAGTTTAAAATCACTAAAACCCTAAAGGCTAGTTTACACGACGGAAACTAGATTTAGTAATCATTGATAAACTTCATTGTGAAGCTTTTATATTTTCAACTAGTTACTAGTTACTACTACATTGGCGGAAACTCATTTTACAAATATTTTATACAATGTGTATACAAATTATTAATGATTTTACCAATACCAAAAGGAAATCACACAAAACAATAGCAAATATTTATTTTAAAAAAACATGTAAAAATAAACGGATTATCCCCAAATATGTTAATATTAAATCTTTGTTACTAGTACATTGGCGGAAACTCATTTTACAAATATTTTATACAACGTGTACTAGTTGAAAATGTAAAAGATTCACAATGAAGTTTATCAATGCATTTGCTAGCCAGGCGAAACTTGAAACCTAGATAGCAAACTGTACACAAATATTGTCTATGTATTATCTGTATTCTCCCCAGTAGTGTAGCCTCCGGCTGTGGGACTCTGGGTCAACTATGGTCAAATAAAAAATAAAAATAAAAAATAAAATAAAAATAAAAAATAGCCAGGAGAAAATTATTAATGATTTTACTAATAACAAAAGGAAATTACACAAAACAATAGCCAATATTTATTTCAATAAAACATGTAAAAATAAACGGATTATCCCCAAATATGTTAATATTAAATCTTTTGTTACTAGTACATTGGCGGAAACTCATTTTACAAATATTTTAGATTGAGTAATTTAGTTCACAACTGTTTTGTATTTGAATGGGCAAGCGCGAAATATAGGCCTACTGGCGACAATGGGTTAGTGTGAGCATTTGCCAGGCTACCGGGAGTAAAGCCACCGAAAGGAAATAATTTGCCCCAGAGTTAGAGAGCAACATAAGTAACTTATGAAGCACATTGTCTGTTTTGCGAAGTCACTTGTGTGTGGCGGCGAGGATCTTGAGTTCATGCACCGCGGCCCCAGTACATAAATAGAGACACAAGACGGGTTTTGTCTGTAACATTGTGCAATCACAACAGTGTAGTAATTGTCATGCGGATTATATCACGTCCGGAAAGAGCTGTTCCGACTCATGTAGCCTGGAACTGGACCAGAACTTCGGATGACATAACGGAACCGGAAGGAACTGCCTTCTGAGAAAGCTATCATGTAATAAATCACTCTCTGCAGAATTGACAAATTCGAGCCACCCGCTTGTATTGCGTTGCCAGCGACCAAATAGGCGAATGCAAAGAACCGAAAATAAAATAAACTGTGATAAGTTATGTGACTCCCTACCCTTTTAAACATCTTGTCCAAACTTTCATTAGGATTTTGATGATAGAATCTACATGATGATTTTGAAAATGTTCACATTGGAACAATTGTCTGTTAAGTAGGGTTGGCATAAAATACTTTCATTTTCAATTTTGACCAGGTCAGTGGCAAAATTAGTTTTAATCCAGTTTCAACAGACTTTAAGTGGTTTAATTATTATTATTTATTGCAAACAAATGGTCATATTATGATAAATGAAAGTGGAATGATATATGGCAGGAGAAAAAGGAGTACCCCAAGAAAACTGCCCCGACCCCATTTTGTTCATCACAAATTCCACCGAGATTCGATTCGGGGACCCGGCGGTGGAAGGTGAGCGGTCTAACAATTCAGCCATGGGCACGGGACTGAAGTAGTTAAACTTAAAAAAGTAGAGAAAGTATCATTATGTAGGATATATTCTTTCATTTCAATATACTGTATGACAATATATACATACTGCTGTTTCTTCAGTTTAAAATGCAAAACTGCAGTAGGCCTACTGGGGAAAGAATCCGTCGTATAATATATATCTTCCGTATTACATATTATGTATGTTTTTGTACATTGTATAACTATTTTATGTATGATACGTAAGTGATACATAAGTTGGTACGAAAGAACAGGAGCTCGTGTTCGGGGGGCAGTTGCAGTAATATATTTTTATATATTTTACAAATAAAGTAGCCTACATGTAATGTTAACTTATCTTTAGGTTAAGAAGTAGACAAAATAATATCATGAAAAAGTACCAGGGGAGAAAGGCAAAAGCTGAGAGTAATGGCATGACTCAGTGATGATAATAATAACGATAGTAATAACAGTAATAAATTAGTGATAGTAATAGTTATACAGCGGTATAGCATATATATATTCCTGTAGAGTGGTATATAATTAATAACATGCAGTTGTCGCTGCAGTATGAATACTAACACAAATGTGGTATTAATTATTAATATAATTATCCCATCCCATGTAAAATTACCTGCACATTCTGCCATTATGATGAAATTATTTGACGTTTACTGCGTAAGTGGAAAACAGCTAACAAGAAATAAAACGAAAATTTATTTTATAAGTTAATTCGCCGCCTAGGCTTTTCGGTGCGCTTGCACCATCTTGAGGGCATGTTATCATTATCCAGTCGACATCAACACCCCTTGCACGTTCAATTGGACACACACAGAACTTGTTGACGCACACGCAAAACACAAGACACTTCTCAATTAGCCTACGCTCTATAACTTTAAATCACTCAATTGGCAAGAATATGTCTATAACCGATATTCTGCACGAAGAATAAGACGCGACGTGACGCGACGTACCTGCATATTAAAATAAATTTTCTTTGAGCAGCTGGTATCACATCTATTTTATTTCATTGATCGAGCTCAACAGTATCAGACATGTATTTTAATAGCTAACAGGAAGGTTAAACTAAATTAATATCTACACGATACATTTTCTCAATCTTCAAGTGTTAATCCCATGTGAATACACGATCATTATGATGCTCAAAGGGAAATTCTGCCAAATGGAGTTCGCCATATAGGCTATGCCAGCGGTGCCCTAGAATAAAAGACTTCAATCTTAATAATTTTAAAGTAATGCTATTTCAATGAGGGATTCAAAGCACATGTATACTCCTAATAAAATAACTGATATATGTGCCACAACAGAAGTCACTAAGTATCCTGATCCCGTAAAGTACGCCTACTGCTATCTAAGTTTAAATAGTTGAAGCATTGATTTACTGCACCCATCCTCTGAAAATAATTCACAATGATAAAACTTTAATTTCAGAAATGTTGAATTTTTGGTCTTACACTCCTCAAATGTTAATTTCTTTGCCTGTTCACTTGAAGTAAACAGAATTACTATTTTGCAAGACGGTTAAACCCAGTTAAAGCATTGGTTAAAACCACCCACTGGTCAAAGACTACCAACTATGTCGTTACGATTGAAATAGATCTGTGAATTACTCATATAAATGGTAGGATAATTGCACTAGTAGCAACTGGTTAAATTGGATTACTCTCAGGATTGCGACTTTCATTCCAATGAGAATTCTTACGCTCTACCAACTGAACTAGCTGAAATTAATGATAGGTGACAGGTGGGTTTTTTTTTTGGGGGGGGGGCTTTATTTTATTTTAATTATCGACATCACCTTTTCCACAATCAATCGTGAAAACGCAAAGCTTTCACATCGTCAATGTGGCAAAGGACAATAACTGATAAGAATTAAAAGCAAAATTCGGCTGTTTAATTTGAAAGATATAGGCTAAGAGCATTTCATGTGGTGATGAAATATGTTCCGAAGGCAATAAAGAAACTTCAGTATTATCAGCCTCGGCCACTAGAAGATCAACGCTTTGCTAAAGGCTAGCTTTGACCATGGGCGTCGGCATGGGGGGAGCAAGGGGGGGCCACTGCCCCCCTCTGGATTGCCTTATGGATTCATTTATTTGTGGTACTCTTTGTCAATCTACAGTTGTAGCATGGAGAATAAAAAAAATAGAATTACTTTATAATGAGTTTAGCAAATATTAACTAATTATAACTGTAATATGTATTTATAATAACATCTCACCAAGGCCATTGCTCAAAAGAGCATATTATGTTAACTTAATAAACTTTTTAGCCTCGTCGAATTCAGCTTGGGTTCAAAATAACGATCCGGTCAACTAAGTGAATATTAATGTGTTTAGCATAATCATTTGAAATTGAGGTCCGAAAATGATTTTGCCCCCCCTTAATGAAATTCCTGGCGACGCTGCTGGCTTTGACGCTCTGGATTCGAAGAGAATCGTCATGATTTCACTATGTTGGTTCCAGAGAATGTCTGCAATGTTTATCATGTGTGTAGAGAAGCCAATGAACTTATTAGCTCATGAGTAATAATTCTTTAAAGTGTTTAAAAAGGTAAAGTCGGTTAGCTGGCCACAGCGTGATGGCGTGCTGAAGCTATCGACCCGTGCCCTCCCGTGCCATGCGGGCCACGCACCCCAATCAATATTACTCATGCTGTCAAATCTAACACCCCAGACCAAGAACCACTGCAGAACAAGAAAAAAGTAATGTGTTAACTAGCAATATCACCGTGAATGTCAAAAGTGTAATTGAACAAGCAGAATGGAAAATAAGACAAAGAGAAATAATGTTAGAGAAAATAGCGGAGACTGGGGAAGAAAAAGAAAAGATAAGACGAAATAAGAATGCGGAAAAAGATAAATAAAAGGTTAGTCAAAGAAAGAGATAAATAAGAAGTCTAAAAGAAAAAGAGAAAAAGGAATAAGAAAACGCATAAGAGGGCTGGGAGAATAGGAGAATAATACGTTGAAGAAAAACAGATTCAGAAGGGTAGTAGAAAAGATAAAGAACTTCGAATTTCTCATGAAGGAATGAGAAAGAAACTCAGAAAAGAGAATGAGAGGGAAAAGTAAATAAATACAAAAAAGAGAAAGACATTATGATAAAACAGAGAGAAGAGAAATACAGGAAATGATAGCGAAAGGGGGAAAAGAGAAAGATAATGCTGTTTGAAAGATTTTTCGTTGCTATGGGATAATTTCGAATTTTCAATAAAGTCTTACTGTTTACTTTTGGTAAAGACATTCTAGAGTAATTGAAAATGGTAAGCTAGGGCTCTGTTATTGTTAGAATGTGAAATAGATATTAACCGGTCCAGATAAGTCTTCGTGTATTGCAACATCTGAACGATACATTATTCTCAAAATACGAACTAAATAATTTTGTAAGGGGAGGAAGTTTTCTTTTAAACATGTTAGCTGTTAAATAATTACCAATAACTCTAAAGTAGTATTTCCGGAAATTTTTTTAATACATACAGAATCAGATTCATTATTAGGCCTACGTATAATACTTTTCTTAACAAATCTACATTTAAAGCAATCCGTATAGGCTTAAATGGGTTATGCTCAATTCGCAAGGTCTCTCATTAAGTCATAACTTATTTATTGATTTCTATAAATATCCACGCACAAGATTACTGTCAGCAGAAAGCATTTATATATATGTACATATAATCGATAAATATTCGCCTTATTCCTTCAAATTTCTGAAACTTAACAAAATACTAATTAAGCGATGTACAAAAAACTGAAAAGATTTTGAAACTTTACAAAGTACTAATTAAGTGATGAAAAAAAACTGAAAATATGAAATCTAAGTATTGTGACTGTTCTCATAAGCATGTAGTGTTACATTATGTAATGGAGCATGTAGCTATAAAACCGTGGTTTTAATAAATAAATAAATAAATAAATAAAATAAAAACCAATTGCGATTACTTTGAAAATATACGTAAGGGCGCTGCGTAGTCAATGCAGTGTCGGAAGATGCATTTCGGCATAGCAGGTTTTATGCCATATTAAGTTCCTAATATATATATAATAAAATAATAATGTAAGAGGAAACATTACAGTACTTATAAATTATTTAAAGAAACCAAGTAATCATAAACAAGGTATTTTAATTTCCCTCACACACATAAGAAGCTTTTTTATGAATGAAGCGTTTTATCTAAACCAGTAACCAGTGCATAATATATTTTATCGCATACACAGTGAACTTGTGTGCAATTGCTGTTTGTTGACTTTCTATAGGCCTACATAACGACCGGTTACGTAGCACTACTGAATAGTTTTATCAACAAATTTACATCTTTTAACGACCTTCAATAGATGTGGAGTGAAAACTACTCTACTGACAACTTTATCATTCGTTTTTTAATCTGGCATGTTAACATTACACACATAGGCCTATTTTGTTTAACTCAATAAATCCTTACGTATATTTTCAAAGTAATTCCAATTGGTTGTGTATTTCATTTTAAGTGAATATTTGAGGGTATAAGGAGAATATTTATCACCCTCAAAGGTAAATATGAAATTCATCAATTTATTGTATATATTCACACATAAGCACAACTAAGGCTGAAGTTCCATACAAAAAATTGAAGGTACTTCCATCATAAAGTATATTATGTATTTATGTATGTATTTTTTGTTCATTCATTTGTTTATGCATGTTTGAAGGTCTCTCGTCCTCGTTTGTGCCCGTACTCTTTCTTTACATGTATCTATTCTAAAGTCAAGGCTAAGTATATTCCAATCCGACATTCGTCTCTGGCTATTGGAAATCCTCCAAAACCCCACTCATTATTGACCGGTCATGGTAGTTCAATGTGCAATTCCCCGAATGCGAATCCGCTATGTGATGGCTCATTCATGAATGGTCATTAGTAGGAGACCGAACACGTCATAAGATATAGGCCTAAGGTAAATTATGCGTGCGTATATGTTCATACGCTATTTTAGAGCAATGCTCTCTGTGGGGAAACCTCTGAAGATTTTCCGGTACCCAATAGTTGTAATTGATTTTACAACAGATCCGTGGTTTCTTCGCCCTTATCAGTTATAATTAAGGGTTCGGATGTTTATGACCTAAAAAAAAGTGGAAAATATGACTGCAAATTTGACCTTAAAATGACTAAATATGACCCAAAACATTCTACATATGACCCCATAAAATAACGTAGTTTCTGAAAATAAATGCTCCAATTTAAAACCTTTAATGACACTAAATTATTTCATTAGATTAATTCAATCAGGTAATCACTTTTTAACAGTTTTACAGGCGATTTACAGTTTTACTTGTAAAGAACTTCTAATCTGTTAATGTTTCCAGATACCACTGCAAATGTGAACTGAAAATATTTGAAAAACATGTCTATTGAAAGTTGTTAACAACGAGGAGGAAGAGATAATTGTGCTATTACTTGTTATTGTCAGTTCGCATTTCAGTTACAGTAAAAACAAAATATTCGTGACTCTTTCTCCGAAAAAAATTTAAGTCGACAATTTAGTGCACATACTGCATAACTTCTCTTTTACAGATTTTATAACTGAAATATGACGTTAAATTACAAATATGACCGAAATATGACAAGGTCATGGAAATGACCAAAATATGATGTATATACAAAATAAAAACGTTCTGATTAGGATAACAAATGTGCAATTCATGTTTAATTTGTATTTGCGGCGAGGATGGAGATCAGGATAAAAATATGACATATCATAAACATCCTTACCCTAGTTATAACAGATCGAAATGTAATCTTAACTGATTCTAACGGAAGTAGCAATCATATTAGTTTTCACAAGCAATCAGGATGTTCCTTCGGTTTAAAAAATCAAATTAGGTTATCATTTTTTGTGAGTAGGGCCTACTTAGAAAAAATTCGATCCCTCAATTTAATCATAATTTACTTGATAAACATTATCCATGCTGTTCTAATAACATAATCTGAATGATAATAGGGACCTAGTTCTATAATCGTTGCTTCAATATGAACTCTAGATACTTTCGTGAACTCCGCGCTTCGCTAGTATCGACAATAATATCTTTTATTATCGCTCCTACATGCATACACCCGAAGTTAGATTTTACCCTCCTTAGATAGGATACTTCCTCTACCTATAATGCTTTACAGACTAAATAGCAAAAGCAAGATATAACGATCCGAAGGGAAAAAAAGTTGGCATTATAACTTTGTTGGTATATACGGTACATTCTCACAGTAATCTATCCCATTTTGCTGACAGAAGGCAGACATTTCCTTCCTCTTGTCAGCATTAATTTGTAATAGGTATCCACATTATTTATGCAGAAGGGTCAAGTGTGATTGGCATCTGCATGAAAGTGTTTCTGGTCGATGCCATGGATTACATTAATAGCAAACAACTCGATAAAGTTACATAATAATGCAATTTTTTTTATTCACTGTAGGTTTTTATGATAACTTGTCGGCTAAATGGTTACTTTTTACTTATCAAACTAGCGATATAATGCACTTCGTTGGAGTATTATTTATATGAGTGGCAACTTTATTTCTATCATCACATTTCTTAAGGAGGTCAAATACATAATTTCTTCCAATTTTTTCTTGTTTTTTTTTATTAATTTTAGTAAGAAAAGTCATGCAGTTTTTAAAAAGGCTATGGCTGATGTATATGTCTAGTGTTAATACCTCAGGCATAAATGAATCGTGTACTGCCAAGAGGCGTGGGCCTTCCTAGCAATATTAAACCAAGAATTATAAGAATGAGTATACTGTTGTTTGAATACCTATATTGCATTTTTTTAAATTTAGTAATCCTTTGAGCTTGAATATAAACAAATTAGTTGAATGGTGCAATGATAATTTTTATGTGTTTATTAAGTGCCAGAATGTCCGTCTGTCTGCCCGTCAGTGTGTCTGTACACGCGATAACTCAAATACGGTTATCGGATTTTCATGAAACTAGGTATACGCATTTATAACGTCCATTTTGAAGAAGCTTATTGATATTGGACTAAATTGGCTGACCGGTAGCGGAGTAATGCCCAATTTAGTGCCTATTTTATGGTAATATATTAGACTGAATTTATCAAATTCAAATCATTTCTCATGACAACATATTGTTTTACAGTTGTCGTATACGGCTTTGGAAGAGTTAGCTTTGAGAAATAAACAATCTTTAGACCTTTGTTCTTCCGTAAGCCCTGTTTAATGAATCGATCTGGAGCTTAATTCGGAAATCGATTACAAAAATAACTTATTTTCTACATATCATAATTGCAATTATCACTGGTTAAACAAAAGTATTCTGGTACTTTGTTACATCAGTTTACATGATTCAATTTATCATTGATTTCTGTTTTCATTTAACTTGTGATGACTTTTGAGCTTAGTGGGCGGAAGATGGAGGTAGCATTTATAATATATCTTTCTGGATTTAAAAAAAAAATATTTATATTAGGAAAACTGTTCTAAAGCAGCATCAAATTTGCACCATTTACAGCAATTCTGTTTGGTAAGATTTATTTTTTGCTAATTGAGTTTAAAAACTTATATGCTGTTTAATGAAAGCCCTCGTTAAAGGATTAGTTGTAAATGTCAGTTTTAGACAAAAATTGTTGATAAGGCCTTGTGTGCTATTAAAACTGGATAACAAGAAAAATCAGAAGAGCCCAAGATACAAACTTATCTAAATCGCTAATAAGTAAAAATTAATAATAAATTACAATCCTAGAAACCTTGCTTACGTTATTTAGGACCTCGTGTTAGGACACGTGCCACTATTTCTGTGGTGTAATAAAGACATTTTATGGTATATACGTACGGGATGTCCTTCAGATTGTGAGAGCTCTGAGCAAAGGAAGGGTTGCATGATATGGTTTTCAACTCTGACGTCAATAGCTAGATTTCCTTTCAATTGGAAATAGAGTGAATGCTTTATTTCTGGATTTCCTGATCTATTCCTATGTTTATAAACACGGATGCGGTCACGAGAAAGTTGTCTGGTTTCAATTATTAAACAACTTTCTGGGTGACGACTCAGATGGAACGGTGTAGGGGATCATGAATCTGTAATACAATTAGATATAAATTTACTTTATGCTATTTCTTAGCGCAAATAAAAACATCTTTGCTAAGTCCTATATAGGCTAGTCATTCCGGCGTGTCTGTGGGGTTCTTCTGTCTTCCAAAAAAGCCATACACCACTCTTCATTTCCCTATCTTCCCATCTATTTATTTAATTCATTATTCTATTCCATAAATATTATCTGGCCTTATGTGGCTAGCAGGTCTGCATGTGGTTTCCATTCACGATTTATTTATAGGGTTCTCAGCCGAGGATTCTGCTTTATAGGGAGCTGATAGATATCCAGCTAAATTTTGCAATAATCACTGATCATATAGAAGGAATTCAGTTCAATTCCAGAGCCAGGATTTCTAAGCATAATGCATACTTATTTCCAAACTAATATACATAAGCGGAAATGCTATATTTCGTAATACACTCCTTGACAAGCAATTTTAACTTTTGGTAGGCCTTGTCCTTATTTCGACTATTCTGAGAAAAAATATTTTTCTTTGCTTATTTTACGAATATGGATTAAAATAATATTTTTATCCAAAATTGCCACATTAAAAGTGATTATTTCACGTTTAGATATCATCGCAGGTTTAATTTCTTTTGGCGGCTAGTATAATTACTGAAAAATCCGGGTTATAAAATATTTTGTGAGCTATCTATAAAGCTTACCGATGAAGAAACAGATATTGTAAAGGAATTAATCGAAGAAGAACTAAGTTACTTTTCGTATACGCCTCTGACGTCCTGTGACGTTGAAAGAAGATTTTCACTTTACAGAACATTCTTCACTGACAGTCGCAGGACTTTCAGACGATAAAATTTGCGGATGACCATCCTTACATACTGTAACAGTCGTTAATAAGATAATATTTCTACGGTATTTGATTTTCGTGAAATTTGTTTTGCTTATTTTGGTGTTTATTTCTCACATGTTTCGTGCTTATTTGCATGTTTATTTTACTGTTTTATTTCGCTTATAAATCCGGGCTCTATTTCATTTCAATTTGCAATTAATTTCTGAGTGCAGATTGTGAAATTGCGCTAAAAGGGAATATAAAATACTAGTAGAAAGTATTAGCAAGAAAATCGATGGATATTCACATCCACTTCTTAAAGGTGTTTCTTAATATATAATTTGTCATTATAACCATTTACTGGCACCTTTTGTTTATAATTTTAACTATGGCCATAAATATGAAATTGGGTCCAACTATGTGTTACATAAGATACATATAAAGTTTTTAAAGTTGCGTTCAGTACTCACAAACGCTTAATTTATAATGGACTTACAAAGTTAAATTAGGCTATTTCTATCTCCATTCCTTAAAGCTGTTCAGTATGAATGCTTGTGCAGCTTAAAAATAGTTTTGTACATAAATATTTCAGTGATGAGAATATACGTATTTTGCAATGACATAGACACGTAAAAATTAGTAAAACTAGCCCAAGAAAAAAATATTGTCTGCAATCCAAAATTAGCTTTCTTAGTTTTAAAGAGTTTTCAGGTAATATTTTATTCTGAAATTCTCATGAACTTGATAAAACGCTAAAACAAAAGATACATAATGAGCTCGTCCTTCACTGTAAAACAAAGAATTCAACGGATAGCTTAATTATTCCGGCATTACTCAGAGAGTTTGCATAGACTCCGAGTAGTACATCGTTAGCGTGCCATGATACTGTTTAAATACTTTAGTATTATATCTCACTATCACGAAACAAAATGCCAAGTCTAGTATTGGGTTCCAGTACTCATATCCTACGTTCAGTGGGATTGAGGTTATACATTAACTTCCATGGAATCTAATCAAGGCCTGCACAGTCATGCTACAGTACATACGAGACGCGAACATAAAGTAAGTTTCCCTAATGCCGTTTACACAAACAAAACAAAATTTCATGGAAATATTTAATGCAACACATATAGCAATTGTTCAGCTATTTTTCAACACATTCGCCATAGGAATTGATACATTTGTCATACCGTGGGACCAACTTTTGAATATCTGTGTCGTACAAGTCTGCCGCCTGTGATTTGAACCATCTCCGCTTCTCTGTCATTTTCTTTCATTTATTGAGGTGTAGGAAAAAATGGAAATCACGAGGAGCGTGGTCCGGGCAAAAGTCTCCTAATAAAAGTTGCTTGTCTATGTCCCTTCTACACACAGGTAAAATATTTCGGTGTTATTCATTAACAGCCTGTGTGAATTTACATCCCTGGTAATAAAACCACTCTTGTGAAAGAGATGTTGCGTTCTCTATGTTGGATTAGATTCCATAGAGGAAGTTCAGATTTCTAATTAAGGAAAAGTGTCTTGCTTTTGTGATGGAAATACAGCGATGACGTGGTTCCTATGTTTCCACACATGTGCAGTAGACAGACAGACGTATTTTGTGTCGTGCAGCACCTTGTTATATTCCTGGAACAGTTGGAGTGGGAGGTGCATCCATGAATATTTGATGCTACAGTAACTAGGCTACAAGAACAATCTGGTTCTACAAACTTATTTTTCTATTGGAAATAGTCTTAAGTGTATGGTAGTATATATGAATCAGTAATTTTTAGAAACTCATCAATCACAAATAATTTTCGAATCTCTAAAAATCAGAAAGGAATTATGAATATATTATTACACTCCTAATCCAAAGGAATTTAACTAAAATAAATAGAAAAAATAAAAATAAAAGAAATTGAAAATTCTAGAAGAAATTCTAATTCTAGCTCTAATTCTAAAATAAATAAAAATTCTAGATCCCGTAATTTTTATCAAAATTTCTTGAATATAACACCGTACACTAAGCTTAAACAGACATTTTATTTTGTGTTACGTATTACTGTACGCTACAAATGTTTGAAATACAAAGATCTTTATACTTTTGTGTTTTATGTTTGTGTATTGTGTTGTAGGCCTATACTGTGGATAAATAAACTTCTGAATATTTCAATAGGTTTCAAAATTCCGACTGAATCATTTTAAGTATAAAATATCAATTAATTGCCAATAGCTCAATTAATTACTTCCATTTTAAATAGTTTTAATATTAATTTAATTTTAATAGTAATTTAATCACGTACAAATATATTATCAATGATGATTTTCATAGCTTCACTAAAGTACAG
Organism: Ectobius pallidus; assembly: GCA_964059195.1. NCBI lineage: Eukaryota > Metazoa > Arthropoda > Insecta > Blattodea > Ectobiidae > Ectobius > Ectobius pallidus. The sequence continues at coordinate 145,681,459 of CAXKWD010000007.1, forward strand.
TCAATTCTGGAAATAATTGTAATGCATAAGAGACTACGCGTCATTTATATTTTCATAATTAATTCCTTAAAATTTTCAATCAAATAATGTATGAAACAATCTACGTGTATTAAATTGTATATTGAAAGACGACTAAAAATAAACTAAAAACTTCCTTAACATTTAAGTATTTACAGGTGTGTGATTTTCTTACCCTAGGGAAATTGTTGTTAATTTGAAGCATTAAACAAATTAACTTTTTTTTCCAAAATATATTACAGTTTCATGAACAGTAAGTGTCACGATACACTCTGCAGCCTGATACTGCTGCAATAAAGCTAAAAAAACACACTAAGCCCGGTTCTTTGAAAACTGTAACTTACATGTATCACGTCAACTTTGAAATACTTTCGAAAGTATACCTAGTGCTGAAATATGTAAAACAAAATAAATGTTAATTTTTCGTCATTTTTTATGAAATTATCATTACATGACGATTGCATGAGGGAATTTGGCCTAAATTTTATTATGCCTGTCTACGAAATTGATTAATTTTAGTTTTAAAAGCATTGTAAAATGCAGTTTCCTATTCACCGGTCACATCGCTACTAAAATAGCCTGCTTGTCACTTCATACACTAGCAGTGTGTACGTTTATAAAAGACCTAGGTTCAAGTGGAAATGAATTGTTGGAAACAAGTTTTAAACTTAAAGGTACACTACACTACATTAGTTTAATGGAAACGTGATTATACCGTGTGGTTACTGGTTGATATTACAGAACTATAATCCTCCAGAGAATATCAATACGAAAGAAATCGCCCTTATTCTTTAATCAAGTAGATGGTTTTTATTGAGCTTACTTAGACCCATTCGACGTAAACGAAAGATCTATGGCTATTAAAAGGGAACGAGTATTTTATACAGAATCAGCAAATTGAAGATGGTATTGTAATAAAGTGGAAAGTAGGTTAGAGTAATGATAGTAAAGTGGCGTGCAATTCATCATTCACCTCCACTAAGCACGACATTATAAAACCCGTATTGCTCTTTTCATAACTGACCCTTTTCCATTGTGTCCTTTGCAGATCGTGATCCACAAGATTTGTTTTCATCGTTTTACCGCATTTAATAACAATCATTCAAGAGCCATAAATAATTTTTCGTTATATTTCTTTTTGTTCTTTCTTCGTTCGTATAACTAGACTTATTCTATATCGTCGATAAGCTATTGAGTTTCAGATCTACGTTTAAAATTATGTGCTAAGCAATTTATTACCCAATTGAAATAACTGACTTCAATAAGAAAATATATAACAATATTTAATTCATTAATCTGTTTATTTAATTAAAGAAGATAGTTACAATTCCTTTTAAGTTTCAAAATTCTTGTCATTACATTGATGTCGAAATAATAGTTTTCTTGATAAAAAGTTGTATGAGAACTGTTTATTTTTCCTTTTTCAAGTCAGTCATTAGTACAGCTCGGAAATTAGGTAAAATGAATTTTCTGCTTGGGTGGTTGTATTAAAGAGTTAAATAGATATAAACATGTTTCCGTACATTTAGAGACGATATGGCCAGTTTTTATTTTGCTTTTTTGCCTATTTTAAGGTTTGAAGCCTTTTTTGCCTGTTTTGGATCGTTATGGCTTTCTGTGACTATTTACACATTTTAAAAAGCACATAAAGAATTTCAATGAATTAAAATGTTAAACATTACACAAATAATGAAATTACATATCAACCTCACAAAAATATTTATTGAGGACCATGTTCCCTATAAATGCATTTAAGCCTATTTGTTTATAAGCGGTCAAATAAGAGTCAGTACTGTACGTGATATCAATGATCAATAAAGTATTAAGTATCTTAGATAGCTTCTTTTCATTAATAAGGAGTGAGATTTTTCTCTGTTATGACTTTTAATAAGTGCCTATTTTAATTATATTACTACCTATTTTCAGTATTTTTAGTCACGTTTGCCTGCCTACTTTAACCAAAATAAATGACTGAATTTCCGGGCATATGGATTATTTTGGGAGATTCAACTAGAATTGGAGATATCCTGATATTGCAAAAGAGAATTCTTAGAATCGTTAAAAATGTCCCAGTAGGTTTCACTAATATTTTCATACAAATTTTTGGGTAATTTTTGTAGTTTTTGGGTCATTTTTTATATTTTTGCAGTCATTTTATAGTTCAGTTTTAAAATATTTTAGGTCATCAAAAACCAGAAGACAATATAATATAAACAATATAATAAAATAAATTATTTAAAATCTAATAAAATCAGTGAAAATCCTAATTGAAATTATGCAATTATAAAATAATACGGTCAAACTTCAATAGTAAGCTGCTAGTGTTACGTATAGAAGAATTTTTTAAGGAAATCTACTTCTGTCAGGTGTGTTCAGTCGGGATTTCCTCGCCCAGTTCAAGCAGAGGTGTGTGTCTTCCCACATGCATATTGCAGTGCCAGAACGACTTCAATCCAGTCCATCCCTGATGTCCTTTTAAGGACTAGCAGTGACTCACAATTATTTCAATTAAGTTTTTAGTTGCAGAGAGCATCAAAGCTTTCGCAAGGATAATTTATGTTATAGCCTTATTCTGACACGTATCTTATATAGGCATACATAACCTAAACACATTAACAAGTTACATTTATGTAACTACACATGAACATCTATAAACATTTCAGCTTATTTTACAATAGGCTATATAGAAGTATCGATAAATTTCATTTTTCCTTTTGAGGGTGAATGTTAAAAGAAAATATGATAGGGTTATAAGATTATTTTTTAGGGTATAAGGCGATGAAAAAATCTTTAAAATTTTATTTCATATATAGAAGTAATTGACTCGAACGTTTATAAGTTACTAGCTGACCCGGCAATGCTTCGCTATTGCTAGATTTGGATATAAAGATTAAGTGAACACAATTTTTACTTTATCTGTTCTATGGGCAAATGAAAATATTGTATTCGAGTCTGAAATTAGATGTCGGGTTTTCATTATTATTCCATGTTTTGAGGTCTTCTGAGCTCAACATTTTCGAAAGCAAGTATTCATGTGGATGTGAACAACATAACTCAAACACAACAATTTTATAAAAAGGATATTTTATGTTTGAATTAAGAATCTTTCATGGATGTGACAAGCAGCAGTGTGCTATTTTCGCGAAACGGCTCTAATTATTTTGTTTTAAATTTGTACACAAACTGAATTTATTAAGAGGTTCTACTTTATTTTAATCTTTATTACTTTACGCACGCGCAACTAGACATGGCATACTTAGCTGGTATGAATTAAATAGTAAGTGAATATTAAGAAATAAAGTGGAATGAAAACACACTTGAGATTGAAATAGTAAAATTCAGGTAGAAAGTAGGATATTATTCCATGTCTGCAATAATAAAGATGACGCACATAATTATTATGTGCTGCAAAGAAAGAAAAGGCGCAGGTAGGTTAGGTTGATGGCACTAAATGTACGACATTCTAATTTCCACCATGATAGCCTCATTGGAAAATGAATGAAACATTTTTCGTAGAGAAACGTCTTTTGTATAATAATACACCATTTCACAATTTTTAAAATCATGTTCTCGATTATTTTATTTTTAAATTATTTTTCAAAATAATGGACTTGCAGCTTTTTACCTCAACACCATGATGGCAGAATAGTGGTACCTTCCCACTGGCTAACTTAAAGGAAAGTTTGCTCTGCACCCATGGAAAGAGCTTGGAAAAATATAAACAATATAAAAAGAATACCGGTCTAATAATTCTAAAAAAATAATAATAAGTTTGTAAAATGGACTTTGTAATTTTCCTTCGGGTGTTAGCATGAATTAGCAAGAGATCTATTAATTAATGCACTCTTGCTCAAAAAGAAAGGTTGAGTTAATAGACGCTTTGTGACATGCCGCTTCTGTATACTAAGTTTCATAATTGGCGATCTATTTTCGTTTCAGTTGGTTACCTTGCAAGGCATAATTGACAGATTGAGTTCAATACCGCCAATAAGTGGCTAATAAGATCGCAGATTTATTGCATATATACAGCATGACACTGAAATTGAATTTTAACTTTGCGGTAGATATCCTTCATGCATCCTTGTGATAAAAACCGTTGCATTCAGAGGTCGACCTCTTATCAAAGCAAGGTTCTATGCAATGGTCAGGAAATCTTTACAAAATTTATAAAAAATTTCCTTATCAGAATATTAGCCATAGGCCCTACTAGAGAACAGTTCATTTAAATCTTTATCAAATCTGGCAAGTGTTGATCACTTTTTTAAAATTTATATAAATAACTTTTCATGTAATATCCTAATATTGAACATTGCTTTTAGAATAAAGTACTGTATATTTTATTGCCTAATGCCCGGTTTCAATAAACTCGTGAAATACTTATGGGTAAATTATCCACGGGCAAATTAGTTCCTAATCACCCACAGTGATATAATGAGAAAGACCTTGGAGTTGTACAGTTAATTTAATTCAGAAGGCTTTGATTCTCATTGTTTAAATTATTACTGATCCTATGAGAGGTTAAATTTTATCCAGCCATCCACGAAAGGATAAATTAACCCGACGATTTACCCTTGGAAAGATCTAGCCTGAGTTTGTAGGAACATTTTTTCTGTGATTTTCATAGGCCTATTTACCCAGAGGACATTTATCTAGAAACTCGTTAGGGCCTACCTTTAAATTATTTGTGGCTTGTAAAAGTTGTGGTTTGTAAAAGTTATTCTTGTGTAAATTGTGACCATTGGATAAGTTACCCATAGGTATTTCGCGAGTTTATAGAAACCGGGCATCAGAGGAGTAAAACAATTCGCAAAAGTTTCGACGTCAGCTACTTTTATTTTTAACAATTCTAAATAGCGCTTGCCTTCCTCTGCGGCAGTTTGGGATTTGATTCCCGGGCAATCCAAGGTGGAATTTGATGTGAACAAATCACGTTGTTTCTTAACGGATTTCCAGAGGATTCTTCCTTTATCCTGCCATCATTCCACCACTGCTGTATCCTCACCCTTCTTTATTGTTATTATTATTATTTATATTCTTCTACATCTTGAAGTATGAACAGAACGTCTATGTGGCATCTAGATAAAAATAGCATACCCTACACCAGGTTGTATTAAATCACACGAACAATAATGTAATAATAGTATAGAAATAACAATAATAATAAAAACAATAATTTAGATTAGTGGAAAAACATTATCCGAATTAATTAATCCATGCATATGATGATGGAATAAGATTCTATCGTTGAAAAACTTAGAGCATTCTTATTTTCGGTTGAATTCTGAGACACTCTGTATAGGCTATCTCAATACGCCTTTCATACAAACACGTCTTGATGGATGAATGTGATTTCATTAAATTTTGTGTATCAGAAAATACCACGTAAAAGAACAGCTATCTCGGGAGTTAAAGCAAAATTTCTTCCCAGAACGTGCACAATAGAACAATATAACCATAACAATATTAATGAAGCTACAATACCGCGAAACTTTGGATTCATAATGGCTTGCCACATATTTAATATTTTATTTAGTTTGTGTAGGCTATATTATTTCTTATTTCATATGTTGTTCATCCTGAAAATAAACTCTGCGACTTAAGATTTGCAGTTATTTGCAAAGGAGACAGGCTTGTAGCATAAATAAATAACTAAGTTAAATCATATTTTGTGTTTTGCAGTTACACAATTTACGAACATTGATCGCCTTGTATTGTAACTAGTTTAACTTATAAGAGGATCAATATGAAAACATTAGACCCCATATAACGGTATGTTTATTTGAGGGCGTGTTCCTTGTCCTATATGGAAAGGTGTTCGATAAAACCATTAAGGGAAACACTTTCTATATTGGCCTTGCACTTAGGGTTAACTCACGGTCATTGAAGCACTAGGCTGTGGGGTCTCATTGATTTCGTAACTCACAAATCCAAAGGACTACAATCCATTCTGTTGTCAAATAAATTGTTCAGGAGAGTCATATCGGTTAAACTAATGAACTTTCGTTCATGCAAATGGCACACTTTCTTTTACATAAAATGGGAGAGATTGTTTAATTTAAAAATTTTAGGCAGAACCTCATTTCTGTGAACTAATTATTTATTATTTATTTTGTTGAGTATATAACAGGCCCATTGCCAAATTACAACATTCTCTTACACTAATTACACCAGTTTTACAACACTAATATTATATGTTTACTCTAATACTTAAAATATTTAAACTAATACTACTACTAAAAAAATACCAAAAAAAACACATACAATATGAAAATTGCACAATGAAGGGAACAGATCAAAACATAAGAAATGTAATAGTTTTATAGGAAACGAAAGACTTAAATAAAGAAAATGACTTGGATCATATTTTAATTATCACTTTTTAATTATTACTATTTTTAATTTTTCAAATTTTTATCACAAATATTTCTAAACAGTTTATTGTTAGTGTTAAATATATCTATATTGCCCATTTGTGCAATTGATTGTACAGACGGAGCACATTATAAAGAGGAGAATTATAATAAGAGTCAGAGTTTGCTTTTGGAACGAAAAAAAAAGATTATGCAATTTATAAGATCTATAATGTGGAACATAAAAGAATATTAATATCATCTATTTCGTTATTAAGTAATTTATATAAAAACAACAATGCATGACAATTTCGTCTGTGTGATAATTCAAGAATATTGAAAAAACTGTAACATAATTGAATATGATTCAAATTTAGGGTAATAGTTAAATTGTTTGCAATACGTATGTTTTAGAAATTTATTTTGAATGGACTCAATTTACGGCATTTAATGGTAGCAGGATTCCAAATACTGACTATAAAAACAACATGAATAGCAAGATGATATAGGTAGGCCTATAATATCTATACGAAAACATAATTAAATAGCAGAACTAAGGTTCCGTTCAAATTTTAAACATTTGTTTTGTCCTTACGGGCCAAAATTAGCTTGGACTTCTTTTCGGAATTAATCCATATTAATGAGGTTCCACTGAATTCTAAATTCTACTACTAATCGATTAATATAATTATGAATGAAGACTTGATTTCGAAGCGAAGCGCTTTGCATTTTGAAGTCTGACGTCAGAACACTGTCTTGGACATATTTTGGTGATTCCGGTGTAGTATTAGATGCAGCACATTAGTGAACTCGCAAATAGCCCGGCCCACGCGACGCTCAAATTCATAATTCATCTTCTGTCATATTCAATATGCTGGAACTTTCCATCTGCTTACGTAAGCAGCAGCTTTTCCTCGAATATTATTCTATGTATGCCTATTGCCCCAATACTAGGACTAAAACTCAGAATATAGGCAACAAAAAGCAAGATAGCTCAATTTTATTTAAATTGACCTAATAATTTTGGATTGATTCCTAAGAATATGGACAAATAAAAGAAATACAAAACATGGGAGGAACGAATACAACAAAAATACAAATTTTGCCGAACTTATTTACTAAGAAGGGGAAGCTGAAAAATTACAAGACAAGGAACACTAAATGTCATTTGCTCATAAAGAAAAATCCTAAACAGGTGTAATATTGAATTAAGTTTAATGTTGTGTATAATAAGTGTAATATTAAGTTTAATAAGTGTAATATTGAATTAAGTTTAACATTGAATTAAGTTTAATACTGAATTAAGTTTAATACGGAATTAAGTTTAATATTGAATTAAGTTTAATTATAACATTTAGAGCTATAGCATTCATTATTAACATAGTATGAATACAGCCCTTGCAGCATTTCGTTTTACAAAATAAAGCTGTAATGCGTCACGAGGTTAAATCACAATGCCATTGTAGTCACACGACTAAATAAATTAATGATTCATGTCCAGAAAGACAATTATGAACCCACATGTGTTTCAGCGACGCCCTCAAACTCATTCCATAAGGGAGATTTCATTTCGTGCATGTCACATATCACCTTGACAATCGAACATGGAATTTCAGTTAGTTATCAATCTCGCTACAAGTTAGTCATAACATGACATTTTTTATTCCGTATAGCTTGATGCTAAAAACTGTAATTATAATGCAATAAATCTAGTATTCAACGGTGTCCCTGAAGTTTGAGGCAGACTACAGAATAATCCATTTGTAACGATGGCAGATCAATATACATTTAAAACCCCAGAATTAAAGTTTCGAAAAAATTGTTATAAAAAGTGAAAGAATAACATTATTTTGAATATAGAAGTCTTTGTTCATATTAATTATTTGTAGATAACTTCCCATGGTTTTATATGAAAAAAACTGTCTGTGTTACAAAATAGAAACATTACTAAACTGTCTGTGTTACAAAATAGAAACATTATTAAACTGTCTGTTCAGTGTGCAAATTTATTTTAAATTCTTCAGATTCATATAATTATTTAGGTATTTATTTGAACCGTAACTTAACTAGGAATTTACAAATTGATAAGTTTGTTCTAAATTAAGCAAGGCAGGTTATACTATCAGATGTTTAAAAGAATTCTCTTCACATAAATTGTTTACTAAATGTATACTTTGCTTTAAACAGTCTTACGATTCTTTATAATATATTACGAGGGTTGTGCATCTAATATTCAGAGGATGTTTATAACTCAGAAAAGAATTCTAAGAGTAATATTTAATCTTAAACCTAGTGATTTCTTATGTGAGTATTTTAAATTACATAATATTCTGTTACAAGCATTTTAATTTTTAAAGCTGGTGTGTTTTAAAAGAAGAACCTCCAAAATTTTAGACTTAATATGGATACACATAGTTATGAAACAAGACAAAGAAATCATGTGCACATATCTCATTACTCAACTGCAAGGTACACAAAATCTCCAGTTTGTCTCATTAGTAGGATAGTAAACAAACTTCCAAACAGTATTTCTAGTATCAATAATATTCGTCTGTATAAGTTGAGACTTAAGACATTTGCATGTAACAATTCGTTTACGGTCTAAATGATTTTTTTAGTTTTTAATTGCATTGTGTTGTGTTGTATTTGTTATTATCGCGTTTTTATTGACGATTCTATCTGTAGTATATGTACGGCGAACCGATAATAAAAATATATATAATGAAAAGCAACTTTAAAGACAAAAACGTACTGTATTTCATAATCCGTAGAAATCCCTCTCTCCTCGTTTGTCACACGCACATGCACACATAAATAATGCGACACGAGATAAGTTGATTCATAGCAAGTGAAATCGCATGGCAATGTTACGGATTTTGCTTCTGCTTAGTTTGTCAACACGACAGGTCTACCTATACATTCTACGCTCTACGGCTTTCGAATAGCTAATTATTTAATGAAGTATCGGTTTTTATTTTTTATTTCATTGGCTACTGAGAGTATTGCTGCAAACCGTATTACGTCCAAAAAGCAAAACTTTACAGGAGAGACAAAAAATAAGTTATACCTAACTATGGGAGGACCGCCTGCGTGGTCTCGTGGTTGGCGTCGCTGGCTACAGATTCGCAGGGCCGGGTTCGATCCTCGGATTTTTCTGAGATAAGGAGGTCTGGAATGGGGTGCACTCAGCCTCGTGATTGAAATTGAGGAGCTACTTGATTGAGAAGTAGCGGCTCCGGTCACGGAAACCACTATTAACGACTGTGGGTGTCAACATGCTGACCACATGCCCCCAATCTTGCCATCTGCCTATGGTAGATGACGCAGAGGTCGGGTGGTAGGCCTTGTCCCTTCAGGGATGTAGCGCCACGGAGTTTAGTTTTTAAACTATGGGATATACTTGACGCTTATGTTTAAATAGCCTATCCCAAATTAAATAGTACCGTATTTGAAACGATTTTTTACCCCTCTTTTTTCCTCTAGTTTCGCCTCGTGTCCTTTGCCCCTTGCAACAAGATAAAATCCCGAATCTTGTTTATGCCACCCACTGTTCGTTCTAAAACCGGGTTACGGAGCAATAAGTACATAACATTGTTCGTGAAAAACCTTCATGGGTGGTAGGAGAGATCGGTGGCAGCTCTCAGAAGTTAATTACTAGTTGTAATCTTTTTTTAAAAAAATCACATCTGACTCTACGACAGGTATTTCAAGAATAATCTAGGAATAAAAGTATACATTTTTATTTTCTATTGGGAAAATCGTTTCTTAGATCGCACTTTTAAGTGAGAGTTCAAGAAAATATTGTGTATTTTCGATTATCTCGAGTCCATACTTTTAAAGTTAGTACACTACCGTGTTTCATTAGATTTACTAAAATTAATATGTTTTCTGTTCTTTCTTAAATATTTTAAATTACTCATATGAATGTTTTGTTTTGTAATACTTGCAGGTAGGCCTATATAAAATTATATGGAAGAGAAGGCAAAAATATAAATAAATAATTATAATAATAAATATTAATCCAGGCAATGGGGACCTTTGCACCACCTGAATACTGTATTTAAGATCGTCAGAAGCGCACTTCTTTTATGCGGTTGAAGCATGGTGCCTAGTACAGGCTTTTGAGGTCACATTGATCCACAAGGGGAAAAAAGGTCATGACTTCATACACTTTCTTATAAGCATCCTGTCAAATGCGATTAATGGTTTATATTCAATTCAGAAAGGCGTTTCTATGTTGTTTCCTTTCTATTTCCTCTACTGTGACAATGCAGTGCAGTAAATTATATTTGGGCACAGGCTATTCTTAAGAATGTAAACATTTCCTATTTATCTATTATACTATCCATGCCTCTTTACAGAACTACACATTATTCGAATTCGTTTACAACAACAGCTATTCGTCACTGGAATTCACTGCCTAGCCATCTCAGGAGCTGCCAAACGACTTCACAGTTCAAGCGCCATTTAATAAATTTAGTATACAATAACATTTAGGAATTGATGCTAATTAGTAATATATTTTAATTTTCATTATATTTTGTAATAACTAAGAATGTATTTGTTTAGACTTTCATCATTTTTTGCTTTATTTTTAGTCATTTGTATTACTTATGTTCTATTTTTTTTTCTTTGTATTTAATGTTCGTTTCTTGTATTCACGTATATCAGTTCTATTTTTTATTATTAATCATTATTATTATTATCATTATGTATTTCATGTTTTTGCCCTGGCTGAGTGGTAGAGAAGGCCTTATGGCCTTAACTCCGCCAGGTTAAATAAATAAATAAATAAATATTATGTGAAACAATCACACGTCTCTCCCTACACTATGTATCTTGCTATTTCCTTGCTCCTCTTAATAAGAGACTGCTTTTTGGAAATGCGCATTCACGAGACAGGATTCAAAATCTAAGATTATGGAAGAGATATCTATTTTATAACTTCAGAGTATTTCTATGCATAGATGGTCTTGGTAAAAGTAGCTAACGCACATAATTGATAGAAAACTGTTTAGAGTTATTTACAGAAAAAATTTGAAAAAATGATCTTAATGCAAAATGGTATAAAAAGTAAGAGAAAGTCGTCGTCATACACATTTTTCGTTTTTCAGCTATTATATTCACAGACAGATACACAAACACGCAGACTTATTTCAGAAACTACTATTATGGGATTCAGGGAATCTCAAAATGAATGTTAATTTTTAAATCTCGAAATCAAATTGTTTCATTAAAAATTAATTCTTCCGAGACCTTGCAGAGAAGTTTCAAAAGTTATTTTTGTGATAATTATTGTATCAGTTATTGATAACTTATAGACATACATAGGATAAAATGTAAAACTATAAATACAATGCTTTCTTCTTCTTCATAGGAGTGTTGATTTTTGCACATGGCTTCTACCATTTTTAAAGGAATTATTGTAAATGCTGTTTAAATACATTTTTAAAAGTTTCATTCTTATACAGTTTAATTATTTTTTTAGGCTGAAAAGTAACTAAGTTTACTTTAATGCTTTTAAATATGATACACTATCACGATAGGCTTATATGCTAAACTCTAAAATATGAAGGGAAGAAAAACCAAGAAAAAATGCATTATCACTGCACATACTTTGGAACCCAAAGGTAATAATTGATTACAATGTAAATATATTTTATTTACACAATATAATTGATTTTATCTTCATAACTAGATGTGTATTTACAGATATCCTATCCGTGGTATTTTAAGCTGATCTGAGAAATTATTTGCACATAAGTTAAGTAGAAACATGTTGGAGATGTGAATGCATTTTCGAACGAAGTTACAAAAGGAAACTTAGGCAAAAGGAATATAAATATGATACAGAAAGCTTAAAAAAGTTCTTAGATGAAATAAATCTTGTAGGTTAAAGTATTCTTTGAAAATCTTGAGGAAAATTTCATTATACTTCAGAAATGATTTTAAGTGGCAATAGATCTTCTTTAACCTGTCGTCATAAGACCTCGCATAAACAGTATTAAAATCATAAATTTGCATCCACTGTGTAGAGTAAACCATGTCTCTAAGTTGAGGCAGTTTGCAAGAAAGAACTAACATATACCGGTATATATTTTTTTTGTGCCCACCCTTACCCCCGGAGTGCCAAGCGACGGACTACAAAGAAAGAGCTAAAGAATTCCATAGACGTAATCCTAGTAAATGATATATAAGCCTACTACGTTTCATTAAACCGCCATTCAAGTTTCCCCATATGTTACGAAATAATAAAGCATTTTGATGCCGTGCAATGAAGATGCTATGGATTTTATCAGGAACCGGAGTCACGAATGTAATTCAGGCTAATTGATAGGGCTGACCCAGTTAAGCTGGTCAGCACATCGCCTGGACCTGGGGCAACCATTCACATATGTTATATCACTGCTTCTCTCACAACCTCTTATAATGTGCGAATCATATAACAATAAAATAGAAATAAAAGGAAGATATGAACGCGGTCAGTTAATAAGAACTTCGTTTAATTTTAGGGTGCAACGTGCTCTGGGTCCGGAATTTATTACTGTTGAATGTGATGATGATCATTATAACAACATATCCATAATAATAATAATAATAATAATAATAATAATAATAATAATAATAATAATAATAATAACAATAATTTAATATTCGAAAGTCATTACTTAATTTTGGGTTCACTCCAAAACTACGTGTCAGACAACTGCAGAAAATAGAAGAATCACGCCTTCCCGGATAATAATATTATACACACTTAAAGGCATATTATTTTGTGATTTTATTATATTATTATTTCCTAATACATAACAGCCGGGTATAATTTATAGTCCCCAACCATATTGGTAAATTAGTTAACGTGACGAAGAATTAACAAATTTACCAGTATGGTTGGGGCTATAAATAATACGCGGCTATTTTGTATGGGTTAATTTACGAAATACTGAAATTTAACTTACCATGAACTACTGTAGGCCTAAGTCTGTATGTATTTAATACTACACAATTTTCAAACAAGAAGTTATGTGCAAAAGGTAATACCCTAAAAGTTGCTAATGTATCAACTCGAAATAATCTACTAATTGAATCAGGAAATATTGACTAATTATTTTTGTTTAAAATTTTAACAGGACCAAACATTAAATTAATAAATAGACCTAGCACTGTAAGTAACACTGTACAACAAATCTGAACTTTTTTCTGTCCTTTATATGAAACTATGTGATTCTGTATGAACAAAAGGTTCTTGATTCATACATCGAAACCAAAATGGTCCATCACGTACCGTTTTTGTAGGAAACACACTTCTAATATTTACATAAAAAGCAAAAACGTGATTTTTTTACGGTGCATGTTAAACAAAAAATAACTACAGATTCGTTATTTTCAGCGAAAAATATATTTTTAAAAATTGTAATTGATCTTGGCGATTGCTAGATGCCAGATGCAAAACTTAAATATCAAACCTCATGGTTAATAATTTTAAAAATGAAAGCAGGGATGCTATTTGGTTCGATAATTACGTTACGCAAACACGATCGCTAAACGCAATACGTAAACCCGTCTTCATGTTCACTGTTCGGTAAATTAAAACTTGTTTAAAAAGTTTTGAACGATTTGAAACTTTCCCGGCGAATATTTATAAGAATAACTTCTTAGGGTAATAGTAGGATCAGAGGTATTTCACCGAAGCTTTCGACAACACCCTCTGTTTCCATCATCAGAGGATTCTGTCGGGAAGTCATATATTATAATCAATAGTAATGAATACAGTAGGCCTAACCTGTTTCCTTGAGTGTTATCTTTTGCTTGCTGAGAATCCTTCGCTAGCCAAACTTCTGGCTAAAGTATCACAGGGGTTTTTGTTTATTTATGGTGTCTCGATATCCAATTTCTTATTATTACTGCTTTCATAAAGGAGTGCGATAATTTCATTATCCAGTAATGATAATTCTTTCACACTGGCCGTGTGTAGGCTAAGATGGAAAGGTGAAGTTAGACTGAAAAATCCAATGCCATAGCCGGGATTTGAAACAGGATCTTCGGCTCTCAGTGCCGCTGCTCTAACCACCTGAGCTATCATGGCAACATGCCGGTACAACATTAAATTCTCCAACTGACTCACATGTCCCAGTGTTAAAGTCCTTACAGGTTGTAAGTCGCCACTGGGTTGTTGTCACATATTGAGAATGTCTGGTGATGGGCCGGTTGGAGAATTTAATGTTGCCATGGTGCTCAATTGGTAAGAGCAGCGGCACGGAGAGCCGAATATCCTGGTTGAAATCCTGGATATGGCATTGAATTTTTCAGTCTGACTTCTCCTTTCCATTATTCAGTAATGTTCACAGATTTTAATACTAAGTCATTTGTGATTACAGAGATGGGAACGAGAGAACTCCAAGTTACCACTGCATTTACAGCGCCCTGTGCCCGAGAAACCCACGAGCCCCCTCACGGTGGAGCAGTGGAACGCGTTCGCCTGGGAAGCGTCGCAGGTAAGGCAATCCTAATCGAAGTCCTAAATTGCATTGCAAACAGTGCAAAATATGTTACACATACTTTTCCACATATACGCATTACTGAGATTTAGGTAGACGAAAGATAACTTATTATGGCATGGATATATTTATATTTCACTCCATTTATTTTTACTGCAAGTTCACAAACAAAAGAAATAGCCTTATCCATATGTTCATATCTTCTCGATAACCCAATTCTATATTAAAAAATCTGGATTATAAATGTTTATTTTAACTGTTTCTACAACTTTACTATGCAAACTTTTAAATATCTTCTACCATAGAAGTAATACCCAAAAAATATCGAACTTGAAAAATAAAAACGAATAACTTACAGATTTTTAAGTTAGAAGTTTTGAAATTAAATAAAGGCTATACATTTTTCTAAAGTTAAAAGTTTGAAAGTTTGAAGTTTAGGCAGTAGGAATTAGTGAGAATAGCAAAATTCATTATATAAGAAAAAAAGTATTAAAGATAGAGGAAAATATTGGAAATAATAAATAGATAGAATGGCGGAAGATCAGCTGGTGAGAACAGCTAAAGAAGATAAGCCTTTAGATGGGGAAAAAGAAAGAAGAAGACCTTGGAGGACCTGATTTCACTGATCTAGCAACTGTTCATCTGTTTATTAGTGAATACAATAGGTATTCTTAGGTAGACACTTCATATGGATTACTGGAATAATGATAAGTTTTTCTGCTATTCGTGATAAAATATTTCGGTGATTTTAATTTTATGCAACACAAAAGTATGACAAGTAAACTTTTATTGAATGGAAGATCGGTAATTACTGTTATTAATTAGTAATTACTTTCAATGCCAAGTATACACTCAAAAGTTTGTTTATTTTTTATTCAACTGATACATTCTTATGGTCGTAAATAGACCAATTATTTACAATCATACAGTTTATCAGCTGCAGACAGACTTCATGATTTCTAAAGCCACAATCTCGGATTTCCGGATAGTTGTGGAGCAAACTACCACACACCCCGGTTATTTTAAAAAATATATTTAAAATTCATTATTTCAAATAAGGGAAATTGAAGTTTCAAGGTACAAAACTATTTTCCCCACTAGGCAAGTTTCCTATTGTAGAAATGCCGTCGTTTTTTTTAAGAACCCTAAAGCAGTACTTGTTTTACTTTTATTATTTTTATTAAATGAGAAATTTCCTCAAAACAGAGGTTTGTCTCCAACCAAACAAATACAACAGTCAAGCTCTATCATATAACTCATCCTGACACACAAAATATGATACCACCATTCAGAACTCTACACTGCTCACTACATTTCGCCACTTATCCCTGTCTTGTACATCTTCCTCCACTAAACCAAATCTTTCCATTGACATGTGTACATTCTGTATCCAGGTAGTAGCAGGTCGTCCTCTTCCTCTTCTTTACTTTTCTGTTGCTTAAAATTACAGAAAACCACCAAAATTAATTATTTGATCGTGAATAGCAGAAAGATTGTCGACCATATTCCTGTAATCACTACATGGTGCATTCCAGGATTCTTCAGTAATATTATCTGATTTTTATTACATTTTACAAGCGAACTACTCAAATTTAAAATTCCAAGTTTTAACTTCAGATTTGTATAAAAGATATAGAATATAATTCTGTGGCTTGGTTCTAAAAGAATCAATGTCAATTTCTTGAAAAAATTATATTTATGCATTATTGAACTCCGCTAGTCTTTATCTTCCGCATACTAAAAGTGCCAATGTCTATTGCTATTAATAGACATAATAGACAAACCTTAGAGGCCAATGTCAGAAGTTCTCAGCAAAAAATGTTACTTCTATAAATGTCTTCTAAGTCAGTTATCTCAAGAGCAAGTTTTATGGCATTGGCCCTTTTAGAACCAAGTCACAGATATAATAGAGTTCCTCTCTCTGTTTCTATTTAGCTTCCCCTTTCGCGGAAAGCAGCGGCTCGTAAGAAAGGGACAATTTTTAGACTGCATTTACACCTGAAATAGTGGGGTTACCTTCTTTTAAGCAGGGCCTCCTTCTAAGACAAGGGAACATTTCGGATAGGCGAAAGGAAGTTGGGTTGAATTCGAATCAGTTATTCGACTTTCCAACGAGCATTTTTTCGAAGAAAGCCCCACAAATTTACTTGTACCGGGACTTGAACCTTAGAGTACTTGACGATACTGCCTCCTTTAATCCACTTTACCTAGTCCTATTTGAAGTTTGTATTGCCCAGGAAATGGCATTGACAGAGGTCACGATGTGTATGCACGTGGGGTGCTGTACTGTAGGAGTGGCCCACATTATGTAGGCCTAGTGGCCCACACTGTCAGGTCTCATGTTACTTTGCATATCTGCGTGGTGTTGGTAATGCGAAGACTGAAGTTGACAAAGTTATTGTAATTGCTGTCAGATCTCAAAACTAGAAAGATTCCCAGGTTGGCAGATTTACAAGGCTTACCACGTTTTGCATACAAGACTAATTAACAGGAACGGCGTTTCTTATTGTCCTCACCAAACGCATCGCGTTCCAGATTTCCATAGGTCAGACAGGTGGTGACCACTGACCAAGCTCCTTCAAGATCCGTAGACAGCTGGTTAACCTTAGAGAAGGTCATTGCTTATTTTTTTAACATCCACTGAAATTTCTGAAGTTTGATCCGATCAGTGCACTTCTTTTATCTTGATGTAATAATGTTGATATAACATATTCATTTCGTGACTTAGAATGCAGATGTTTCTGCTAATACCATTAATTATTTAATTTTTTTTTCGTTTTTAAAGGCAGCGAAAACACAATGTTTCTATAACTTGAAGAAGGCACTTAAATGAAACTGTTTTTAAAGTCGAAAAGGATGTTCGGTAATAATCAGAAGGAAAAAAACTCAACAAACCCGTCACACGCGCGTGACTCATAAGTTGCCTAGCCTGTAAGGCGTTTGAATCGCGTGATGCGGAACTGCGGCCTTCAGCGGCCAGACTACAACTTGCAAATTTCTGCGATAATACGCACTCTTTTATTTATATACACTGAAACTCTCTACATTATCTTATGGAGGGAAGAAATGTTAATCTGTGAGTAAATATCAAAATTGTTATAACATTAGGAGTAGGAAAAGCCTATATTTTAGCTGGCTACATCCGGCAGTATAAGCGAAAATAAATTAGATTTATTAAGAAATTTATTAGATTCCCGTTCACATAACAGCTACAAAGGTACTATTTTTAAAACTACAATGGTTTGGCTTTGAATCGAGTTTGTTTCTTTGTACGGTACTTATATTTATTATCGTAGGTCATCCAACGAGAGATTACGAGTTTATCCATATATATGCGAGAATGAAATTCGATCAAATTTATCTGATGAATTCGTGATCTCGTGTATCATTTATTAAGGCTTTTCCATGAATAAAACGTAATGGGTTTTGTAATTATTTTCTTAACTTTGTTGTCAATAATCTGTTAGCCGTAATATCACGGCAATGTGCAGCCTGTTATTTTCTCAAGGCAAATAGATAGCTCGTTCTTTCGTTCATATAAATAATTTAATTTACCTGTATAGGAATTTAGCAACAAAATGCATTTTGGGAAAGCGATAGTTTGAGTTATACTGGAAAACAAACAGGCCTATTGGGAGAAAAACTTTAACAAAATTATTGATAATTGATCAGTTTCATTTTTCCAGTGGTATAATTATTAATAAATGTGTTGAGCAATATCCGCCTATATACAACTAATAAGCTATAAACAACAGCTGAAGACTATCAGGAAATTCAAATACAAAATTAAATAAGATAAAAAAAGGATAAAAAAGCACGCCTTATAACTGTATTATAATTTTTATTAACTACTATTTTAAGTGCATAGTATTGTATAACGAATTGTGAATAATAGATAGCAATTTGATATCCAAACTGGAACTATGGTCAAGTGACAATGAGCTCAATGTTCGCTTGGTCAAGTAATATTTACAAATTATGATAGATTAATTATTTGTATAATATTAAAATTTGACACACTAGTCAGAATATGTAAGTTAAAAATTAAAATTTACATAAAGCTAATTAAAATTTAAGATTGAAAACACAGTTATTCTGTCACTTCTGTACTACACACTTAAAATAGTAGTTAATAAAAATTGTAATACAGTTAATTCTAAGGCGTGTTTTTTATCCTTTTTTTATCTTATTAATCTTGTATTTGAATTTCCTGGTAGTCTTCAGCTGTTGGTTATAGCTTAATAGTGGTATATAGGAGAATATTGCTCAACACATTTAAAAATCATTGAAATAATATTTGGCATTCGATCTAAATGGGGGAACTAGGCATGAGGAAGAAATTGGGAATAGTAGATTGGAAAATGCATGAAGGAATGATTTTGTGGGTCCGATTTCTACATGTACAAAGGTCGTACTTATATTACTTTATCATTCCAATAAACTTTCCTCTGCACTAATGAAGACAAAGGTGAACGCCATTATTCCACAAGGCCTTCTTTGCATTAAGATGCTATAAATGTTTTTTACAGCTGTACTAAATCTTCAGCGAAAACCGCAGGCATGCGCTCACAATAGCTTCTCTCGTGAAGAGAATAAGTTATTTAAATCTAAGGACATGGATAATATGTAATATTACTCCACTTCAGGAGGTTTTCGCTGCGCTACAGACTGGAAGGTCGCGGATTCGATCCCCGATGAGGTCGTTGAGTTTTTCAATTGGCCTAATCCTTCTGGTGGCATTGTGGTCCTGAGGTCGACTCAGCCTCTAACATAAATGAGTACCAGGAGCAATCCTGGGGGTAAAGGCGGCCGGTGCATAAGGCTAACAACCTTACCACCTTCACGTTCCGAATATTTAAAATCTGGGAGCCTCAACCTCCTGGAATCCTCTGAGCCTCCATGGCCTGTATAGGGAACTCTCTCAGGAGATTTTGTTTAAATATAATAGAAGTAGCCTATCAATGTAATATTTGTCGGACACGAATTAACATTCTAAGTAATAGCCTATATCTTGGGAAGTAAAGTCGATGGTACCACTATCGTTATTCTAAATAAACCGAATATTCCAAATTATTATTAATTATTATTATTGTTATTAATATTAATATTCAAATATTGGATACGCTTGAATATTAGGTTAAATAATATCAGTTTTTTTAAATTTGTAAATATAATATTTTGAAACTTTATCATTGTGTAATGACAGTTACGAACTGTTATTTAGACCTGCATTAATCTTCGGGTCCAAGAATGTTGTCTTGCTTAAGTTCTTTTATGTGTCACTAAACCTAGAAAGTTGCACTGTTGCAATTACCTACACATAATACATTGGCCTTGGCAGGGATTTACAAGCTTTACGATAGTCTAATTCAACTTTTCCTCACTAGGTAATTGTTTGTTTCGTCTGCTATTTTAAGTAGTTGCTACTTGACTAATCAATTGTTTGGATGTTTTAATCGATCATATAAATTATTTTCCAAAATGAAAAAGCTGACTTTTACCTTATTATATTTATTTTTAACTATTACTTTTTGTGATTGCACAGCGCAAGTGGTTTGCATAAATAAGTCAGTCTTTCATAAATAACTGGCCACTCAAAAATAGTTTCTACAATTAGTGTACGTGGTGAGTTAGTAGTTACATGTATTATTGCTACTTTGCATCGTTGTCGTGAATTATTTAACGAAGTGTTTAAAATAGTATCTCTTGGCCTCCACGATATCCCGATCTGAGTCCTATAAGCGGTTGAAATGTTGAAATTTGTAGATAATAAAAATCACAATTCGTACATAACGTATTTATCTTTCATTATTTGGGTAACACTTACATTCAGTACTGAGTAATAATTTTTTCAATCATTTTATAACCGATTCTGATGTACGGCACTAAGGAAAGCTCTTACTAGATTTGATGTCTAATATTGGCTATCAAAAGTGATCCAAGTTGATCTACTCAAGAATGGTCAGTCGCTTGTTATGATAAATTGTGTAACTCATCACGTACACTAATTGTAGAAAATATTTTTGAGTGACCAGTTACTCATGCAAGACTATGCTACATCTGTAATAGGCCTATTTTAAAAAAATGTAATGAAAATTTTAATTAAATTAAATATTCTATATTTATATATAAATTTTATGAACGAGCTCAACGGATTTACACAACACATTTTAGCAATTTAAATGATCAAAATTAGGGGTTTTCTTGTTCACTTTTTGTATCTGTACAGCCTACAATAAGTTGAAAACTGTTTGTCATTAAATTGCATTAGGGCAATGACAAGTAATCCAAAGAGTTTAGTTTGAATCTTCGATTGGATGAAAAGGTCGGAATGAATGAATAATAACTGTGTTCTGTTGTAGGCTCATCTAGTGCCTTGTGAGAACTGCGGAAGGACTTTCAATCCAGACCGCCTTGAAGTTCATCAGAGGAGTTGCAAACCGACCGGACAACCTCCTAAAAAGATCAGTCTACAGGTATGGAGACAAATGATGCTTGCCATAACTTTTAGTAAATATAAATGCGATATCAGCTATTAGCTGCTGATGTCAATGGCACCGAGAGTTCGAAAATATTGAGGAAGCAATAGTGAAAATAAACGCTTGATACGCTGACATGATTTTCTCTGCCCTAAGCACGGATTTCGTGGTTTTCTCGCTACTCGTTCCAACAGAGCAGAAAGTGGTATTGCGGAGGTACGCAGTCAGTTGTTTCAACCTCCCTCCAAAGACTTTAAGCCTAAAACAATTTTTTATGAAAAAGTTTCCAATATGAGTTTAGGCCTATAGTCCTATCAAGTAATCAGTGCAGCAGGGGCCATTAGGGTTTCAGAGATTAAGGTTACCAGACTTATTCCAAGTACGCATTCTCAAGCTGTGGAGTCTAAAAGAGGATGAGAAAGAGAGGGGAAAATTTCTGAAAATATTATTTATGGTTCAGGGGACTATAATTCATGTATTAATACTGAAAACTGTAACCCTGTAGTACCAGTATGTTTCTTTTTAAATTTAAGCTGTATTTATATTCCTTTTAGGTACGAGGCCATATTAGGAGTTTGGGATCTGTGTCTATACACTAGGGTAGGCATGGAACTATTGATTGTCAATTATTTTCTATTGTAAGTGTATTTTTATGCAGTAAATTTCAACTGATATTAATTTAAATGGATATGATCCATGATGAAATGGACGTGCGTCTTGTATAAGCAGGGAAAAATGAAAATATGTCTTAAGAATCGCTCGTTTACATATTTTATTACTACGTCCTAGTACAAAGTTAAGAAATTACAGGACGTTTACAACACCAGGGAGACAGAGGAAGTAACAACAATTTATTTTTGCCTAATTTTCAACCATCATCGTCTGTGCGAACCTAATCAGGAGCCATTTACTAACATCATCCATTAACAGTATCTTTTTTGTATTATATTTAGTACAAATTTAATTGATCATATTCTATAATTTAATTTTCTCGAAACTAACCTCGAAGTAAACAACATTAGTAAAAGACTGACATTACCTGTGATATAAAGCTAAAATGAAATTCTAATGTAAGAAATAAATGGGTCTGCTTATCAGTCTGTAATAATAAACTGCAATGTTAGATAGCCGTTTTATTCATTCCCAGTGTTATTTCCTTACCAGATGTTCGCGTAGTTATGTTTTGTTTTTTACACCACACACTTACAGATGAATATAATTATATGCCCCCCATAAAACCTGATGTTCACCTTAATCGTCATAAGAATGACAATGGGGTTCACGCGACAAGGACTGTACGTCATATCGATTGTGAAGTCGATCCACTGTCAAGGCCAAGGCCCACCACCCACCTTCTCAACAATAACAACCATCGTCATCAGTAATGTCGCTATTAGCTGATTATCGACAAGGAGAAAGGTATATAAAGCGGAAATTATTGTGAAGATTGGTAACTTCCAATAAAGGCGACTACTTTATTTGTTCGATATATCAACTTTAATAATAGGGAGTTCAACGTTTTGTCTTTATTCGTTGGGAAGCATGTACGAAAAGAAAATGGCTAATACATTCATCAGGACACTTTGCTATGAGTGGCAAAATCCCTAGCGTAGTTTTAACATTAAGGAGACTAGAGAAGAGGCTTATAAATACCTTTCAGAGAACTTTCCCACAAACATTTCCAAATACAAAGTTTAGCTCTTATTATAAAATGTACAAATTTTGAAGAAAATCCTTAGAGCAGTTTTCGGGAAAATCGGGGGAAAAAATTACTTCATGTAAAGTGGCCTTAAAAGTAAGAGAAAGTCGTCGCCAGTCTTTGTATCACATCCCCAGAAGGAACCTTCCACATACCGTGTGTCCGTCAAGTCATAGTGCATTATGCGTGTAACTATATGTCAAAAGTGCACCATGACTTTATGGACACGTGGTATAAACTTTTGTTTTCATATGGGTTTTCGTTTTGGAGCTAGGCTGTTTACAGACAAACACACACACACATGTTTCTGAAAATCATATTTTTGTATTTAGGGGCCCTTATAGCATGTATTTACGTTAACAATTCAACGTTGAATTTCCTCTATCTATAATAGCCTACCTATGGTACGGGTAGAGGAAGCAAAAAAATAAACAAATCTTCCTCTCCTGCTATAGACTATCTCAATGATTGGATTCATGGAATACAAAATTATTAGTAAAAGATAAGTAAGAAAACCGGCATGTCCAAGTTTAGGGCAGAGAAAGTCGTGTGAGTACTTTTTAACAACAGATATTTATTTAAATTTCTTAATTGATATATGCATATGCATTCATGAACCATAGACCATTGTCTCTGTTGAACATTACATGGTAATATTATAGGGTAAAAATTTCTCCGACACTAGGATTTGAACCCAGGACAGTTATTTCATTGTCAGTGAGTATACCATTAAGGGCAATCAGTCATAGGAAAGAGGTGTCATCTGGCGCTGTGAAGTGAACTCTGGCTTAGCTCAGTCGGTAGAGCATTGGCACGGATAGCCAAAGGTTCAAATCCCAGTGTCGGAGGAATTTTTCTCCTATAGTATCATCATGTAAATTTCTTAGTTTCCTAGAGTCTCGTGTGTTCCTATTTTTCACATAACCATATCTCTAAATTTGGGGAGATAACATTCAGATTTTACTCAATGAAAAAGGACGGACGGTCGTGTGAAAATAATAATGTGTGCTTAGTGAGCTACAAAACCCCAGTGAGGAGTTCACCAAGGAAGAGAAGTGTGGGGACTGTATGAGGAAAAAGGGCCTGTTGAATCGGAGGGGTAAATACCCTTGAGAAGTGCTGAGATCTTGATAACACCTTGCGTGCGGAACAAGAGTCAGTCGACTGAACCATTCTTGCATACACCCCCTATGAAACTGAATCAAATCAAGACAAAGTGGATGTTACTTTAAAACGTATTGCTTACAAATAGATTTATCCTAACTTATCCTATCGTAAAATCAATGGTAGAATTCGGGTGCACAAATGTTCTTCTAATGACGTAGACCTTTCTGGATGTAAAACTCTATGGCATGTTTTCCTTCGGAGTAAAATTGATGCTAAAATTACGAATTTAAGGTATAATGAAAAAGAAATTACATTGATTTTGTCGCTATAATGATGAGATAATTTCAAATTGTCGGATTTGAGATTGGTCAGATTTTCTTTGAAGCGTCCTCCGTCATATTTATCTTAAATTTCGGAAAATTAACGAGAAGAATCAGAAAGATAGAAGTGGGAAGCTGGTATCAACGTAGGCACTGATTCACAACTAGAAATGTAGAGATGTAGTCACAGCCAAGAGTGAGATAAGTGAGATGATAAAGATGAGTAAATTTATTGAATCGATAATTTACTAAAAAAAAATCTGTGGCACAGCTTTTGCTGCAATTGCAGCTTGTTACTAGAACTGGAAAATTCCATACGTTATCGAGTAGGCCTACTAGTTTCTCAGTGTAAATACAAATTACAAAATTCAATCAAATTCGTGATATTTAAAAAAAAAATAGTTCTTTTTTAGGGATACTACTTTTCTTTAATGTTTTATACTGTCGAAAAATCAATGTTTTTACTTATTTATTTATTCGTACATTAATTTATTTCGAACCTCTAACCCAATGTAGGTTTTTACACAATTCTAAACTAAGGAGAATATCATTGCGATTTGTATCCAAGTGCTCAGGGTCTTTATCCCTAACAAATGAACGCTATATTCGACAATAAGAAATGGATTGTCAACACTAATACTCATTTCTAAATGAATCATAAGAAATATATTTTTAATCATACTGAAAAAACTCCTTATAGGCCTACTTAACATCAAGTAATAAGTCTAATTTCCTTAGGTGTCATTTGGGCAGCTAATATATTTGTATTCGGCGTAAATTTCAAATATTCTGTTGAAAAAACTATTTAATAAATGGTACTTGTATAGTTTTTGTGATTTATAAATGAGACGTCCTGTGCTTCTTTAGTTTCAAAGCAAAATAACCCAGAATAAGACAGAGAATTAAGATAGATTGTATGACGATTAATATACATTTCATTTTATAATACTGATATTACCAGTGTCCCTGGTCAAGCTATCCAATTCAGCACAATTGGGTATCGTATGTTAAATTCTGTTCTTGAAATTGTCTATGTCCCCTTTTGGACCACAAAATATATGATCAGCCCAATATATAATTTTAATTGACACTATCAATTTGTTTGTGCAGCAGCAGGATTCAAGTCAGGATTCAGACAGCAGCTCTGTGGTGAAGGTACCTCCGGCGGTGTACTGCTACATCTGTGGCAAGATGTTCGGCACACGATCCATAGGAATACATGAGCCACAATGTATGGAAAAGTGGAGAGTCGAAAATGAAAAACTGCTTCCACACCAGCGCAGACCCGAGCCCATCAAACCGCAGACCCGTGAGTATTTAAAACCGGTGCTTCCTATATTGCTTTCCTCTGAACGTTAGCAAACATCAGCGCAAACGTTAGGGAAATATATGCATACCAGAAGAAATAATCTATGGGCATGATTTTCAGGCTGTATTTTCATTGATACTGCTTAATATATAATTAGTAATTACATCATCATAGACTTTTTATTTCATTTTCATGGCAGTTTTTTTTATTCTCCCTTGTTTGGGGCAAAATTCTTCTGTCGATTAGCAGTCTTTCTTGAGATCATACACATCTTCCTTCCATCTCTTAAGTTGGTATTCCCTTTTCTCTCGTCAAACTTCAAAGCCGGCCATAAGACGATTATATTTCTTGTTCATTTCAATAGTTGTTTTCAACCAAAGTTATTAATTTCTTACATGTTCTATTCCGAAAAATATAGTGCATTTCGGAGTGAAAGGTCCTTCTTCATCGTGTTTATCCACTTCTTATGTTTTCGATTCATACACAAAAGCTATATAACTGGCGTATAGCTATCTTTCCTTGAAATATTTTCTCCCTATTATAATATCCTTTTTACTAATTCCATGGTGTGTATGTAATTTTCAAATATTTTATAAAGAGTTGCGTGCTTTGAGTTTTCAGCTTTTAAATCTAACTATGTATTGCTGATTTTTCCTCATACAAGCCAATATCCGTTCGATATAAGTTAATATTGAAACCCCATCTTGGGCTTCCCGTAACAATTCTGTAACAAGTAGCCTAACTGAAGTCGTCAGCAATCTGTACTACCACTTGGTCATCCGCATAAAGTAACGTAGGCTATCTTCTCTATTCATACCTCTCATAGCGCTGAATTTCCGCCTCTATTGTTTAACTTCTAAGCAGTTTTAGAAAAGAGGGGGAGCGTTAATAACCTGGAATGCCCAAGACAGTTATTTCCAACCTCAGTTATGTCCCGCAATATGAGATCTTTAACAGGAATTATTATTCCATTTATCTCGAACTGTCTTTCCTTGCGCAACACATTAATAACAGAAAGTGTGAAAACATCAAAAGAGCGACCAATGGTCTTCTAACTTGTTTTTAATATTAGCTATTTCTCGTGTATTTTCTCATTTAGACTCATACGTGGCCAGTAATGCTGTTCTAACATAAATTAGAACCTGATAAAGATATCCTACATACTACATATTTAATTTTGGCTGAACCCTATTTTACTTTTAAAAATAGTAAAATACCGTTTGGTACATTTTCTCTAAATTACTGTTCACTCACCTGTAGAGGACACCCTACTAGGGAATAAATCTCGCTGGAAGGGATGAAAGATTTTGAAACCCTCCGATTGTTTTAAATTGTGCAAAAACTTGAACCTGGTACCTTAAGGGAAGTAATCCAAAATTGTATTGGCTTATGATCCGATGAAACCTTCCAGAGAAAATGCAGTTAAGGGAATACCAGCTGAATCCAACGATTTTGCGTCCTTTCATCATCTTCGTTAACTTTTGGATGGCAATGAATTTGATAGTTCAGCTACCTAACTTCCATTTGCCACTTGACTGGTTTTGAATGCTGTTACTAATGTGTGACTACAACATTTGCCAGAAGGATCAACAGAAATCGAAAGTATTTTGTAATTTATCTAAACTTAGGTTCTTGCTCCATAGATTATTGATCTGAATCGCACTGAACTGCTCTAACTGTCAGGGGAACAGCAATGCCATTTTTGTGATTGCTCCATGTGATCTTTCCATACTAACAATGACTGCTCTTTTGCGCATGCTCTGTATTTGTGTTATGTTTTACAGAAACCTCAACCAGTCTCTCACAGTAAATAGTTGTTATGACATAGATTATACAGAATAATTCAGAATAAATTTTCCTAAATTTTAGATGCAGCAGATGGTATATAATTTAATCTTTTTCGAAACAAATTCTTCCCTAATCCCCTGTAATTTGAATTTGAAAGAACCTAAAACGTGGTAAATAACTTTAAACTAATTTGAATGCTTGTACAGTAATGATTCAAATATTAGTAAACTAGTAGCTGTAGCTTACTAGGCCTACTGTAAATACTGTACAAAATGGTGAGTCCGTCCTGTATCATCGAGGTGTTTCAAATCTAAAATATTATAAATGCGCAAGCCTTTTTTTACTTAAAGGTTATAAAAATAGCATAATAGAACCTAAAATAAAATTTGATTCATTAAAAAATATAAATGTGTAAAACTACCGGAACTTCAAAATATTAAGTTAAATTACAAAATAAATTTAGTTAAAGAATTTTAGAAAGATGTAGTAAATTTCTGAGATTTGCGTCACTTGAATATTGTATTTTTATTATCAGTGCGACGTTGGTTGATAAGTATACAGTATTACAAAAATTTTAGGGTTGTGCAAAAGTCAATTCAGACTACTGGTAAGCAAAGGGATTAATATCAAATAATATCAATGATCAATGAAAATATGACCTGATAATAAAAAAGGAAAAATTATTTTAAGACATTAAAAAAGCCAAAAGATGGCATTTTATTATAAATAAATCCTTCTACTTTAATTTTGTGGTGAAAAATATTCGCCATATACATTGGGTCGTACTCATCAGCAAAACAATAACCTGCAAGTGCTATATTAATTTTATAAACCGATATATTCTTATGATAATTGTATAAATTGAGCTGATAAAAAATATTTTGCCGGTAAGTAATTAAAAAATATATACGGTACATAAATTTGTTTAATGATAATAACAATTGTAAAATACAGCATTTACTACAGTACGGTAAATAGTTATTTTGGCTGTAGCTTAATATCTGGTTCGAAAGCATATTTTTCACCAGCTCATTATGAAAAAGAAACTTAATTATATACTTTACAATGGAAAATTAGGAATTAGTTATTCTGAAGAAGAGTAATATACAAACTGAGCCTATTAGGGCTCTACTACTTTCACAAATGATATAATAGACTAATCACAGTAATAGTAGTCTAATTTATATGAATAAAATCATAAGGGTTCACGCGTGTGTTACTTTGCCTTTTTTATTAAATTGAACTAGCATTTATTTAGGGAAGAATGATCATCATTACTGGTATTTTGAGCTTATGTGTTGATCCACCATTCTGTTGCGGCCTCAACCACTCCAATGCGGCTTAGACTATGTATTCGTTCGTATTCTGGGGAGATTTTTCAGGCATATTTCAGTTGTGTAGCCTAGCAGTAAATCGTAGAGATAGTAAACCCGCTGGCATTAAACAATGAGACTGTATAGGGGCAGAAGTAATAAACATTAGAAAAGGCATATCTTGCTTTTAATATTTCACTGTAAATGATAGGCGAAATGGCAAAAAATTGCTTATAGTAATATTTCCTACAAATTCTATTCTATACATAATCAAAGAGTATCTTTAGAAATGAGTTACAAAAAAGTTACCTCATTATTAGGACAAGACATTTAATGACCATAAAATAGTGAAGAAATTCATTTATGACCTAACAATACTGAAAATGACCCGAAATTTAGAAAAGATCTATAAATTTAGCATTATTACTTACAAATAGTTTTTTTAAAGTAATGAATTGCTGAAAACAATTTAATGGATGACAGTGCGTTTTATATGAACTTACATTACAGAACACTCTTATTTTTGTTACTAAAGAAGTAAGTAAATTTATACTACTTGGACACCCTTAGAGAAAAAGAAATTCTATCTGAATTGGTATGCCCAACAAATTTCCCGTAGCAAATATGTGCCATTTAAAAAGAAATAAAAAATCTTTATTGCTATAAGACAAACTGCTGTGGTGTTTACAATAAACCTGAATTAAAATGGACTATGAACACTTGGCGGAGATTCTCAAATAAAAACGATTGTCTGTTGTCTAAAGATTTGTACATGGAAAAGCTCCTCTCTATCTCCACTGAAACATAATCTAAAAATGCCGAAAGTGGCCTAAAAAGTGACCGATCTCTTGAAAATTACGAAAAATGCATAATAAAGCAAAACAAATTGCCCTTATTTAATCAATTATTTCATGATACACATTTATTACATTCGAGCTGTATTTTAACCTTCATATGAAAAAGATGGAAAATCATCAAATAACTTGCCCTGCTCATTACTATTTTCTATCTCCTTATGTAGTCTAAAAATCACTTACTCCCTTCCGGACAGCGGGCTGATTTGTTAGAAATAAAAGTGTATTAACAAATTATAATACAATAAAATAGTAGGAATAATAATGATAGGGATATGTAAAACGTGTATAGATGCGTGATGGGTTGTATCAATTTGTTTAAAACAAATACCAAATAGCTCTATTACATTCAGGGCACAAGGACAGCACGATATACTTGAAATCAATATTCCATGCGCCACATTTCAGAACTATGAATATCTGATCAGGAACATGCAGCTCTGACATTTATGAATATTTTGGAACCCACCCCCTCACTTATTGAACCGTGATTTATTTACAGCTTTGACTGAACGTTCCTATTTTAAGAAAATTTTCAAACTTGAATATTCTACAAGACATTCTACAAGATACTCTTGGATATGTACTACCTGCGCGCCACTTCTTGAGCGCTGGATTTACGGGGAAGTGAGGGTCGGGGGGAACAAAACATAGCTATTCCGCCAGTCTTTCTGCAGTGTTGTCAACCAAAGAAATTACGTTTCAGCAGAATCACGCGTATGGTATTTTATGTAGTGACTTTAATATACAACGATTTTAATGCAGTCCAATTTTTAACGTGGTGACGGTATTGCGTAACAATTAATAACACGTCATAAGTCTTTAGTTATCAAATAAATCATTTTCCTCCGGGAAGAGAATGTTATATAAATAGGTTCAATATTTTTACACTGGATGACTAGTTTAAGCATAAAGAAGAGTCTTAGCAGAACATGCTTCACCATTTCGTGTTGTAAACCATAAGAGAGGTAAGGCATCTAAAAGTGGAGAAAACTATAGGACTAATTTTAAACGTATTTAATACGTTTTGTGAAAAGTTCGCTCAACTTTCAGTCCATGAAATTGACATCAGAGTTCACGGGATCGTCAGAAATTAGCACATACGGAATTCTTAAAGAGGTTAGGAAAGTGTTGGATGTACAATGAAGTTTGTGAAATCAGCAGTTCGAAAGATTGTATTTTTCCCCATAACTCGATGCGTCAGAAAAGATAATGTCAATAAATAAATAAGAATCCTGAGACAGAATGAAAGCTTAGTTTTGAAGCCACTAGATGTCAGGGTGTATAGCGTACTTCGTGTTTGAATGTTGTCAGCTTAACCTACGAAGTTGAACGAAACCTACCGAATGAGGACTAGGGAGCCGAGCGCTCAAGAAATCGCGCGCGGATAATACGTACAAGATGTATTATATCGAGATAATTTCTCGTTTATTTAATACTTTTTTCAGAAATTGAATTTCAAACATTTAGGAGCAATTCAAATGTTTGCCTATAGTAGTGTAAACTTACTTCTTACAAAACCTCGCTCACAAAATAACGTACATTTTTTTACCTTTAATTTTTCAGATATTTCCAACAGGAATTCGTCGTAAAGATAAACTCAATTATAATTGAACTGACTGCCATCGCTGTCAATATACCTTCCGCTGAATCAATACCCTTAAATTTAAATAAAGAACAAGAACAATGATTTTGCATTTCTTCATAATCACTTTGATACTTCTGTAAAGTTATATGTCACTTTCGGGATTATAAAGTGGATAATAAATATGTCTTAGTTTCATTGCAAGGCGCTCGTAGTTAGCTACTTAACAATTCTAATAATTTATTGTATTCCGTACAATCCTACTAATAATTTCAAAATTAACATATTTTCATAACTTCATTGCTAATTTGTAAGGATTTCCGAGATATTATATTAAATATTATTTAATTATAGCACTCAAGTGTCGGAAAAGACGATTTAAAGCTTTTATGAAAGCGGTAGTTTACAAATTCCATGACAACTGGAAGCTTAGACAAAAACAAAAGCATGCTACGAAATCATGACTCATAATTGGAAAGCAATAAACGTCGATATTTAGGCCATATCGGATTAAATATTGATCCTACAGATGAGCTAAGAAGGAAACCTGAAATAAACAAAATCCAGTATGTCTCCATCACTCTTAGGTCATACGAGTAATATGCTAGAGTGAGACAGGCATACTCGTTTTTGTTTACTTCAGGTTTCTTTCTTAGAACGGTCAGACTTTGGATCGAAAGTTTGGTTAAAAAAAAGTATATTTATTGCATTAATTCAATCTTTCATTTTTTTCATGTTAGCTATATAAATATTGAGCGAATATTTCCCTCTCTTTTCTTTCCGTGTTCCTTACAAACTTTTCACTATTTATATGCAGCATTTGGAAGTGATTGAGGCCGTAACAGAAGATAGAAATACACAAAAGCTAAAATTCAATCAGATCAGATCAAATCCCTCCCAAATGGATAATAATTAATTAACAATAAGTTATTCAAAGCTAATCAAGAAACTCCTTCGATTGTATTTAGCCTATGCATATGACTGATTACAACACGCTTGACCGAGCAGTTGACAGAGTGACTAACTTCTTAATATGACCGGTTGATGGATGACACTATTTATTGTGAGAGATTATGTGATGTCATTGCACTCTGTCCTGCACGCTGAAGGTTTGACCACCAAGGCCACCCCCAAAGCACGCCCGCCCCCGGCAGCACAGACATCCAAGAGAGACCCGTCACTGGATGCAGCGCCCCACATCATGGAGTGCTATTTGTGTGGCCGCGACTTCGACACCCGTGTTCTGAACGAGCACGAGGAACAATGCTTGAAGGAGTGGCATAAATGGAACAGAAGTCTGCCCAAGGACCAGCGCCGACCCGAGCCCGAGCGTCCGGAGTTCAAGTTCAACAAAGGTGGATAATGTACTAAACCTCTTACTACTTCCTGATATCTCAGTACTTGTTTACTTCCTGAAAATCCTATGAAATATAATGAATTAAATATTCCACAAAGATGAATAGGCCTAATGCTTTAAAAAACTTAAAACCTATAAATAATGGTTTCTGAGGCTTCCAACCGGGTGAGTAGAGGATTGATTCCTAATTTACGGAAAGATCAGATGTTTAACACAGATATTTTCCCATCTCTTAGACAATGAATTGGAATTTTCGTCCCTTCCTACAGGTTTTATACTTGGTGATGAAACTTAAGGCTAGTTTACACGATGACACTAGGTTTCGTAACCACTTTCTTGAAAGTGATTTCATGAAACTAATTACACACATTTTCTTTCCAATGTAACCACACATTTGATGTTATTTCTGAAGTTCAGGTTGTTAAAATCCCATATAAATGTTTGACACACGTATGAATACAGGCATTTCACAATTTCCTCACTTCCCATTTCGTTTGACGAAACGCGAACAAGCTAAATAAGCGTAAAATATCAAAATTACTGTTATAGTTTCCTGAAAAGTTGGAATCAGCCGAAACTGTGTAGTTTCGTAACTCATTGTCGCCAGTACATCTAGCGCTTGCGCATTCAAGCAAAAAACAGTTGCGAAACTTACTTACGAAACCTAATTTCGTCGTGTAAAGTAGCCTTTAGGCCTAAATTTAAAATGTTGTATATATTAAGTATTTTGTGGAAGGAAGATTGTATTAATTATTTTATTTTATAATTAAATCAGGTAAACTGATGCAACAAAGTGCTATGATGCTTTTGTTTAATCAGTGATAATTGCAATTAAGATATGCAGAAAATAAGTTATTTTTTAAATCGATTTTCGAGTTATGCTTCAGATCGATTCATTAAGCAGGGCTTACGGAAGAACAAAGGTCTAATTTGATAAACATATGTGAAGGAATATGTGGGTAGTGTTATTTGTCAAAGCTTCCTGCATTCCAACTTCCAAAGTCGTATATGAACACTGTAAACCAATAAGTTGTCATGAGAACTGATTTGCATTTGATAAATTCTTTCTAATATATTTCCATAAAATAGGCACTAAATTGGGCATTACTCCGGTATCGGTCAACCGATTTGGTTCAATATCAGTAGGTTTCTTCCCATGGACGTTATAAATGCGTATACCAAGTTTCATGAAAATCTGATAAAGCGTATTTGAGTTATCGCGCGACACAGACAGACAGACGGACATGTCCCCATACAATTTCATAAAATACCACTCTGGCATTTAATAATTAATCAGTCATTTTTACTGCAGTCCAGCTCACTTCCGCTAAACGATGGCAACGGAAATTGCTCCCGAAAGCTCGGAATCAATCCTCCTACTCATCCGGTTCAATGCCCGAGAAACCATTAAATATTCTTAACACCGTGAAAGTCTTAAGCCACACATAAGTTATTTCTTCTTTATCTGTCGCTTTACTTGATACTGTAAAATGTTCCTAACGATTCCTCATAAAATGACATGAGTTAAACTACTCTTTCTTTGACAAATGTGAATAATACACTGGAACAACTTAAAGCTACTTCTTCCTTCCTTCTCTGTCTCTATACTTATTACTGTAAAATAGTTCTAAACAATCCTGTGAAGATAATATAGGCTACATTAAAATATCCTCTCCACTATAAACTGAAGCGACCAGTAACTGATTTATTTTTATCCCCGTTCCATTTCAGTAAAAAAAAAAAATCCTAAAGGATCCCATCAGGTAAGTTCAATTAATCCACATTTCCTTCCATAAAACTGAAAATGAACTTCAACCTTCAACCCCTAATATTCTTTTTCCTATAACATAATTCCTATAACATAAAGGGCGTCATAACATCTTTTTGTCTAAATTAGTATATTATACTTTGAAAAAGCTAAAACTTTGTCCTTCTTCCGCTCTTACCTCTGAACATTTTACAGTTAGAATCTTTTAATATGAACTTATTACCTCCTTAAATAAACATATAAACATCCTAATGTGTCTCATATTGCAGTGCACTAAAAAGTGACTAAATAATTATTGTAAAATAAAATAATTAATACAATCTTCCTTCCATAAAATATTTACTGTATACTACATTTTAAATTTCTACTTTTATCACCAACTATAAAACCTGTATGTAGGGACGAAAACTCCAATTCATTGCCTAAGAGATGGTCGTTTTCCTGTTAATAATTTTTTAATTATATAGATCCCTATAGTGAATTATTTTAAAAATATAATAGTAAATTATAATAACATCAACTTCGTGGTACTAAAACTGACCCTGTGTTCTAAAGTGTTGTAATGTTAATTGTACTTTATGTAGACAAGAAATCCTGAATTTTTCGAGTAGAAACTTTAATTTCTGTTTGTGGAAGATGAAGACTGAAGCCTTCTTTCAGTTTCCGTGCTTGTTTACAAAATAAAATAAAATAAAATAATTACTTCCTATTCAGAAATTCCAAAGGCTACTTATGTGAAAAGTAAAAATTAAACAGTCCAACATAAACGAAAAGAATGAATATATGCTGTTTACCCTTAAACCTAACATTGCTAAATTTAGATATCTGCAAATTTAAATTGATGACTCACCTATGGTAGCCTCTTCCCAGGCAAATCTTCCATCCTTGTAAGAAAAGACAAAAGGATGAAGAAATAATTAAGAAGAAGGAATCTATAATTACAATTTTAAAGTAAGTAGCTCACTGCACTTAACACACTTATGCACTGTGCAAGGCTTCATACACGCTTCTTTAACCCTGATATACTTAAAAGCTTTCACATAATTTCATGTTAAAAATATTTAAAACACCATTAGCCGGCCGGCAGGACAAGAAATTTCAAGTCTGGAGTAGCCAAAACAAGAACTGAAGCGTTTAGTTTCATAAGGGTCTAAGTGCCAAAATCATGATTTTTCAGCTGATAATTTTAAATGGATCTATTTGCCCAGACCAATGCATTTCAGAAGGGTCCAAGGTCCACTGAAAGCCACGTTAGTAGCAATAAATTCCAAAATATAGCGCTGGCACGTCTTTCTGTTTTCTACACAATCATGATTTTGGCACTTAGATCCTTATAAAACTAAACGCTTCAATTTTAGTCACCATTAGTGTTATCATTAAAGTCTCCTATTGGAAATTATAAAGAACTGCTCCCGTCCTTATTAAATAACAGATTATGTTCTTTACATATATAATTTTGCAGCACATGTACCGCTTAAATATGCAAAATTATATAAATAAATGAAAAATCAACATACGTTAACCTAATTCAAATAATTATATTTGTATTAAAATACTCTAATATACTACAGCATGCGCCAAAATAGACAGTACTGGAGCAATACTTGATTTTCTGTAATTTGTTGTTTTTCATGCTTATTTGCTTGCTAATTTTGCTGTTTTATTTTCCTTATAAATAACTATTAGGAACGCATAATGCCGATGCAACACTACGCTGATGAACGGATATGCGCATGAGAGCTGCGCGTATTCCAGTACTGTAAATTTTGGCTCATACCGTAGCTTGTATTTTTGCATGGCACCTAATAAATTGAACATATTATTAAAACAATAAATATTTTGAAAGCATTTCAAATTATTATAAACATTAACTGCTGTAAAAGACAAGAACCAACACACAAACTAAATTTTTGTTACTAGGTTTGCAACGACTGGTTAAAACACAGGAGAAAAAAAAAATAAAGTTTTGTGGGAGATTCAAAACTATACCGATAACTTCCGTACACTTCCGAACGCTTCCGAGTAAATACAAATATTGAGACATCTTGTTCATAACTGTGGAAATATATATTATTAAATTTTATTTTTGATGCGGAAACTAAAATAATCAACATAAATAACACAGCATTTTCTCAAATTTGAATCTTTGTTCCCGCTAGAATTCTGGTCCCAATGGCGATCTAGTAACCGGAAATTTCACGCCCTGATGTACAGTATTGTGAGGCAAAAGAAGTCCACCGATTCCCCTCTCTTTCTGTGGGTTTGTGAACGGCAAAGTCAAAAATTAAAAATAGTGCTGAAAAGAAATTTCTTATTAAGGATAGAAATCTTCACGACATGTGACGCGAACCGTCTTTCATGCATCTTCTGTTTTATAGCCTAGTATTTGTTTTGGAAACAAACAATCATTTTAAAACTTTCTTGTAAAAATGATATCCGAGGTAGTTATAAGTAGGGTTCGGATGTCTGTGACATGTCATATTTTTATCCTGACATCCGTTCTCTCCGCAACCCCAAAATTAAACGCGAATTGTAAGCTTTTTATCCTAATCGGACCGTTTTTATTTCGCATATAAAGTCATATTTTGGTAATGTTTGTGGTCATGGTCATATTTTGGCTATATTTGTAATTTAATGTCATATTTTAGTTATAAATTCGGTAAAAGAGCACAATTATACAGTGTATGTACCACATTGTCGAGTTAAATTTGAAATTTATTTAATTAATTAATGTTTATGACAAATTAATAGTAACTTCAATATTAAAATGAATGCAGTTGTCCATATTTTATAGGAACGCGCAAGATCTACAAAATATTACGAGTATTTGGAGCTGATGAAGCGAGCAAAATCTTTAAAATTAGAAATTCATTGCAAGAAAAACTGTAAATCACCAAAATTGTTAAAAATCGATTATCTGATTGAATTCATGCCATGTAAGAATTTAGTGTGTTTAAACGTTTTAAATTGGAACATTTATTTTTTGAAGATATGTTATTTTATTAGGTCATATTTAGGATTTTTGGGTCATTTTTTATCATTTTTAAGGGCATATTTTCAGTCCTATTTTCAATTTATTTTAGGTCATAATCATCCGAATCCTAGTTATAAGCAACCCGTTTCTCCTAAATGCTTAGACGTTTAAGTTCTGCCTTGCGAAAAACACGGCCCCGCATGAGATTGAGACAACTGAATACAAACTTCCGCAACGTAGCCATTTACTCTTCGTTGGAATGTGAAGCAGAAAATCACAAGATCCATGTTTAATGTAGAGAAAGTCATGCGTCTAAACCAGCGTTTCTCAACCTATGGTCCGCGGACCACTACGGTGAAGATGGTCCGCAGACATAGTTAATTAAAAAATATCATAAAGCAAGTGGGAAGTAAAGAAGTAAAAAATTTCACATAAAATGGATACTAGACGCCAAAAGTTTTTAAAAATCTTCGAAAATACAGGTCCTATTGCAAGTTTCCTTACTTTTGCAGTTACGAACCACTGTTTCAAACCCCTGATGCACTGACGTCTATGGTTCCCTCTTTCATTCAAAACCCTGAAAAATAAGACTTTGTCGGAATTTGTTATTAGAGGCGCCATGCAGTTTTCAACAACCTATCTTTGTGAGAAGGGATTTTCATCGCTCGTTTAACTATAAACAAAATACCGAAACCGACTTAATGTATCTGCTGATCTAAATTTGACTAATATTGAGCCAAATATCCAGGAACTCTCCAAGAGGCGACAAACTCAACCGTCTCATTAAAAGTGAGTAATAACATAATTCCTAATTATATTATCAAATTGGTAATACATATTAAAGTCTGTTCAAAACATAATTTTACTGTCAATAGTTTACTTCCGATTCAATAACTGTGTTTCCGTCGAATTAAAAAAAAATGTATTTAGATTTATTTCGTTATAATGACCTATAACTAATACCCCAAATATTAAGAATACAGGCCTACATATAGCCTACTTTTAAAAATGGGATGTAAAATTAGGAGTCCGTAAATTTTTTTAGACATTTTAGAGGTCCTCGTGTTCAAAAAGGTTGAGAAACGCTGGTCTAAACTAACAACGATTACCTGAATTGAATGTATGTTTTGTAGGCAATGATACACTAGCGTGTGGAAGATGCGGAAGAGAATCATATTGATTAACTCATTCATAATGCAGCTTCTATTTCTTGAGATTCTAGTCCGCAGGGTCGATATACCACCAAGGTCCTTAACCTCAAATAAACAAATCACAACTGCCCTCCAAAATTTATAGCATGCCCTACATGGCATATCCCGGCAAAATAGCATATTCCCTTTGCTCCACTGAGCGGAAAATTTGGCTATTTAATAAATTAAGCTCTTCCGGTGAAAAGCAAATATTTTCAAAGGTACTGTATTTATATCTCTATATAAGTGTAAACAGCTGAATAGTCTGTCTAGGATCTACAGATCGAACTTCTGTAAATTTTATAATCTTAAAATGTTTCGCATTTTGTTCTAAAAATGTATTTTTAAAAATTATCGGTACTTCTTATTTTTAAATTCAAAAGATTTTAAAGAAAATCGCAAGGATGACATTCAGAACAATTTAATGGTTACTCCAACGATGAAAGGTTACAGAAAAAGGTGGTGTTGCACCTTTGCCCTAAATAAATTATGTTGTCTGTTCCGTTTGCTGAATGTATACATTTTATGGGCCTCTCTGAAATATTAATAATTTGTGTAAGAAGTTAAAATGCATTAACTTCAATCTATAAGGGCTCATACATATATTTAATGTGTATAATATTATTAATAATAACAATAATAATTAGTAACAATAATTTACTATTTCACAATTTTCACTGCTGGACTCTCCCCCATAGATATGGTCGTATCACACAATTTGAGAAACCCTGTTCTAAAGAATGTAACGTCAACATGAGACTGAACTGAACTGAAAATAAGTATAACTTAAAATTTGTTACAATATAGCCTATAGGCTATAAGAAAGGTTATGGTAGATCACAACTTAAAACCCTAATAATTATTTTAATGTCCTTAAAAAGGCAGATATATGCAAGACAAAATGACCTTAAAATAGTTAAACATAACCCCAAAAAGACCATTATGGCCAACAAGCACAAATTTAACGAATCACAAAAAATATCAACAATATTTGAATATTAAATCATGCTATTTTAATAGTTTCATGGCATTGCCAAATAGTATCGCAAGGACTTCTATTTTAATAGTTTCATGGCATTGCCAAATAGTATCGCAAGGACTTCTAAATCAAGTGAAAACAGTATTACCAGGACGGTCAGCAAAGAGCATGCCAACACAACGAACCTCTTACAAGCATCCGACGTTTCATCAATTGACATTCAAATATTATTGCTTCTTAAACTAAAATCATTAGTTCCAATGTATGCTGATAACAAGAAACTACGGTACTTAATTTTTCGTAAGTATTGATTTGTGTGGAATCTGGTATGTCGTGTTTCATGAAGTTGTTTAAATCAGCATTGTTTACTTTATTGAGAGGAATATTAGCAGATAACATCATCTCACAGAAATCTTTCGAAATGTCGGACGATTTGGAGACTGCGCAGTTTTACGTAGTTGGTAACAAGTAATAAACAGACCGCATTCCACTGATGGTAGAACTAAAGTATTACTAACTCTTTCTAGGAATTAGTAATTTCCAGAATATAGACAAAATATCAATTACTACCCGCGCGCGATTTCTTGAGCGCTCGGCTCCCTAGTCCTCATTCGGTAGGTTTCGTTCAACTTCGTAGGTTAAGCTGACAACATTGAAACACGAAGTACGCTATACACCCTGACATCTAGTGGCTTCAATACTAAGCTTTCATTCTGTCTCAGGATTCTTATTTATTTATTGACATTATCTTTTCTGACGCATCGAGTTATGGGGGAAAATACAATCTTTCGAACTGCTGATTTCACAAACACTTTATTGTACATCCAACACTTTCCTCACCTCTTTAAGAATTCCGTATGTGCTAATTTCTGACGATCCCGTGAACGCTGATGTCAATTTCATGGACTGAAAGTTGAGCGAAATTTTCACAATTTGTATTAAATACGTTTAAAATTAGGCCTATAGCTTTCTCCACTTTTAGATGCCTTACCTCTCTTACGTTTTAAAACACGAAATGGTGAAGCATGTTCTGCTAAGACTCTTCTTTATGCTTAAAATTAGTCATCCAGTTTAAAAATATTGAGCCTATATTATGCATAATATTCTTATTTGATGACTTATTTGATAACCAAAGGCTTATGACGTGTAATTAATTGTTACGCAATACCGTCACCACGTTATATTATTGAACTGCATTAAAATCGTTGTATATTAAAGTCACTACATAAAATACAATACGCGCGATTCTGCTGAAACGTTATTTCTTTAGTTGACAACACTGCAGAAAGACTGGCGGATTAGCTATGTTTTGTTCCCCCCGACCCTCACTTCCCCGTAAATCCAGCGCTCAAGATATGGCGCGCGGGTAGTATTTAACTCTTCTGAATATAAGATCATATCCACAAAAGTATGACTTTAAATCACCAAAAAAGCATAATATGACAAAATCTGCAAAAGTAACCTAAATGGACGAATATACGACGTTGAAATATGTTTCAAATTAATCAGGAATGTTCAATTCTTGTTTAAATCAATGCTATGACTGAAATAAAAGTAAGGAAGAAAATATGGCATGCCATAAACATCCGGGC
This sequence comes from Ectobius pallidus, assembly GCA_964059195.1. Classification (NCBI taxonomy): domain Eukaryota; kingdom Metazoa; phylum Arthropoda; class Insecta; order Blattodea; family Ectobiidae; genus Ectobius; species Ectobius pallidus. Next base: position 145,722,639 of record CAXKWD010000007.1, read on the forward strand.
CTCATTTAATTTTTCTTCGGAATTAGATGCATCCCGTCTATAATGTAGATAAAGGCAATGATAACGTCTATAAATGTCTGTAGGGGTTTAGAGTGACATTAAGAACTAAACTATAATAAGTCCTGGGTAGATGGATATTCTCAGCATTAACTTAGCTGTAACTTGATTAATAATAATCAAATGTTCTATTTCCAGCGACAGGGAACATCGACTTCAAGGCGACGATGGACGCGATCTGGCAGGAACACCTTAAGTCACTAGTACCATGCAGCAAGGGATGCGGCAGAACCTTTAACCCTGACCGCGTCGAGATCCACGAGAGAGGTTGCAAGGGACCAAAACCGAAATAGACTTTATGTACCCCTGTAGTGTTTTCATGTTCCAATGAAGGTGATGGCTAATAAATAAGATGCTTTCATTTATAACCAGTTACTTCCAAATCCTCATCTCAAATCAGTCCTCAGTCATGTTTCCATCCCCTATAGGGTTGTCAAATTCCAAACGACAAAATACCGGCCAACCACGAGGGGTAAATCAATTAGTGGAGTAGTGGACGTTCTAAAACGTAGGTTTCACCTACGAGTGTTAATGAATAACACCGAAATGTTTTACCTGTGTATAGAGGGGACATAAACAAGCAACTTTTATTAGGAGATTTTTGCTCTATGACGTAAAATGTGTATGCTACAAGGCATTAAAGTTATTACAATTTGGTGCTCATAAGTCAATAATGAAGCGAAAAGGGTTAACATTTTCATTAAATTCACTTCATGCCTCTTCAGTGATCGACAAAAACCTGATTCTTAAGCATTCATGAACAGCTATATCATAATTTAGTGTTTCCTTAATCTGCAAAATTTACAGACTAATCACATGACTGGCCGCCACTGCATTTTTTATTCATACCTTCAGTTTTAACAGTGAAGTTCTTTTGTTTTGCATTTTTTCAAATGTTAGAAGTTAGTGGCGGCCATGTCCTGGAATATGTTATGCTGTAACAGAAAAAATTGAATCCATAGAGCAAAATCCTCCTAATAAAAGTTACTTGTCCATGTCCCCTCTATACACAGGTAAAATAATTCGGTGTTATTCATTAACATCCTGTACAGGTTTAGCGAAACGTTTTACTTATAAACATAATAATGAAAGTGGCAACTAGCAGTAGAGCTACAAATAAAAATTCCTAAATGATCTTATTTCCTGTAACAGAATTTTTGACAGTACAAAGCTACATCTGTTACAGTGTTATTCCTTACTGTACTTTTGGCTGTTATTTATTGTTTTCTTTTTAGTTTTAATGAATTTAAAAAGTTTTTGGCATGGTAATTTCAAATCAGACTGAACACAAAGATCTGCTTTCACAAGATTCACGATAAGTCTGTTTCTTTCAGGGCTCTATAGATTGTTCATAATGCTAAATGTTCTTTCATTGACATAATTACTTGGAGGAATAGCACAAACACTCGATACCACTTTAAGTAGATGTGGAGAACACAGAGTACATTCACGAAAATTCTATTTTTCATAACAATAATTCTCTCAGACACAAAAAAAAACCGGCTTTTCACGGATTTTATGCCTTACTTACCGGCTTACCGACGTAAAAGACACCTAAGTGTATTAGTTTCTTAAATTATTTTTTTTCACTAGGTTTTTTTTTTCAGACACGGTGTACAGCACTTTACGTGAAGCATGCAAATCATGCTGAACAACAGGAAGCAATTAAGTACTATATTATACCGGTAATACATTCCTAGTATTATTGGACATTCCACGGCTTTTATCGGAACATTACAATTTTATCAACAGTGGGGCATTGCTGATAGACCGAAGGTCTCATAGCGAAATTTCAACACCACAATATTTTAAAAAACAATTATCATTTTACAGTATGAATTAGGTATTCGTAAACAATAGCAAAAGAATATAATAATTTATTTAAAATTGCCTGATTACTGGCCCATTATTGTATTGTAAAGCATGGCAGAGTGTGAACTCCCGCAGCTAGGGACAAGGTAGTTGTAGGTATTTTTTTATCAGCATAATGATTTGTTGTACCATCATTTCTCTTTCGTAAAATACAACATAGCGGGTGGCTATACAAAAATTAAATTTACACGCGAGGACTTATTGTCCTGTATATAAAGGAATTTTTACATTCAGTCCCGGAGACGAAGACAATATGGTGTTCCTGAGCCTCATTTTCGTCTGCATAGCTCTGTGTCATGGTACCTTCGCCACCAGGTCAGTCATAAAAATGTAGTTAATCCATAATAAAGCAAGAAGAGTTTTTTAAGACAATTAAAAACTGAAATGTTTTTTTCTACTTTAAGTGGAGAAGTTACCTTGAAATGGGTGAAAAATATAAATTTCAATTTTATTGCTTTATTTCATAGTTTGAAATGTGCATTATGGAAATATAAACTTATTTTGAACCACAAGCCTATTTAAAGGTCCTAACCGACTGCTTAAATGAAAAACTATCTACTTATATTACGTTGAAATTATAGCTTATTTTGTTCTATTCTTCGTTATATATGTAGGTCATGACATTTATTTGAATTGAATTGAATTTAGGCTAGACAATGCAAGCCTTGTGGTGAGTGGTGGATCAACAATCAGTAACGTAGGATTTTAAAGTAGTTTTGACGTAACTTTTTATATTTTCTAGTTTTATGCACTTTTCTCTGAAACTATTCATCCCAAATCATTGGCATTTTAGTCTATTTATATTTTATATTAGCAATATTAAGACTAATGATAAAATTTCATTTCTAAAGCTAGCAAAAATAAGGGCGATTATTTAAAAGAAGTAGATACTACATTTTTAAGGATATTTCTCTTCAAAATGTCACTTTGTTGCTAAGGAGTGTAACTGGAAAAAATGCATATGTCTACTGTTTACAGTAATAGATAAAAGGTACAATGGAAATGACGAAGAAATTACAGAAATAGAAGAAACTTCCCCTTAAGCAAGAGGCTTGTTATTTTCCGGGTTTACTTTTTGGCAAAAAGAAAGTGGCCAATAAGTAAGAGTGCACATTCTAGTGCCCAACCTTTCAAGTTCGGAAGAACAGAACTTGAGTGTTCAGTGCAGTGAATGAAAAGGTTAGCTTACAAGTACAAGTACAATTTGTATGGAAAATGTTTCAAGTTGCGGGTCGTAATAGAAGCAGTTTTTTTTGCAAAATTCTAATAGAAGATTGAGAAAAAGTGTTAGCAAGAGTAAGCGAAAAGTCCTAGATAAGTTTTTTTGCCACAGCTTCTACGTTGAATTCACGTAGATACAATTTTCTGTATCTGGTATTTTAATATTTATCAATTTCTTATTGATCCTGTATTTCCTCGAATGTTCTAATTTGATTGATGAAGTACGGTAGGCTTAAATCAACAAACGTAACAATATTATGTTTTCATAAGATTGGTTGCAGATTACATCAATTATAATATTACTTTAACTAAGATCATTAACTTTGTCACAAATAAAATCACTACATTGATATCAAGCTAATAAAACCTGACAAGTCAAATAGAATTATAGGTTAAAATCTAGGCTATTCCTAACGTTGGCTCAATAGCTTCTGTTTAAAAAACCTATTTACAGTTTTAAATGTTAAAAAATGTACACATTGAGCTAAACTTCACTGTAAATTTTAATATACCTATTAAATTTAAATTTTAAAAACTTTATACACTGTAACTTCGCACTATAAAATTAGGCCCATCTTCAAGTCGTCACGTAAGGATGACGTCATTGGTCTTAATAACGATTATCAATTTTCAACAGAGTTCATAGAACACTATAGTTGAGGGGTCTATTAGCAAACCCGGCAATCTCCATTCTGAGAAAAGAAAGAGTTGCTGAGTTCTATTGGAGGTTTAATGCATTTCCTTGTACATATTTAGTCGCAAATCCCACTTCCCACATAAGGGAGGAGCTCAGATTTGCAACATATTCACTAAATATGACGCATTAAACTTTCATTAGAAGTTAGCATCTCTATCTTCTCTCAGAATGGAGATTGCCGGCTTTGCTAATAGATCCGTTCAGTTATAAAAATCTCTTCTGAGGTATTCCTTTTGCTTTATTTCTTCATAAAGTAGCTGCTAGATGTTTTTACTATTATTCAGTCTCTTGAAACCATATGCGCTAATTTTAAATGGAAGATGCATTTTAGCACACGTTGTGCAATCCTCAATTCCTTTCGAATCCCCTCATACAGTTATTAAGGCCTATGTAAATTTCGAAATAAATTATCATACACCATCCTTACGATTAGTTAAGCCTACATTCTTCTGTAGCAACGATATTTAAAGCTGAAACTTATTCGAGCACTGAATTTCACATTAAAAACCGTAAGTTATATTGATATTACATAGGCCTACCATTAGCTTAAACAGCACCCATTAAGCAATTCTTGGATTGGGCCAAACAAGTATGTATATGTGTGTGTGTGTGTATATATATAAGTTAAGCCTTTTCTTTCACTTCACCAGTAAAACTATACTACTTACTATTACTTATTCAGAATTTGATGAAGATCTAAAATTAAAAACCATTCATAATACAAATAATAATAATTTTATACAATTATTTAGATACTAAATTTGTTAAAAACACTAAAATTAAATTAAATCTAGTTTTAGCTGACTTAGCAGTGTAATAATCTAACAGTGGTGGTGGCAGTTTACAATATGGAACGACAATTTTTTCCCATAATCAATCAATGAAATTACAATATTTAGTTATAAGAAATGAAGTATATTAATAATGGCAATATAATACAATAATCCAGGACACATCTTATCCTCACTATTATTAATCACTAATGAAATGAATATTCAATTTGTTTTTTAAGTTTTGGTACATTTAGAATATGTTGGGAGGCTGTGATAAAATGAAAAACTGAACGTTGAATGGAAAGATTCTACGGCGTTTCTGGTTTCATTCTTCTCTTTACAGTTTTAGTTTGCTCAAATGGGGGAGAGGGAACATGAAGTCTGGGGTAATTTAGTCATCGAGTATGTAATCCCAAAAGAAACCAGTCTTTTCAGTCTACAAAAACGGAATACCATTATACCTGTGATTTAATTATTACTAGACCTGGGATTTTAGGCTCTAAAAGAATTAGTTTTAGGCACCTAAAATAGGCTTTTAAAACAAGTAAATAGGCTTTTTAAAAGGGCAAATAGTCACTTAAAATATGCTTTAAAAATGTGTAAATAGATAGAAAATAGACTTTAAAATATTACAATATGCACTTAAACTGTAAAATGGTATATTTTTACTGCAAGAAACGTGGTATAGGCCTACCTATTCTTAACAGAATCAACTCCAAAATTAGACATCACGACCTATATTCACTTAAACAGATGTTCTTTCACTGGTGACTTGACACAGAAGTCCTTCCCCCTTAATCCTCCCCCTCCCCCGTCAGTCAGCATTCCTTTTAAGCGACAATTGTTTGGAATAATAAAGTTTCTGTGAAAACCCCACCTCTGCCGTTCTGCTTTTCATTGAGGTTTGTCCATTATAAGATTGTCAAAATTACAGAAGTTTAATTTTATTTTAAATGTAAAATAGGCATTTTAGGCACTAAAATAGTAAAATAGGTTCTAAAGGTCCAAATAGGCATTTTAGGGCACTATAAAGCTCTATAAATGTACGTGACTTATCATGAAACGTTCACATATTTAAAATTTTTCATGTTATTTCATAAGTAACAAAATAGGCATTAAAATCCCAGTTATATTAATTATATACGCTTAGTACAACAGACGCCGTGTCACACTTTGATAGTGTACCTGCGGTCATTGGTCTAGGTCTGGTCGCATGGCGCTGGTGGAATGTTGACCAGTGGACATTTGAGATTAAAATCACAACCTGGGCTACGCCCCTTTTTATACAACTGAGGCGATCAGCAGCTTTCAACAATTGTTTAAACGATTCATTTTCACACATTTAGGATCATTGTTTTAAAAATAAAATCAGGCAAACTGATGTAACAAAGTGCCAGAATGTTTTTGTTAAATCAGTGATAATTGCAATTATTATATGCAGAAAATAAGTTATTTTTGTTATCGATTTCCGAGTTAAGCTTCAGATCGATTCATTAAGTAGGGCTTATGGAAGAACAAAGGTCTAGTTTGATAAGCATATGGGAAGGAATATGTGGGTAGTGTTATTTGTCATAGCTAATTGTATTTCAATTTCCCAAGCCGTATATGAACACTGTAAAACAATATGTTGCCACGAGAACTGATTTGCATTTGATAAATTCTTTCTAATAAATTACCATAAAATATGCACTAAATTGGACAGTACTCTGGTACGGTCAACCGATTTGGTCCAATATCAATAGGCTTCTTCCCATGGACGTTATAAATGTGTATACCAAGTTTCATGAAGATCCGATAAAGCGTATTTGAGTTATCGCGCGTACAGACACACGGACAGACATTTTGCCGTCCACCACACTATCTCAGTAAGTACCATTCTGGTACCTGACAATTAAACCGAAGAATAAATTAAACTGTGGTATATACAGTATACTCGTAGTACTAGATGTAATTGCATGTGTATGTGTATAAATTGAAACGAAGCTGCAAATAAAAAAATACTCGAGTTCAGAGTATTTTTGCAGAACGCTTAAATGTTCAGTTAATGTTATAAGATTTCTTCAAAACAAATATTTCCCAGAATTCCACTGGTGCGCGTCTCGGGATCACCGGGAGGAGCTCAGATTCAAGATAACAACATCATCAGTCTAATTCCAGGCAAAGAGGTGAGTGAATTCCAGTGATTTTTTTTGGAGGAGAAGAAGATTGCAAATTATTCCTTATAAGCATAACATTTAAACTATCCGTTCCATATAAGACTCGAATGTATATTTCCCATAAGATCTAAAAATGTTATTCATTTATTTACTCTGCCAACTACAGGAATAAATTCCAATCACAGTTGGCGTAGTTTCGCTAATAAGTGTTGTACAATATGATAGGTTATCTCTATATATATAAAAGGCTTTGTCCTGACTGACTGAATGACAGGAATCAACGTACAGCCTAAACTATAACAGGTAGAGACTTGGAATTTTGACAGTACCTTCGTTTCATAATGTAGGTGCTCACTAAGAAAGGATTTTGAAAAATTCTGATTCTAAATGCCAAAAATTAAATGTTTTTGAAAATACTTAATCCCTTTTTACATAGAATTATCAATTCCAAATCACAGAATATATTGTTGCCAAATGGTATATGATGGGCTTGGAAAAAACAATTGAAATGCACTTTTGACAAATAAGAGAAGTTATCAAAATAATTCATGTTATAAATAAATATTACAGAATGAAATCCACTAAAATAATGGAATCACATAACTTTCTCTACCCTGGACATAGAGAAAACAAAACGAGGTATGGTAATGTGTATATTATTATATTATATCGCAGGTTTTTGGAGAGAAAAGTATGAAAGTGATAATGCTTTCTGTTTAATTTCATCTCCAAAACGGCTTTATGGTAACATAAGAGTGGGAAATTTCCCGCCTCGATATTACAATTTTATGTTACAGGAATTTCTGTTTCTTCTTATTTAAACCTCTACCAGGCTTGCTGTGCACTGTACAAGCGATGGGATGCAAAATTCTAGATCCTCTGTGAGCCATAAAAAAACTATATCAAGCGTTTTCTGAAGGAATAGTTTGTGTGTAATAAGTCGTTCTTCCTATTTCAAATTATAAATGCCTATATAAGGACCTAGAATTTAAAATTGAAAATCCTTCATAAGCTAATTTCCAATTACAAAATACAAAACCCGGGCGACGCCGGGTCTTTTAAGCTAGTACACTATAAATAGTTATATAAGTAAATGTGTGAGGATAAAGAAGAAGATCATGAATTATTCTAATAAATACAATTAATTTAACAAGACAAACTAAAAACTAAGTCTAATCGTATGGCATATATAACATTTCATGAAGAAAGCCTATGTAATGATTTAATGATAAGTCAAATCCAGAAGAGCATTTTGAAGTGATAGAGAATTATATTGTTCACACATTTGAATTAAAGGTGAACATTCTAACAGTTATAACTTAATGACAGGAATATACTCCGTGTCCGGGAAAGACCTGACGAAAAAAAATAATTATATGTCAGAAACCATTACAGTTACTACCTCAGTATTTTCACAGTTAGAAAGAGAAACTCAAAAAGTTTTGTTTTGTAGCATCCCGAGCATGAGCATGCACATTGTTGTTGCACGAGGAGAAACGAGAAAAAGCTTGTTCTGCGCAGCGTGTGTAGTCAGTCTTATTCTGAGAATTGGGAATGCAAGTTGTGCCTAGGCTACAACATCGTTTCCAAACAGACAAAGGCCGAAATACTCCCGCCCGAAACAACATCCTTCATTGGCACAAGCTATTTCTGGAGATAGGTAATGTTGAGTCACAGCAGGGAAAGGCAAAGAAATCGCGCATAAACGACAATGACATTAAAAGGGTACGGGCTGCTTTTGTAAGAAGCCCGAGGAAATCCATTCGTGAGGCGGCAAGACAACTGCAAATGCCAAAATCCACAGTCCATGGGAGAGAAGGACCTACCATGGCCACCAAGGTCACCTGACATGACCCCACTGGATTTCTTTCTCTGGGGTTTTGTGAAAGACAAAGTGTATCGCACGCCTGTGACCGATAAAGCAGATTTGCGTGGCAGAATCTACGATGCAATCGCACTAGTCACACCGGAGAAGCTTTCGCGTGTGTGGCACGAAATTGAGTATCGGGCCACAAATGGTGCTCACATAGAGGCTTATTAAAACTCATCGTGTTTCTCTTTGTAACTGTGAAAACATCACGTCAATAAATGCAATAGTTTCAGATATATAATTATTTCTTTTTCGTCAGGTCTTTCCCGGACACCCTGTACAAACAATTCCCCATTTCTTAAATTTAAATTTACTACCTTAAATTTAATACGTTTTAAAAGTTCATTGCTATCAATTATGCCATTGATAATTTTATATCAGAATAACTGTTGCAAATATATATACATTGTGAAATTTATCAAAAATTATCCTTATCCTTGATTGGGGAAGAGAAGGATGAATGTACGAAATTTTTGTGCTGGTTTACTGGTTGTTGCTATTATTATTACTATTATTATCATTGCAGTTTGGATACGTGGGGGAGATAGGCTTGGGCACGCCCCCTCAGAAATTCAGAGTGTTGATGGATACAGGATCGAACGCCTTGTGGGTGCCATCAGTAGCATTATGCAAAAATTACCCTACATATTGCAGTAAGTACTTCGGAATTTATCGTAACATTAAAGGCTCATACAAAATTAATATATGTGCAAACTTAAAACAGGCGTAGCTGGCATTTTCTACAAGTACGTTCTTAATGGATTGTGTGTAGCGCACGTTCAATGCATTTCGCAACTCTAATACCGTGTGTCCGTAAAGTCATGGTGCACTTACTGTTTATACTGTAAATAAAATCAGGTAATCTGATATAACAAAGTGCCAGAATGCTTTCGTTTAATCAGTGATAAATTAATTGCAATTATGGTATGCAGAAAATAAGTTATTTTTGTAATCTAACTCCGAATTAAGCTGCAGGTCGATTCATTAAGCGGGACTTAACAAAGCGGGAAGAACAAAGGTGTAAAGTTTGATACTTAATCTTAATTCAAACTCGTATACACTGATATAAGACATTCTTAAAATATGTCAACATTTCACAAAATACACAGGCGAAGAACTCCACTTAATGTACGTAGGCCTAATTATTTTACAGTAATATATCTTCTGTATGTAACAGTATTCAACTTGACCAACAAAACAAACATCTTACTAGTTTGATAATCAGATGCGAAGAGATATGTCATGGCTAACTGTATTGCAAATTCCAAAGCCGTACATGAACAGTGTAAAGCATAATATATTGTCAGGATAACCGATACGTCACATACGAGTGTATAGTTTTATGAGATTTACATTTTAGAATATTGATATAATAGAACCTTCAATAGGCCTACACCACATCTAGTTGTTTCAGTTGGTTCTATAATTAAATTACATATAAAGACATATTACCAAATGTGTGTATAATTCCAGGTATTTGTATCTTAGAATATTGTTCTATTAGAACAATCAATAGGCCTACATTACACGAATTTTATCAACATAACCCAACGCATAGAATTTGACAAACTCTGTTACAATGTGATTTGATTTTTAGTTATTCATGTTTATAAAATATTTTATGTAACTGTTACATATTGGTTTTAAAAACAAAACAACACAAGTTATTATAAAACTGACTGAGTTTGCAAATACGGTTAGGCATTTGTACGTACATGTTTTGTAATATAATTGTTTAATTAACAGTTAATTGTATAATTTTGTAATTTTTAACAATTTTGACAAAATTACAATTCTTCACAATATTTTTAAATTCTATAACGTGCCTTCTTGGAATTGTGTTTATAAAATTTAGTGGTGATTAGGCGGAAAATACTCTACCCTCTATAACAGCGGTTCCCAACCGGTGGGTCGCGACTCGATCCTAAAACTATCAGAAACCATCGAATAAACCATTTGAAAAGATAAGAAAAATCGAAAGAAATCAAATTGTGTTTTGATTGTTTTCTTGGTTCTTTGTGTAGTTTTATAATTCTAGTTTTTATCTTCACCTAGGAACACTTGTTAGTGAATATGAAACCACTTGTTACATATATTGCAAACATACATCTATTGTTAAACAAATAACTGTTTTGCTACAAAGTGCTTATATTTTGTCAACCATTTTCAAATCAGAACACAAAATGTTTATCAATAATCAATCTGTATCTTCAAAAAGCATATATAAGCTTATATATTTGCAATATTTGATGGTAAATTATATATGTATAAGGAAGGGATACGATACAAATAAGGTTTTTTACTCCACCATGCACCGATGGACCGTGGAGGTATTCCGATAAGGAAAGGTGGGTCGCCAGCTGAAAAAGGTTGGGAACCACGACTTAACTAATTAGTGGTATTTACGAATGTTGTTGCCGTGGATCGTAAGTTGACATTCCCACAAGCAATCTTGTTGCTACGTGCGGTAAGAGTTTCCGTGCGGTAAGAATTTACTTACGGCACATCATAATACAAGCCTTTATGGACAAGGCCCCCCAGGACAAATATTCGGTTCCCATAACAACAAACACATGCGAATCACTTTCTGAAATAAACATCTGTCTTCAAGAATGTATATACATAATATTTTCAGGTAATATCACAATTAATATAATTAAATTGATATAAATAATCATCGTGCAAAAAATAGCATGCAATACTCGTGCCGTAAGCGCATAACGGATCTCGGAAAATTGAAAAAACTCTTTCCTCGATCCGTATGCATCGCTTACGGCACTTGTATCGCAATATACTATAACAATATTATAGGAACACACATATTATTATTATTATTTCCTTGCAGGACAGCATCACACCTTCAATGCTAACCGTTCTCCTACGTACTATAGAAAACGCTACGCTTTAAACACGCAGCTGCCCTACGCCGCAGGAATCGTGAAGGGAGACATTTCCACAGACACTCTCACGGTGAGTTAAAATGAATGCCTATGTGAAAAGTTGGATTTATCATCTTTGGAAATAAAATATTTCTCTTGGAGGACTAACAAATTAAAATAGGGAAATCAGAGGTTTTCGAGGCAGTTGTTTAAATTTTATTTTTTTCCTACTAAAATATATGGGCCTACCGTATTTTACGGACCATAAGACGCACTTTTTTACTTTGAAAACAGAGCCTTGAAAGTTGGGTGCGTCTAATGGTCTGAAGTACATTTAAAAAATTAAAATTATGGTAAATATTGCCGGAATACCATAGTTATAAACAAAGTGTTTTAAACGATAAGATTGTTACAAATTTTGGCAGACTATAGGCCTACTTCAATGCACTTGTCACAATCGTAAAATTAGGGTATTCGATGCGAAAAGAAAGGAATGTTGAGTTCTTTTATACGAAAGGACAATGCCAGGTGGTTAAATGAAAGCAATGACCTCTAAACAGCCTTGTCAGATTACACGTACCGTATGCTGAATTGAGGATTAGAGGGTGTAAAAGTATTTCCAGTCTTTCGTGAGAAATCAGTTCAGTTAAAATTTACGCGAAGCCACCTGTACAACGCATGTTTTAAGTTACAAATGATTTACACTGATACCATTGTACAATTTGTTTATGCAATGAAGTATATTATTCCCTTTAAAAATTTTTTGTTTAGAATCACATTAAATTTCTTTTCCTTTAAATTTCCATCCTAAAATCAATCTTATGGTCCGTAAAATACGGTATATTTTTCTGGAAATCAAATGTAAAAATGATATTTGCTGCGCAAGCGCACATTACCAAAAATGAAAATGATACGCTAACATAATACGTAGAAATGTGGTATAAACAAATGATAGGATTCATAACCTTGATTATGTTACCTTGTAACATGATTATTACTTACCATTTCAATACTACATTAACACATTCCTAGAAGTTAATTTTTATTGCTAGAAGAAATAACTCTGTATTTATAATATAAGAACATTATCGATATAGCTACTTACACAACAGAATAACTCAGCACCTTTGTATTTGATTTTTTTTTTTTTTTTTTGCATAATTGTATTATAAATTTTGTATTTGTGTTGTAAATTATTATAATAATTTGTTAATGTTTATGTTGTATATTATGTAAAGAAATTTTCGCATTCTAGCCTACATATTGTTTATAACTGTAAATTCAGATTCTTATTTGAAATTATATTGACGTGTCCCATAACATGTAATATGTTCCGATGGACTTAATAAAATAAAATCAAAGTATTTTCTTTAAAAGGCCCTAACAGGCTCATTTCGTAAAAATCTCGTTTTTACCAATTTTTCATAAATAACTATTTTAAGGGGAGGAGGCATAGGCTTATAAATTACTTAATATGAGTTTAAAGCGTGGGAAGCTTAAAACTCGTTATTGTGCATCTTAATTTTTAAAATTTTCCGGGGGGAGGACCCCAAAACCCTCCTCTCCAGATGGTCGGCCTGGTTACGCCTATGGGAGGAGGAAATCATGAAATTAAGTACTATTGTTTTAAAACTGAAACAAAACACTACCTTTTTAATTACTACTAACGTAGGACCCGCAGTATTTAAACAAGAAACAACTTGTGCTCATCATGTGTTAATATCCCCCCCTTATCTTTGCTTCTTTTCAGATAAACGACAATGAACTGAACTCCATTACCTTCCTATTGGTCAGTGCCTTGTCTGGGTACATAGCTGACAACGTTCCCATGGATGGGATTCTCGGACTGTCTTTCCAGCATCCGCTGTACAAAAACCAGCGATACAACCCCCGTACCAACATCATAGACCAGCCACTCTTCTCTTTCTATTTTGCCAAGTAGGTGATCAAAATATTGAATGGGCATTCAAACTGAACATCAATAAATCGCCAGAATGACAATCTCATCACTTTTTTTATATGGACGTACAATATGTAGGCGATTTTCTAGGAGGCCTATTTTTATTTTGCCATTATTGCTAGACACCCCATATTTAAGACTATCAAAAACACACAATAGCTATAAGCACATAGGTCCCAAACTATATAATAACCTCCCACACAAAATTAGAAACCTCAAAACAAAACACTTCATGACCTACATCAAAAAATTCTTAACAAAGAATGTCATATACAGTGTAGAGGTATTTGAAGAAAAATGCCACAATGCTGAATTATTTTCATTGTAAATAAATGTAAATAAGATTTAATGTTTTCTCTCTCTGTTCTATATGCAAACTGTAACACAACTCTGTCTGATCTTGTATAGTTAACATATCCCATAACATGTAAATGTTCCGAGGATGAATAAACTATTATTATTATTATTATTATTATTATTATTATTATTATTATTATTATTATATTCTTATTGCAGGAATGGAGCGCCCGGAAGCCATTTGCTGCTCGGCGAATCAGATCCTGATCTGTATGAAGGTGAACTCACTTATCTAGACATACTTCCAAATAAACAGGACTACCTAATGGTAAATATGACCAGGTGAGCAACTTTGGCGTTCAAACAAGCACAGACTTCGTTGATGATTTTTCCTAAAAGAGTATTTTCATTCTACGGAGACCGCAAAACGTGTTGCTGAAATCTCGCAATCTACTTTCAAGTTCTAACACATTCTACTTATGATACCGGTATCTATAACTCTGGTAGAAAAACAATAATAAAGATATGCGTGAGAATAAAAATAATAAATGGTGTGCTTGACCATTTAACTGAAATCTTAAATTACATAAAAGAAAAGATGGAAATTAAGTACATTTTTTAATAGAATATTCTTAAGGTTTGCTTCTTTTTCAGTTTGAAATTCGGTGGGATCGAGTTCTGCCCAGATACCTGTGTGGCTGTATTGGACTCTGGTACCACAACTGTAGGATTACCCAGCGACATTGAGACTAGCTTCCTCGAAATTATTAATGATAATGTGAGTACATGGCTAAGGACTATGTACATTTATTATTTTATTTATTTATACAGAATACACAATGTGGACTAGTAACACTGCCTTCTAAGGCAGTGCTAGTAATCATGCCTTAAGGGCTTTTTTTATTCTGCAATACAAATTTACAATAAGCTTCCAAGGAACATTAAATTATTATGTATTAAAAGTAAATGCAAATATTTCAAAAGATGCCGACTTAAGGGGTTAAAAGACAACATTTTCCAGCGAATAATGAATCAGCTATGTTGCGCGCCGTGTTGGGCCCTTCCTACTACGAACATAATGTACCTGCTACAGCATACACAGACGTTGAGTTGGTTGGTATATGGTTATTTGGGTCGTACCCTTTTGCGTCCCAAAGCGAGTGGTCGCTTCATCAAAACAACCCTCGTGCGTCCGGTGCAATTTGACGTAAACAATCCTCGTGCGTCCCGTCTTGAACAAGATCGATACATCTATCTGACGAAGCCTTGAAAAATATACAAGCAGAAACATAGGCTATATTCACACACGCTCAACAACCGTTGTCAATGCCAAGAAAAATGAAAAAGAGGCCTTCTTGGTAGAAAAAAATGGTTGAATATAGAACTGAAGCACTCAGCAGACTGGAATATGTGCGAACAGTATCATTTAAGTTCCTACCAACCACAAGAAAGTAAACTGGTAGCCAAAAGACAAAGAGTAACTTCATTCTCCATTTCAGTTTTATTTAATATTGACAGTAATGCAAGGGTACAATTTTTGGGGTGTGTAGCAGTTCGCCTTATCGCGGTGCGCCCTGGGTAATGCTAAAGGAACTGCATGGTACCAATTATTAATTTTACCTGTATTCCATGGGACGCATTTTGGTCATTCCTCTAGAGAGACCCGGGACGCAAAAAGGTCATTGGATTTGAGGATCTATGGACGCAAAAGTACCAGTTTAGTGGTTTTGGGACGCAAAAGTCCAGACCCCGGTAATTTGACGACGGGGATGAACTGCAACTTAGGCCTGTGACCGTCGCCGGTGTGCCGGAATTTTGTCCCGCAGGAGTTCTTTTACATGCCAGTAAATCTACTGACATGGGCTTGTCACATTTATGTTCACATAAATGCCATCGACCAGGACCGAAATCGAACCCGCAACCTAGGGCACAGAAAGCCAGCGCGATACTAACTGCGCCACCCAGGCCGATACAGCCGATGAATCTTCAGTTTCAGTTTCAGTTTCAAGGCTTACGGAAGGAATATGTGTGTGGTGTTATTTGTCAAAGCTAACTAACTGTATTGCAACTTTCAAGGCCTATATATGAACACAATATGTTGTCAAGAGAACTGATTTGCATTTGATAAATTCTTTCTAATGTATTACCATAAAATACTTACTAAATTGGGTATTACTCATGTACCGGTCAACCAATTTGGTTCAATATCAACAAACTTCTTCCCATGAACGTTATAAATGTCTAGATACCAAGTTTCATGAAAATCCGAAAAAGCGTATTTGAGTTATCGCGCCTACAGTCACTCGGACAGACAGACAGACGGACGGACGAACAGACATTTTTCCGTCCACCACACAGTCTCATAAAGCACCATTATGGCACTTAGTAATCTAAAATATTGCCTAATTCTACAATATATAAAATGCTGTTTTAACAGCTAGGCTGATACAGGTCAATATTGAATCTTCGATCGGCGAAAAAAAAAGAAACAGCTAATTGTAGTCTTATTTGCTATTTGTTCGTGAGGTCACGTATACATTGGAGGTGATGCTTATATGCCTCTGTTACTTAGTACTATAGAGCTGCAGTGATGGCTTCCTTGCGATTGTACAGTACTAGTAGGTGCCCGTGGCTTCGCCCACAATAATTAATTGACAAATGAAAAATTAAGAGTATAATAACTATTAAAGCATTATATTTATTAACACTTGCACGCGAATCATTCATAAACTAAGCCATTAATAATTAATGAAACAGCTAAAATTCCGGGTTCAGAGTACATTCCACGATATAAAGCGCCGCCTGAAAAAACGATCTCAGATTCGATTATGCAGTTCCAAAGCTAACTGTGAACATATAATACGTATTGTTTCTCAACTGTTTGTTGACATATGAATATGATGTGAATTTTATTTGATCAATTCAGTGTAATTTTCAGAAATTATATTATAATGTTTCAAGGGAAGGAATGGTTTGTTTGGATTTTTATTATCAGCGATACTTCCTTGGTTAAACTATCAATATTTTACAGCTGGTGCCCCGGCTTTGCCCGCCATTATTAATTGACTCCAGGATTTTTAAGAAATTTACACTGGTAGTTTATTAAAAATGTTTGTGGTTCAGAGCTATGAAAATTATAAGTAAAAATAAAATTAGAATATTTGTTCATTGTGTTCATTTCACTTAGGCTTTATATAATAAAGAAACAGTTTTCCTAATTTTGTACTTTTCGTGAAAGTTTAGACTGCGAGAGACGAACATCGCCGAGTATACCCGATGTCTCACGAAGTAAGCGAGGGAGTGAGCACGCTATTTAGGGCCGTTGAATTGTATAAGAGTAGATAATATGATGCAAGAACTAGTTCTTCCGAAGCCCAGTTTGTGACCATTATTGATATAATTACAGGGAGCATGTAATGCTGGATCCAAAGTGCCGCCCATCAATTTCTATTTTGAAGGCAAAGAATATCCTCTGGAAAGCGAATACTTCATGGTGAGTAATTATAATAATTATTATTAGGCTTATTATTTCTATTATTATTGTATTATTATCATCATTATTAATACTTACTCAATGGCAATAGAAACTTCCTAACCAAGCTAAAGGAATATTAACTGATTTTATGGAACCCCAAGGTTCATTGCCGCGCTTACCTGAGCCCGCCATTCAACCCTATTCTGAGTTAGCTCCATCAAACCATCCCTCGGAAATTCCACTTCCCTTAAATCTATCCTAATATTGTCCCCCACTTACGTCTAGGTCTTCCGAGCAGTCTCTTCCCTTCGGGTCTCTCAGTCAATATTTTTTAGATGTGTCTTTCTTCCCCCATGCGTGCATATGTTCAGCCCATTTCATCCTCCGGGATTTAATTACCCTTACTATATCCGAGTACAGGTTATGAAGCTCGTCGTTATGCAGTTTTCTCCAGTCACCATTTTCATCTCATTACTATTAACTTATTATCATTATTACATTATTATTATTACTACTATTATTATCATCATCATCATCATCGTTTAAACCTATAATTTCCTTGACGTTAGCAAGAGCTTATCGTCTTGATTGACGTTTCACTTTCCATCTAAGTTATAACTTATTTCTATTTCATGAGCGAGTCACACGGTCACTTGACTCCCTAGGCCGTTAATAACTAATTATATCTATACTTTATTTGTCACTTCTATATCCAGTAGCTCCTCAGCCCCAAGAATCAAAGCCATTTCTATTCCATAACATAATAAGATTAACTAAGGACTTGGCAATATAGGCTACTGTACATTCGTACATTTCATAGGAATGTTGTTCATACAATGTTTATCATTTTCTTTTTCAGGAATCTAGCAACCAGACCGGATGTGGTGCATCTCTATATAGCTCCAAAATGGGGAGCAAGTTCTGGGTTTTAGGAACAGTGTTCCTGCAGAAATACTACACGGAGTATGACCTCGACAATATGAAAGTCGGTATAGCACCATCCGTGTAGCCTAAACTAAATGATGCCTCAGTTCTCCGTACCTACCTCAATGGAAATATTAAAATGTTTCGGCACATAAACGCCGACTACGGGGGTGGTTTCCCTTTTCAGCATCCCCAGTAATATTTACATACACATTGCATCACATCACAGATTTTCAGACACCAGTCTCCTCTCTCCACATACTCAACGGGGGACATACAGCTTTCGGTGAAATTCAAAAGTGAGAAATAGGTGAATTTCATTATTTATTTCCTCAGCAATGAATTGCTCTACAATCTTGCAACTTGACATACTCTTTATTGACTACTCCTACAATTGCATACTATTTTCAAAATTAATCAAACTGTTACAGTTATGGGTAATTATCGTTTCAAAATGGCAGCCACGTTTCATGCACTGAAATGCCGTTTCCTTGATAACTTCTACAAATATCAATATTTCTGAGTGATTATTGTTCTGTGTATTTGTTAATATCATATGAACAACACTATCTACAAACATTCATTTATCATTAATAGTTTTTAATGTATATATTTTAATGAAAAATAAAATTTTAAAATATTAATTTTTTAAAATACTTATAGTGTAGATATTCCAAATATTATAGATGATGATGTTCATATGATGTTTGCAAATAGATAATAAAAAGAATCACTAAAAAATATTGCCTTTTGTGGAAATTATCACAGAAAAAGCATTTTAGTACACGAAAAGTGGCTGCCATTTTGTAACGATAATTACCTGTAACTGAAACAGTTTAATTAATTTTGAAAACAGTATGCAATTGTAGTAGTCAATAAAGATGTCAGATTGCAAGATTGTAGAGCAATTCATTGCTGAGGAAAAAAATAACGAAATTCACCGAAAGTTGTATGTCCCTCCCTTAAATCCTACACTAGGTGTACATTGGATCACCAGCGAATGATGTAGAAATAATTCATTCCATAAGAGAAGCAGCTAAGCATTTAGATTTGGATGTAATAGTGAGTTAATCTATAGAAATGAATTTCACAAACATAATTCGCAAGAAGGCCACCCGTCTGTACCACGACACGTTACTTTATTAAAGGTCGAGAAAATTATTGTAGTGTTGTAAATAATGCAATAAATATTGATTAATATTGAACAGAGTGTTTGTGTTTATCAATTAATAATGTTGTTTGTAAGGATATAAACTACTTCTAGTTTATAAACTGATTTAATAGTGCTGGATGGATGGGGTGAAAAGGAGTATGGAGAGAAGACGGTTAAGTGAAGATGCTATGGACAGGGACTTATGGAGGCAGAAGATTGTTGTGGGATGAAGGAAAACCATTGTATTGTGGAATATTCCTTAATAAAATTATTATTATTATTATTATTACTAAACGAAAGTTTGCATTCGTTGGGGTGTGGGGGTATGGAATATCTCCAGAAAAACATGGGGGAGTTTTTAGGTCCTCTGGGTGATTTCTTTAAATTTCTCAGTCCCTTTGCCCCAAGTTTAGTCCTGTTGAGAAATTTTTCGATTTTACACACTACACAAAAATTAAAACCATTAATTAAGTATCAGACTTTTTACCTTTAACTTAAAGTAGAGCTGGTCTGAAATAGTTCACAAGGAATCAATCATTTATTATCATAATAATAATTAAAGATTAAGGAACTCGAATAACTACTGTCTTGTGGGTTATCATAGCTAGTCCACGCATGTGACACAAGTCGTCTAAAATATAAATATATTCAAGTTGCATTTTACAATCATGTTGTTGAAATTGGGCGAGTACATAAATGTTTTTATTGCGCAAAAAAAAAATGCATGTTTTCAGCCCGTTTTTCACGCATAACTCGCGAACGAAAGCTATAATTAAAGATCCGGCTTCGAGGTGCATTTTCCCAACCTAAAATGTCAGATCTCTGCGTTCAGTAGATTTCGCTGGGCATCTCGCACAAACAGAAATACAAACTCTTCCTTTTACTATTATAGATTTTCACTGGAATAAATAAGTGCTAAATCCTTGCACGCTTCCTTTTAAAAGTAAATATTTTGTTGTAATTTTTAACATCTTAACTTCAGTGTCTGTAGTTTGTGATAATAATTTATTTTATATTTATATATAAATTAATATATAAATATACATTATATAAATTATATATAAACATGCCAAACCTGATTTCCCCCTCTAAAATTTTATTTGATCCCTCGAAAACTTGACCCTGAATTAACACACATACCAATGTTAATAATACAGCTCATGTTCGTCATAATAATTATTTATGTTGCCAAAAGGGAATTTTTACATCATTTTATTATGAACCGACAAAAAGCAATTGAACTCCGTGCAAAGCTCGGCCTGATGACGTCAGCGTTCTTCCGAGGAGTGGGAGTAGCATTCTCGTCGGTAGAGTGCACCGTAGTACAATCCTAATTCACACTTAAAAAAAGAAAGAACTAGCTTACTTTTGACACCAAATAAGATAAGCCTACACAGCCAAACGTTCATTTTCTCCTCTAGAAAGAATCTCTGCACGCAGTTCTCGCAATGGCCCTTTATGTAGTATCCAATAGTTCATAGCCTATAATATCTAGGCTACTACGTTTTAGGTTAGAAAAGCTATTCAATTTTTTTACGATTTACTCGAATTTCACATGTTTTTAAAAACAAACTGACTATATATGTGATTTATACAGATTCTACAGATCAAAACAATCTTAAATTGGGCCGTTTTGGAGTTTCTAAAACTGATAATCAATTGGGTCAGCTGCACATGTACAGTAAATTCAAATTCAAATTCAAATTCTTTATTGGTCCTGAGAATCACTATGTACAACGTACAATTTGATATTGGACAAGTCAACATATAATTAAACTAGACTAAGCTAAAATAATAAGAAATATTATTGTTTATAATAATTGCAAGATGAATCTAAAGTACCTATGCATTTTTTGTAAGGTATTCCTCAACTGAATAAAAGCAATTGTCTATCAAATATGCCTTAAGGGATTTTTTGAATGAGGGTTTTTGGTGGATTAATTTGAGCTGCTTTGGAAGACTGTTATATAATTTAATTACAGAGTAAAAGGTTCCTTTATGAAATAGAGTGATTCTGTGGTGTTGTGAATAAAAATCAGAACGGTGTCTGGTGTAGTGCGAGTGTACTTCATTGTTTTTTACAAATGGAGAGTGGCCATCTATTGTAGTTTTACTAATTAACATTAAGCTTTGATATATGTACAAACATGGTAGTGGGAGGATGCCGAGGTTTTTGAATAGGGGTTTACATGAAGCTCTTGAATTTAGCCCTTCCATTATTCTAATTATTTTCTTTTGGGTTCTGAAACATTTAATAGCTGAAGATGATCTTCCCCAAAATGCTAACCCATATGCAAGGAGAGAGTGGATGTATGCAAAGTAAACTATTCTGAGAGTTTCCTTACTAGTACAGTTGGATAAAATTCTCATTAAGTAGGTGGCTTTACAGAGCTTTTTATTTACTTCATCAATGTGAATATCCCAATGTAAATTATTTTGAATCCATAGTCCTAAAAATTTTGTGCATTCAACTTTCTCAATTGTCTGATTGCAGAGTGTTATTTGAGTGGAGTGTTTATTGTTTCGAGTCGAGTGGAAGTCCATACAGACGGTTTTATTTAGATTAATAACAAGATGGTTAAATGAAAAGTAGTTAGTAATTTGGTGTGTAGTGATACCTATGGAGTTTAGAAAGGCGCTTTCATGAGGAGCTTTAATCAGGATATTTGTGTCATCTGCGAATAAAATTGAGCTTGAGTTGGGATCAATCAGACAGAAATCATTGACAAAAAGTATAAATAGGATAGGTCCTAATATTGAACCCTGTGGGACACCAAACTTCGTTTTTAATAGATTGGAGCGATAGCAACTAGTTACATTGTCTTGCGAATGCTTAATTTCTGTTAATTGAAGGCGGTTGCACAGGTATGTCTCAAGCCATTTATTTGGCAACCCCCTAATTCCAAAATTTTCAAGCTTTAGTAGGAGTTTCTTGTGGTCAACTAAGTCGAAGGCTTTGGAGAGGTCTAAGAATATGGCAGAAGTAAATTCTTTCTCGTCAACAGCTTTAAGGGCATCATACAAAAATTTGAAGATGGCTGATTCTGTAGAACGATTTTTTCTGAAACCATGTTGGGACTCAGATAATAGTTTGTTCTTTTCAAGGAAACTTAGTAAGCGTGAGTTGAAAATTTTTTCTAATATTTTAGAGAATACTGATACTAATGCTATGGGCCTATAGTTTGAAATATTATCTTTTTTACCTTTTTTAAACAGGGGTTTTATTATAGATGTCTTTAGACATGTCGGAAAATTTCCATTTTTGAGGGATTCATTGCAGATATGAGTTAAGGGCTGGATAATCAGTTGTGAACATTTTTTGACAAGAGAGTCAGGTATGTCGTCGATTCCTGAAGTGTGTTTAGATTTCAAATTTTTTATGATATTGATGATTTCGCCTTCATTTGTTGGGGCAAGAAACATTGAAGACTGATTTATAGGAAAAGAGGATGTAAGTAGGCCTTATAATACCCCCCCCCCAATTCAAATCCATTACCAAGTACTTAAGCACAAATAGTTATTACAGTAATTTTTTGTGAGTTTGCCTACACCCCTACCAATGTTTATTTGTTATAAATTACATTAGCCACTCATACATGCCTCCCCCGAGTTCTACAGATAGACTAACCTTACCTCAATGTACTCAAAGCATACAGTACCAAACCTATACTCATCAACATATCATTAGATTACAAAGTCGTTAATGCAAGCGTCCCCGGGGAATCATTCATTCGCGATAATAACTACGATAAACAAACCCTACAATAATATGTATGATGAAAATTGTAAGATCAACTTGGCAAACAGTGTGGTGTCCCACTGTGCTTTGGTTCTCTTACCTTAACTCCGCGTTCTGCAGCAAACCAATATCTTCAATAGCACAACGAAAGAATACTATTTAGTCACTCATTCCACAAAGCGCACACTTAATAAGTTCAGTTATTCACAACACAATTTCATAAAACAATCACCAAAATCATCCCCTACACCGCCATTAAACCAATTGATTTCTCGCAGGACCGATCAATTGACAATCGAATATCGACTTATACAAAGCGTCTTTTATCTGTTGAATGGTTTCGACTGGTCACTGTCTCTTTGATATCGAGATAAGCCCACTGCAAAGCTTACTCTATGCGTTGTACTATTTAGCCCATATGTTCTTCCTTCGATTTGGACCAATAAGATAATGAATCTGAAATCAGCCGATCATAGACCTGAATCAATCAATTTTTATCGAATTTGATTTATCTCCTACAGAACTGATGAAAAAACGTCCTTTTTTTCTTTATCTTTGAATCAGGTCGGACTCTTCCTGTAGACAGTAGCTTATGAATACGTCACTATCGCGGCACCTTAAGATTGAGTCTGAAATAACGTGAATATTATGCTTAACTTACATCTGTTCAGGAATAAGCATTTTAATATTTCACGGGGAATGTATTCCATAGCTCACAATGTTGGCATTTAATAATTATAATTATTCCCTGTAAACATTATAAAGACATAACCTCAACATCATAGATTTACACTGGCTGCGAGTGACAGGAAGGCCTTTCAGAGGGGGAAGGTGAATTTAGAGACAAGCTATCATTTCTCTCCCTTTCGATAATATATTCGTATAGGCAGCTAAGCATGTTACACCTGTCCCTACAAGCATAACATAATTAAGAAACAATACCTACCCGTATGCATAAAGGTAAAGTGTCCCGGTATGGGCCATAAACTTCCAGGGTGCGACATCGGCACAGGAAGGTGGTAAGGTTGTCAGCCATACGCACCAGCCACTTTTTACCCCCAGGAATACTCCTGGTACTAATTTCTGTTAGAGGCTGAGCAGACCCCATGGCCATAATGCCACCAGAAGAATTAGGCCAATGGAAAAATCCCACCGACCACATAGGGAAAAACCCGTGACCTTCCAGTTTGTAGCTCAGTGCCTGAATCACTTTGCCATGGCATACCCCACCAGTATGCATTGCTAGGGGCTAAAACAATAATATAATTATTGTGTTTTATGCAAGATATCTTCAATATTAAATTTCAGCAAACACTACTTGGATGTTTATTAACTATTTACAATGATCAGAGAAAACAGCCATGAATGCCTTTTAATAGCAAACTGTCTCAATCTAAAATGCTATTCAATTAATTCAATTTCAATACATTTTATTAATTATTTATTTCATAATATGATTTGTTAAGTAGGGTCTACTCATTATCAATGCAACTCGTGACTTGAAACTCTCCTAGATAAACTAGTCGCTCAGGAATTTATTGACTATTTCCAAGTCACTCGTGGCATAACCTATGACAATAATGCCGTAGCTCAGAAAAAAATGGCGGCTCATGCTTTGCTTAGGTGGGTTTCACAAAATTATAGATTATGCAAGACTATATAATTAAGTAAACCCACCAGTACCGAGATATTCTCAAACAGCTGTATCCCACTAAAGAGAATGCAAATAGTTTTAAAAATGCATGCAGAAAGTCCATACTAGTAAAATAAATAAGCTTAAGAAATAAAAGCAGAAAACAAGATAAGAATAAAATTAATTTATAAGACTCACCCTCTTACAGAACTTATCTTCACTGCTGTAGATTATGAAGATCTGGATTTATTTGTACAAAAAGTCTAGTTTTGGGTGCAGCAAACCTATCAATAACTGTGTGATTAGTCTCTAATGACGTTTACTACTTTTCTTCCTACTGCCAACATAATCAACTCACTTAATGTGAGCTCTTAGAGACAGTTCAAATACTCCACAAAATTTGACACAGTCAACCAACCTAGAAAGAATATGCCTGTCTTTCCCGAATTTCTAATCGATAGCCTATACGCACTACCAAATTGGGGTTGGATATTTGAACGTCCTAATAATGACAATTCAACACATGCATATTTATCCATATGTATAGTTTAGTGTTTTTTGCAATTGAACTTATGTGACTAATGTCAATAAAACCAGTTATGTCCACGAATTCAATCTGATACTGAATATCAGGCAGGGAAAAGAAAATAAAGAGTTTCTAATCTGGATCATCCGCACAGCTATTTGAAGTTTTTATACATCAATTTGTTGAATTTTCTACAATTTCACACTTTTCACATTTTGTCACTTCCTCTATCGTTAATTCTGGCCAATCAGGATGTAATCCTTTAACTTCTAATTTATCTTCTATTAACTTCTGTCATAAGACAGTATCCCTTGGCTTAGTAGTGCCTGAATAGAATTCATTGTTCAATCAGAAAAAATATAAATTTCTCTAAGTAACTTACATATACAGTGTTTTCCAGATGACAAACAGTTTATCCATCTCCTTGCTTAGATATGCGGTCCAATCAGAGACGGCGAGATGTAGGGAAGACTCAAACTGCTAGCGACACTTAGTAAGCTCATACACGTGATTGGCGGTGAAGGAATCTGCTTCTCATTTAAAAATACTGTAGGCCTGATCACTTGCATGGTCTTGTGGTTAGCATTGCAGGCTACGGATCCGCATGCTCAGGTTCAATCCCTGGTACCTTCTTGGTCAGAAGGTCTGGAATGGGGTGCCCTCGTCTCATGATTCAAACTGAAAAGCTTCTTGATTAAGAAATAGCAGCTCTGGTCATAAAAACCATCATTAACGATCATGGGTGACTGCATGCTGACAATGTGCTCCCAATCCTGCAACTTGACATGAAGATCATATGGCAACCCTAATCTTTTCATGTGTGCAGCACCAAGGAGTTTGGGTTTTTTTAGTACTTTTAAATTTTCATTTAATTTTGCAAGCTAAGCATTATATTTTAATGGATATAAGGATAAATAATTCCAACAATACCTGTTCCGTTCAGTTTTTCCTATTCCCCCACTGTTGGGCCATAGGGCCTCTACGTAGAGGTTTCTGTTACCTAGGTGAATTTTGTTACGCTTATTTTTCTGGAAGAGAGCAGAGTGACAGGTGATAAGCCCATCACCTCACAACTCCCCTTTGGAAACTAAGGCCATGAAAGGGCTGAGGAATTTTATCCAGAGGCTCTCATTTAGGCTTGGAGCTTTTTACATGCTGTAAATCTACAACATGGGTCCCCCAGCTTAAAATCCCTCCTGGAGAACTCCGTGCCCAGGATATTTATGTCCTGAAAAATCCATCGACCACGGCCGAGTATGATCCCGCAACCTCTGGATCTAGAGGCTTTCATGCTACCTCTAGACCACCACAGTCTACCTCTAATAATATAGATCCTCCATAAATAACAGCGACTAAAATTTTGGTTTGGCTTCTGGCGTCAGGCTTGAAATTTCTTGCCCTGTCCCACTCTAGTCCATGGAAAGGATATGGAAGTGAGTAACATGGCTACTGGTACCTGAAATAAAGAACTTAAAGTACCGTATACATTCATAAAAACAGATTTTATCCCTATTCCTTTTATATGTACATAACAATTAATATATTCATTATATATAAAACAGATTATTGCACAATGTTAATGTACCCAAACCCTGAGATTGCGACATTCATACATAGAGGAGAGTTTGTGCCATGGCAGGAGATCTGCAATCCATGAGGAAATTAATCATTATATGGAAGTTTACACAGTGAAGCTATATTATAATTTAATAATATTGAGTTGGGTTTAGCACTATGCTTCACTTATTTTATAAATACCTGTACTAGTTTCGAAGACCCTCGTCATTCATAATCATCAGGTTAACACCAACTGCCGGCTGGCCGTTTTTGCTGCGCTCTGGTGGAAGTGTGTGGCATTTGGCGATGAGATCTTCGTCTGAAGGGATGTCGAAGTTCATAAGGTATCCTTTATGTTTGTGGATGAATATCCTTTCCCACACTGAGAGTTCCTTGTGACCTTCGACACATGTGTCGACACACATGTGTCGAAGGTCACAAGGAACTCTCAGTGTGGGAAAGGATATTCATCCACAAACATAAAGGATACCTTATGAACTTCGACATCCCTTCAGACGAAGATCTCATCGCCAAATGCCACACACTTCCACCAGAGCGCAGCAAAAACGGCCAGCCGGCAGTTGGTGTTAACCTGATGATTATGAATGACGAGGGTCTTCGAAACTAGTACAGGTATTTATAAAATAAGTGAAGCATAGTGCTAAACCCAACTCAATATTATTAAACCATGAGGAAATGTTATCAGTTGGGTCATTCCACGCAAAACAGTAGGTCAAAAACCCTCATGTCTACAACTCTTGTTTTCATTTTAATATACCTTCATTCTAATAGCGTCTATGTATTATAAACAAATTTTAGATCCCTTAGAAGTAATAGTTTTGACTACACAGGGTTCAAAGCATTTTCCTATTTGCATTAACTCCCCTTTTGTATCTGTTTTTTCTTGATTTCAGCAGAGTTCAAATTACTTTTTCGAAGATATGAATGTAATGAAAAAAAAGACTACTTTTATTTCATCAGTACATGTCAACATGTAGTCAGTTGACAGGCGATTGACTTAAGTCAATCTCATATAATTTGAAATATTGATTCACTTCACTGTGTAAGTTCCAACATTATTCGTAATATGAAAAAATATGTTCAACTAGAAAACGTATTACAAATAATTAAAATAATAATAATAACAAAATGGACACTACTTTTAAAGGAATAGTAGTAGTGTATATTATGCATTCTGTAAAAGTTTCAAAAAGGAATCTACAAAAATGAGCTTGTAACAAATTTAAATGTACTCATTCTGACAAGATATTTCCACCCGTAATACACTTGGCGTCATGACTGCAGGGAGGATCTCTTCTCCCTGCATGACTGTAACATGCTGCAGCTGGCCTAAGCCAATCTTAAGAGAAAGTGATACAACGCAATAAGAGGAGATTTTGAATTTAAGCACAAAACTCACAGTTGAATAACTCCTAAGTTTTTCAAGATCCATCATGAAATTTAAATGGCAGTTTATGTGTTTATCTCACGGTGAACAAGTATTGTAGATAAAGAAAGGTTCATTTTCCCAATATAAATATTTATTTAATTCATTGTCAGTTTTCATAGTTATTCTAAATGGATATCCTAAAAATGTTATTTAAGTTTTAAGGTATGCAAATCTCTTTTTAGAATGATATACATTTTATTAGACTGTCATGAAGCATATGCTTTTCAGAATATTTTTAATTAACACCTCCATCTTAACCCCCCTAACATTTCATCCATCACTACAGCTAAACCAACAATCCTATTACTTTCATACATGACCATCTCACTTTCCACAACTTAAAAATTCACATACTAGAATGTGGAAAAGAAACTAAGACCCCACGGTCGTAACCTTTTAAATTTTGTGTGGAATGACCCAGCTACAAGATGTCAGATTCTAGGAGATGCTGAAACATGTTTTTATAAGATTGTAGATCTCCTGGTCTTGTCGAAGTCACAGCACATGTTATCTAACACAAAAATTAGTCATAAAAAATATACAGCACTCCAACAAAATGGCAGTGGAGGAATGGACAATGCTTTTACATGAAATTTTACCTTGTTTAGTAGTGTTTATTTAATAGTATTCATCATTTGCATGCACTGGAAATGTTTCAACATACTAGGTGATTCAAACTCAGGTCCAACTCTTTCCACCGGTTATGGATATAAGTTGATAAAACTATTATTAAAACTTTGGTACAGTGGATAAAATTACCTTGAACAGTCACTACATTTCAGCCTGACCTCCGGGTCTTCCTCAGGTGAAATGAACCCCTTCCGGCATGGACAACGTACCAACAAGAGAGTAGACTTCATTTCACCTGAGGAAGGCCTGGAGGTCAGTCTGAAACATAGTGACTGTTCAAGGTAATTATTTTATCCACTGTACCAAAGTTTGAATAACAGTTTTATCAACACACTGGAAATGTTTCAATGCATTTTAAATTCTCAATCAAGGCTGTTCTTAAAACAGATAGGGTTGAGACAATTAAAAAAAGAAATACATTCACTTTGTGTAATAAGAAGCAGTTAACGCCTAATACCTTTTCTTTGATAGCAAAATGCAAGACATTATGTAGGACAGAAGATGAGGGTACCTACTTTAAATGACAGGCTGAGCACAAATTCCAGTAGAATCTTTCTATTAAACACTGATTCCAAGTGTGCCTGCAAAGTACAATCTCAAGAGGCAGCAAGCAAGCCTAAAAATTCTTTTTTAATGTTGACACAGAATATTGCCAAACGAATAATTAATATTGCATGAAAAATTAAAATCTTAGGATGCCGGTGCCCATGTTTGAGTTTTGAAGATTGGAATAAATTTCTTATAAAAAGGTGGTCAGCTTAAATTAACTAAACAAATTAGCGAATAAAAAAGTTTCTAATTGTACTCCTGAAATTTAGAATATCAGAAATATACGTTATTTTAGAAACCGTTGTATAAGAATTATGCTCTTATTATAAATACCGGATTTCAAAAAAAAAGAATAAATCACAAAATTCTGAAAATGTAATGAAATGATCCCAAATGGTCAGATTAGTCCAAAAAAGGCAACAAATAAAGGGAAAAAACATGAAAATGATGCAATTCAATTAATTCATTATAAATGAGGAAATTTCTCCAATTTACCACAAAAAGTTGTAAAATCACCATAATTTTAACTCTAAATTTATCACTGAAACCATCATTACCGTCTAAAAGATAATTATTTACTATTATCACTCACAATATTGTTTCAAGAAAAAGCAGATATATTCATATCCTTGGAAGAATATTCAAATCTATCGAGGGACAAATCAAGATATCATGTATCTAAAGTGATTCACGCAAATAGAAAGGTTCTCTAGACACTATTGGTCCATTTATTGAAATTTACTATACTGAAGAATGGTTATTCTGAAGGTCATGGAGTTATCTTTACGCTGACAGCTAACATCTACTTCCATTCCATTCCTTGCATACCCATGATCATCTTTGATCCTCATTGGAAATATTGCCAACATGAGTAAGCCAAATGCACATGTACCAATAGAAACATTAGGCCGCTGATTTTGACACCCATTACAAGTCCATTTGGCAATTGTTGAATTAATAAAGTGAGTTCCTGCAAATATTTTGTACCTACTAAATCGCTGTGCACACATAATGGCAACGACCTAGGCCTGGATCTAACTTCCTAATTTTGGAGAAGAAAGCCTAACAAGGATTTCACCCAGGTCAGCACTATTTACTTCATTTTAATCAGACTCTGCTCATTAGACATTCTTAACATTTTAATCTACTTACGCTGCTTCTGGAAATCAATAGTTTATGCAAGATTTTTTTTCATCCAAAAGCATGTTACTCCACATACTCCAGATTTCTAGGGAAATAGCTCTGTGTTCATTGAATTAAAGAGAATTGCATCTGACATTGTCCATTCCTTCATTTGCGAAATGAATCTCTTGTTACTAGCTAACTGTTTGAGCAACATTGAGGGGTTGGGTTGCCCCAGGGTTGAACACAATGGGTCGGTAGCCCTTACTGTTCCGGACGAATGGCTGGACGGTCGTGAGGCTGATACGATTTGTTGAAGAGCCCTGAAACAACACATATTTCAAGATTAGTGGTATATAAGTTAAATCTGGGCAAGCACCACTTAAATATTCAGCTTTAAAGGTAAGTAATAAGTTCAGTGGATAAATTGTTTGAACCATGTTAATTACGTTTGTTTTTGCAGTGAAATTTAAAAGATTCCAGTGGTACCAACGAGTCATGCATGTGCTCACAGCATATTTACTTACACGAAAAGAATTGTTCACATGAGCTTGATTGCTTGTGACTGTCAGGAATACTGCAGAAAGCAAACCTTATTAATATGTTTACTTAAAATCAGATATTATTGCTGATCAGATATTATTACTGTCGTAGGGGAGAGCTAAGCACCATAAAGTGAGATCTAATATTGCAGAGCTTTTTAGGAAGAGAGGGGATTGTGAAGTATTTGAAAAGATGGTATGCCAGTCGATGGAGGGCTCCATCAAACGTGTAGATATTGGTGTGTCAACAGGCAGGAGAACTGTGGACTGGTTATTGATCCAACAGAGGAACGGAGACATGCAAAGGAGGTAGACACAGAAAAGAAACTTCATTACCATCCATGCTGCCAAGACTTGAAGCAGAAGTATGGGATAAGAGATTGGGAAGTGGTTGGGTTGCTATTTGGGGCAAGAGGGACAATTTCAAAATTTTGTATACATTTTTTCCAGCGTTTTGGTATACTGTCTTCAGCCGCATTACAGGAATTGGCCTTAAACATTCTGCAAGACTCGCTCCATATTGTCCATAACCATTTGTATTCAGAATATTTTAATAAATAGGAAGGGAGTCCTTTATTGTTAGCTGTTTTAAAATTCAATATAAAAAGTACATGAATCGATAATTAGAAAAATAAATTCTTATATTAATAAATATATGGTTCTAAAAATTGTTTTCATTAGGCTGTGTCTTATTGGCACCCTTAATTTAAGGCAGCTAACAGGATTTCTGTTTTTATTTCCCATACTGTTGGTTGAATAGTATCTAGTATCATAAATAGAGATTAGCGTTGTGCTCATTCTACACAAGTCTCTCTTTCATTTGCAGACTGCAGAAACAGGAACTACAGTACTATTGTTTTGAATGCACAGAGCCGAGCAAACAGTCGACAATGCACGAACATTACAAAACTGCAAGCCAAACTAATATTCAAAGTGCCAGCCCTACTGGCTACATGCTGAATTGTGACACAAGTGCATCTGATTTAACAGATGAGTTGGTCCTTACATCATAGCTAAGCTATTGTGTGTATAAACATTAGGCTTAGAAAATGAAAGTTTTAAATTAGTTATGTTACTTAAGGGAGATGATTGACCTTTAAACACTTTAGACTTCACTTTTACTACATTTTTGCAGAACGTCCGTTTCATGGGTTTTGCCCACACTGTTAGTCAACTGTCAAATCCTTGTTTGGAGAATACTGATGTGCTCTCTGGTGTAGTTTTTATGAGCCTCTTGATCAAGTTTTCCTCTTGCAGTATTTCAAAATTCATTAACCTGTCTTCAAACTTTTTTATATAGGCTAAATCTTTCCCAAACTTCTAGATCTTTATGTTTATTTACTGACTTCAATAATTTGGCCTCCTTACATATGTTATAGTTCTTATTCCAGCAATGAGCTGCCACTACTGATTTTTCTATTTGACACTACCTAATGTTTCTCATGTGTTCTTTCAATCTTATGTCTATATTTCATTTTGTTTTCCTACATTATTTTAAGGTAATTTTAAATTAGTGTTTGATTTACTTCCCAGTGCACTCAATTAAGGGCTCTTTTTTTAAAATAGATATTGTTCTCCGAGCATTAGCCTACCGAGCAGTAATGGCAATAGGAGCCCATTTATACAATTAGCAACACTCCACCAAAATGTGCAAAATCACGTTGTACATCAAGACGTTACATTAAGGGTTGTACATTAAGGGAAGGTTGTACATCTAGACAAAAAAAACTTACCTTGACCGGTGAGTTGGTATCCCTGTGAGGTGCAGGATTCTTGTCCTCTGTTCGGGGCACGTCCTCCAGACTGGAGTATGGACTCCGATCACCAGATGCTGGACTCACCGACCTAGAGAACAGACACACTCTGAAACTTCGATCTCTATGAACACGAACGTAGATAAGTCAATCAATGCTACAACAACAACCAACCTGTACAGTGATGCCAATCCACTAGATGGTGTTAATATTGCGATGACTAGATTAGTTGGCCACGCCGCCACCACCGCTACACCCTATTCAACAAATCAACCACATTATGTACACCTGTCACTTTTATCACTCAGCAGTCTTACAGGCAGTCTAGTCTCACAGCAATGGCCAAACCAAGAAAATTATGAAAAATTCCCCTTTTTGAAAATTACATATTTAGATAGACAGATCTTTTCTCTTTAATTTCATATATTGAATCCGAAAGTATATGACTCATTCTTTAAAACCGATAGTTCCGAAAAGTTTGAGAGACGATATTCATCCACAAATGTAAAGAACTGGTCATGAACTTTGACATCCCAACAGATGAATGTCTCATTGCCAAATGCAGCAAACTTCCCTGAGAGGGCAACACAAACGTCCAGTCGGCAGTTGGTGTTAATCTGATGATTATGAATGATGATTGTCTTCGAAACTAGTTCAGGTATTTATACAAAAAGTGAAGTATATGTGCTAGACCCAACTCAATATAGCTTCACTGTGTAAAATTCTAATATATTTTTTAGTAAAATAGAGGGTTCCTGCAAGGGTGCAGTGGTAGAAACTTGTTCTGAAAAATGAGTTGTAATTTCTGTACAGTACATAGATCTGAATTTCTGGCATTTGCTGTCTAGCCTCCTGTCAAAACCGTGCATCTGCCTTTGTTGGTGCTTTTAAGTTATATAATGGCATTGATGAGTGAAAGTTTTTTTAAAATGCCTTCATGTGAATGTAAATCCTATGCCAACTGACCATTTTGCATTCGTTGTTGGAGTGAATTTCAAAGCAAAACAAGTCTATTGTCTGAGAAAGTGACAAGTGTAGCTGAATTTGGTTTAGGAAAGAAACAAAGTTGGAAATGGTGCAGGAAAAAATCATGCATAATTTCCGTTAAGGCACTTAACTGCATTGTTGTTCATTTCTATTACTATTATTAATATTTTTCAAGTTTTAATGTATTATTTTGTAGTCTATTTATTTGATAACCTGATCAAATTTGGATAGTGATCATTCTGAATGTACGCCTGTAAAGACTGCTGAGTAAGTATGACCCAAATATCAATTCTGTTAATAATTTTAAGAATTAGTAAATGTCAATGTTTTAAATGTGATGATATTAAAAATATTAAAAGAATGGTAACTTAGGAGGTACATTCCCCAAAAAAATGTTAATACTGCTGAAGAACTACTAGACAGTCATAGGGTGGCCATTTCTAAAATGT
This sequence comes from Ectobius pallidus, assembly GCA_964059195.1. Taxonomy (NCBI): domain Eukaryota; kingdom Metazoa; phylum Arthropoda; class Insecta; order Blattodea; family Ectobiidae; genus Ectobius; species Ectobius pallidus. The sequence continues at coordinate 145,756,911 of CAXKWD010000007.1, forward strand.
CAGAAAGGAGGACACACATCTTCGGTAATCTAGCATAGTATAACTTCGGGCATGGACGGCTGGACAGCAGATATTACATGTTATAACCCTGCCTAATTTTACTTAATAACTGCATTTATATAAAATAAATGATTTTACACTGAAAAAAGGTATTTTCATCTCTATTTATGAATGTACAATGCAATGAATGTACAATACAAATGGAGACTTGAACAACAATCAACAGTACGGCCAATGCCACGTACTGCATCAAACAAATGATAGTACGCTATCATCGTATGGACAAGCATGCAAACCTTAGGAATAGATTCCTTGGCAGGAACGTACAGGAAAATACAAATTTATTTAATATGCTTTACCGATCCATCAGAGTTTCGAAAAGGGGGACAAATCAACGTCCTGCATAAAGCCGCGCCGGATGGAGGACTGCTTGGCCAAAAGCCGGACTTCTGGCCACCCTAGACAGTCACCAAGTTGATCTTAACAGATAATAAAAAAAAATAAAAAAATAGAAGTCAATTTGAGAACTTAGATTCAATTAGATTCAACTTAGAAGATTCAATGACTCATGATATAATACAGTAATACATAAACCATTGACAGTACCTCCTATTTTTCCTTCCTTCTTGATATTTGTTTTTATATAACTACATTCCCCTTAAAATACCATTATTATTTTACTTAATATTAAGAGACCAGGTGTTACATAGATTAGTAAGTTGTTTTGAGCAATGTTAAAAATGTTAGAAGCAAATATTATCATAACTTGATCATATCGTTTTATGTGATACCAATAATTTATAATACTATGTAGAAATGCCATGGATATTAATTTTAGTAAAAATACCACTACCACACTACCAGTAAGTTAGCCTACTATTCCACCCAACCCATTTATTCACCTCAAAATTGCCCAGAAAGTTAATTATGACTAGGATTCAGATGTTTATGACAAGTCATATTTTGTTCTTTCATTTCAGTCATAGCATTGGTTTAAAGAAAAACTGATTACTTTTAGATATAGGCCTATCTTGTATGTCATATATTTGCATATTCAAGTCATATTCCAGTTAAACTTCCGGATACGATCTTGTATTCAAAAATGTTAAATGATTGATATTTTGAAAAATAATTATGTCTATATTCAAGACTTTCAACAATGTGCAAAACCAGTGGAATTTTAAGCTGTGATTAAGCTGTTTTGAAGACGGCCCACACTCAGAGTGCAGCGAATTCGACTCTGTTCAAATACACCCCCATAATGTCTTGACAACCAGAAAAGATTCCTGTTTGAGAATCTGTAGATGCATATTGCATTGCTGAAGCATTATAAGAAAAAACAAAACTTTAAAGTTAAAATGGCAAGCTTTAAATACCCAAATAATAGACATCTTCTGCAATTAATTAAATATGTGTTTGTATGAACATATTTTGCCCTTTAAGGTCACATTTAGCTAGATTTTGAGGTCCTATTGCCTTGCATATTTCTGACTTTTTAAGGTCATAATCATTTGAACCCTAGTTACGACACACATGGTAAGATCCAGCCCATAATAATGAATCAATAATTAAAAAGAATGAACTTAAAAGAGTTCATTATAACGACATTTCAAATATGTGTAGAGGTTTGTGGTTCATGGTACTCCAGCTTAACCTACCAATTAAGGCAGTTAGCAAAGCAGAAAGGACATTTGCAATAAAGGATCATTTTTCTTCATATTAGAACCAAATCTTCCAATAACACAGTCAATATTTCAAAATGGCAACCAAAATAGGTGTTCATTGTTATTCATACTAAAACATAACCTTCCACTAATGAAGTGATCTAAATCAGTAGTTTAAAAAGGATACTCTATATATATATACAGTGATACCTCGAGATACGAGTTTAATTCATTCTGTAACCTTGCTCGTGTCTCAAAGCAATTTTCCCCATTGAAATTAATTGAAATGCCATTAATCTGTTCCAGCCCCAAAAATGCTACCCCCAATTGTTTTTGTTACGTGTTTTTGAATAAGAAAAATGTATTTATAAATGACAAATATTGTATAAAAACAAAACTGTACTGTCTCGCCAAGTCAGTTACTAGCACACCTTGCTCAGTTTTTTCTATGATTTCTAGAAAAACCTAGCAAAGATGCTTCGACAGCGAGGTAAACAAGCACACTGGGGGAATACATGGGATAATGCGCGAGACGCACGAGGCGCAGGCGCAGTAAACTGGTGGGCCGTGTGCAGCGTCGCAGCTGGCCGTTCCTCGTATCTCAAATGTCGCTCGTATTTCAAAACAAAACTTCGCTCGCTCGACATCTCGTATCTCAAATAACTCGTATGTTAGGGCACTCGTATCTCGAGGTACCACTGTATATATATATATACCCTGTATATCACAATTTCTTCGTTCATGCTACTTCATAAGCCACACGTATAGTTAGTATTAATGATTTCAGCCGTTTTAGAAATTAGAAACATTAACCAATCCCGTTACAGCCCTGTTCCACTGGTATACTGTTTCTTGTGTGTTACCTGCTGCGGTGCTGGTGACAAGATACTGGCCGCGTGTTGGGTTGAGACATCTCCGAATCGGAGCTCGCAAGGGACCTGCCCGGGCGAGCCCCGTGAGCGAACTCCCTGCGGTAATTATCAGAATTGGAGGATCTTGGAGTGGAAGCCTCAGCATCTCCTCGTGAATTCACATAGACTTGGGTGCTCTTGGGCATGTCAAACACCACCTGCGGGTGGTGGACTGTGGTCCTCTTCAACTCCATGTGGGGCAGTATCGACTCTGGGCCAGATTCTGTGTACCTGTGGAAAATACATATATTCCTTCATATTACTTGTGTTAATTGCGTAACTTGCATAACGTAACTTAAGGTACTCACTCACACAATTTAAATTGTATTCTAACTGTACTGTATGCATGGCAAACAGATAATAAAAATTATTATTATTATCATTATTATTATTATTATGCACTTTTTTACTGTATATAAAATGTGAAGACTGTGAATGCCACTTAATGTCATTCCAGATAATGTTATCAGAAGGGTAACGTTATCACTTTTATGAAGTCCCATACAGATTAATACTCATACATTGAAAAATTGCTGTTTATTGTGATCAAAGATTTGGTTTATGTTATCACATTTTCCTTTCTATGGCTTTATTTTAAAGCACTTAACGTCATTCAAAATTTTGTTTTTAAGGATTTCGTTTCTAACTCAACTGTATTTTGTTGGCAGTAGTGGTACTGTTCCCAGCTCACAGGATTACCAGTTTGAGGGGGTGGCATTACCTAACTTTCTCTTTTAAGAAATAAAACAGGTTTCACCCCTCAGTTAAACTGCAGCTTTTGTTCTATGAAGATAACATGCAATGATGGTTAGTGTAAAATAAAAAGACTTTGAACAGAGAGGCATTAGATGTTTAGCTAAGCGGTGTTCACCACAGATCAGTATAGACTTCCAAAAACACTCGTAAGTTGTAACTGAGTGTGGAGTATTGGTTAATGGACTCCTAAAGGAAAACAGTTAAATCTTTGTTACTGGTTGAAAAATAGTTGCTTGCAGTCTAATACTGTACTATGAGTGGTTCAGTGATTAACAGTTATGCACAGTGAACTCTCGATAAATCAGACTAAAGTGGGCAGGGGTCTGTCCGAGTTATGAAATGTCTGGCTTCTGGAAGGGAATTGAGGAAATGGTATCTAAGTTATGAAATTTCCTGTCTCAGCTATAAGAAAAATCTATGAGGCAGAATATAGGCCACTTACAGTTGGAACAAAAACAAATAACACTTCAGTACTGTCTTAAAATTTCTAGTGAGGGTCTGAAATACACACTGTTACATTATTAGAACTTGATGATGATTGATGTGGGCACTTAGAGCATATTTTTCTAAGGAGATTTAGGCCGGGAGAAACTGTAAATGTTCTTCTGTGTACACTTTTTCTGTTGCTTTTGAATAATTACTTCTCTTGCAGTCCTGAAGTGGCCATAAAACGGCTGTAGATCTGGGTCTGGGTCGTCAACAGTCTGTCCGAGTTATCTGAAGTCCGGCATATTGAGGTCCGAATTATCGAGAGTTCACTGTATTATCTTATGAATAAATAACTTTTAATTCTGTTTTTGTAGTGTATTATCTTATGTATTAACGAATAACCTTCAATTAATTAAAACTTAATTAAGAGACCTGGACTGATTGTAACTGGACTGATGATTGGTAGCCGTGGAACTATCACAAAGATGTTCATGGACTTCTGCAGATCGTTCTGCCTAAACAAACATCTATATTATGAAATAAGTCTTCTCGTATTGAGGGACTCTATACAGATCACGCGTAACCATTTATATGGTCACTCTCATACATAATGTAGGCTATACTGAAACTATATACGAGTACTTTATTTCATTTTCTAGTAGCATGTGTTTCTAGGATTAATGTTTTCATATGTTTCACAGTTTGCATACTGTTTTATTTTGTTTCATTTCGTTGTTTTCGTTGTACTACATATCATTCTGCTGTGGTTTTTTCCCCCTGTTTGTTTAATTGAAATGGTATTCTTTGTGTTTGCAATCTGTAGTGACAGAAAGAAATTAAAATAAATAATAACTTAAACTTAATCAAATCATTATTTTGGATACTGTTATCAATCGGTTAAGCTGCATCCCGAAGTGATCACAATAAGCATGCACTGTATGCCATAAAATAAGGAAGGGTGCTAGCACTCATTTATTTAACTTCATGCTTGCTTTATAAGTTCTATATAACAGTTCTACATCATAAATATCTATTACGTGTTGGATAGTTTTCCACATGCAACATGGTTAGCTGAAAACATGGAATTTTTTAAAAGTGCTTTTTGGTTGAAAACAGGAATGTTCAATGTAAGAAGTAGAAAACACTGTAACTCCAAAGTTGGCAATTCACACTTCCTTACAGACAGTGTTTCTTAACCCTTGGAGTGGAACATCCATCTCACAGATGGATATGGTATTGTCTTTTGCTACCAGAGCATAGGTTTTGCTTCTATCGCGCTCATCTACTTAAAGAGTCTCATTTAATTATTAGTCTTCTGTGTGATTACATCGCCTGTTCACTCACATGATTATCTTTGTAACACTGAATGATTCGGTAGGAGCTACACCGCCTGACAGATGGACGTTCCTCATAGCGTAAGTAAAAATCACAACGGATATTCCTTCTAATGCACGGTTTCTGTACATCTATCTGTGAAATTAGTTACCATATGGAACAAATATGGCAGCTTATCTTCATGGAAGACATTATAGATGAAATTGTCATGAAAACTGTAAACTAGAATATTTTCATGAGAACATAGAAAATAAAGAAGAATCTTCATACAAGAAAACCAACAAGGATGAGATCTGCACTCTTTGAAGTCTTCAAGGGAATCTTTCAAATCATTTTGTACGTGAAATTATAATTATATTATTTTGTTGTTTCACTTTGTGTTCGAATGTTTTGTGAATCTAAAATTTATTTTCATTGAGATATTTTTAAAAAGTAATTAACGTCCTTTTAAAGTACAACATGCCTACCCAATTCGTTAAATAATTGATGACTTATGAAAAATAAAAGTTATTTGTGATTTTTGCTCATCATTATGGTGCATTTCGGTAAGTTATAAGTCCAGGAAACATAGGCATGAAAGAAATTAGCTTTAACTAGAAGCTATAGCCATTGCGACAATTTATATAAATACTTTATAACTCTAAACAGTCTCTAATTCCAGAAATAAATGTATGTTACAGTATTGATTCATTTTAGAAAGGATATTACGTTAATTTGAGCAAAAAATTGTATATCTGTATCATAGACGAATATTCCTCATAAAGGGGCACTAAAGTCTGACCGTTCTAAGAAGGAAACCTGAAGTAAACAAACACCAGTACTAAAAAATAATATAATACAAACAATAATACTTATTTACAATAGTGGATAAAACAATCCCCTCCAACACACAACGTTTCAACCTGCCCTCCAGGCCTTTCTCAAGTGTACTGAATTGAAAAAATCATAAACAAACTGCCGTAACTATGTAGCACCTTATTTTGTTTTTTGTTACTATTGTTGTTGTTGTTGATCATTACAGTCTCCACTGTTTTCTACTTCCCGCTCCCTAAACGTGTTATCTCTGAAATGCTCATTTATCCATTCCCTCGGGATATCAAAATTATTATCATAAATTGATCTTGTACAGGGAAATCTTGGAACTCTATATGTTCTATTTAAGTTCTTAATCACATTAATCCACTGTTCCCCTAAGTCTCCCTCATAATTATTAATGCAATTATCCCTCCTTCCAATGATAGTCACGGCTTCACCAATTTTCCTCCGTAAACGGTTGGCTTCTATCTTCACCACTTCTAATTCGCCCATTTTGTGTCCTTCTTTAATCATATGCTGGCTTAACCCTGTACAACATTTTTTGTTTTTTATATCTCTTTCATGCTCACGTAGTCTTACACTAAATGTTCTGCCTGTTTCCCCTATATATATCCCTTCACAATCATTGCAAGAAATTGCATAGATTCCCGGTTTTTCCATCTTTTCCTTGTTCCTGGTGCTACCAAATTTTTTGTGTTGTGCAAATAAGTTCCCAATGGTCCTTATAGGCCTGTATGCTGGTATCAGGTCATATTTCCTTAGCACTTTGCACATGCCTTCACTCAAACCAGGAATATAATTAACAGACACATATCTTCTATTCAAGTCCCGTGTTTTCTCTCCACCTCTATCACTACCCTCAGCATTACCCATTTCTACGTTCCTCCATATCTTCCGGATCTTGTTTTCTTTGTATCCATTTTTAATGGCAAGTTTTATAATTTCATTCTTTTCTTTTTCCAAATCACAACTGTTATTGCACAACCTGAGTGCACGAATAACGAAGTTGCGCCATATGTTGTTTTTAGTAGTGTGATGGTGAAAAGATCTTTTGTGTATATAAAACTCGCCTTGGTTGGGCTTCCTGTATACCCCCACCTTAATTCCAGTGTCCTCCATTTTTATGCATAAATCCAGAAAATGCAGGCACTTGTTTACAGACTTTTCACATGTAAATTTTAATCTGGGGTGACAATCATTGAAATCCACAGCCATTTTCTCTGCCTTTTCACCCCTAGTAATTACAAAAATGTCGTCCACATACCTCATGTAGGTAACTAAATCATTAGAGTATTTGTCGATAATAGGATTCTCAATGTAATGCATAAAAATATTTGCTATAAACCCAGAAATCGGGTTACCCATACTGAGGCCTTCCTTCTGTTGGTATACCAATCCATTAAATTGAAAAACATTATGGTTAGTACAGACTTCGTACCACCTATAGTATTCGTTGGCTACGATTCTGTCAATGCCCTTTTCTGCTAGCCATTGAATTAGGCAGTCACCCGCTAGTTCTCTCGGTATACTGGGGTAAAGGTTGCACACATCCAAACTGAACATGCATAGCTCGCCTTCCACCTTTATTTTATCCAAAACCTGTTTTGCTTCATATGAATTATCTATCGACCACTTTGTATTTTTCTGTATGTCCGTTAAACGTTCTACTAACAGTTTAGCCAACTTATATGCGGGGTGGTTGTACATGGGGACTATGGGTCTCATTGGAACCCCTTCTTTATGTGTTTTTGGCAATCCAAAACATACGGGTAGCTCAGGTTGAGTATTCATAATCGATTTCTTCATATATTCACTCACGGATATGCTGCTACAGATTACCCTTTCAACCTCCCTTTGAATACTCCTCAAAGGGTTTTTTTCCACAACATTAAAATCCGGTGATTTAAAACATGAATGCTACCGTAAAAGTGTGGTGCCGAACTTTCTTAAATGGGGTTTTGCCCCCATGTCTCAGAAGACCTGTAATTTTAAAATTAAGGCTCAGTTGGGTATGCTGCATGAATGTATTGATGAAGCTTACATGGAACTTAACCAAGCTAATTTTGAAACATACAGAACGCATTTGAGGTTAACAGAGATTGTTCATAAAGATCAGTTATATGGGGTGATTCAGAGACATCAACATTTGGTCTCTGAACATATGAACTGGCTAAAGGCCAATATTAAAAACAAATTTATGAAGTATGGCCTAGAAGTGGTAAGGAAGAGGTCAAAGCAGGAAATGAGTGATGATAAAGACCTATTTGTGAACCTTACAAACAAAGATATACCTCCGAGGGTAATAAAGGTCTTTAAACATGGTTTTAAATTTGCTCCAAAGATGGGAAATGTTAGTATTGAGGATTTAATGGCTCCTGCTATCCAAGGAGCAGACATGATTGAAGGAGTGGAAAATAAAAGTAGATTTACAAGAGAAATATCTGTAGCTATTGAAGAGGCGTTCAACAGAAAGGAGGATATTATTGGGAGTGAAAAAGACATTATTTACACCAAAAACTGGTTAAGAAGACACGAAGTTCTAGTTATAAGAAGTGACAAGGAGAATAAACCGGTTTTTATTGATTATGTTACGTACCGAAACAAGATGATAGAATGTTTTAAATCACCGGATTTTAATGTTGTGGAAAAAAACCCTTTGAGGAGTATTCAAAGGGAGGTTGAAAGGGTAATCTGTAGCAGCATATCCGTGAGTGAATATATGAAGAAATCGATTATGAATACTCAACCTGAGCTACCCGTATGTTTTGGATTGCCAAAAACACATAAAGAAGGGGTTCCAATGAGACCCATAGTCCCCATGTACAACCACCCCGCATATAAGTTGGCTAAACTGTTAGTAGAACGTTTAACGGACATACAGAAAAATACAAAGTGGTCGATAGATAATTCATATGAAGCAAAACAGGTTTTGGATAAAATAAAGGTGGAAGGCGAGCTATGCATGTTCAGTTTGGATGTGTGCAACCTTTACCCCAGTATACCGAGAGAACTAGCGGGTGACTGCCTAATTCAATGGCTAGCAGAAAAGGGCATTGACAGAATCGTAGCCAACGAATACTATAGGTGGTACGAAGTCTGTACTAACCATAATGTTTTTCAATTTAATGGATTGGTATACCAACAGAAGGAAGGCCTCAGTATGGGTAACCCGATTTCTGGGTTTATAGCAAATATTTTTATGCATTACATTGAGAATCCTATTATCGACAAATACTCTAATGATTTAGTTACCTACATGAGGTATGTGGACGACATTTTTGTAATTACTAGGGGTGAAAAGGCAGAGAAAATGGCTGTGGATTTCAATGATTGTCACCCCAGATTAAAATTTACATGTGAAAAGTCTGTAAACAAGTGCCTGCATTTTCTGGATTTATGCATAAAAATGGAGGACACTGGAATTAAGGTGGGGGTATACAGGAAGCCCAACCAAGGCGAGTTTTATATACACAAAAGATCTTTTCACCATCACACTACTAAAAACAACATATGGCGCAACTTCGTTATTCGTGCACTCAGGTTGTGCAATAACAGTTGTGATTTGGAAAAAGAAAAGAATGAAATTATAAAACTTGCCATTAAAAATGGATACAAAGAAAACAAGATCCGGAAGATATGGAGGAACGTAGAAATGGGTAATGCTGAGGGTAGTGATAGAGGTGGAGAGAAAACACGGGACTTGAATAGAAGATATGTGTCTGTTAATTATATTCCTGGTTTGAGTGAAGGCATGTGCAAAGTGCTAAGGAAATATGACCTGATACCAGCATACAGGCCTATAAGGACCATTGGGAACTTATTTGCACAACACAAAAAATTTGGTAGCACCAGGAACAAGGAAAAGATGGAAAAACCGGGAATCTATGCAATTTCTTGCAATGATTGTGAAGGGATATATATAGGGGAAACAGGCAGAACATTTAGTGTAAGACTACGTGAGCATGAAAGAGATATAAAAAACAAAAAATGTTGTACAGGGTTAAGCCAGCATATGATTAAAGAAGGACACAAAATGGGCGAATTAGAAGTGGTGAAGATAGAAGCCAACCATTTACGGAGGAAAATTGGTGAAGCCGTGACTATCATTGGAAGGAGGGATAATTGCATTAATAATTATGAGGGAGACTTAGGGGAACAGTGGATTAATGTGATTAAGAACTTAAATAGAACATATAGAGTTCCAAGATTTCCCTGTACAAGATCAATTTATGATAATAATTTTGATATCCCGAGGGAATGGATAAATGAGCATTTCAGAGATAACACGTTTAGGGAGCGGGAAGTAGAAAACAGTGGAGACTGTAATGATCAACAACAACAACAATAGTAACAAAAAACAAAATAAGGTGCTACATAGTTACGGCAGTTTGTTTATGATTTTTTCAATTCAGTACACTTGAGAAAGGCCTGGAGGGCAGGTTGAAACGTTGTGTGTTGGAGGGGATTGTTTTATCCACTATTGTAAATAAGTATTATTGTTTGTATTATATTATTTTTTAATAAAATCATAGTGGAAAGAATAGGACCATAAATAATTTTCAATTGAATATGAAACACCAGTACATCTGTCTCACTCTAGTACATTACTCGTATGGCTTAAGAGTGAGACAGACATATTGGTTTTTTTTTACTTTAGGCTTCTTTCTTAGGTCGTCTCGAGTATAGATGATGTTCCTATCTAAGGGTTAAAGATCACTAACAAAAAGAGCTTTTTGGCGTGTACCTGGAAGGACGATACTCGCGGTACTCTCTACTGGGTTGGTGGAACTCAGAGAGCACCTGGGTCGAGGTAGGGGTCTGCCTGGACAGCTTTCCACCCCCTGAAGAAGCTGGGGAAGGAGTGGAGGATGGAGCACCATCAGGATCTGCTCGGGAGTCACCCCAGCCAGTGGGCAGCGAAGAATACACATTCTCATTTAAACTGAAAAGTCGCAGCTGTTGTCGGATATTTGCTTTCTCAGGTGCTCTCTTACGTTGGAACTCCTCCTCCACTCTTCTCATTGCTTCTAGCTCTCCGAGTCTCTGTCGCTCCTTCAGTTCTGCCTCTCTAGACAATTTGTCTGCTAATCGCCGTCTCTCTATCTGTCTTACTGTGCTTTGGAATGTGAAGCGTCGACCTTTGCTGCGTTTCGATGCAGTATCTTTATCCAGTGCAGGTGTCACAGGAGGTATATGCACCTGCAAAACGTTAATTTATTAATTTACATTTATTTAAATGTATATACACATTAATATTCTTACTACATTAACTTATTTGCAAACAAACAAATAAAACTTAAGAATATTACGAGAAAAACTCCTCTGACACTGGGATTTGAACCCAGGACCGTTGGCTATCTGTGCCAATGCTCTACCAACTGAGCTAAGCCAGAGTTCACTTCACAGCACCAGATGGATGACTGATTGCCCTTAATGGTTTACCTCACTGACAGACAAGTTCTGTCATATGCAGTACTGTGAGGCACACTAATTAGTGATTTTTGTGACCGGGCTTCCACTGTTAATGTACAGTTAACATTCAACATGATTTATATGCAGTCATGAACCACAGATTCTTGTCTCTGTTGGACATTACATGAAAATATTAATGTCCAAAAGAGACAATAATCTGTAGTTCATGATTGCACATATAGCATGTGGAAATTATACTTACTCAATGGCAAAAATAACATTCTTAAGCAAGCTAAAGGAATACTATCTATTTTATGGAACCTGGAGATTCACTGCCATGCTTACATGAGTACCTGCCATTCAACCCTATTCTGTGCTAACTCCATCCAACCATCCCTCGAAAATCCTACTGCCCTTAACACGTTAAGGCCTAGTGCTGCCACATGATAACACAAGTAACACATTCTTGAACTTATCACTGTGATTTCAAAAGTTATGCTGAAAGTTTGGTACCACTGCTTATTGCTCTGCAAAGGAACTATGTTAACTATAATGCAGTTGTCATTGTCGTGTTTGTTAAGGTACAAACTAAATAAATTGAATTTACTATATGAGTTGACATAAACACACTTTTTGCTTCACTTACCATATTTTGGTAAGACACATTTCAAGGAGCCTCCTCCCCATTTTCAAACACATTGTCACATTGTTGACAATGTGTTTGAAAATGGGGAGGAGGCTCCTTGTAACGCGTCACACCAAAATATGGGAAGTGAAGCAAAAAGTGTGTTTATGTCAACTCATATAGTAAATTAAATTTATTATAGTTGCTTCACTGCATAAAGTTCCACAAAGTCTTTAAGATACAAACTGTTTAAAACTGCTATTGCTGAATGTGGAGCAGAAATGGACATCCGTTTTGAGTAAGCATACTTTTACATGCTCACAATTATTGTATGGATTGTTTCTTTGTGGTATATTTTTTTGTATAGCGCAATGTATATTCTCTGGGAGTTACAAGGTCATTCTGCTAACAACAGGCAAACTTGAGGATTCTTAATTTCAGTTTTACCACATGGCTGTGCTAGGTATTTATACTCAGTAAGACGTATATTTTGTTATATTGTTTCAGGAGAGGGTTTTCAGTTCCTGAAGCACTGAAGATAATTTAAAACGATGATATTGATGGTGATGTGTTTACTGAGCCAGCAGTACAAAATTTAGACACAGATGAGGATTCTGGAAATGAGGTTCAAGACAAATTAGCTGTCCAACCTGACGTCTCGTCAATCACTGGCTAACACAGAAATAAGGTTATCAAACAACGAAAGAACAGGTGTTGAGTTAAATGAGTACAAACCATTGGAATACTTATCATTTGATGGTCAGAAGTAGTGTTAGCAAAAAATATTTTTTAAATTAATTAAGAAAAATACCATGCTAACATAAACTTATATAGGCTTTTGGGACAATTTTATATTTTCTTGAGCATTTAACAGATATGATCATTAATTTGTAATAATTACATTTGCTTCTATTTTTTATAATTTATTATTTAGTCATAAAAACTTTGATGTTATTTAATAAAGCTGTTAAAAGATAGAATTCAAGTCATGCCTTAGATCTATTTCAATATTACACTTTGGTTCGAAACAGAGGAATGTCAGAGATCCAAGTTCTGAGTTAGCATTATTTAATGTTTTCAAAGCTACTGACATATATAATAAGTTTGTCATGTTTGGGCCTGATTTTCACCATATAACGTGTATGTAGTCAAATTAAAATAAAATAGCCCACGGAAGCGGAAGTGGATGTAGTGATACAAACAATGATAGAACATACTCCTCTCAGCAGGTTCTGAGGTTTCAATCAGTCATCTGAGGAAGGCCCAGAGGATCGGGTCGAAACATTGCGAAGGTTTTACAAAACACGTGATCCATCGAAGGCAATTTTATTTTAATTTGATTACATACTGACGTATAAATGTGTCACCTCAAAAACTGTATAAAACCAAATATATAAGGCTAATAGAATAATGCTTTATGTAGAACATGACTATTTTTATTTGAGTGTAATGTTTGCAATCATGGAAGCCAGCTCTTCCACTGAAACTTTCCTCAGCTATTTTAAACTTAGAGCCTACTGATCGTGTTCACTTGATGACCACCTTATCAGTTTATCACTAATGTATAAATTCAGCTCTGAATGGATTAACTAGCTATCAGTTTGAAGTGATTAAAGAACTAACCTATAGCTCTTTTCAAGGTATTAGTCTTACTTACATCATGCCTAGAATCTGGAGAAGGTGACCTGCCAATCTGTCGCATCTCGTTAGCTGTGGCAGATATGTTGTCGCATGACTTGGAGAGTGGCACAGTGGTGCGCAGGTTCCTTTGCGTGATACCTGCACTGTAGGAGCGTTCTCTTCCATAAGATGAGCCATCTTGTGGCAGGTACATGACATGGCCTCCAGATGCCAGGTAAGAAAAGGCATGGTCAGGAGAGGACGGACTACTGGGAAGCCTTGCTGCCTCTAAGTTCAGCGAGTTGGGGACACTGCGACTTAGCATCCAGTTTTCATCTAGTGGCTCTCCTTTGGTTGGAACTTCTTCGAGTCGGGTCCCACCAAGAGCTGCACCCAGAACTCCTGACACAGATCGTCGCAGTTTCTTTAAGCTGTTGAAAGATGGCGTTACTTCCCTCCGATCATTTAACTACAAAGAGGAAAAAAAAGAAAGAAACAAATTGAAAACAATAAAACCCTCTTTTGTTCTTAAGTCAAAATGTATTTTTAATGCATTGGCACCCAGCATTTTACATGGTGCATTTGAATCTCGTGGGTCTAAGCAATGTAACCCTACAAGTGGCTTGAAAGAGAAAGCAGTGCACGTCCTTGAGATTTGGCCAAGCTGTCTAAGGCATTACTCACTTCTGCCAGAATGTGACAGATTCAAATCTGCAGTCAGTTCAGTAGTAATGTATCTGGGGTATAGAGTGGGAGGGCCCAGGTAAAATAAGTGGTGTATGGCAAGCACGAATATTGACAGGGTGCATTAGCACTACAATGAAAACCATTTTGCTTTAGATTAAAGAAGAAAGTACCGTAACATTAAAATTTATTTTTTTAGTTATATTTTCTTTTTATCTCATATAAACAGTTAATTATTCCTTAAAGTACTGTAATAGACAATTAACCAATTTTGAATCCTAGAATAAGCTGTCTGCCAATTTAATCAGTTTGAACCCTAGGTAGAATCAGCTTGATAAATTTAAGTTAAAATTCACAGCACTAACATGTTAAAGGAGTTAACTGCTCTACATGAGACAATGTGTTACAAAAGTATTCTATTATTTATTTATTCTCTAAGAAAAAAGAATAGAAGACTCGTCTTTATTCCTTTTGTGAAAAACAAATTCAATAAATAGGCTATAATAATTATAGTTAATCTGAGGCTTTCACGGCCGGAATCTTGGAGTTGAAGCATCTTCCGGGCTGTGGGCCGTGGTCCAAAGGCAAAATAATATAAGGCAATAATAATAAGGCAATATAATAATTATATTGAAGAGTTGAATTTTACACAAGAAAATTACATTCCACCTTTGGGCCGATAATAAATTCACAAAAGTTTTCAGAAAGCATGGCATCACAACAGCACCTATAAACAGATACTCTTTGAAAAACCTACTCAGATCTAATTTAGAGAGCCCCCACCACAGTAAAAAATCAGGCATCTACCAATTTAAATGTAATGAATGCGAATAAGTCTATGTAGGAAAAACCAAGAGGACATTAGAAGTCAGATCTAAAGAACACATAAGGTACATCAAATACCAAAATACAGACATATCAGCGGTAGCGGCACACTGTTGGGATGATGATCATGAAGTTGACAGGGATCCAGAACTACTAAAATGCATAGATATACAAGCATTCATGAGCCACAGATTATTGTCTCTGTTGGACACTACATGAGAATATTATAGGAGAAAAATTCCTCCGGCACTGGGACTTGAACCCAGGACCTTTGGCTATTCGCGCCAATGCTCTACCAACTGGCGCTGTGAATTGAGCTCCGGCTTAGCTCAGTTGGTAGAGCATTGGCGCGAATAGCCAAAGGTCCTGGGTTCAAGTCCCAGTGCCGGAGGAATTTTTCTCCTATAATATTCTCTTACTAAAATGCATCCATGGACACAAGGAGCTTTCAGTCTGGGAAAGGATTTTTATTCGCAAGGGGAACCAACTGATGAACTTCAATATCCCGACCAATGAGGACCTCATCTCAAAGTTTGTACCAAGTCGGAGGGTGCCACGTCAGTACAGGTAAACTATACCAAAAGTTAAGTTTTTGTGTATAATTCAACCCTTATATAATTATTATGTTATATAACTTCACTGTGTTAACTTCCAATACAATTTAATATTAAATTCAATAAAGACTGAGTGATACAAGTTTGTGATTGGCTGATTTCTGACTCATTCATTAAGCTGGTTATTGTATGCTATGATTTTTATTATTATTAGTAGGGAAAAGCACAAAATATGCATGAATATTCAAGGTTCACTTTTACTCGCAGAACTGAGTCAGAGGCAGCTTTCTTTGGGTACACCACAAGACACGGTATCTCTCACATTTCATGCAGCACAATATGCGCACACACTGGTCCTCTGACTGGTGATATCCTTCAGTCTTATCCATTTCATGATGGAATCAATTTAATGATAAAAACATGACACTACAGAAATGACTGCTTACCTTTGGCGTTACTACATCCACATTGTCTGCATAGAGGGACAGACAAAGCCTATCATCACGAGGAAGGGACAGAGAAAAGACATGAGAGCGAGGAGAGAACTTGGGGGGTTGAGAGCTCGGCGCAGGCACTTCTACACCCCCATCGGAACTAGAGTCCTCTTCCTCAAGGTCCTGCTGTGGTGTCCAGGCCACCACCACTGGGCCCGCTGGCTTCCTAGAAAGCGGGGCAGCTTCAGACGAGTCCTCATGCATTCCTCCTGGGCTTGCATCTCCTGATATGCCAGAGTCCCCTGATTTGTCATGACTACTGCGGGGAGCCTGCTGTAGGATCTGAAATGCATGTAGCACTTGTTAATATTATTGTAACTTTTTTTCACATAAGCAAAAATTGTTTATTATTAGATTTGTTCCCAAAGCAAACCCAAGACTGCTTGAGAATTTGCTGTACTGCGCATGTCCAGTCTGTAACTTATCCTTGATTTAGCACTTTGGGAACGGTTAGAAGAATTTGGAATGGATAGTTTCTGTGTTTAATCGATATGATATGTGAACAGAATATGCATTTCCCTTTAACATGTTATACATGCAATATACATCGCCAATATAAACTATATTTTGGGAAACTTTTAATTATCTTCCATTATTCATACATACAAGTAGCCTATTATAAATCAGGCGCAAGGGTTATTGGAGGGAGGAGTCAGGCATGTGAAAATAGGTTACTGCACATGTCTCTGATAACAATTCATGTTAGAGCCAGCAAACTTTTCTTATAGTACATAAACTGTCCGTGAGAACACATGCAACAGAAGACTGACAATCAGAATCACGAATTCTCACTTTGGGAACGCATGTGGAGAAAGAGCGCATGTGCAAACGATGTACTGATAGTTTCTGACTGCTTTGGGAAAAAACTTATTGTTCTTAATTGTACATACAGCAAACTCCCAATTACCTGTGGGCTTCCGAAGAAGCCAGATAACGTTCTGTATGCACTGTCACAGAATCGTCCTCTGTGGCCTCTACATTGTGTGTCTGTTAATTGTGGTTAATATGAAGCTTTAGAATTTGTATTTTATAAATGTGACAAGATGTAAGACAATGCAGTTCTGGTTTTAATTATTGAGGTATCCAAACAAGCAAAAGAGGATGCCCTGAAGATGGTGGAAATACGCCAAAAGGCCTAGGCGAATTACAAAACATTGTTGTTGATTTACTGGTGTTGGGCCTATTTTATTTTATGTTTTTAAGTTCCAAATTATGTGTGCTTAGATTCAAAGGTGCATTAGGCTGTCACATAAATACAGTAAATACATGTCTATTTTTACCTGACTACAGACTACGGACTACTCCAAAGGTATTTTTGCCTGTCTTCAGCTCTTTGATCTCCAAGAGAAGGTGAAATATGCATGTATATTCTTTCAATACATTAAATCAAAGATCATGATAACACATTGCTCAAGAGTAGGGCCTACACATTATGATAAACAACAGGTAAAATAACTTTTGTCTTCTATCTAGAAGGTCTTGAAATCGTTACATGTTTGTGTTAACTTACATTAATTACGAATCCATTCTACAATATGTACAACTCATGATTTTATTACTTTAATCTCAAATTTAATTTTGTCTATAATTTCCTTTTTAGCTTTTAACACGTTTGTACAAGAAAGTTTGTGCAACTTATTTTGCACAATTTATTTTTTATGATTTTAAGTTCCAAATTATGTGTGTTTTAGATTAAAAAATGTATTAGATTCACATATTAGGGGCGTTCAGAAATGATTTACAATAGTAGTTTATTGTACCTTATTTATTAATGAACATAAATCAATGTATCTGGGATCTCTCAATATAATCTCCACCGATGTCAATACACTGCTGCCACCTTCCTGGCAACTTCATTATTGCATCACAGAACCATTGTTTGGGGTACTACGCACCCACTCATGGACAGCCGCCTGCAATTCCTCGTTGTTGCCGGACCTTTTCCCTGGATTGGATTTTCTTCTTAGGTGTATGGTAGTGACACCATGATTCATCACCAGTCACCAGATTCTCCAAAAAATCTGGATCATCATTGTTCATTTCCTATAGTCAATGACAGACTTCAACTCTGTTCTCCTTCTCGGCCTGTTTGGAGAAACTGGTCACTGGTGATGAATCGTGGAGTCACTACCATACACCTGAGAAGAAAATCCAATCCAGGGAGAAGGTTTGGCAACAACGAGGAATTGCAGGCAGCTGTCCACGAGTGGGTGTGTAGTACCCCAAACAATGGTTCCATGACAAAATAATGAAGTTGCCAGGAAGGTGGCAGTGGTGTATTGACGTTGGTGGAGAGTATATTGAAAGATCCCATGTACATTGATTCATGTTCATTAATACTACTATTAACTACTATTGTAAATCATTTCCGAACGCCCCTCGTAAATACAGTAAATACATGGCATGAGGCTGATGTCTATTTTTACCTGAGGAGGAGGAGGAATGACAGGCCTGGACAGTCTCTGTATTCTCTCCTCCAGGAAAATGGAGCCATCCTCGGTGTGGGCAGGGGATGCAGACCCAGGTTGATGTGCATCCAGCGCAGACAAGAGTCTCCACGCTGCAGTGGGGCTGAAACGAGGGATCTCTAGCTGCTTCTTGGGGAGCGTAGGTCGCAACTGCAATGCAATGCCTTCCCCTGTATCCTCCTCGTCAGGCTCCTCGCTAGATAAGCTCCCGCCCACAGCAGCTGGAGGGTTTACTGGAGCTGCAGGCACCCGCAAGCTCTCAGCGAACCTCTCCACTGCTTCTCTCTCACCCTCTTCCATGCCAAAGTAGAATGTCTTCACTGGAACCCCTCTCCTTGGGCTAGCTGCAGGTGGAATTCTGCCAATACACATAAAGTACATTTATTTATTTAGGCAGAAACATACAATGTAAGTATAAATTTAAAATAGATAGCATTCAAGAACCACAGATTATTGTCTCTGTTGGACATTACATGAGAATATTATAGGAGAAAAATTCCTCCGACACTGGGACTTGAACCCAGGACCTTGGGCTATTCACACCAATGCTCTACCAACTGAGCTAAGCCGGAGTTCAATTTGTAGCGCCAGATGGAACCTCTCTCCTATGACTGATTGCCCTAATGGCACGAATAGCCAAAGGTCCTGGGTTCAAGTCCCAGTGTCGGAGGAATTTTTCTCCTATAATATTCTTATATAAATTTAAAAGCTATAAGTTGTATATTTTGTAAAGCAAAATTTGCCACCTCAAAAACTTTACCCTGTCTACAGGCCTTCCAAGGACCCAAGTCAAATAGCTTTAATATCCAGTAACAGTTAAACTATAAGCAGAATTCAGTTCTACCACAGTTAAATCAGTAAGCATAACATATAATATGTTCCGACGGACATAATAAAATCAAATCAAGTCAAGTAACTAATTGATAAATTTCATATTTGCCGCAGAGGGAGGATTATTTTTGAACAGTATTTACCTCCTTATACCCTCTGATATTAAAATAAACATACAACACACTGTGACACTGATATTTATGTATAGAACACTAAAAAGATCATTAAAAATATATGTACTGATTAAAAATTAATCATAAATTACACAGGTCTATGTTGTAAAAATACTTTCTGCAAGAAATTCACAAAATAATCAAGAAAGGAACACTCTACAATCCTGAAGATTTTGACATCGCCGTCATATATATGGTGCAAAGACTCCCGACAATAGGGAAAACCATTTTATACACATTTTAGTATTTTTACAACATAGACCTGTGTCATTTCTGATTAATTTTTAATCTGTACATATATTTTTAATGATCTTTTTAGTGTTCTATACATAAATATCACTGTCACAGTGTGTTGCATGTTTATTTTAATATCAGAGGGTATAAGGAGGTAAATACTGTTAAAAAAAATCAAGTAACTAATTTTGTTGAAGAGGAAAAACATTTTCATTTTTTGCTGTGAAAATTTGGGAAACACGCTGATATGCATTGATGGTTGTCCTTGTGAATGGTCAACTTGTGTCCTGATAATTTAAAAGACTTATCAGTAAGCTTGTTCAAAACCACATGCCTTTGAAAGTGAGATAAGTTAGTTTGCAATATTGAGATGATCTCTTGCAAATTCAGATAAAGATTATATAGACTTCTTGAACAAAACTCACATTTCCCAGTGGCCACCATTATTCTTTCTAGGCTCCTGCTTTTTCCTCGGGGGTAGCTGAGGAGCTGAGTTTAATCCCCGCCGAGGTGGAGGAGGTTCAGGAGTCGTGTTGCTCTCCCTACCTGAGCCTTCACCCCTCACTTCCCCAATAGGGGCTTCTCGATGAGCCCCAACAGGGGGTCCTGACGATCTTATTCTCCTGGCAGCTTGTAACAGCTCGGCCTGCAAGCAAATATATAAGAATTAATATTACTATAGGTCCCATTAAAAGAAGAAAATAGTAGAGGTGTGTACAACTTATGCCCTGTAAAATGAATCTACAGTAAGTTGTACAGTGATTTGCACATCTTCAGAGGGGTGTACTAGACTATCGGTTATAAACTGCTGCTGCTTTCTCTATAAGGCTGATATTTATATCATCTCCTGTGCACTAATTGATCAGAGCTCCACCATGGGATTTTATACTTTTTCTCTGATTGGTCTGTTTCTGTTAGTATGTTTCTGGGTATCTTAGGTCTGTGTTTTGTTTTTATTATGGTGAGAAACCATGTTTTGTGTACCCTTTCTGTTGAGGTTATTCTGTAATTGTGAATTTCTATTGCCTCATGATATAACTTCTATACTTGGTTATATCATGAGGGAACAGAAATTCACAAACAAAGAAACCACTTCAACAGAAAGGAAGAATCACAAAGGGTACACAAATTATTGTTTCCAACCCTAACAAAAACAAAATGCCGGCCTAAGAAATGTCGGATATTAATGGAAACAGACCAATCAAGAAAAGAACAACATCCTATGGCAGAGCACTACCCAATCAGTGTGCAGAAGATAGTATAAATATCTGTTAAAATTGACATATTTGGTCCTAATTTTCACTGTTCTACGTTAATTTTTTATTAAAAGTAATTACTTACAATGAATGTATTAAAATAACTTCAAACACAACATTTCAGCTCCTCCTTCAAGCCTTCATCAGGTGTACTCAAACCAGTAAACTGTACTCCTGGACGAGGTAGCATCCACATTTCTCATCGGACCATAATATGATCAAAAATATTGCACATCTCGCAAGTTTGTTTATCCAACCACTAGGAATACTGTATACTATGTTTTCCACCGAGGTTTTGGGAGGCGAGGTAATTACTTTTGATAAAAAATTAGTATAAAGATCAGTCATACGGAGAAAGTAACAGCAGTTAACAAATGACAGCCTAATACACTGCTCTGAAGTTTGTTTATCCAACCACTAGGAATACTGTATACTATGTTTTCCACCGAGGTTTTGGGAGGCGAGGTAATTACTTTTGATAAAAAATTAGTATAAAGATCAGTCATATGGAGAAAGTAACAGCAGTTAACAAATGACAGCCTAATACACTGCTCTGAAGATGCTTGATGCAGCTTGCAGCAAAATGTTAGTCAATAAATTTCATAGATCATAGCCATAAACCCAGAAATATTGACTTCAATAGATGCTGACCCTGAAAGCCTAAACGCTTGCATGTTGTGTCCTGTACTACTACTCCCAATTAGGAAATCAGGTGTCCTTTATAATGGACATTATGACTGAAATATACTGTTATGACTTTACCTGGAACTCTGGTGAGGACAGACTCCTCTGTAGCGATGGAGGTCTGTGAGGTGAAGGTGCTCTCTCCTGTTCCAGAAGTCTTTTCACATTATTGCTCTTCTTGGTCTCAGCACGAGTTTTGAACAGCCGCGCACGCCGTGTTGGGGGATCCAATGTGTCCCAGTGGCACGAATCGGGGGAAGAGCTGTCTTGTCCATGAGTTTCTGGGGGTGGTGCAGGAGCTTTATATTTCTTGCGGGAGCGTGATATCCGCTGCTTGGCGGGACTATCCGTATGATTTACGTGTGGGAATCGCAGGTCTGGCTCACTGCCAAACCTTTTGTTGCCCATGGAGGGATCTCCATTGCTACCATTTGGATGTGAACCCATCTGTCGGGGGTGTTGGTGCGTGGAGGTGCTACGGGACCGGTAAACACGACCTCCATTGCCATTCTGGGAGGAGTTCTGAAAACAGAATAGTAAATAGAATATCACTTTATATTATGATGTCAAGCGATGAATTAATGTAAATCAGAGTGTATTTCTTTCTAGAATTATAAGCTTACTTATCTATCCAGTACCTATTCATGTAGTTCATTAAGTGCTATTCATACAAATCAGTCCAGGAATTATTAAAAAAGTAACCCTCAGCAACGCAACAAATTCATAGATATTTACTAGATTTATTTACTCATTCTAAAATTAAAGGTCTATTTGTTTGTTTATCTGTATAACTTGATCAGTATTGTTCTGATTTCACACAGTTTTCTACAATTTAGACAGTAGGTATACTGTCTGCTTAGGTTTTTCAGGTGCATATTAAGGGATTCGCTGTGTCCATTTTACTGAAACGAGTCGACAAAACCCAACCGAAATAGGCCTTCTTGGAATACACTACCTAAACCGTTAGAGATGTATCAATGCATTGTGGCAATATTTGTTGGGAATTATATGTTCTTATTTATAAAAAAAACTCTGTGGCGCTACATCCCTGAAGGGACTAGGCCTACTACCCAACCACTGCATCATCTACCACAGGGAGATGTCAGGATTGGGGGGGCATGTGATCAGCATGCTGACACCCATGGCTGTTAATGGTGGTTTCTGTGACCGGAGCCACTACTTCTCTATCAAGTAGCTCCTCACTTTGTATCACGAGCCTGAGTGCACCCCGTTCCAGACCTCTCTAACTTATAAAAATCCTTGGAGGTACCGGGGATCTAACCCGGGCCTTAAAAAAAAATTTGTACCCAGCAATGCTAACCATGAGACCACGCAGGCAGTCGAATTATATATTCTACACTAATTTAATGACACTATCATTTGGAAATTTACTTTAAAGCTTTTTTTTTTTTCATACAGTGCATTGTAGCAGTAGTCAGTCTATTGTATCAAATGTATTGGATGAAACCTCAAGAAAAACTGTTAACTTGACAAAAATACACTTTAAAAGGGTCATATGATTGAAAAATGTAAGGGAATTTTAAGCTTTGGAGCACACCAACACAGCCTTCCCAATAAATATATCCAGGAGATATAATCATGATATCCTTTGTAATACTACTCACTTCTTTTCCTTATAGGATACACATATAAAGAAGTGGTACAGCATCTAATAACCTACAGAATTATTTTTAGAAAACATTTTAAATCGTGGTAAAATGTTTTTAAAAACATGAAAGATATAAAATACTTATCGGGAAGGAAAATTCTACATTTCTAAAAATCTTTTTCGTATAGCTACTGCCCTCTTTTCTTTATGTTTCAGGTAACCTGCCGAATGAATGACTTGCCCAAAACTGGTTCTCGAGATACTGGCGTGTACTGCCAAGATTGATAGGATGGTTCAATAGTACCAATGGCAATAGTACAATAGCACTATTCAATAGTACAAATAGATGGTTCAATAGTACCAATAGTAACAATATTATACAACTCATCATTCTCGTCTTGTGTTGAATTTAATACGTAAATATGTATTATACTTGTATATAATGAATTGTAAATATTTGGACGCGTCCTATAACACAGAAAGAATAAATAAATTCTATTCTATTCTACTCACCCGGTCATTGTTGCTGTACTTTTCCCCCAGAGAGATGGTTTGCCTGCGTCCACTGATGGTGCCTCCATTCTGGAGGATGGCGCCGTTGTCGGTGACCCGGAGTCTTTGGCCTGGAATGCGCTCCGGGAGCACTTTGTTCTGGGGCGCCTTCACCGCCCGGGCCGCACGGGGGTCGCGGGGGTACGAGTTGGCCCAGGTCTGCTGCTCCTCAGAACGCCTGTGATGCTGCAAGGCAGGCTGTGAGGAGCTGGAGTTACCCATGCTACAGCCAGCCTCATACCTGCAAAATCAAACACATATTCTCATAACAATATTCTACTTGCATTCTACATATACTTATAACTAGCTTAAAAGACCCGGCGTCGCCCGGGTTTTGTATTTTGTAATTGGAAATTAGCTTATGAAGGATTTTAAATTTTAAATTCTAGGTCCTTATATAGGCATTTATAATTTGAAATAGGAAGAACGACTTATTACACTCAAACTATTCCCTCAGAAAACGCTTGATATAGTTTTTTATGGCTCATAGAGGATCTAGAATTTTGCATCCCATCGCTTGTACAGTGCACAGCAAGCCTGGTAGAGGTTTAAATAAGAAGAAACAGAAATTCCTGTAACATAAAATTGTAATATCGAGGCGGGAAATTTCCCACTCTTATGTTACCATAAAGCATTATCACTTTCATACTTTTCTCTCCAAAAACCTGCGATATAATATAATAATATACACATTACCATACCTCGTTTTGTTTTCTCTATGTCCAGGGTAGAGAAAGTTATGTGATTCCATTATTTTAGTGGATTTCACTCTGTAATATTTATTTATAACATGAACTATTTTGATAACTTCTCTTATTTGTCAAAAGTGCATTTCAATTGTTTCTTCCAAGCCCACCTGATACCATTTGTGCAACAATATATTCTGTGAATTTGTTTTGATAATTCTATGTAAAAATGGATTAAGTATTTTCAAAAACATTAAATTTTTGGCATTTAGAATCAGAATTTTTCAAAATCCTTTCTTAGTGAGCACCTACATTATGAAGCGAAGGTACTGTCAAAATTCCAAGTCTCTACCTGTTATAGTTTAGGCTGTACGTTGATTCCTGTCATTCATTCAGTCAGTCAGTCAGTCAATCAATCATTCATTCAGTCAGTCAGGACAAAGCCTTTTATATAGATAGAGAAGAGAAGAGATTGATAAAGGCGTAGTTTCTCATTTTTTTTTTCATCCTGTATCATATCCATTTAAATTAATATCAGTTGAAATCTAGTCCATAAAATACACCAACAACAGAAACAATTGACAAGCAATAGTTCTATAGCCTATCCTAGGCCCTACTGTATAGACACAGATCCCGATATGGCATTGTAATTAAAAGGAGTGTAAACATAGCTGAAATAAAAATAAAATAAAAATAAAAAAATACTTGTATTAAAGAGCAGGTGCATCCGCATTTTTTGACTCACCGACAGCGAGGTGCTTCCAAAGCAAGGCCTCTCCTGGCAATTCTCCTGGTTCCAACCCCCATATTGGCACTTTATAGCTGCAGCACAAGTATTAATACAACTTTTTTTGTATTTCTGTTCGGATCTTTACACATATGTCCATTCTACGGAATGTCCATCTTGGAGCATAGGGAAATGGAAACTGACAGTTTCTTGAAGTGTACAAGACTTGGGAGCCCTAACCTGGCCCTCTGCCCAATGCATCTCTCGCTCTATATTGTGTGACCCACTGCTCAGATGAGAAAATCAGTCTTCAGTATTCAGAGCGAGTATAGTTTGCACTCTCATCTGTCAATCAAACCCGCGAACTGTCTTCACACCACCGCCGTCTCGAGAATTACACGATTAATACAGTTTAGAAGGCAGTGCTTCACACAATACACACCATGTTTGCAAGTATTACTGATACTGAACAGAGTTGGCCATGTTTAAGTTATCCTCCGCATCCCGCTTCTTCATAACTTGGGTATCTTATTGAAATTGAACTGGATTCTTCATAAATTATCATGGTAATTAACCCATTAATATGCATTTTTTTTTAAATTCAGCTGTGTTTACACTCCCTTTAGCTCCAATGCCATATCAGGAGTTTGGGATCTGTGTCTATACAGTAGGGAAGGCCATGGAACTATTGACTGTCAATTGTTTCTATTATTGAGTAAATTTCAACTGATATTAATTTAAATGGATATGATACAGGATGAAATGGTGAGGATGATTCATGGTATGTAAATATCCAATTCGGCATTTGTCATGACAACTGGCGAAACCATGAAAAAACCCATGTCAAATTGGCCGGCCACGCGATTTGAACCTGGGACCTCCCGAATGCGAGTCCAAGAGGTTACCATCTCGGCCACCTCGCTCGGTTAGGCAAATTTACTTTCTCTATTTCTATCAAAGGTAGCCTATTATAGATACAGGAAGTACTGTGTTCGATCCTGAAATCTAATGTCGTTTTCAGCATTAATGCACTTTTGAGGTCCTTTTTTTTTTTCACGGAAACATATCGGTGTGTGTCTAGAAAATAATGAATGTTATCAAAACTATTTGCTGATTTATATTCATAAAAATAAAAATTTTAAATATTAAAATTGAACCCACATTCTTATACACGACATTTTCTTCTTTAGTCTTCAATCCTTGGATTGGTTTGAAGTGATTCTCCATTCTGATCTTCTTTCTGCCACCCTTTTTAATTCTTCGTACGTTTTACAGTTAATGTCATCCTTAATTTGTACGCTACGGCGCCCCCAGTATAGTATAGTAACATTAAAATTAAAATGGCCAGAATTGGTTTTATTTTAAAAACACAGCCTTTTATTACGCAATTTGATATGCTGCTCTCAAGGTTTCAAGATAACAATCGAATCATGTTATAATGAAAATCTGTATCGAAATGGATATTATGATACCGTTACGTCACATGTAATAAGCGTACCATGGTATGGTCGAACAAATAAATATTTTCAATACCAGAGCAAACACAAGAGTTAATAGAGGTGCATAAGATAAATAATTATTTTTGAGTGTAACTTTAAAAGAGAGATTTTGTTGTTACATGTATTGTAATAAGTAGGTTTCAGATGTTTATGACCTCCGTTCTAGCCGCAAATACAAATTAAATGCGAATTGCACTCTTGTTATCTTAATTGGACCGTTTTTATTGTGCATATAAAGTCATATTATGGTCATTGTTGTGGTCTTCGGCACATTTTGGCCATATTTTTAATTTAACGTCATATCTCAGTTATAGGCCTAAATTCTGTAAAAGAGAAGAATTATGCAGTATGTGCACTAAATTGTCAACTTACAATCTTCCGAGAAAGAGTCGCGAACATTTTGGTTTTACTGTAACTGAAATGTGAAGGGACAATTACAATTAATAGCACAATTACCTATTCTTCCTTGTTGTTAGCAACTTCCAATAGACGTGTTTTAAAATATTTTCAGTTCACATTTGCAGTGGTATCTGGAAATATTAGGCTAACAGATTAGAAGTTCTTTACAATTAAAACTGTAAATCACCTGTAAAATTGTTAAAAATTGAATATCTAATTTATTTCATGTGATATAATAATTTAGTGTAATTGAATGTTTTAAATTGGGACATTTATTTTTTTTAAATACGTTCTTTTATGAGGTCATATTTAGGATTTCTGGGTCATATTAAGTCATTTTAAGTTCATATTTCCAGTCATATTTTCCACTTTTTAAAGTCATAAACATCCGAACCCAAGTAATAAGCTACAATACACTCTCTCAGATTCACGCCTTCACATATCGGCATAATAGAGATTTAACTTTCTCGAGAGTTGGAATCCACGCTGGACAATGATCACGTCCAGTACAATGACACACAAAGCCCAAAACCCAAATAAAAACTGTTTTATTGCTCCCAGCCTCAAGAGCGGAACCAATAATATCGCAATTATATCCAGCTTTCCTACCAGTTTATTGTACTTCAAGTGGGAGCAATGTTCTGTAGTCTGGATGTTTCGTAATTACTCAATCCCGAATTTCTTGTTTTAGGAGTTATGAAGAAAATAACCTATTGTTTTAAAATAAAGAAATCTTCGCGAGTTAAGTATGTGGGAAATATAACTGATGAGTACTTTAAGACAGGATAATTATAAATTATATTAAACTTATCATCTACTTTCTATATTATAAGACTATTATCCTGCCGGTTGTATTATAGGCCTATGGATGTGAGACATGGTCGCTTACTCTTCCAGAAGAACATAATTTGAGTGTGTTCGAAAACAAGGTGCTTAGGAAAATATTTGGGCCTAAGAGAGATGAAAATGGGAACTGGAGAAAACTCCATAATGACGGGTTTGTATAACCTTACTCTTCAACGGATAGCCTATAGTAAGGGTAATTAAATCACGGAAGATGAAATCGGCTGGACATGTTGCACGCATGGGGGAGGAAAGACATCTCAAAAGTATTGACTGGGAGACCCGAGGGCAAAAGACCAATTGGAAGACCTAGACGTAGGTGGGAGGACAATATTAGGATAGATTTAAGATGGTTGGATGGAATTAGCGCAGAATAGGGTTGAATGACGGCTTCAGGTAAGCGCGGCAATGAACCTTCGGGTTCCTTAAAATATATAATATTCCTTTAACTTGCTGAGGACTTTTCTATTGTCATTGAGTAAGTAAGCATCATCTACTTTCATGAACTAGACCTTTCTGATCTTTTCCGGCTCTCTATAGTTGCTGGGTTCATCTTTTTACTGGTGGTACTCGGCTTTTATGTCCTTGAGGATTATAGGCCTAATTTAGAATCATTCGAGGCATCTTTTCTTCATTCTTCCTGTTGACATGTTCAAACCATTTCCTTCTACATTCTTCTATTTTATCTACTACACTGACTGTCATTTTTTTGTGGATATCCTCATATCTTTTCTTATCTAACAGCGTACATCCTGCAACATGTCCTACAAATGTCAATTCTGCTGCTTCCAATCATCTTAATATTATGTTTTCAATTAGAGTTCAGCATTCCCAGCCATTTAGCAGAACAGGCATTGCTAAAACTTTGTAAGGAGAGTTTTCTTTACGAACGTTGTTCGTACCGAATATTTTGAACTTTCTGCTAACATCTTTCGTCCTGCTATTGCCTAAGGAAACTCCTAAATAATTAAAATCCATTTCTTATTCTATTAAAAAATTGTTGAACATTATTTTGGCGTTTATTTGATTCTTCCCATGGAGCGCCATTACTTTAGTTTTATTTTGGGCAGGAACTTTTTCTAATACCTTAAAATGGCATTTTGTAAGCTTTCCTCGTCTGTTACAATCAATGCTTGGTCATCTTTAAAAAGGAGTGTGGATAAATTTATATTATTGACTTTAAAATTTTGTAATAAAATGTGTTGCAATTTTCTTATGGCAAAGTCAATACCACATATAAATTAAAGAGAGCCGGTGGCAAAGGGTACCTTTTTCTCACCCCTTGATTTATCTCTATATTGGCACTAGATTGTCTGTTTCCATTTTTAATACCCTTATGTAGGCCTAATAACTATTTTATAGAAGGAATCCATAAAGGTTAATAACTCGGAGGAAGCGAAGCGGACCATAGAATTCAGCTGGATCAAGGCTCATGTGGGTATCCTAGGGTGTCCATTCGTCCAGCTTATACCGGGACAAAATATCCCGCTGTCCCGAAATATGTATTAAGGACACTCAAATATCCCTCTGTTTTGTGATCCCGATTGGCCAGTATATGTTACGCTACAATGATAAAAACAGCGAAGGCCTTGCTCATTGTCAAAACACATTTAATTAGCTATCATGTGCTGATTTTCATGACAAAATATCAGAAAAGAATCCTTTTCTTGATAAAACGCATAAAATATAAACATACAGAGACAATGAGGCATGTATTTCTGCGGAATAAATTATCTACACCAATCCGCAGTAGAAATTTAAGTAATTTGGGATAAGTTGTGTGCACGAGACAAAAGTAAATTTTAAATGTTCACTAAATTTTGTGGATGAAATTTTTGTCCCCTTTTTCCCTTCATTGTCCCGTGTTTTCCCAATTTTACTTAAAATATACCTTTTTATATAAACATTATATGGACACCCTGGTAGGGTATCCACGTCAGTGAAGTAGTTGATCAACAACACAAAGACAGCAACTCGTAGATTTCGATGATTCCTACTGGATATGGATTGTAGGGAAGGTGGTATGTGTGGTTACAGGAATGGAAAGAGAAAATATCCTTTTTACGCTACTCCTCTAATTACTCCATTGTACGTCTGGGCTCTGACTTTCTCTGATATTTCAAGGTTTTCTAAACAAAACATCAGACTCGTTCTCCCAACTTTCAATTAGGACCATTTCCGCCCAAATAAGCAGTGCTTTATGTTTCCAACAAAAACATAACTCGTCATCAGTATTTTCACGGTTTGATGCGTGCCATCATGAGTCCTGCTTACTTTTTAACAATATGTGATACAGTGCGCGCCGCTTATTGTGATCACTTCGGGATGCTACTCATATTACAACACCAAACGGTAACACCTGGGCAGGGCCGGTTCGTCCACATAGGCGAATTAGGCCACCTAGACGGAATTTTTTTAGAAACATTAAAGGGAGGCAACATTTATATTTAAAGAAAAAACTGAAATTTTCAACGCGATATGTACATTTTTTGTAGTATTGAATGGGGGATCCGAAGAGAAAAGACCACTTGGAAGACCTAGACGTAGATGGGAGGACAATATTAGGATAGATTTAAGGGAAGTATGATTTGCGAGGGATGGTTGGAGTTAGCACAGAATAGGGTTGAATGGCGTGCTCAGGTAAACGCGGCAATGAACCTTCGGGTCCCATAAAATAGATAATATTCCTCTAGCTTGCTGAGGAATTGTCTATTGCCATTGAGTAAATAAGTATGAACATTTTTTTAAAATGTTTATCAAAAATGTAACCTGGGTAGAGAAGGGTATCAAACGTGGGGTCTCCCGAATGACTCGTCGTGCATAGGCTACGTAAGGTACAGGTGGGGGGGGAGGAAGCGGACCGACTCTTGTAGCTGAATATAATATAATTTGTCTATTTTATAATAATATTAATAATCAATATATTCAGTTATAAAACAATACGATTAGAAACCATATTCTGGGTTTCGAAACGGGCTAAGTCAACAGTCGACACTAGAACAAATTTCAATACATTCCCTGCTTCAACTTAGATATTTTAGTCGGTCCGCTTTTTTCCCCCCTACCTGCACATAGAAAATACATATGTGATACGATGTTTTCAGATTAAATGGAAAGCAGAGTTTAAGAAAACGAAAGGATGTGTACATTATGAAGTGAATAGGACCTTGACAATATGGCAGGTTCCCATGTATTCCCATATGAAGATTCAGCGGATGGAAGTAGGACACGGCTTTCTACATATTGTTCAATTTACAATAGTGAAACCTCATCTCCTATCCCGCGGGCACATCAACCAGAAGGTCACGGCTTCAGCCTTTCGCTCGGAATAATCAGTTCACCCTTAATATGTGCACGAACACAAAACATACGGGCTTATCTTAAAATACTTTCTTTAACCAGCTGGCACATTCATTGGTGTAATAATTGTACCTAAATTTCCATGACAGATCAGTAGAGACCGTACTTTTTTGAAACGGCGATAAGCGCGAAATTTAACAAAACAGCTTTCCTTAGCTTTACACATGCGTAAAATACCAACATTAAGCAAATTGACCCCACGGAATGTCGCGAAATTTATTTGATTGTGCAAAGTGCATAATAAGCGCGAAATACGCCCAGGCCATACGTAAATTGAGAAATGTGTACAAAAATTTTATTGAATATCATAATATTTTGTTTTAGTGTGGCTTTTCCTTAATTTCTTATAGCATGCTCCATTTCCCCTATTTCTATGGCTGCGGAGAAGTTATCGATACTAATGATCGATTACAGCAAAGACTGCAGAATAACATATATCTCATTTAATATCCTTTTTATAGATATACATATACTACCTTTGTATAGGGGGACATAGACAAGAAATTTTTGTTAAGAGATTTTTGCTCTATGACTAACATATGCATGGTACATGGCATAAGTCTGATTCTTGATCATTCATCAACAGTTATATTATAATTTAGATTTTTCATAATCTGCAAAATTTACAGACTAATCACATTACTGGCAGCCACTGCACTAGTTTTTATTTTATTTATAACAACAGTGTTAACAACGAAGTTCCTTTGTTTTGGATTTTTTTTCAAATGTTAGAAGTCAGTGACGGCCATGCCCTGGGATGTTTTATGCTGTAACAGAAAAAAATTGAATCCATAGAACAAAAATCTCCTAATAAAAGTTGCTTGTCTATGTCCCCTCTATACACAGGTAAATATTTCGGTGTTATTCATTAACTCCCTTATAATATTAACAACTTATAATATGTTTAGTTACAAACAATATTTTAGGGTTACAACATCAAATAGCAAAAGATTGAAAGGTAATGCAACTTATTTACTTCCTTAAATTACATTGTAAACATTCTTACTCTATAAAGTCGTACGCGTATTTCTGACGTCATTAGGCCTACACTGGATGAGGGTATTTGCATTGAAGAAAACATTTTAAAACCAATAGTCTACACCAAGGTATCACGGGTATAAAGGAAAGATTTGACGAGCTTGGTATTCCTGTATAGCTCCCACCAGAACAACGGTAAACAGAAAGTACCTGTTCGATTCCAGCCTGTAACAGACTCCTCTGTAAAGATTCTAACAT
Source organism: Ectobius pallidus (assembly GCA_964059195.1). Taxonomy (NCBI): domain Eukaryota; kingdom Metazoa; phylum Arthropoda; class Insecta; order Blattodea; family Ectobiidae; genus Ectobius; species Ectobius pallidus. The sequence goes on from CAXKWD010000007.1 coordinate 145,789,593, forward strand.
ATACCTCATCAACGAGATACAAATGAAACTGTTATATCAATTAATAGAGCATGATCATACAAAGTATTTGTTCGTACGAAGCGAAACAGAACTGACAGCTGGAATTTTGAAGGCACTATAACCTTGTAAGAGCTGTGATCTCAAAACCAGGTCATTAACAAAATGTTTTATCTGCAACGGAAATCAGCACCATGTTGAGAACAAACGAGCTTCTGTTGTGATATGAATACAATACAAGATGAATATGAAATCTAGGTCTTCGCAGCATGCAGAACAAATAGCTATCAAAAGCAACCAACAAAGTTTCTCATCTAATATACGAGGGCTATTTTTTGAACCTCCGATGGGGCATGAAATGAAGACAAGAATGAATCACAATAGTATACTGCGATACTAGTTCCGTAAGCGGTGCATACGGATCGAGGAAAGAGTATGAAAAAACGAAGCGCTTGGGCCGAGTTTTTTCAATTTCCGAGATCCGTTATGGGCTTACGGAACGAGTATTGCATGCTATTTTTTGCACGATGATTATTTATATCAATTTTTTATAATAATTGACATATTAGTTGAAAATATTATGTATAGGCCTATACATTATTGAAGATAGATGTTATATTTCAGAAAGTGATTCGCATGTGTTGGTTGTTATGGGGACTGAATATTTGTCCTGTTAAAGCCACCACAAACTGGGGGGCCTTGGTTCCGGTCTTCGATAAAGGCTTGTATTATGATGGTTTTACTTACGGCACGTGTGCTTTTGTCATTTTTACAGCACTAAGATTTCTTTTGTTTTCATAGTAACCAGATTGCGTGTGAGAATGTCAAGTTACGATCCACGGCAACAATATTCGTAAGTACCACTAATTAGTTACGTCGTGCAAAAAAATGGTTTTATTACCAGGAGTAAAGTGCAATCACAGTTACTTTTCCACATAGTCACTGTAAATATTAAGACATATTTTGTCATATCAGTGGAAGAGCTTCCCAATACCCTCTTCACAGAATGTTACCGCCAGCGGATTGAAATAGGTCTCCAGGCCATCTTGGGGTTCTTCGTTGGTGTAGAAACGCTGTCCTCCAAGATTTTGGGTTTCTTGGAGGAGTTTCTGTTTGGATTGTTCTTTTGATTCTGGATTGTAACGAATCCACGTTTCATGCTATTTCACGATGGTTTTCAAAAATTCGTCCTTGATCCTATTTTTTTCATTACGGTACTAGACCGAGATTTTACGTCTCTATAAATATACGGTAGGCTACATTATGTATGTCTGGAATTAATTTGTCAAAATTATGGCAATTATCGTCTTCATAAAAAAAGTAATACGAGTATAGGCCTATACATTTGAGTTGACGATGGGTTTGTGGTCTAGGGACTGTGAAACGTAAAACTGCGCTGACATTTTTCAGAAGTCGCAACATGGTAATTATTGCAATTAGCAGCATTTCTTCCAAATGTACCAAAAAAAGTCAGGCATAGTAAAGCATAGTTATAAAAAAGCATAATGTAGGTTGCTCTGATTATAGATTAAGAAATTGTATGTGTTTAGGGTATTTAACAATTAACATTAACTTTATATTCCATATTGCAATACGATATATATATATTTTTTTTAATTCAGCTTTATTTATTTATTTTCCTTTGAGCAGCGAGGCCATATCAGGAGTTTAGGTTCTGTGTGGATACCTGTAGGCCTTGTAACTACTGATGCTCAACTGTTTTCCATTGTTGAGTTTTTATGGCGTCAGTTTAATTTCAACTGATATTAACTTCAATGAATATGATACAGGACGAAATATTTATTTATTGATTTAATACATTAATACTTATTGGCCACTGTCCTGGATTCCTATCAGAGGCCTCTATATGCACTATACAATTTGTATTTATTAATTTATAATTAGGCTACATAGGTTGTCTAAATTATTAATAACTTAATCTAAATAATATATGAGTATCAATAAAGAGAGATATAAAGTTTATTTAAGAAAGAAACGAATTGATAACTTAATAATAAACTAACTACAGGAGGAAATAGCAAGGATGGGTCATGGTAAGTATTTATTCAATTCGGCATTTGCCTTTGCGATTAGGAAAACCTGAAAACCCCATGTTAAATTGGCCGGCCATGGGATTTGAACTTGGGACCTCCCGAATGCGAGTCCAAGAAATATGTCTGTTAGATATAAGAGATGTAACTTATGTACAATTAAAAAATCAACTGTGATACCTGGACCCAATTTGGTATGTTTTAACTCCCTTTAACCCAGAGGGTCTAAATTTAGATTGTTTTCTACCTACTCGTGTTAGGAGAGGGTACATAATAGCACACGATTGACAAATGTCGATGTTATTATTCGACATCTAACTTTCGTGATTTAAGACTTCTTGCAGTATCTCACACTTCGCTTGATCGACTTCTCGCGATGTCGGAACCGGAAATGGGTAGTGTGGAGTAGCTTTCGAATCCGCAATGCGTGCCGAGAGAAATCACTAATAAAGTGCATCCTAACCTCACTCATGACCTACTGAAGGAAACGATGATGATGAGCTTTGTCAACCAAAGGTTAACATGAACAGGTCCATTCCTTTACGGAAGTTTCTCGTCTTCACGTCATTACGCCCTGTCTGAGATTTCAAAGCATCTGAAAGTGCTGGAATGCGTTATGAGAGAATTACCACCGGACACCGAAGCCGTATTTTCCAGGAAACTTGTATTTTTATTTAATTTTAACCAAACTAACGGGTACCTTATTTAAAGGGAAAGGCATTTGATGATTTTGCATCTTTTTTATATAAAGTTTAAAAGATAGCTCGAATATATATAAATGGGCATCATGAAATAATTGATTAAATAAGGGCAATTTGTTTTTGCTTTATTTTGCATTTTTCGTCATTTTCAAGAGATACGTCATTTTTTGGCAATTTTTAGATCATTTCCTGCATTTTTAGGTTATTTTCGGCATTTTAGGTCATGTTTCAGTGGAGGTAGAGTGGAGCTTTCTCATGTACAAATCGTTACTTTCAAACAGACAATATTTTTTATTTGAGAATTTCCACCAAGTGTTCATAGTTAATTTTAATTCAGATATATTGTCTTGTAGCAATAAATATTTTTTTCTTTCTTTTTAAATGGCACATATTTGCTAGGGGCAATTTGATGGGCATGCCAGTTCAAAAAGTATTTTTTTTCTCTAGGTTATGGGTGTCCAAGTAGTATTAATTTACTTACTTTTTTAGTAATAAAATGAGTGTTTTTTATATTGTAAATTAATATTTAAAGCATTAAATTGTTTTTAGCATTTAATTACTTAAAAACTAAATATAAATAATAATGGAAAATTTATAGGTCATTATTTTAAAATGTTGTGTCATTTTTTCACTATTTTTAGGTCATAATGCATTTTTTATTTTGCATATTTCCACTATTTTCTGGTCATTAAATGCCTTGCCCTACTTATTTAAATTGACTTTTTTTTCCTATGAATCAGTAACCAATCTAGCATTAGAGTAGGCCTATGTGGAATTTCAACCAATCACCAACCACCATCAGTCATACATTTCAGTTATAGTAAAACTCTTTTTCGGAAAAAATTAAGTCGTCAATTTAGTGCATATACTGCATAACTGTGCTCTTTTACCAAATTTACAACTGAAATAGGCCTATCATGTTAAATTACAAATATGACCAAGACCATGAAAGTGACTAAAATATGACTTTATATGCATAATAAAAACGGTTCGATTACCTCAAATGTGCAATTCATATTTAATTTGGGTATGGAGGTCAGGATGAAAATATGACGTCCGAACCCTACTTATGATACAGAGTAAAGATGTTTGTACGGTGAAGTGTTTCTTGGTATTAGTTTCGCCTGATAGCGAAAAAACTTAAGTTCTTATCAGAATATCAGGTTGGCTAAAGTATTATGATAAAGTGGAGTTACCTGAAAAGTGACAGGCGCTGCTACCCTCAGCATGAGGCAATATTTGCAGCTATTCTTTGTATTTGGGGCGCAGCATGTCTCCGCCCTGAAACAAGAACAATATCACTTGTTAGAACCCTGTGAAAAAGGCACATAGAAGAAAATAAGGCAGTCTGCTGTCGATCGTAAAACAAAGCTTGAGGTCCGAATTACTGATAAGGCTAGACTGGTATTTTGAGTTGTATTTACTAACCAATTAATTCACTCAGTCACTAGGAATCAAGAGCTCGCGAGTTTAACATCGCAGTATCCATCTTTATATTATCCATCTTTTCCTGTCACTAGTTTCTTATATCCAAGCTGCTCATCTCAATCCTACGATATCTCTTTATGCCGGTTGTCGACCAAGAGCAAAGCTAAGTTAGTTTAACTTAGTGCGAGATTTAATATGTAGTTGTGCCGACAAAACTACATATGAATCCGGCACTATATATGAAATCCCTCACTGTATTTGAGCTAAGCTAAGCTAAGTTAGCTTGTCGACCAAGAGCTAAGCTAAGCTAAGTTAGCTTAGCTCTTGGTCGACAACCGGCATTAAGATTGACCTTAACTCAGCATTCCGATTCCAGGCCAGCTATAGCCTACGGCTTGCACTCTGATGCCGGTTGTCGACCAAGAGCTAAGCTAAGTTAGTTTAGTTTAGCTCACATATACAGTGCGGGATTTCATATGTAGTTGTGCCGACAAAACTACATATGAAATCCGGCACAACTATACATGTAATCCCTCACTGTATGTGAGCTAAGCTAAGCTAAGTTAGCTTAGCTCTTGGTCGACAACCGGCATGAATCTGCGTGACGTAATGATTAATGAGTAATGACTAATTGAGGAATTAGCTCCAATAAGGACACATATTGGTATACGCCCTATAGTATGTCCTTCTTTGCTATTCTCTGTAAAATGTTTAAACATTTTTGAATATGATAGCCCAGTTTGTTTGAACAACTGAATATTGTAAAAAATAATTATTATGAATTTATGGAATTGTTTCTTTCTTTTTCAGAATGTGAATGGACTATAATTAGGGGGCGGATTTCTATGACCTAAAAAATAGGATATATGCATGCATTTATGACCCAAAAAAACATTAAAATATGACCAATAAAATTTAAAATATTACTTTACATCTTACATATTATGTATAGTTTTTTAAAGTTTCATTACAAATCATTTTATTAAAATATAATGTTAATTATTAGAAATAACTGTAAATTCTCAAAAAGTATCAGTATAATGCAAAATTTATAAAACATGATATGAAACCTCAAAATTTCTTTAATATGCACACAAATATGCCAAAAAGATGACTTAAATATGTATATTCATACTAAATATGCTATAATAGTTGAAAATTCCCTAAATATGCAGTTATATGCACAATAAAAGTCGTTCCATTTTCACGAGGATGCTTGGAATCGGGTTTAAATTAGTCGGAAACCTGAAATAATGCAAAGGGGAAAAATATGACATGTCATAGAAATCCGCCCCCTAACTATAATATTTGTTGTGTTTGAGTGTTTGAAGGACCACTCACAGATGAATCCAGTATTTTCTTAGCAGCCGATACATGAACCCAAACACATACAAAACACAAGGAATGATTACAACAAATTATTTTGCTAAATTAATACATTAATACATCGCCACGAATAAATTAGCGAAAGTGGCCAGAATCAGCAATATTACATTGCTGCATTACACTTTAAAGTACCGGTATTAATATAATTGATATTAATAGGCCTAATAATAGAAGAAGAAAATCATTTATTATAAACATAAATGAAGCTGCTTGCCTCTATGCAAGTTGCCATTAAGACACAGCTTAACAATTCCATCTGACAAGACAATTATTAAGTACATGGCGTACATAAATATATGCAGTTTTACATTATTCTTCTAAGCAGAAGCTCACTTTTACTTTTGGGAGTAAATATGGTGATTCAAGATTGATATTGAATCAACAATTATGCTTTCGGTAAGGTGTTTTGTTTCTTCTTTGGTTATCCCTAGTTTTTGCAGTTGTTGTGCAACAGAGCGATAGATCGTACCTCTGGAACCAAACAAAAGACCATGTACTGAAAAATGACAGCCACCAAATCTTGCGTGATATTTTTCTTTAAGAAATGGAATGCAGCTCTCATAGATGCTCTTTTTCTCCATGTCAACATTTTCGGCTTGATCATCGTCGTTAGATTCATAACGAATAGTAGGATCTAGGATATAAGCTGTTTTAGCCCCTTTTTTGAATGCTATAATATCTATGAAGCGATTAGATCCTAATCCATCTACAGCATGCACTTCCTCAAAGCATTCATATCCTTTATTTGTCAGGAGGCCGGACAATGAGTGTTTCACCCTATGATGTCTCTTATTAACAATCAGTGAATTAAATGGACATGATCCGAGTACGTGACTCGGTGTTTCTGACTCCTTTGCACACCTTCTGCAAAGGGATGATCCATTAATAGCACAATCATTACCAGGGACTCCTCGTAGGTTCGCATAATTAACATTCAGTTTCAGCATGGCTGTCCATTCAGATGATGTTAGATGCATCTTTTCCACCATGAAATTGTTAGCAACAGGATACTCTTTAAAATGTGACACTCCGATACCTTGCCAAGGCATAGATGACCATTCACCAAAAGACTTAAGGCGCATAATAATAATAATAATAATAATAATAATAATAATAATAATAATAATAATAATAATAAAATCGGTAATCAATTTGGTTCTATATTAGCAGGTGCCCGCAGCTTCGCTCGCGATTATTTACTCAAATAGGCTAAAAATTTCACATTTAAGGGATGAGTGTTGAGAGTGTGTTTTTAAAATACTTGCCCTAGAAATTTGAAATTTTGCACACTTAATTATAATGTAAATTAAAATGTAAATGTAAATTAATTCTAATATCTGAATTTGTTTTTGAGATATTTATTCATCCATAAAATATTTGAACTCAACATTGAAATCTATCTCCTCCGACAGATATTCAAACGTGAACCTATTTTTTTTATATAACATTATTTTATGCTTGCATTACAAATTTAATGATGGACTTTTTTATATTGTTTATACTTTATTATTTTAAAAACATTTTAGCCAGAAAAATGAAAAATTTAAAAACGACTGACCTATAAATACAATGAATAAATTTAAAAAACCTAAGGTTCACATAGAAAATCCTATTATTAATTTTATTACAATTTATTAATTTTATTACTAGGTAATTTTATTAATGCAATAATTTAGTAATTTTATTACATAGTAAAATATATTCTGAAAAAAATTCACAGCTGTATCTCTTATTTTTGTGGGAGAAGGTAGCTTCTAAAAGCAGTAAAAGAACACGCAAATTGAAACAGAAAGCGGCGATTAAAGTTTGCATGCACTGACAGTTGGAAGCGCACTGAGGTTTAAAAATGGTGTCAGCAGTACCTGTTCCATGCATCCAAACAGCATACAAATCTTCACAATTATATTTTAGGGTACGCTTGATTTTCTACACTAAAATAAAAAAATTAAAAGTGTGAAAGGAACGCCACGCGACAGAAGTGAAACTTGTTTTAATTTTTGGATTTTTAATATTAGGTTTTGGACTTTTTTAATTTTAGATTTGTTTAATTTTTGATCTTATAATTTTTTTAATTTTGGAATTTTAAATTTTTTAAATTTTAGATCTTTGAATTTTTTATTTTTTTATTATGAAATTTTAGATTTTTTATTTTAAAATTTTGGATTTTTATTTTTTAAATTTTGGATTGTTTACGTTTTAAATTTTGATTTTTTAAATTTTTTTGTTTTGCATTTTTTTAAATTTTGGATATTTGGATTTTTTATTTTTTAAATTCTGGATTTTTGGACTTTATAAATTTGGATCTTTGAATTTTTTAATTTAGGAATTTTGGATTTTTAAAATTTGAAATTTTTGAATTTTTAAATTTAGGATTTTGGATTTTTTAATTTTTAATTTTTAGATTTTTAAAGTTATGGATTTTCGATTTTTTAATTTTTAATTTTTGGATTTTTTACATTTTGGATAAGGCTATTCATTGAGTTGATTGTTTTCTGTGCAGTCCGTTCCATCACACCTCACTAATTTCGTGACGGTTAACCACCCCTACCTTACAGCTATGACACCACCTCCAAATCATACTCAAAATTATGGGGCAAATGGGCTTTGCCTAGGTATCCATTGCCTACTACATAGTAGTGGGCATAAAAGAGGAAGGAGCCACGTATCAAAAGTACGTTGCAGATATTCTCAATTCGATTCCGATTTTGAGCGTAACACTAATTTCGTGAAGATTTTGAGTGTTACACAGGCTCTCGATTTACCCCTACCGCGGATACAGAAGTTTCACTTCAAAAGAAGCATTTTTTACTAAACTTTTTTTAAGAGGAAGTTTTTCTAATCTGAAACATTTATACCTGTATCACGCATCATAATGTTGACTTGAGGAGCGGCAAATAGTTAACAATTTTTGTCACGTATGGGTAATTTCTTGTAACTGAACTGACTTTTCCAAGGACCTCGCAGTCAGAGATATGTCATTATTTAGTGCATTGTCTTTCTACTGCGAGTGACCTTTCACTGTAGAATTTTTCGCATTCACTAAGGTTACAATTCCTTACACTTCCCTTCTGTTTCAAGTTAAAAAGTCTCCTTCTACGTGATGAAGGACTTTATAATGGAGAACAGGAAGTAATACCTAAAACTATGCAACAAGCATGCTTCCGTGATATATGACATTAATAATTAATAACATATTCCAATTCATAGTCTTCATTGTTTTAACCCAAATCCAAGTGGAACTACTGGTCTCCTTTTTGAAATCTCCATAGATGCTAGGCGCTGACTTGTAGAATTTATTGGGGATGCTCACTCAGGAAAAGGAAAACTCACATTCAAGTTTAATTAATAATAATATTTATGTTAACATCCTTCTTCATTACAACAAACGAAATTATTGATACTGATAAACATAAACCTTCTGTTCATAATCGTTTAATCATTAATTGTTGCTTTAATAACAATACTAGGCCTACCACTTTTACTTTCTCGCATATACGTAGTATAGAGAAAGTATTGTGATCGTGACAAAAAATCGAAGTCGAGATAACACCGGGAGAGCACGTTTCATGAAGCGTAGAAACCGAAAAAAATATTTTTGGAATGACGTCTGTCCGTCTGTCCGTCTGTACGTCTGTCCGTCTGTCCGTGGACAAGCACAGCGGATAAACGGTTCATTGTATTTACTTCATTTTTTGAATTAAGAACTTTTTCGAAATTTTGTCGAACCGCCCAGAAATTTAGTTTTACAACTGAAATATTAAGGGGACTTTTCATGAAAACTTTTTTAAAAAAATTGTTTTTTTAAAAAATGGCTCTAACGATTTTAATAAAAAATTAAAATTGGAAACTCTTATGTGTGACTAATAAAATGGCTATATCCGTATTTCTGCAAAAATGACTTAAGGGGTACTTTACTCGTATCCATTTTCAATTTTTCTAGATTATATCCATTACAGTAGGCGATACATGAAAACCTATCACAGTAAAGTTGTAGAAAAATTTAAAATGAACATTTTTTGTTTAACACATTTCTTTGTACATTTGACATTTTGTTGCCCCTAGTAACAAGAAAACTATAGGCCTAATGTACTTATTGTTGTGAAATGCAATCAGTTTAGCTGAGTCGCAATGAACACACTAAAACCAATTACAGCGAGGTGGTAGGCCTATGCGCTAACAGGGAAGAGGTCCTGAGTTCAAATCATACCTCGTGGCCGCCCAAATTGACTTGGGTTTTTCATGGTTCCGTCGTTCGCAAAGGCAAACGCCGGGTTTGTAGGACTTGCTTATTTTCCATAACTCATCGCCGCTATGTCACTGGTTATTATAATCGTTTAAACTGAATATCACAAAAGAAGACATCACTAAACAATAGAAACATGACGCGAATGAGTTGTTAATATAGACCAGCGTTTCTCAACCTATGGTCCGCAGACATAATTAATTAAAAAATATCATAAAGCAAGTGGGAAGTAAAGAAGTAGAAATTTTTCACATAAAATGGACACTAGATGTCAAAGTTTTTAAAATATTCGAAAATACAGGTCATATTGCAAGTTTCCTTACTTTTGCAGTTTGATATGGGTTTGATATGGGTTTGATATGGGTTTTTTCATGTGTTTATACTCCTTTTAGCTTCGAGGTCCCAGGTTCAAATACTGCTGAAATAAAAAATAAAAATAAAACTTATTGATAGCCAATCAAACATAATTTGAGCAAACAATGACTGTATTTATTACTCTTCAGATAATTTTTGCAACAACAAAAAATTTTCAAATAAGTTAAATGTTTTAATTCATAGTGTATGCATCTTGGGTAGAATCTTTAAATTCGTTGAAGTAGCTTTCCAGAACCTATCTCTGTGAGAAGGGATTTTCATCGCTCGTTTAACTAAAAGCATAATATAGAAACCGACTTAATGTATCTGCTGATCTTCGACTAAATTTGACTAATATTGAGCCAAATATCCAGGAACTCTGCAAGAGGCGTCAAGCTCAACCGTCTCATTAAAAGTGAGTAATAACATAATTCCTAATTATATTATCAAATTGGTAATACATATTAAAGTCTGTTCAAAATATAATTTTACTGTCAATAGTTTCATTCCAATTCAATAACTGTGTTTCCGTCGGATTAAAAAAAAATGTATTTTGTTATAACGACCTATAATTTAATACCCCAAATATTAAGAATATAGGCCTACATATAGCCTACTTTTAAAAATGGGATGTAAAATTAGGGGTCCGTAAAGTTTTTTTACTCATTTTAGAGGTCCTCGGGTTCAAAAAGGTTAAGAAACGCTGATATAGACTAATGTTTCACGCGAATGTACTAAACACGTGGTATGACCTACATGCAGTTAAAGCGTGCAATATAACCTAAGTAGTAGTAGTAGTGGTGGCGAAATTCAAATATAGTCGCCCCTTAAGCTTCCCCATTCGATATTCACATTTGCACGGACTGTGTGATGTATTTTGTTTCTGAGCGAAGCAGAGTGACCAACTGTCCTTGTATACTGTTGCATATAGCTAAATAATGCATAACACTAACCACATAGTTAAGTGCGCGAAGCGGAGGCGGCAGCCGTAGCGAAGCGCCCTTGCATTTTCGAATAATGTACGATACACTGTTTGTAGGTTTCGAAAATGTGGCATATTATATCTCCCGCAAGGTTTGTCAGCCTGCCACCTCTCGTCTAGTGGTAAGACGTCACACCTCCAACGTCCAGTCACGAGTTTCTTCATAATACTAGGACAGAAGAATTCGCTAGATCGTGGTATAAAAGAAACTTCATCGGTGAGGATAGGTTGGGTGGGACCGACTCATCCCAAGGTGCGAATTTTCCCGTAGTAGTAGTACTAATAATATGCAGTTTTACTGCCATTGATTATTATTATTATTATTTTATTTCACGGTAAAAGCATTGAACATAAAGATCGACCCTGATGCTTTCCGTTCTAGATACTTGTTAGTTTTATGAAAATGTAATAAGTAAAATTTAATTGTCTCTTTAATTTAATTTTTTCTGTGCTAGCCTTTAACACGTATATGCGAGAAAGTTTGTGCAACGTATTTTTGCACCATTTATTTAGTATCAAAATCTTAGCATGTTTTGCCACAGAAGGATGGCCTTTTTGGGAATTATGGGAAGTATGTATATAAAATATATTATTGGCAGTGCTCGGCATATCCAATAATTATTTTGGGGGTGCTGAAAATGCTAAGCCCCAGAAGTCTGAGCCTATGCCATAGATCAGCGTTTCTCAGCCTATGGTCCGCGGACCACTGGTGGTCCGCGAAGATGGTGCAGATGGTCCGCAGACATAATTAATAAATATAAAGCAAGTGGAAAGTAAAGTAGTAAAACTTTTTCACATATTTCGTTATAATGACCTATAATTAATACCCCAAATATTAAGAATATAGGCCTTCTTTTAAAAATGGGATGTAAAATTAGGGGTCCCTAAATTTTTTTAGGCGTTTTAGAGGTCCTCGGGTTCAAAAAGGTTGAGAAACGCTGCCATAGATCATAATCAACACAAAGAATTCCTTTATTTCGTGAAAAATCAACAAATCTACATTATTAGGCCTATGTAAATCCCTCGAAAACGCAAAACTTTTTAAAAGTTTTAGATTCCTGATAAGCGACCCTTAACACTCCGGTTATTCAATAGTCCTATCTCTAGAATGTTTTGCATTATATATCAATTATATATATATTGCATTATATATCAATGAAAGGGAATGAGGAACAAAAGAAAGACATAAAGAATAAATAAATGAATGAATGAAAAAAGAAATAAGAGAACAAATGAAACGACTTTGCAATAAATTACCAAGAGCTGGAAATTCGACAAAAATAAGAGTTCTCGTAAACAAGCAGAAAAAGTTTTAGGTTATCAGTTGCCAGGCATCACATCTGGGACTGCAATTTGTAATGGCGTCGCGTAATCATATACAATCAACTGTTACCACACAACTTTCCCCTCGCTGTAATACAGTTACATGGGTCAATCCCAAATCAAAATTATTACGAAACCACAAAGTACTCGGACATGTGCAGTATCTAGGTATAATGACTACTTTTCCCTGGTAATGGACTGAAGACTTATTAGGAATAACATGTTAGCTATTCCTATTATGAAAGGTAGTAAAGAAGATAGTATTATTATTATGTATCGCATTTCTTACTTTCTTTGCCCCTATCAATGGTACCATAAGTACAGTACAGGAAGCAATATGTTCGACCCTGACATTCGATGTCTAGTTTTCAGTATGATAGCTCGTTTTGAAGTCCCTTTAGTAAAAACGTAGGGAGACTTGGATAATTTTTTTTTTAAGGCCACACTCCGCTCCCAACAACTGTTCGGCACATAGTGTTCTATTGCTTTTTTCGTTCTGATATGTACTTGACTAGGGGAAATGGTATACTTGGATAATTTACAGTCATTTTGATAATATGCCCTTCCTGCAAAAGTACACTCCTCTAAAACTTTTCAGTGATCGCTTTAGTTTAGCTTTTAGTATGCGCAGCAATCCGCTAGATGTCATATAGTCGAAAGTACTTTCGTAGTAGCTTATTACGCCTTCTTTTTACCTAGATTCTAGATTAACGAATTTGCATTATAGCATATGATTCAAAGTATATTAATCAAATTTTACTACTCTATAAGTTTAAATATGGGTCGGAAACTTCATTATTCTGTAAGTTAAATCTTAATTCTTCAATGCAGGATATAAAATGGCTACAGCCTCTCTGTTTTCACCAGTTTCACCTGTCCGCTAATTAACTATATCTACCAGATAGCCCAAGTAGAAGATATGCTTACATACTGCATTACATAATTCCAATCTAACTGTGGATAAATGTGTGATCTCAGAGATAAATCTATCTGGTAATAATAATAATAAAAAAAAAATAAAAATAATAATAATAATAATAATAATAATAATAATGTTTTATTTTGCCTGGCAGAGTTAAAGCCGTAGGACCTTTTCTTTCACTCAGGTTGAACAATACATTTGTTACAATGTACACGGCAAACATTTGTATTCAGTTATCAATTAATTAAAATTAGCAGAGAATATTTTTTTTAAATAAAAATTATTTAGAGAAAAAGCTATTGCAGAGGAACATGCTAAGTATGCTTCAAAGTGAGATTATCAATGTCATAATCGATTAAATATGTAATGAATAAAAAATAAACCTATATATACGTACGTACATATAATACACACGAAATTTGAAACCTAAGAAAAGACACAAATTACCAAATGTAAGCAATAACTGGCCTAAAATATTATAGAATATGTAGTAACTTAGGATGGATGACGAGTCATCACTTCAAATTAGTGCGATTTTTTTCAATAATTTTGACCTAAAAGTCTGTAAGCTCTGACGACCCCTGATATCCGGCTGACTACCTCTAATAAACGGCAGCTTATAGTGTAAGATTACTATAGAACTAGGTGTTGGGAGCCACATTTAGAGGGAAGAGTTTGCAAATAGACGAACATAATTTTTAAGGTTAAATGTGAATTTTTTGCAGCAAAAATTAGATATATCCACAAACTTACATCTCATCACTATTAATGAAACCCAATAAACATTTGTATAACTTCCAAAAATCACAAGACTGATTAACATGAACTTTATCTACTGTCCACTTTGCTTGCTAATTGCTTGAAATCTGGTAGGTGGCCAATCGACATGTTCAACAAACTGCCATTTGAAGCTCACACTGTGAGTCTTAATAAATTTAAGAACGAATTGAAAAAGTGGCTTACACTACATCCATTTTACAACATCAATGAATATTTTACTGTCAATTTTGATATGATTTTTTTAATGTGTTATATTTTTATGTGTTATGTGTTAAACATTTGTAATTGACTTCTATCCATAACACCATAGCGGTGTTGATGATAGCAATAAAGAATAATAATAATAATAATAGCCTAATAATAAAATAATAATAATAAATAAATAATAATAATAAGGCGGTAGCCACAAGAGGATGTTAGAAGAGCCGCATCCGGATCGGGTGCCACGGTTTGGCTACCGTGGTTATATAACCTAGGAATGATAAGTTGGAGTAGTGAGAAAAAGCTTTTGTTTAATTACATTTAATGAAAGAACTGTGTTGGGAATTCTCTTTAATGAAATGCACGCAATGTGACATCCCTGATGCCGTCAGCAATCTCTAAACAAGCTATGAACAGTGCTCCAGCGAATGTTTTGGTACATGCGGTTAGTATCACACTGATAAGCTGTGTGTAGAGGTGAGATGGAATCATTGATGCACTGTATTACCTTAAAGCAGGCAAGTTATACTTTCAGTACACTTAATCCTGATTTTCAACTTTAAATATTACGGTATTCTGACTAATCTGTTACAAAAATACACGCACGACTCTTTATCTTCGAGATCAACCATCCCGGTTTGCCCGGATTGCCAGAGAGGGTCTCGATATTGACTCCAAAATTCCTGGTCCCGGGCATCCTCTCCCCGGGACGTCCAATGTCCCGGTTTTTGCCGATAAGTGCAGAATGCAGAAAGAGAAAATTCTCAATGTTGAATCTCTGTTTTCTCTGGTTTCTCTGGTTTGAAGTCAGTCGACCATTAGAAGCCTCGAATTGAAGACTTAACTACACCTGAGTTGTTCATGTTATTTATTTATTTATTTATTGTACTAAGAATATTACAGGCTAATGCCCAATTACAATATTATCGCTTACATTAATACACCAGATTCTAAAATTAAATATTTAAATTGATATTCAAAATAATTAAGCTAATGCTATAACAATAAGGAAAAAACACACAGAAAAGAAAACCAGAAACACAAACAATATGACAATTACACAAGGGAACATAATATGAAAAAAAAAATCTGATGTGAAAGTCACATAACTTCCTCTGCACAAATAAAAGTTAGCAGTATTCACATATCCTTGTACAGAATCGCAAGACACAATTTTACACTGATTATCCTATAAATACCTCTTCTTTCAATGATGCGACTAAAAGCGCAGTCTATATAACAAACTTAAAAAAAAAGAACAAATGACTGCAGACGTTTATTGAACTTTCTGCCGTAAAATATAATTTCCGAAATTTATCGAATATTTCCCTCAAATACATCTTTACTCTATGCATGGCCAACAACACATCTTTCTCACTTCACATTCTTATATAGAATAAGAGGCCCTGAAAGAGCGCGAATTCAGTTTGTTCACCACGTAAGACAAACTTTCTACAAACAGTGGGTGAACAGTGGGTGGCTTGTAACTACCCTCAGAGAATTGTCTCGAAAAAAAATGTTTCAAATAAAAGTTTTAGCTCTTAGTATAAGCAACCCGTGTGCAAAATTTAAAGAAAATCGTTAGAGCCGTTTTCGAGAAAATCTCGAAAAACCAAAATTTCTTCATGTAAAGTACCCTTAAAAACAAGGGAAATTTGTCGCCAATCTACGAATCACATCTTCAGAAGGTACCTGACCCAAATACGAAATTTTGTTTTCATACGATTCTCCGTTTCGGAGCTAGCCTGTTCACAAACTTCCACACGGACAGACAGACACAGACACACACACACACACACACACACTGACACACAGACACACACACACACACTGACACACAGACATGTTTCCAAAAATAGTATTTTTGGATTCAGGGGGCCTTGAAACGTGTATATATGCTAAAAACTCAACTTCGAATTTTGGGGTCGAAAACAATACTTCCTCTACCTATAGTACCTATGGTACGGGCAGAGGAAGTAACAAATAATAATATAAATAATAATGTGATAGTTTTGGAGGAAAATATACTCAGAAAGATTCAAGTAAAGAAAATGACATGGAGCAAAATTTAATAACTACTATTTTAAAATTTTAAAATTTTTTTCACATATATTTTTAAACCGCTTATTGTTAGTATTAAAAATATCTATATTGTCCATTTTGTGCAACTGATTGTACAGTCGGAGAACATTATAAAGAGGAGAATTATTATGAGAGTCAGTGTTTAGTTTTGGGATAAAAAAAGATTATGCAATTTATGAGATCTATAAAGTGGACATAAAAATATATTTATTTGAGAATATTAATATCATCTATTTCATTATTAATTAATTTGTATAAAAACAACAATGCATGAATATTTCGTCTGTGTGATAATTCAAGGATATTGAAATACTGTAACATAGTTGAATATGATTCAAATTTAGGGTAGTAGTTAAACTGTTTGAAATACGTATATGTTAGAAATTTATTTTGAATGGACTCTATCAATTTCCTGTATTTAATGGTAGTAGGATTCCAAATTAATGAGCAATATTCTAATTTTGGTCTGACAATGGTTCTGTATAGTCTAAATAGTGTACTTATACCACAATATTTTGAGTTTCTGATAATAAATCCAAGATTTTAAAGAGTTTTACAAATAATATTATTAATATGATTCGAGAAAGTTAAATTATTGATAAATAATATACCTAAATCATTCATAGTGGTAATTTTGTTCAACTGAATACCATTCATACAATATTGCCATGCAATATTATTTTTAGATCTAGAGAAAGACATAATTTTGCATTTTTTTATGTTTAAAGGTAATTTATTATGTACACTCCATTCACTTAATTTATTTAAATGATTCTGCAGTTCCATACAATCATTAGGACTCAGAATTATTTTAAATAATTTTATATCATCAGCAAATGCAGTAATATTTGAAAAGCGGACCTGATCAAAGATGTCATTAATAAATAGGATAAAAAATAAAGGACCTAGATTTGATCCCTGAGAAACACCAGAATTGACAGTTATTATTTTTTATAAATGACATTTATATGACACAATCTGTGATCTGTTGCTTAAATATGAAACAATAAGTGTTAGCAAGTGTGAGGCAAAATTATAGTCCGTTAGTTTGTTAATTAAAATGTCATGATCTACTTTATCGAACGCTTTTTGAAAGTCTGTATATATCACATCGACTTGTTTTCTTTTATATATATATATATCTATATTTATTTATTTATTTATTATTATTATTATTATTATTATTATTATTATTAATATATATATATTACCATACCTCGTATTGTTTTTTCTATGTCCAAGGTAAAGAAAGTTATATATATATATATATATATATTACCATAACTCGTATTGTTTTATCTACGTCCAGGGTAAAGAAAGTTATGTGACTGCATTATTTTCGTGGATATTGATAGTTCTCTAATTTGTCACATTCGAGTTTCATTTTTTTTCCAAACCCATCTGAGACCCACTGGCAAAAATATGTTTTAATGTCAAATGTGATTTGGATTGGATAATTCTGTGTAAAAAGGGATTAAGTATTTTCAAAAATATTTGATTTTTGGCATTTAAAATCGAAAATTTTCCAAATCCTTTCTTAGTGAGCACCTACATTATGAAACGAAGGTACTGTCAAAATTCCAAGTCTCTACCTGTTATAGTTTAGGCTGTACGTTGATTCTCTGTCAGTCAGTCAGTCAGTCAGTCAGTCAGGACAAAGCCTCTTATATATATAGAGAGATATTAACATAATATCATATATATTACATATATTCACAGAACGGTAGTGAATATCAATGTACGAGAGCATAGATTATAAAAATGTACAATATCAAATCTGTCAGGATATTAATGATTTTTAATGGCATAAAGAACTTCGGCTCTATACATTGTACTAACATAGGATCCTCTCATTTAATGAATTGTCACTCTTAAGTCCCATAAATTATTAGTCCTAAGGCGAAGACTTATCAAACCTCACTCCTAACATAATACAGATAGGTACCGTAAACCTTCTCCTGGCTTGGCACCAACTAGGAATATGATATTCAGTGATATATATTTTATTTTTCACTAGGGCCCGGAAGTTTAGAAAAATTAATATCTTTAATAGTTCATGCCAGGTAAAAAAGTGTTCAAGACATGAAAAAATTGATGGTTACAATATGTAAATTGATGGTTTAAATTTACATGGTGTTGCATATTCTCTTAGTTTTGTAATGCATAAAATTTGCTTCATATTAAGATATTTATGCATATTTTAATTTTTTATTTATTTATTAATCTCCAATTTGTAAAACCCTATTTTACCCTAAGGTATGTTAGGGTTGTAGATAATACAGACATGCATACTTAAAGAAGAACAATCATTTAAACAGTTTTACATAGAATAAAAACAAGACAAAAGGATAGAAAACTACTTCAACTAATGTAACAAAATTATAAATGTTTAAAAATATGCTGGACAAAATTCAAGAATTCTGATGAACAACAACTTTTACAATATATGCTAAATAAAGGCTTTTGTAAGTGAATCCTACATTCCATAAGGTGCAAATTTCAACAATAACGTGCTCTTTCAAAAGCAGGGCATTTAAATAGGAGGTCTGCCTATCCTCTGTACAGAAACATTGATAACCATTTGCTATGTCACATTTTTACGACACTGAATTTAAATACTGTGCATTTCTGTATTAATTCACACATTTATAGCATTTACAGCATTTACAGCATTTGAGTGGATGTTTTGAGAACACACTGAACATTAATTGACAATACATAGCCTAGCCTAACGTTTCACTTTCAGTTTACTAAACATTATTGCATTGACCTTGTACTTTTTTTTTCAAGTTTTATAATGCAATTGATACAATTTATAATATTTTTGTAATTTATAATGTAATTCAGCTCCCAAGAAAAACGACAGAGCTTACTTCATTGGAGCAAATTTTACATATGTTAGACTACATCTGAATGTATATTTGTCTTCTAATGGAGCATTAACTTCCGGGCCTTATTAATTTAAAAGCTGCTATATCTTCTATTCTCATCATTTTCAGGATATGCTAAGAAGACTTCTCATACTGATTCTGGTAGGGATATCAGTTCACGGTTGCCCGATAGTCTCCAGTTGCTTCCGCAAGCGGTTGTCTATCTGCTGTAATTATGCTAGGATGGAAGGACTCCCTGAGGGTACAAATACAACTCTGTATCTGGAGGTATGGAAACACAACATATCAGAACTGGCAGTTGACAGCTTTCAAATACACAACCTGCACGGGCTGATCACTCTCAAGATCCAGTTTGCTTACCTCAGCAACATCCAGCCTGGAGCTTTCCAAAACATGAGCCAATTGAGATCTCTTGTGCTCAGAAGCAATGATCTGGAAACCATCCCTCGTGGTGCCTTCCAAGGAGCAATACTGCTCAGCCATCTGGACCTATCCTTTAACAAGATATCAAAACTGTCTTCGCGGGCATTTGAAAGACTTTACCTCATAAGATATCTCGATCTCCAAGGTAACTGGTTGACTTCTCTTCCAGGAGATGTGTTTCAAGGTATGATGTCTGAGAATCTCACTGGTGCAATTGGCAGCATCGCACTTATGAAGCCAAGAGGTCAGCTCGATCTGCATGATAATAGAATTTCATATTTAGAGCCAGAAACATTTGAAAATCTTTCCATGTTCAGTGAACTCGACATTGACGTTAAAGAGTTAGAAGAAAATAGTTTGTCCGGATTAAGAAATTTAAAACTCTCGAGGCTTTATGTAATGAAGAGACTTCACTCCAAAGCATTTAAAGGACTCATATTTTTAAAAGAACTGACCCTACGATTAAATAAATCTCAGTTGATAGAAAGAAACACATTTTACGGACTGTCACAGCTTCAAAAGCTGAAAATATATTCTTCCTTCTTTAGCGTTGACCTTTACCTCGAAGATGACGTCTTTAGCCCTCTCCATGCACTCACTTCCTTACGTCTTTTTATAATAAAAACCGTTGAGCTAAATAAAAATACCTTTAACGGGCTCACCAATCTTCGTTTCTTCTCTATGAATTACAACAGAATAAGAATACTACCCAGAAACGTGTTTCTTCAATCTTTTAAATTGATCGAACTTAATTTGGAGTCAAACGAGTTGGAGACAATTGAGGAGGGTGCGTTTAATGGACTTCACAGACTCAGAAAAGTATATCTGCAGTTCAATAACCTGAAATGCATTGAAAGTGACTCTTCGAGTTATATCGCGAAAGCAATGTTGAATGTGATAGAATTATCTATAGATACGAGTGTATTTGATTTGTTATATAACGTGTCATTAGTGAAGAAACTATACCTGAACGGGGATCTTGACAAAACGACTCTGTCAAGAGTAAGGAGTTTGCACTTGGAGCATCTCAAAGTTCAGAATAGCTCTAAGAGAGTGGAAATTCGTTACTTCAAGCGCCTAACTGGTCTTACTAGCTTGGAAATCTATGCCAGCAATGTTGGCAATATAACCCCAGAAGTTCAAGTGTGATGGTTGTGAGATAAAGAACCTTGAGCCTGGTGTGTTCACAGGGCCGAATGAACTGAAGGTAATCCGTTTAAGTTCCAATAAGTTGACAGAACTGCAGGAAGGTGTGTTTGGAAGCAGTTCAAGAAGTGATGATGCCAGTGAGGGGTTAGTTTCGTTAGAAATTCTGGACTTGTCCCGCAATTCTATAGCTAAAATAAAACCGAACACTTTCAAAGGATGTGTGAACTTGAAACAATTGGATCTCATGGCCAACAGATTAACAACTCTGGAGTACAAGGTACAAACTAGATATATGCAGTCAGTACGAATGTCTGTGCTCGAACACCTGACGGGTCTTAAGAGGTTGTATCTTCTATTTAACAAATTCAAAGAAATTCCACTATCTAACTTCAAGCAATTGAAGAATCTTAAAGTTATAATCCTTGATTCTATCTCTTTAGTCTGTGAGTGTGCACTTAAAGAGCTGTGGCTGGGACTCCGCAGCCAACATGTGACTGTGGACGGTCTTCTGAAGTGTAATGGTATAGACTGGGTTGATTTCCTCGCCTCACTTGACTGTACTAGGCCACGCCTACCAGAAACACAACCTTTTTCAGATAACAGTAGCGGCATTGTTTTGCAGAAATACGTGGCTCCTGTGATGTTGATGTTCATCTTCATAACAGGGCTGGTGGGTAACGTGATCCTCTTTTTCATTTTCGTTCTGAATCCTGACATGCGCACAGGTCATAACGCGTACATAGTTAATGTCACTTGTGCAGACGTGTTGAATTTGGTGATCAATCTCCCTCTCAGCTATGTTGACAGCATCTCATCAGCATGGGAACTGGGAGAAGTAATGTGTAAGATGTTTATGTATGTGAGGGATTTTGCTGTGGGAGTCAGTGTGTTTTCAGTCACGGCTCTCGCTTTGCAAAGGTTCGTGGCTATTGTTCACTCCGTGAAATGGAAGAAAGGAATATTCGGGTTTCCAAGGATATTTCACATAGGGGTTGTATGGCTTCTGGCAGCTGTGCTAGCTATTCCTTCACTACTCTCGGCTACTCTGCTTGGCGACAGGTGCCTGAATGCTGCTCCTGAGTATGGGCAGGAATACATGCGCACAGTTTGGACAATACAGCTCATCGTATACTGTGGTTTGCCTTTGGCACTCATAAGTTTCCTGCACATTAGAATGGCCCTGCATCTGCGCAGGAGCGTCGCGGAAATGCCAGGGGAGACACAGGCCACAATTCAGAAGCAAGGGAGGACTAGAGTGGCGGGAATGGTGGTGGCGCTCACAGCGGTGTTCTGTGTCAGCCACGTGCCCAACTTCCTGGTCAGAGTCTTGGTGGCGTGGTCAGTAATAGATTCTCAGTCTTCTACGACGCTGTTTATCAGCTTCGTGTCTTACTGTTTATTCTTCTCTAACACATGTTTCAATCCTTTAGCACTTTGTCTAATGAGTTCCAAGTACAGACGCTTGTTCAAAAAGTACACATTCTTCTGGAGGTAAACGTCTGAAAAAAGAATTTTATCAGCTATATCGATTATAAGAAACAATAGCAAGGCTGATAACGAAACACCTTGAACGTAACAATATAACGCACATTAAAATGCAAAGCTATATAACTAGAATTCATATCGAACTTCAGGGCTGTGGAAGGAAAGCAAGGGCCCCAGGGACAAATTTTCTCGGGCCTCCGTCAAATGTTAAATTCACTACAAAACTCGCCCTTTACAATGTATGCAATAAAAAGATTATGTAATAATATTACATAATTATTAAGTGCCAGAATGGTACCGGTACTTTAAGAGATTGTCTGTTAGACAGGACTGTCTGTCTGTCCGGGTGTCTGTAAGCGCGATAACTGAAATTCGCTTTATCGGATTTTCATAAAACTTTGTATACCTTTTATAACGCTCATGGAACGAAACCTATTGATTTTGGACCAAATCGGTTAACTGATGCCGGGCAAGAAACTGAAAAATACATTAAAATGTCCTAAATAGGAACAATTTTATCTGTATGTACCAGTTTAATCTTTTGAAAATTATGATTTTAAGTGCCGAACGTGAGTGAGGCCTACTGTTGAGTCCAAAAGGATTTCTGCTTCTACTTTTCAAAAATAGCAATTTTTCTTCAAGAATAATCCGTTTCAGTTTAACTGATAAATCCCCTGTCACCATTATACGACAGATAAATAAACATAACTTAAGCTGTTTATTGACTTATACCAATTTTATTATAGAGTAAATTTAGAAAGTAAAAAATAAAACCTGGTCGGCCGGGCCTCCTTTGGGGCACGGGCCCCGGGGCTGCAGCCCCGGCTGCCCCTCCCTCTCGTCGGGCCTGTCTAACTTAATGGATATAATTGAATGAAAGTAATCTTCAAGGACACCTATATCTTGAACGGTTGACATGATAAACCTTGCCTTTAATTGAACAACATGGATGCGATGCCAAGCATAAAAACTACACAACGCTAAAAAGCAAGCAAATTTCTCGGTGAAAGTGAACAGCAGGAAAGCAATCAATTGAAGCACTTACGAAGATTTCTAGGTAAGATAATTTTCAGTGAAGTGTGTCTTGTATGAATAATTTTCAATTTAGTCTTTAAGGGTTCGTTCTGGTGTATTGTTGTCTTCTTCTATCTATATTAATAAAAGGAAGTGTCTGTCCTCCGTCTGTCTGTCCTCCGTCTGTCTGTCCGCGATGCCCAGCGAAATCTACTCAACACAGAGATCTGAAATTTTATAAGTAGGTGGACTAAAGGGTCGGAATGTGCACCTCGAAGTCGGAATTTTAATTTTCGCCTCCGTTCGTGAGTTATGAGTGAAAAACTGGCAGAAAACGTGCATTTTTTTGCGTTTTAGAAGCATCAGTTTCAGTAATAAATTTCAATATCAAATCACTTACAGATGGCTTTGGCTATTTTTGTCAACATACCTCATAGCCTACCTTGAAAATAAAAGCAACGCGATCGCTTGATTTTGTTAGTCCATCCTAGACGATTCATTTGTTTAGAGTGTCAAGGCCCACAGACATATGACATTTTCAACCTACACGGAAGAAGGATCATCAACCCTAAATATGGTCAAACATTGTTCGATTTGAACGAAACTCACTATACAGGGGTTTTCTGGGCCAAGGAACTCGAATCTGAGGTCGCTTTTACCAGGGGACGCTACCTAATCGTGGAATGCACTCCACGTGATTTAGGTGTTAATAATTATAATTTGAAATAATTATCGCGGGGGAAGCCGCGGGCACATGCGGGCACATGCTGTTTGTCTGTCTGTCCACGATGCCCATCGAAATCTACTGAACGCAAAGATCTGAAAATTTAAAGATAGATGGACTGAAAGATGGGCGAATGCACCTCGAAGCCGAATTTTTAATTTTAGCTTTCGTTCGCGAGTTATGAGTGAAAAACTGGCAGAAAACGTGATTTTAGCGCTGTCGAAGCATCAGATTTCAGTAATACATTTCAATGTCAAATCAATTGCAGTTGGCTTTGGCTATTTTTGTCATACCGTGGAAATAAAAGCATCGCGATCGCTTGAATGTTGTAAGCCCACGCTGGTCGATTCATTTGTTTAGAATGTCAAGGCCCGTAGACATATGAAATTTTCAACCTACACGGAAGAGGGATAATCAACATAGACCTAAATATGGTTAAGCATCGTTCAATTTGGACGAAACTCACTATACAGGGATTTTCTGGGCCAAGGAACTCGAATCTGAGATAGCTTTTACCAGGCGATGCTATCTAATCGTGGTATGTAATTCACGTGATTTAGGTGTTAATAAAATAATGATTTAACTATTATGCTCTTAATTTTTAATTATTGAAATAATTATCGCGGGCGATCGCTTGATTTTGTAAGTCCATCCTGGACGATTCATTTGTTTAGAATATCAAGGCCCGAAGACATATGAAATTTTCAACCTACACGGAAGAGGGATAATCAATATAGGCCTAAATATGGTCAAACATTGTTCGATTTGGACGAAACTCACTGTACAGGGGTTTTCTGGGCCAAGGAACTCGAATCTGAGGTCGCTTTTACCAGGCGACGCTATCTAATCGTGGTATGTAGTCCACGTGATTTAGGTGTTAATAAAAATAATGATTTAACTATTATGCTCTTAATTTTTAATTTTTGAAATAATTATCGCGGGCGAAGCCGCGGGCACATGCTAGTATATAGGCTATTAAATGAATTTACATTATAGCACATCATTCCAAGTATGAGAGTCCGCAGAAATGTTGTCAAGGGGGGGGGGCAAGAAACAAATTACTGCCATCACCAGCACTATGCTAATACAAATGCTACAACCACTTTATTATTATTATTATTATTATTATTATTATTATTATTATTATTACTATTATTATTATTATCATCTTCATCATCATCGTTATAATTATAAACCATTTCCTTGATTTACTAAAGACCTATGAATATGGATACAAAGCAAAAATCTTATGTAGTACACTCACATTGCTCACATTGCTTTTTCTATCCCTTACAATTTCACAGGTAGGCCATATTATTCAAATAAAATGTGATACTTTCATTGCTTTATCTTCATAATAATAAAATGTGTGATTATAAAAGATTTCAAGTTTAGAGGAAGTAATTATTCCTATATGCCCATATCTAAGGTAGTCAGCTGTTACAACTCGATTTTGTCCAAACAAATCCAACTACAGCAGAGGCGTAACGAGGGGGGGGGGGTTTGGGGGTTTGAACCCCCCCCCCCCATTGATTAAAAAAAAAGGAAAATTGTACAATTTTTTTAAGTCTGCTTATTAATTACTTAATATGAGTAGGCCTATAAAGCGTGGGAAGCTTAAAACTAGTTATTGTGCATCTTAATTTTTAAAATTTTCCGGGGTTGGACCCCCTCTCCCCCCTCTCCCTGGGGGATCCAGATATTATAACCCCCCCCATATGGTCGGCCTGGTTACGCCTATGAACTACAGTAAGTGAACACTTAAGCCTCTCTTCATAGTAATTGCGTATAGTCGTTTAGTTTAGAGATTTTTGTGTAAACAAATTTTCAGGACGGACGGCCACGATTCCAAGTATGTTGATAAATTTGTACTACTCTATAAGTTTAAATATGTGTCGAAAACTTCATTATTCTGTAAGTGAAATCTTCCTCCTTCAATACAGGATATCAAATGACTACGGAGCTCTTATCACACAGCCTCTCTGTTTTCACCAGTTTCACCTGCTTGCTAATTAAACTGTATCTACTAGATAGACCAAGTAGAAGATATTCTTACATATTGCATTACACAATTCCAATCTAATTTTGCATAACTCAGTAACCTCAGAGACAAATCTATCTGGTAATAATAACAATTATTATTATTATTATTATTTTATTTTTATTATTATTATTATTATTATTATTATTATTATTATTATTATTATAGTGTTTTATTTTGACTGTCAGAGTTAAGGGTATAGGACCGTTTCTTCTACTCAGGTTGAACAATACATACGTTTCAACCTATATTTAATCATACGGAAAACATGTGTATCTAGTCATCAATTAATGAAAATTAGGAGAGAATATTTAAAAAAAATAACAATTATTGGAAAAACTATCAAAGAGGAACATGCTAATTATGCTTCGAAGTTAGATTATCATTGTCATAATCTATTAAGTATGTTATAAATGAAAATGATATTTATATACACTTACATATTGCAATACACGAAATTTGAAACCTAAAAGAAGACAAAAATGATCAAATGGAAGCAATAAGCTACCTACAATATTATAGAATCTATAATATTAAGTAACCTGCAGTGACGAGACACTGCTTCTAATTAGTGGCGAAGTCCTACAATAACTTTGACCTAAAAGTCTGTAAGTCTGTAGTAAGTCGACTGGCTACCTCTTAAACAGCAGGTCATGCACAAGCTTCCTACAGAACAGGAGTGGCCAAATACAAGGGTGCTGGGAGCTACAATTGAGGGAAGAGTTTGGAAAGAGATGAACATATTTTTTAAGTGAAGTTTTGAAGCAAAAATTATACTTATCCACAAACTTACATCTTATCAATATTCATGTAGCATTCATAAATATCTGTGTAACGTCCACAAATTACTAGATTTTTTGTTAATTTGAACTTTTTCTACAGTCCATTTGCTTGCTAATAGCTTGAAATCTGTTAGGTGGCCAGTTAAGGTGGCTCTCACAAGTTTAGTTAAATGTGCATCAGCTAGAACTGAATGAAACTTATATTTAATAATCTTTGTTAAATGCAATGACTCACAAGAATTGGTTGTCCCAAAAATGGAAATCAGTCTTTTTGCAAACTGTTTTATATATGGATACTTTTGTATTAGGCCCTGCTTCCAAAATTCAACCACTGTACATCCATTTTCTTTCAACTGTTTTAATCCCTGAGATCGGTTTGGGTAAAAAAAATTAAAATGCCAGGCCAGAAAATTTTAAAAATTTTCAGTTCACCCTGATAATTTTTTAATAGCCACAAGAGAATGTTAGAAGAGCCGCATGCGGCTCGGGAGCCAGGGTTTGGCACCGTGGTTATAGAACTTAGGAATGATAAACTGGAGTAGTAAGAAACAGCTTTTATTTAATTACGCTTAATGAACGAACTGTGTTGGGAATTCACTTTAATGAAATGCACGCAAAGGGATATCCTTCATGCCATCAGCAGTTCCTGAAGCAGAGTGCACCAGCGGAAGTTTCAGTGTTACACTGATAAGCTGTGTGTAAGAGGCAAGATGGAATCATTGGCACGCTGTATTACCTTAAAACAGGCAAGTTATACTTTCAGTCAGTGTTGGGCACATTTTAATCGTAAAGATAATTAAAGATTAACAATTGATGAATTGTTAATTGTCACCATAACAACTAACAATTGATCAACTGTAATTGTGGAAAATTACAATTGACAATTGATTAAATGTTAATTGTAGTGGTAGCAATTAACAATTAATCAATTGTCAATCGTGATTTTCTAGTTAACAATTAATTACTTTTCAGTTGTTTTATGAATTTAAATAAAAACTAACAATTAAAAAAGACTACTGTACGGGCCTGGTGCGTGGACTGGTATTATAACAAAATGCGTAAGTAAGGCACTGAAATAAGCATGTTAGTTACAAATAAAACACTGATATTAATACACATCAATGATTTTAATTAAACCTGATTATACAGATAACTGCAGATTATAATTTCTTATTATAGTTTAGATTGCATTTTAACACTCTCTTTTCGAACATACTGTCGGTCAATTCGTGACTCTTCGGCAGATTTGTCATTGTTGCAAAAGAAAAATGCCGTTCTACTGCAGCTGACGATGGTAAAGGTGTGTTATATTTAATGAAAACGCTTTTTATCTCAGGATATCTGTTGAGGAGATGCAAATCCTGGCTTTCTTATCAGTAAATAGTATTGATTTCTATTAATGTAGGTAAAATTTTCGAAATCTCGTAATACTTTTAATTGATTTCGATAAAGAAAAGTTAATTGTTAGTTTTAATTGTTTCATAGAACAATTAAACAAGTTAATTGCAATTATTTTAATTGCGAGTTACGATTAAGATACATTAATCCAAATAATTTAATTGCAAAATGCAATTAAACGTTTAATTGCGATGAATTTAATTGCAATTGCTTTTTTAGTCAATTAACAAGTTGATTGAAAAATTAATTGACTAACGCCCAACACTGCTTTCAATACATTTAATCCTGAACTTGAACATATTTTTACAATATTCCGACTTAGCCCTTAACATTTAACACACAACTTATCATGAAAATGCATTTCGGCGTGTGCTGCGCCATCTTCAGTTCATATAAGATGTAATGAACACCGTTACCAAATAAAAATTTTTATAAACAACATTATTTCAGAAGAATTGTGGTGTTCATTACATCTTATATGAACTGAAGATGGCGCAGCATACGCCGAAATGCATTTTTCAAGACAAGTTGTGTGTTAAATGTAAAGGGTTAAGGCGGAATATTGTAATAAATATATTTAATATTAACCCTTATCTGTTGGAAATGAGTTATTTTAATTCTGAACTTGAACGTTAAATCAGACTAATCTGTTGAAAAAAAAAACACACACACACACGACTCTTTATCAGGATGACCAACCGTCCCGGTTTGCCTACACTCACCGGGCATATTCTCCCCGGTTTTAGGCAATAAGTGCAAAATGCAGAAAGAGGAAATTCTGAATGTTGAATCTCTGTTTCTTTCTGGTCTGAAGACAGTCGACCATTAGAAGCATCGAAAGGAATGACTTAACTGGACCTGTTTTCAACACTGTAACTATCTTTGTGTGCTTCAACCATTTTGCTTGAAGACAAATGGTGTGACATTTAGAGATATTCGATGTGCTTCTGAGTATTTAAACATGACAGGCGGTATTTATCATGAGTTTGTAGATGGAAAGGACTTAATTAATGCACAGTTGACACATCAAAACAAGTCTACAGATAAAAATTGGATGGATATTTTTGCAGACTAATCGGTACAATTAAAAAACCACGACCACCGCCCAACAGCCTGAAAGACCATGTTAAGCTGCAAGACTCCGCCCGTGAAAAAGCCAACGCAATTATACTAATCAGTGCTTGTTCAACAATCTAACAAAACTTATTAGTAAAATCCCATATATCTCCTGATCAAATACTTTAGGAGAGAGCGTATTTAGCTTCTTGTCATCCACTGGACAGACACGAGGAACAAGTGTAATGTGAGCTTAATAAAAGCTGAGCTTCAAGTTAGGGTTAACTTTATATTCGAGTATACTCAGTTCTACCATAGTGTAAAGGAAAAAAAAGATGTTCTAAAAGCTGCAAGTAGTACAGAAAAGTATTATTGAAAAAGAAAGTAGCATTTAATATTTTTTTATTCGGGTGTCTTAGCTTAGTAAATAAAATAATTTTTAACAATAATATGATAAATTGACATATCTCATGATCTTTTACTTTTGTCTGTGTGTTCTCACCACTGGAAGATGTGTCCCGTGTTGGCTCTCTAAAAATTGGTCACCCACTTTTTTTATATATTCGTCAAAGCACAACGGAACTAAGAAAGTTACAGTAGGAAGAATAAAATGTTACCTCTTATTTTATTACGGCTGATAGACGAACTACTTTCATTGCTAATCGCACTATTAAAAGGTTCTCCATCCAAATTTAAAATACATAAAATTAATTACCTTTGGATTACCTTGAAAGATGATGCCTACAAAGAATAACGCATTGATAAGCCCATATTTAGTTTATTACAGTCAATATATTATAGATCTACCAAATTATAACAAAAGTCTTCAAGGATCATTAAAAATTATATGATTATTATTATTATTATTATTATTATTATTATTCTGAGTTGACGCTATAGATATGAAAGAAATTAACTATAGTTTTTGACAGACTATTTAGCTCATGAATCAGTGACCATTTCAGAATAAGAATTCAGTAGAACTCCAGTTATCCGGATTAATGCGACCGGACCCAATCCCGATAATCAAATATCCGGATAAATGAAAAAATGTATTTTCTTTACTAAAAATCTAAATTTTACAGTAGCCTAATGCACTTACGTAAAGTGCCACATCTTGAACATATGTCAGATTCAATTGTTTTGCTGACAAACTGTCGATTTTGTCAGCTAAAAGTTTTGCTTTTGGAAAAATAATCGGCCCTGAAAGAGGGTTTCCCAGTGTTCGCTGCTGCATAAACCACTTGAATACGGCCTCAAAGCGATCCGGATAGTTGGAGTTCGGATAATTGAAGTTCTACTGCGTGTGGAATTTCAACCAATTACAAGAGTTTATCATCATAGTACCGTTTTTTAATTTTATCTCTTTCATTTTGTGGCACCTGCATTTACTTGCTTTATGTAAGTTCATAAGGATTGAACACTGACACATCTTTACTGCTTGTTTAATCAAAATTAATTTAATCACTCAATACAGCGATTAGATAAATAACCTATAGTGTATAATTTTAAGTGCGGTGAAGCAATTTAGATCTCGTGTAACGCATAAAATATTATTAGCAGTAGCAACGAGATTAATAAAAATATAACAGCCGATGAAAAGTTCTGGTAGTAACCGCACGCAACGCGACCATTGCGGTGATCATATACAGTGCATGCCGCTTATTGTGATCGCTTCGGGATTCAGCTAATCTGATAATCAGGGCTAGGATTTATATGTAATTACATATTTCTTAATTTCACATATAGACACATTTTTTTCACTTATCTCCATCTATTATGTTGTCCTCTATTCAAATTAAACAAATTTATTTTACATATTTTGTCCATATTTCTGACATTAGTACATATTTATATGTAAAATAAATTTTTGTCCATATTTAGTGATTTTAATGCAATATTCGTACATATTTCATTCTTAAGAGTAAAACTATATAAAATTGTCGTTTTCAGTGACAGAAAATATGGCAGCACAGGATAAGTTTACAGTTATATACAGAAATTAATGTGTGAAAAATGATTTGTGTTACATTGAATCAAATTTTTGTAATAGCCTATAACAAAAATAATTCAGAAACTACAAAATAATAATCTCACATTACCTGGAAATATTGACATTGTGAAAAACATGATTCATGAACTCAAATGTATACGTGAACATTTAGCCGATCTTATCAAATGTAAAGTTGACAATGTGTTTTCAAGAAATGTGTAAAATCAGTGCAATCTTAAGTAGCTCGTCAAATGTAAAACTAGAATCAGTGAATTTTAAACACGCGCCAGTCACTTCGTGTGCAGTAGAACGAAGCTTCAGCCAATATAAATCACTTTTGAAAATTTAAAACAACATTTTGTGGCATACTGTTATGATAGCAGAAATAATCAATGAATGGATATAAATAAAGTAAGTGATCTGAAAAAAAAAATAATTTATGAATCCAGCATTTGTAATGCATTTTTATAGGTTCTTAAAGTAACAAAATGTAGTGTCTAGTGGTTAAATTTGTTTTGATGTCCATATTTTACAAAATATATTTGCATATGTACGTATTTTGACATTTTTAGTACATATATATGTACATATTTTAACATTTTTAAGTACATATATATGTACATATTTTGACATTTTTTAGTACATATAAATCCTAGCCCTGCTGATAATATTAACTGATTGATAACAGTAGCCGAAGGTTATTTATTCATATATTCACTACAAAACAGAATTAAAAGCTATTTTTTCATAAAATAATAAGTAACTGTGAATAATTAAACCACTCTTAGGCTAATACAGTAATAAACTGCAGGCATCTATTTTTTCAACTTGTAACAAAGTTTTTAATTGTTTTTACTTTCCACTATCCAATACACCATACTCAGTTACGAGTGTTTTTGGAAGTTTATACTGATCCAAGGTGAACACCGCGAAGCAAAACATTTAACGCCTGTCTGTTCAAGACTTTTCATTTTACACTAGTCTTCGCTGCATGTCAATATTGTTATCTTCATAAATCAAAAGCTACAGCTTAACTGAGGGGTGAAACATGTTTTATTCTTTAAAAGAGAAAGTTAGGCAATTCCACCCCTTCGAACTGGTCATCCCGTGAGCTGGAAACAGTATCGCTACCTCCAGTACAACACAATACAGTTGAGTTAGAAACGAAACCCATAAAAACGAAATTTTGAATGACATACAGCACTCGGAAAATAATGCCGCAAAAAGGAAAATGTGATAATATAAACCGAATCTTTGATCAGAATTAACAGCGATTTTTCAGTGTATGAGTATTAATCCGTACGGAACTTCATAAAAGTGATAACATTACCCAACTGAAAACATTATCTGCGATTACATTAAGCAGCGTCCTCTGTGTGTGTGTGTGAGTGTGATTCACAATTCACATGACTTCTAGGTAATAACCCATATCATATTTAATAACCTATATAATTAAATAGTAACTAATAATTAGCTTTAAATTAAGTTGTTTGATTGGTCGAAATATTTTTTCGTAGTTTTGCTCGCAGGAATCACTGTTAACATATTTAATATATTTTCGCAGAACGGTAGTGGAAATCTATTTACGAGAGCATAGATTATAAAAATGTACAATATCAAATCTGTCAGGATATTAATGATTTTTAATGGCATAAAGAACTTCGGCTCTATACATTGTACTAACATAGGATCCTCACATTTAATGAATTGTCACTCTTAAGTCCCATAAATTATTAGTCCTAAGGCGAAGACTTATCAAACCTCACTCCTAACATAATACAGATAGTATCGTCAACCTTCTCCTGGCTTGGCACCAACTAGGAATATGATATTCACTGATACATATTTTATTTTTCATTAGGGCCCGGAAGTTTATAAAAATTCATATCTTTAATAGTGCATGCTAGTGTAAAAATGTGTTCAAGACATGAAATAAATTGATGGTTACAATATGTAAATTGATTGTTTAAATTTACATATTGTTGCACATTTTCTTGGTTTTGAGATAATGAATCATATTTGTTTGATATTAAGGTATTTATGCATATTTTTTTAATGTGTCACATTTTTTACGACACAGAATTTAAATACTGTGCATATATGTGTTAATCAAAACATTTACAGCATATTTGGCTAATGCCCGGTTTCTACAAACTTGTGAATTACCTATGGGTAAATTACCCATGGACAAATTAGTTCCATTTAACCTACAATGGTATAATGAGCAAGGCCTTGGAGTTGTACAGTTGATTTAATTCAGAAGGCTTTGATTCTCATTGTTATTGATCCTATGAAAGGTTAAATTTTATCCAGCCATCCATGAAAGGACAAATTAACCCAAAGATTTACCCTTGGACAGATCTAGCCCGAGTTTGTAGGAACATTTTTTCTGTCATTTTCATATTTACCTAGAGGACATTTATCTAGAAACTCGTGTGGTGTTATTCTTGTGTAAATTGTGTAAATTCTGTGCATTAGATAATTTACCCATAGGTAATTCGCGAGTTTATAGAAACCGGCCATAAGTGAATGTTTTGAGAACCCACTGAGCACTAATTGACAATACATAGCCTAACGTTTTCGGAACTGATTGTATAATACTAAAGTGACGTTTTACTTTCAGTTTACAAAACTTTATTGACATTGACTTTGTTTTTTTTAAGTTTTGTAATGTAATTTATACAATTCATCATATTTTTTTTGTAATTTATAATGTAATTCAGCTCCCAAGGAAAACATAATGACGGAGCATACTTCATTGGAGCAAATTTTACATATGTTACACTATACCTGAATGCATATTTGTTCTTCCAATGAAGCATTAACTTCCGGCCCTTATTATTTTTAAAATTGTAATAACTTCTATTCTCATCATTTTTAGGATGTGCTAGGAACACTTCTCATACTGATTCTGGTAAGGATATCAGCTCACGGTTGTCCGAAAAGTTCCAGTTGCTTCCGCAATCGGCTGTCTATCTGCTGTTACGAGGCTAGGATGGAAGGACTCCCTCAAGGTACAAATACAACTCTGTACTTGGAAGTAGAGAGTCACAATATATCAGAACTGGCAGTTCACAGCTTTCAAATACACAACCTGCAAGGGCTGATCACTCTCAATATCCAGTTAGCTTACCTCAGGAATATTCAGCCTGGAGCATTCCAAAACATGAGCCAACTGAGAACTCTTGTGCTCAGCTTCAATGATCTGGAAACCATCCCGCGTGGTGCTTTCCAAGGAGCAATATTGCTCAGCCATTTGGACCTATCCTTCAACAGGATATCAAATCTGGCTTCGCGAGTATTTGAAGGGCTTTACCTCATAAGACATCTCGATCTCCAAGGTAACAGGTTGACTTCTCTTCCAGGAGACGTGTTTCAAGGTATGATGTCTGAGAATCTCACTGGTGCAATTGGCAGCATCGCATTTATGAAGCCAAGAGGTATGCTCGATATGTCACGTAACAAAATTTCATATTTAGAGTCAGGAACATTTGAAAACGTTTCCATGTTCAGCAAAATGTACATTAAATTTAAAGAGTTAGAAGAAAATAATTTGTCTGGTTTAAGAAATGAGAAGTTGTTGAACCTTAAAAGAATGGGGAAACTTCACTCCAAAGCATTTGCCGGACTCATATCATTAGAAGAACTGACCGTGGAGCAATGTGATTTTCAGTATATAGAAAGAGACATATTTTACGGACTGTCTCAACTTCGGAAGTTGAATATAGGTTTGTACAAGGACAACAATATTGATCTTATCCTCAAAGATGGCGCCTTTATCCATCTCCATGGACTCACTGTCTTGATTCTTGACGAATTACGCATCCGTAACATAAACATAAATACATTTAATGGGCTCTCCAATCTTCGTTCCCTCTCTATGGCTGGGAACAAAATAGAATATCTACCCAAAAACGCGTTCTTTAAATCTTCCAGATTGATCGAACTTAACCTGGAGGCAAACTGGTTGAAAGAAATTAATGAAGGTGTGTTTAATGGACTTCAAAAACTCACAAAACTTAATTTGGGATTCAACATCTTGAAGACAATTGAGAAAGGTGCGTTTAATGGACTTCACAGACTCAGACAAGTAAGTCTAATTAACAATAAATTGAAATACATTGAAAGTGGCTCTTTGAGTTGTATCGCAAAAGCAATGGTGCGAGTGGCAGACTTAGCTGTAGATACGAACGTACATGATTTGTTACGTAACGTGCCATTACTGAAGAAACTATACCTGAAAGGGGATCTTGACAAAACGACTCTGTCAGACACAAGGAATTTGCACTTGGAGCATCTCTACTTAAAGAATAGTTATAATGAGAGAGTGGAGATTCGTTACTTTAAGCACCTTACTGCTCTTAAAAAACTGGAAATCTATGAAAGCAATGTTAGCGATATAACTCCAGGAGAGTTACGTCCCCTTTCCAATTTGCAGAAGTTTGTGTGTAATGAATGCAACTTAAGGCACCTTGAGCCTGGTGTGTTCACAGGGCAGAATAACCTTAAGGAAATATTTTTAGTTCACAATGAGTTGACAGAACTGCAAGAAGGTGTGTTTGGAAGCAGTTCAAGAAGTGATGATGCGAACGAGGGGTTAGTTTCGTTAGAAGACCTGGACTTGTCCGAGAATTCTATAGCTAAAATACACCCTAACACTTTCAGAGGATGTGTAAATTTGAAATTTTTGGATCTCACTGAAAACAAATTAACAACTCTGGAGTACGAGGTAGGAACTAGATATATGCAGTCAAGACGAATGTCAGTGCTCAGAGACCTGGCGGGTCTTCAGCACTTGTATCTTATGGAAAACGCCTTCCAAGAAATGCCACTTTGGAACTTCAAGCAAGTGAAGAATCTTAAATCTCTATGGCTAGAATTTTACCCTCTGGTCTGTGACTGTGCACTTAAAGAGTTGTGGCTGGGACTCCGCAGCTATCATGTGACTGTGCATAGTACTGTATATTGTAATGATACAGAGTGGGAAGATGTCCTATCCCCACTTGACTGTACTAGGCCACTCCTATCAGAAACACACCCGTTATCAGATAACAGTAGTGGCATTATTTTGCAGAAATATGTGGCTCCTGCGTTGTTGATGTTCATCTTCGTAACAGGGGTGGTGGGTAACCTACTCCTCTTTTTCATTTTCGTTCTGAATCCTGACATGCGCACAGGTCATAACGTGTACATCGTTAATCTCACATGTGCAGACGTGTTGAATTTGGTGATCAATCTTCCTCTCAGCTATGTTGACAACATCTCTTCAGCATGGAAACTGGGAGAAGTAATGTGTAAGATTTTTATGTATGTGAGGGATTTTGCTGTGGGAGTCAGTGTGTTTTCAGTCACGGCTCTCGCTTTGCAGAGGTTTGTAGCCGTTGTTCTCTCCATGAAAAGGAAGAACGGCATTTTCGGCTTACCAAGAATATTTCACATAGGAGTTGTATGGCTTCTGTCAGCTGTGCTGGCTATTCCTTCACTAGTCTTGGCTACTCTGCTTGGCGACAGGTGTCTGAACGCTGCTCCTGATTATGGGCAGGAATACATGCGCACAGTTTGGACAATACAGCTCATCGTGTACTGTGGTTTACCTATGTTGATAATAAGTTTCCTGTACATTAGAGTATCCCTGCATCTGCGTAGGAGCGTCGCGGAAATGCCAGGGGAGATACAGGTCACATATCAGAAGCAAGGGAGGACTAGAGTGGCGGGAATGGTGGTGGCGCTCACAGCGGTGTTCTGTGTCAGCCACGTGCCCAACTTCCTGGTCAGAGTCTTGGTGGCGTGGTCAGTATTAGATTCTCAGTCTTCTACGACGCTGTTCATCAGCTTCGTGTCTTACTGTTTATTCTTCTCTAACACATGTTTCAATCCTCTAGCACTTTGTGTTATGAGTTCCAAGTACAGACGCTTGTTCAAAAAGTACACATTCTTCTGGAGGTAAACGTCAGAAGAATCTGTTCAAGAACATTCTAAATATTTTCTCAAATATACAAGTAACTTATACAGTATACCAATATTAACTAACAACACATGGGAACTGGTTTAGGGTAACTTCAATCCTCTGTTACGATGGTCGTCCAGAAAGTAAAGAACGATTTGGCATAACTAAATAATAACGAAAGCTAACAATACAAAACTTTATTTACAAAGATACAGTATCTTACTCTATTTCTCAACGTAATCGCCATTGCTGTCAAGGAATTTATTGTAACGTGGTACCAGTCTTAGGTTGAGAAATAGAGTAAGGTACTGTATTTTTGTAAATAAAGGTATGTGTTTATATCTTTCGTTGATATTCAGTTATGCCAAATCGTTCTTTACTTTCTGGACGACCCTCGTATTTCAGTTTTGGAACTAGGTGTTTTCTACATCGTGGGGTTCAGAGTTCTATACGAAATTAGATAACTTTAACATTTTATATTTTAAGAACCTTAAGACCCATTAAACTGAATTTGGAATATATAACATACGTTAGATCTGCATCATTATGTGCCTTCAGATTTTGAAAGACCTTTCATTGAACCATGCATGAAATCAGCAGACCTCAGATGGCTATACAACAACCGAACAGACTTCTATGAACAGGGTATTTTGAAACTGCTATCACGATGGAAGAAATGTGTTGAGAAACTTGGCGACTATATAGAAAAATAGACAAAAGATGTCCTTTCATGTGTGAGTTTGTTTGTAATTGTGCCTATTAAATTAAAAAAAGAATATTTTGTGCGTTACTTTTCGATCCACCCTCGTATTTTATCCAATTCTATTCAGTAAGAGCAAAACAGAAGGAAGTAAGAGTACGATGAGGACCATGGAATTAGTTAAGACAGAGATTGGAAATCACGTAGCATATTCGTGAGCGATGCACACCATTGTCTCCGAGTGTGATGGGAATCGTAATAATATCAGGTGACGCAATCAAACTTCCGGCGAGTCCTTAAGGAGAGAGCGTTCAACTTGATGCTGATATGACCCCAGTCAAAATGGCACGTTATATACAAGCTACTTTAAAATATATCAGCTACTGCAATTATTATAATAATTCTCACGGATAACGAAATATATATTTAATTGTCTGTCACAAAGAAAACATGGGGGGGACTCAATAACACAAATGCACAAAGATTTCAGATTTTCAGCAACCGAAAGTGCAATCTATAAAAGTAAGGAACGGAATGTACGAATAAATATTTAAAAAGAACTTCAATACGAGAATGGCCAATCTCTAGGGTTTCCAGACGTCCCAATTTTAAGCACACTAACCCTGTGACCCAAAATAATTTATCGGGACATCTAAATGTCTCGGTTTTTGAGGAATTGTTACTTTTGCTACAGTATAATGATTACTGCCATTGATTAAGTTAACATCTGGCTGGATGTACTGTAATATAATTTCTGATTTGTGCTGGCCATTTTAGGTAGATTTTCGAAGAAAATCGAAGAAAAATCTACCTATTGCAATGGATACCACTTTATGATTTTCGAAAAATTCTTTCATATCTTTACGTTTCATGCTCCCCTAAGTACGAAACCACCGCCCGTTCAAACAAAAATGTTGTGATATTTATATATATATTTATATATATATATATATCTTTACACGATAGCGGCCGTAATTTTGAAGATATTTGAACCAAATTTTATTATGTTATTTCTAGGCCCAATAGTTCGGACAAGTTCGTTAATGGGCAAAATTGGCCCAAGGGGGTGGTCGGGGGAGGGGGTTGAAATTTTAAAACATTTATATCTCGGCCCCTATGAAGTATAGAGGGAAACTTTGTTTGAATAAATTAGAGTACTCCCTATGGAGTTCACAGTGACACCAACAATTCGGGGGTTCGAGTGAGGGTGGGGGTGGGGGTGGGGGATGAAAATTCGAAACTTTTGAAACCACGTCTTATGGGGTATCGTTGAAAAGCTCTTGATGAGTACTCTACAAATCAATAAATAGTTTCTTGATAGCTCTCATATGACGCGAGATTTTAATGTTTGAAAATAATAACACTTAAAAGAATTATTATAATATCATAATTTTGTCTTGTTTAGCGGCTTTGCTAATTTTATTCATTGCTGATCTTGTGCACGGCCTCCCAGAATATTATATCCTATTCTTGTTGTCAAAACAAATGATTGTAGGCTCTTCCTCTTTACTGCAGGTTTACCATGCCAAGGCTAAAGAAAAAGAGTGCTATGCAGCGACAATAAATTAAACCAAAAGCACTTCGAAATCTACCTCCGCCTGTAGGCCTGCCTAAAGGGATTTTTAATTTGTGCCTGACTACTACAGTAGAACTCCAAATATCCGGATTTTCCGATACGGAAAATCAAATATCCGGATAATTGGATAAATCATGAAAAAATGTAACTTCTTAAAAAAAACTACATTGTACAGTTCTGTACTTACATAAAGGGTCGCATCTTGAATATATTGGTCAGAGTGAGTTGTTTTGCTGACAAACGGTCGATTTTCTCGTCTAAATGTTTTGGTTTTTCGCAAATAATCGGCCCTGAAAGAGGGTTTTCCAATGCTCGCTGCTGCAAAAACCACTTGAATGCAGCCTCAAAGCGATCCGGATAGTTGGAGTTCGGATAATTGGAATTCTACTAGTTTGTTCAATTTTGAGCTGAGTGTAGTTTGTTTCAGTTTACAGTGAAATATGCCTAATAGAATATGTGCGTACAGAGATGTACAGAAAACAGATTTTCCTTGTATAAGAGAAACTAAGAAAAATCGGGAGCTCCTAAAGCAAATTAATTCTTCTGAAAATCTTAACAAAAGTAATGACTAGACTTCGGACTTTTAGGTCGCTAAAAATGATGTTTCAGGCACCTAAAATAGTCTCTAAAAATTGAAAAATAGGTTCTTAAAATCGTAAAATAGTCTCCTATAAAATCGTTAAGTTGCCAATTTTCTGAAATATCTCAATTGCAATGCAGAATATTATCTAATGCTCAACTCGAGCGCACCTTTCCACTATTATTATTAATGCAGAATATTATATTTATTGAAGTCACCATTAATCAATAATTATGATAAAACACAGGTATAGGCCTATGGTACACAGAATTATATAGACCCTAATACTAGGGCCTGTATTACCACCATAAGTGAAAACCTAATCCCTGCGCCCAGAAGCTACGCACGCTTGCATATTCAACCCCTTGTATCCCTCAGTGATTCAGAGAATTAAATTTTTTTTTTTTTTTTTTTTTTTTACTGGATGTGGGAGTCGGGATAAAAACTCTACATTTTCGTGGGAATTACAAAGAATTTTTCTACTGAAGACTAAACGTTTCTTACTATTTAACCACGTCACAAATGTGTCATGTACTGCACATTCCGAGCTAAAAATTTAGTACGAACTGAAAATAAATGCTAGAATGTATAACAAAAAATAACTTATTTTGAACTTTAGAGGAAAAACAAGCAAAAAGGCAATATTAGGCTCTAACGTAAAAATAGGCTGTTTTAGGTCCTATAAAAGTATCAGTTATGAAACATGCATATACAAGTTTTCGTCCATATATCACTTAAGAATTAAAATAGGTTTTTACCTAAAATCCGAAGTCTAGTAATGACCTTACTTTGAGTAATTAATATCCAGATTTCATCACCAGGTGTTTTAATATTTTTATAATTGTAACAGCATGCATGCTTTATTCCTAAATATAAAGAACACATGGAAAGATTCTAATATTGTCTTGTTCGGTAATGTATCCCGGTTCTTTTGTTTTACAATATGGTCACCCTGCCCATCCCACTTATAAATGGACCTAGGGAGCACCCAGGTTGCAGTACCGCCGTATAAGAGACTGACTACTTTCTCATGCTATTACAAATTGAAGGAAATATTAAAATAAATCCGGCAGCAGTATCTTTTTCTTTGATCTACTTCATCTTCATTTTATTAAAATTTGGAATTTTAAAAGCATTTTATACTTTTAAAAAGCTGATACATGAACCAACCCTTACTAACGTACTTAATGGCAATAGACAAGTCCTCAGCAAGCTAAAGGAATATTATATATTTTTATGGAACCTAAAGGTTCATTGCCGCGCTTATCTGAGCCTATTCTGTTCTAACTCCATCCATTCATCCCTCGCATATCCTACTTCCCTTAAATCTGTCCTAATATTGTCCTCCCACCTCCGTCTAGGTCTTCCAAATGGTATTTTCCCTTCGGGTCTCCCAGTCAATGCTTTTGAGATGTCCTTCCTCCCCCAACTCTAATGAATATAAATTATAATTTACTAGTCAACCCGTGTGAAGCTTTGGAATTTAGCCCTTTCCGACAGGTGTCCAGGAAAACTGGACTCTACGTCAGGATGTATAACGAGAAAATAATAAGATCCAACTTTAAGGTAATAAAGAAAGTAATTTTAATATCTCATATATTTTTCTTGAATAAAATATGTCTTGTAACAAGAGTGATGTACAGTACAAGATTTCTCCAGCGATATTATGAAGGGGTGGTGTGGATGGACCATTACATAACAATACGAAGATACAGATCTGGGTTACTGGGCTTTCTAGGAATGCATTAACTCCTCAGGCACGTACAATTACTCTTCAGACTGCCCCACAAATCCGGTCGACAATTATCTCAAGATTGTCGCTCTGCCCGATATAAATCTTTACACTAATCAACACTTCCATGCTGTAAAATCATTTACTTGTCCCGTGGCTTGTATAATCTTCTGCAGGCTAACCTACTCGTAATTCACAATCAAGGACGGTTAAAGATTTTTTGGGCCCCATGCACGTAACCAGAAAGGGGGCCCAAGCCACCTCGAAGTTAAAAAAATTAAAATAAAAATACTTACGAAAATACAATTGAATATCGTATATATTTTAGATATTTTAGATATGTAGGCCTAAATATTTTGAAATAATTAAAAGTTAGTTATATTTAATCACTCTGAATACATGTCACTTTTAAATAAAAGCAGGTAATCTGACGTAAGAAAGTGCCAGAATTCTTTTGCTTAATCAGTGATAATTGCAATTATGATATGCAGAAAATAAGTTTTTTGTTAATCGATTTCAGAGTTAAGCTCTAGAACAAAGAACAAAGGCCCAGTTTGATAAGCAGATGTGAAGGAATATGTGAATAGTGCTATTTGTCAAACCTAACGATATTGCAACTTCCAAAGTCGTATATGAACACCGTAAAACAATATGTTGTCATGAGAACTGATCTGCATTTGATATATTCTTTCTAATATATTACCATAAAATAGGCACTAAATTGGGCATTATTCCAGTAGCGATCAACCGATTTGGTCCAATATCACTAGGCTTCTTCCCATGGACGTTATAAATGCGTATACCAAGTTTCATAAAAATCTGATAAAGCGTATTTGAGTTATCGTGCTTACAGACAGACAGACGGACAGACATTTTTCCGTCCCACACACAATCTCACAAAGTACCATTCTGGCACTTAATAAAGCACGTAAGCTAAATGTATAAAAATGCATATTTGGATAAGCCCTTTTCATTTGAATTATTCAAACATACCGCTCATTTAGTATTCTTAAATAAAGTGATATTTTATATTAGAGTAACAGTATTACTTATTAACAGTTGTAAAATTAAGCCTTTAAATTTCAAAATATTATTTTGGGACAGTAACAAGTGAGGTACGTTATGCTTCAATTATGGTTTGTGCTGGTATTTCCAACATAGCCCATTTGGAACTCATGTATAAGCCCAGCGGCACCTTGACAGCATATAGGCACGTTGAAGAGTGTATAAATGAGGGATGGAAGCCATATTCACCACTTATTGGTGATAAGTTTGTCCCAATGCAAGATAATGCTAGGGTACACCGGCGAAACAGAGTACCATTGTACTTAACGATGTTTGTACTAATATTATGGATTGGCCAGCGTGCACTACCATCCTAAACCCCACTGAACATGTTTGGGACTTCTACTGAAGGGGATTTATCGTGAATGAACTTCGAGCAGTTTAAGAAGAATGGTAAAATATTCCCTAAGAAAAGATTGTGAGAATAATCCAAACCATGACATGTCGTCTACAAGAAGTCATTAGAGCTAGTGGTGGCAATACACGCTAATGAAGTCACGTAACTCAAATGTTAAAAAATTTAAAAAAAAACACTTGTTTGCTGTGAATGAAAAATGTAACTTTCTATGTATAATAATTTTAAAGGCAACAGTTTTCCTGTTGGTGTAAAGCTTTGTTCAGAATGTCATGTTATTCTAAACTGAAAAACTTTTCTGTTTTTTTAAGATACTCTTAAGACGTAAAATTCAAGTGTCCGGAATCTGTTGTCCGCCAGTGTAGTAGTAATAATAATAATTCCATTTTCTTATTGGCCCCCCATCCGTTCTAGTATATCCAGACTTTTCTTATATATGAAGCAGGTTTCTTCCAATCCAGCTCACTTCTCCCAGAAGATGGCAGAGATAGCTGCGAAAGCTTGGAACCAAACCTCCAACTCAACCGATTGGAAGCCCGAGAAACAATATAATAATAATAATAATAATAATAATAATAATAATAATAATAATAAACTGAAACCACAGTAGAACTATATTACGATAATACGAACTACATAATACAAAGAACGCTTTAAAGTTAAACTGTATCTATTTCCATCTACTGTAAATTGATTTTTAAAAAGAGCCATTCATGACTATTTTTGTAACTTCACTTCTTTCTTAACCCTTTAACTGATAAAGTGATAATGCATCCTATAGGATATAGAAGTTTGTCTTCAATTTATAA
This sequence comes from Ectobius pallidus, assembly GCA_964059195.1. Lineage (NCBI taxonomy): Eukaryota > Metazoa > Arthropoda > Insecta > Blattodea > Ectobiidae > Ectobius > Ectobius pallidus. Next base: position 145,833,763 of record CAXKWD010000007.1, read on the forward strand.
TAAAATGAAGGAAAAGAAATTGGAAGAAAAATGTTAATTAAATTAAAAACAATAGATAAACTAAGGACCCATTCATTGTGTAACAGTTTTCTTTGGAGCCCGGTATGGAAGTCTCGCGAAATAAAGGGTTAACCCAATAATAAAAAATAAAAATAAAATCTAGTTTTCCCTGAAAAAAAGACTCGGAAAGTGAAATAAAAATATTCCTGTAATAAGTAAAATAAGTGTTTTGTTTTAGTTATTATTACTATTACTATCAATATTTAGTGTTTCCAATTATCCATAACTTTTCATTTTTAACTTTTAATTTTGCTTGCACATTATATTTCTTAGTAATAGTTAATATTTTAGTAATAGTTTAAATCTTAGTAAGTAGCAAACATTTAACATATTGTTTTTTGTGTACTGTATTATCTCTAGAGAACTAGTTCTTAAGCCTTAAATAATAATAGTGTAATCATGTTTCTGTGTATTTGTAACTTTGTATTGTACTATACTTGTATCATACTTATTCTATTGTAATTTTGTAAAGTTCATTTATATTAATCCTGGTTGAATGGAAGAGAAGGCCTAATGGCCTTAATTCCACCAGGTAAAATAAACCAATTCTAATTCTAATTCTAATATTTTGTCATTATTAACGCATATTCTTGTCGAAATGCGTTTCTTTATTTAAGGAAGGAAGTAGAAAAGAAATCTCGAATCTCGATATCAAGCATGATACTTTCTTTTTACCTGATATGCCAGTTTACAAAATACGTTAGGCCTATAAGGAGCGGCATAGCTCAGGCACTGCGTTTGGGGCTCACATTCCGTATGTCCCGGGTACAAACCCCGTTGTCGGTCGATTTGACTTGGGTTTTTCATGGTTTCCCCAGTCGTTAAGGTAAGTGCCGCATTGTACAAGTATATCTATTTCCCATGACTCACCGCAGCAACAAAAGAAAAATGTACTGCACACCCACAGAATCTAACACGTGATATGACCTTAAAATAATTTTTAGTCCTAATGATTGTACGGAACTGCAGAAATATTTAAATAAATTAAGTCAATGGAGTGGACATAATAAATTACCTCTAAACATAAAAAATGCTAAATTATGACTTTCTCTAGATCTGAAAATAATATTGGATGGCAATATTGTATTAATGGTAATCAGTTGAACAAAATTACCACTATGAATGATTTAGGTATATTATTTAACAATAACTTAACTTTCTCGAACCATATTAATAATATCCTTAATAATATTATTAAAACTCTTAAAAATCTTGGATTTATAATCAGAAACTCAAAATATTGTAGTATAAGTACATTACTTCGACTATATAGAACCATTGTCAGACCAAAATTAGAATATTGTAATCCTACTACCATTAAATACAGGAAATTGATAAGAGTCCATTCAATATAAATTTCTAAAATATACGTATTTCAAACAGTTTAACTACTATCCTAAATTTGAATCATATTCAACTATGTTACAGTATACGAAATATTCATGCATTGTTGTTGTTAAATAAATAAATTAATAATGAAATAGATTATAATATTCTCAAAGAAATATATTTTTATGTTCCACATTATAGATCTTATAAATTGCATAATCTATTTGTTATCCCAAAAGCAAACACTGACTCTCATAATAATTCTCCTCTTTATAATGTACTCCGACTATACAATCAATTGATCAAAATGGACAATATAGATATTTTTAATACTAACAATAACCGGTTTAAAAATATATGTGAAAAGAATTTGAAAATTTTAAAATAACAATTATTAAAATATGCTCCATGTCATTTTCTTTTTTGAATCTTTCTGATATAATATATTTTCCTCCAAAACTATTATATTATTATTTATATTATTATTTGTTTTTCATATTATGTTCCCTTGTGTAATTGTCATATTGTTTGTGTTTTTGTTTTTCTTTTCTGTGTGTTTTTTATAGTTAGGCCTATAGTATTAGTTTAATTATTTTGAATATCACTTTAAATATTTAATATTAGAATCTGGTGTGTTAATATAAGCGAGAATATTGTAATTGATCATTAGCCTGTAATATTCTTAGTACAATAAATAAATGTTGAAAAGTTTATGAAGAAGTTGAAATTAAAAGAGAAATATCATGCTATGGTCATTTTTTGCCTGATAATTATATATTTCCCAAATAACGTATCCGTAGGGCACGATAACGCCCTGTTTCCTGTATGGAAAATTCATATGTGACATCAAGACACAGTTATTTTCTTTTTCTTTCTTTTCACTCCTTGTTCCTAGGTAATTTACCATGAAAAACTTTGATATAGGGAACATAGCTCAGCAAAAACATATGACCGGCACTTATTCTCTGGATAGTCTTAGCAACCTGTTAATGAATGCATACGGTGTGAAATTTGGCAGTGTTCCTTGGAAGATGCCGCAATAAGAGGTCACTTTCCATTCATTCCTCTCGAATTTCTCCGTGCCAAGCCAAGCCCCGTCCGTCTACTGACCAGTCAGTGTCTTAGGTCAGGATTGAAACAGGTCTCAGATGTGTGCCCACTGTAAGCTCTACTTTCATATGCAGATTGGGCAAGCATTTTCTTTCTCTTTCTTCTTCCTTTCGATCTATCTTCCTTTCTTTCTTCCGAAGTAATGATTTATATTAAAATAAAATAGAAAAATCAGAAACAGCTTGGGCAGTAATAGCTACATTAACCTAATCATAATATGTTGATTCAAAATAGCATTTTTTTTTTGTTTGCTTGTTTTTTTTCATGTTTTTTTTGTTTTTGTATTTTTTTCATGACATTATTTCATAAGTTGGTTGAAATATATTTCATTTTTAACATTTCACATTTTATATTCACAAGGCATTTTAAACTCCTAAAAGACGTCAATATGGCTCTATTTTATCAACATTGTTAGTGAGATCCTACAAATGTGCTGCCACTATTAAAAAATAATTCCTTATATCTCAATTTCGTGGTGTTGGTGGTGGTGATTGTGATGATACCGCCATCCATGATTCAACGTAAAAATAACAAGTTTTCAATGGACATGTTAAATACTGAATTTTTATATAGGTCTACTTACATTAAGCAATTGCGACAGCGACAGCAATATAATTCAGAGAACTCCATTTACCTGCAAAGAAAATAAATAGTTTATTTAGATTAGGCAATTAAAATCAGGTATTCAAAATTATATACAATATTTGTTCCCTTTTCTAGGAACATTCCCCTTCAGATATCCTTTTTGTTAAGTTAATATATTATTTGAATGTGGTAAATTGTCCAGTATTTTGGTGATATGAAAGCATTACAAATTGTTTTCACTGGTTCATCATTTTAAAAAAGTTCCTTTCGCCGCAAGCAAGGGCTTTTCTAAAGAACCCAAATTTGGAAACTGAAATGAATGCAGTATATGGGCTACCATGCGATTGGAAGGAATTCAGTGATATATTCATTCATTCAGTCAGTCAGTCAGTCAGTCAGGACAAAGCCGCTTATATAGATAAGAGATATAATGCAAAACAAAACTTTTAAAAGTCTGATGTGATTGCATGGGCAATACAACTTTCCCACTTCAAATAATTCTGGTATAGAATAGGGAACCTTAATGCAAGGAGCGTGTTCAGTTATAACAGTACGATTCAAAGATGTACTGTTCACCACGCAAAACTTAAAAGTCTGAGTTTATACACAACAATGGCTATCTTACAGAATTTTCACAGAATTTTAACGAAAAAATGATTAAGTTATAGCCACAGTATAAGGAACCCATATAAAAAATAACAAAATATTACAGATGTTTTCGAAAACAACCGCTAAAAAAGAAGTGTTCATCTAAAGTAAGTGTAAAAGTAAGAGAAAGTCGTTGCTGATCTTCCGAGTCACATCCCCAACCCAAATTTATAATTCTGTTTATGATTCATACGACTTTTCGTTCTTGATCTATGCTGATCAGAGACACACATGCAAGCATATACATACATACAGACATGATTTTGAAAATAATATTTCTTGTTTATTTAAGGGACAACAAAAAGTGTATTTCTATAGAAAACTCAATACAGTAGAACCTCGGTAATTCGAGCCCCGGTATTTCGAGGTTCCGTGTAATTCGAGCTGGTCTTAAGAAAATTAAAATTTTCCATAAAACTAGAATAAAATCCCGTTTTTATACGGTATCCGTATGTAAGTTTTACACACTTTCGAATGTGTTACATTTTGAGCTTTCTTTCAATTTTTCCAGGTACAAAAATGCAGGTAAAACTGTCCCACTTAGGGTTTTCGTTCATAATACACAGAAATAGCCTTGGCTTCAGATTGCTAATGCATTTCTATTACAGACTGAACAGGCTGATGGTACATATACGTACAGTAGCCTACTGTAGTGTAGTGAGCCCACCTGTGTCACATTAATTTTAGAGTGGTATGTAAGCCTACTATATTGTTTATTTATTTATCTTTTAAACCATTATTGTGCTCATTAAACATTTATTTATAATTTACCCTTTGATTTAGTGATATTTCCGTATAATCAGAGTTTTTTGTAATTCGAGGTAGCCTCAGCCCCAATTAGCTCGAATTATCGGGGTTCTACTGTATCGTTTTTCAGGGTCAAACGCAATACTTTCTCTGCCTGTTTGGTACGGGTAAGAAAGTAGTAATTCAGAATCTGATGTTCATAATTATGACAGTCGAATAATATATTATAGTTCATAAATATATTTAAAAAAAAGTGTGTGGAACGCCACGCGACAGAAGTGAAACTTGTTTTAATTTTTGTATTTTTCAATTTTGAATTTTTGGATTTTTTAAATTTTGGTTTTGGACTTTCTAAATTTTGGATTTTTTTATTTTAGAACTTCGATTCTTTAATTTTGATTTTTTTATTATTTTTTTTTTTTATTTTTTATTTTTTTTTATTTTTTATTTTTTATTTTAAATTTTGGATGCTTGGATTTTTAATTTTGGATTTTTTTTAATTTTGGATTTTTGGACTTCTGAATTTTGGATCTTTGAATTTTTTAATTTTGGAATTTTGGATCTTTTAACTTTAGATTTTTAAATTTGGGATCTTTGAATATTTTAAATTTTTTAATTTTGGGTTTTGGATTTTTTTAATTTTGATTTTTTTTAATTTTGGATTTTTTATTTTTTAATTTTAATTTTTTTTATTTTTTAAACTTTGGATAAGCCTAATCATTGAGTTGATTGTTTTCTGTGCAGTCCGCTCCGTCACACCTTACTAATTTCGTGACGATTTTTGAGCGTGACACAAGCTCTGGATTTACCCCTACCGCGGCTAAAGAAGTTTCACTTCAAAAACTTAATATAGGCTGTTATTAAATATTTTTATTATTTTCCCATCTGTATGAATATTTCGCCATTTTAGAACATATAGTCCTAGTCTTGCTGATCTTGAGTTTGATTGCTATATGAGTGTGTGTGTGAGTTCGCAAGCACACTTGGAGCGTGCAGGAATGCGGGGCCCGGCCACATCATCTGGCTCCTCATCGCGAAATTGTTCAGTTCACTTCCTCACACACTCCAGTAATTCAGCAATGTAAAAACATTGTCCATCTTAAGAAAATTGAAGAAATATAATATTATTAGACCTGGGATTTTAAGGCAAATGCCTAATTTTTTCCTTATGAAATAACATGATTTTTTTAAAAATATATTGACATTTCATGATATATCATTTATATTATTTTATGGAGTTTTAGAGTGCCCTGAAATGCCTATTTGGAACTTTGGAGCCTATTTTTACTATTTTAGTGCCTAAAATGCCGATTTGGTACATTTAAAATAAAATTCAACTTCTGTAACTTTTACAATCATTTAATGGACATCCCTGAATGAAGAGCAGAACAGCAGAGGGTGAGTTTTTCACAGAAACTTGATTTTCCCAAACAGTTGTCGCCAAAGTAATGCTGATTGACGGGGAAGGATTCGCTCAAAACAACAAGTAGCAAGTAGGCCTATATAGTAGGAAGGGATATACTGTAATCAATTCTTCATATAATCCAAAACTGTTTTTGATGTATGTATTTTTAATTCTGTCTTAATTTTGCAATTAATTCCGTTAAGAATAGGTATACCATGTTTTTTTACAGTAAAAAAAGATCACGTTAAAGTTGAAGAGCATATTGTAGTATTTTGAAGTCTATTTTCTGTCTATTTACACATTTTTAAAGCTTATTTTAGATGCCTATTTTCTCTTTTAAAAGCCTATCTACTTGTTTTAAAAGCTCATTTTAGGTGCCTAAAACTATTTTTAGAGCCTAAAATCTCAGGTCTAATTATTATTAAGTGTCGGAATAGTACTGAAATGGAATGGAATGGTGAAAAGTGTATCAAGTTACAATGTAGGCAGGGTCATGGAGCTGAGATATTGAACCCCCCCAAACAAAACTTCACTGCACGCCCATGTTATATACCGAATGCAAACTGTCATATACCAGAATACTCAGCTGGTTCAACTGTTTGATCAGTGTCCCTGACTTGTATTCAAAGGAAGCGACTGTCAGGTTTTTGCACCCGAAAGAACAAGTGTGTAAGTAATGGGAGTGTTTGAAGTAAAACAACAAGACACTTGTAATAAATGTCAAGAGTGTTGAAAAGAGTTATGTACGAGGAAGACACTGTACTCAAGTCTAACTGTTCTGTAGGTATCTTCAAAGTAAATAAGCTTACATAACTAAAACAAATCACTTAAACGAACATAACGTAATCTCCGAAAATAGATTTTAGAAGATGGTCTCTACTTTGTTGCCCTAAAAATTCAAGGCTTTCCAGGGCCAATACTATGTCCAGTAGATAATTGACGGGCCATAGACGAGAAACAATGTGTTATTATTTCTATAAGTTGTATATTGTCATAAATTTTAAACATTTTGTGTGAATAAATTTTAAACATTTTGTGTAATTAAATTATACACATTTTGTGCAAAAAAAATTTAAACGTTTTGTGTACATAAATGTTAAACATTTTGTGTAATTAAATATTAAACATTTTGTGTAAATAAATTTTAAACATTTTGCGTAAATAAATTTTAAATATTTGTGTAAATAAAATTTAAACATTTGTGTAAATAAATTTTAAACATTTTGTGTGAATAAATTTTAAACATTTTGTGTAAATAAATTTTAAACATTTTGTGTAAATAAATTTTAAACATTTTGTGTAAATAAATTTTAAACCTTTTGTGTAATTACTCAGAATCCAAAAATTATAACATGCAAGATGAGCAACCCATTTTTAATTGCAAGGTGTTATGCCTATAGTAATGAATATTTTTAGATTTTAATAAGTTAATCATATTTTTATATGGCCGGGCGGCATGGACCGCATAGGAAACGTCTTTACAACGGGAGGGGTTAAACTAAGGAAAAGAAAGAGAAACAAATATCTATATTAATAAAAATGAATTTACAAAAGGGTTGTTGCCGCATCACTTGAGAACGGCTCGACCGATTTGGTTGATTTCTTTTTTGTTGTGCTCGTAATTGTCAGGACAAGGTTTGTATGAAGGAATTGTTTTTGAAAATCTACGGGAAAAGTTGCAAATGTGAAATGAGGCACAGTTAGAGAGTTCAACTGTCAATTGTTTACATAACGAAAGTATTGTTTAGGGTGTTCACATAGGGCTTAGGAAACTATAGTATAATACTGGGCTTTAACAAATTCTGATACTTTCGATGTAATTAATAAATTTGTGAAAATAATTCTTGAAGGACAAAATCCACGAAAATAAAGCAGTCACATAACTTTCTCTATCCTCGACATGGAAAATATCATTTTCTCACTTCACTTTTTCATGCAGAATAAGCGGTCGTATTGCAGGGACAACTTAAGCCTGGTTACACACATGGCGTTTTTTTTTTCCGTCGCGGAGAATTTGCCGTCGCCGCCCAAAGACAGTAGTACATTGAAGTGAATTAGAGCTTGCACACGAGGCGGAAAAAAAACGATCGTTAAAATTTCCGTCGGCGGCAGTTTTGCAGCCGCCTGGTGCCACTGGAGCCCGACGGAAATTTTGCCGTCGCTTTGAAACATGCACCTGCATAAACAAACTTACGAAAATAAACAAGGGTCTTCTCGCAGTGGGAGATGCCAGATCATCATTATGAAGAGGAAGACAATTAATTATTTCTGCTCTCTCTGAAGGGACAGCTCAGAATGGTCATTTACATCATCATATCAGATACCGCAATGGAAGAAGAAGTACAGGATCACATAATCCATAACATTATTGAAAATTCATTATAACATAATTGCAACATTTAATATAATTAGTATTTTTAAAATGTGATATGAAACATTCATATAACTCCCTCTACTCTTAATATAGCCTATTCTAGTGTAGAGTACACGGCTGTATTGCAGTAGTGCGCATTCACTTGTATCTGCCTCGTTTCCAAGTCGCATTATTCGCGAGGCAAGACCAAAAAATCCAAGTCTATATTGTATAAAATGAATGGCTTATAACTAGCCTTCAGATAATTTCTTGGGAGAAGTTTTTCAAATAGTACTTATTACAATATATTAGTAGGCCTACATAATAAGCCTATAAAATTGTTAAAACTATTTCGAGAAAATTAAGAAAAATTAAATTTTCGTCAAATAAAGTGCTTGTAAAAATGAAAAGAAAGTCGTTGCCGTACCTCGTGCCGCATCCCTTAAGGATACACAATCCAAATAAAATCTTAATAAATGCACTCGAATACTTTTGTATAACCTAGGCGTGGCAGTACACCTTTCTTCAAATTCTAATATACCGTAGAATAAGAGGCCGTGTTGCAGAGTATAGGTATTCAGTTGTATTAGCCTGATGCAAAGCTTTACCGTTCACCAGATAAGATTGAGTTTCTGTGAACGATGCCTGCCTTGTAACTACCCGCCAGAAATATTTTTTCGAAAAAAATATTTCAAATAAAAGTTTAGCTCTTAGCATAAGCACCTCAATTACAAAATTCAAACACAATTTTTAAACCCCTAGTAGGCCTACCTAGTACTGACAGACGGATTAAAACTAAAAATTTGTAGTTTTCATTCTTTCTGGAATGTCCATATATTCCACGCGAATCATCCTAATAGCATGCTGTGAGAGAAGTGAGTGTGCTGTTTTGGTAGCTCACAAATCTCCTACTTAATACTCCCGCCGTTCGGTCTTACTGCATGCGGAATTGAAGCGGGCATTAAGCGACAAAGTACAAAGAGCGCCATGTCACGTGGGAGCAGTGGGTGGGGGAGTCCCCAAGCTTTTTATGCATACGACTGCAAGTGCAAACTTGAAATCTGCCATGCTGACCACATGCCCCAATCCTGCGATCTGGCTATTCAAAATGTGACACTTCATTGTTACGCTCATATTATTGGTAAATAATAATAAATAAAATAATATTTGGAAGAAAGCAAATCGTTCGTTGAAAATGTCACTGTTCGAAATAGTACCCACTGGTGTTTAGAATTGTATCTACATTTTCAAACGTTATTCTGGAAAGATTGATTACCCTGACAAATTTTACAGCTGTTTACAGCTCATATTTTTGTGAAGGGTCGACTACATTTCCAACTTTGTGATTACAATACAATTGAATTTTTCTTATGTTTATTGTGTTCATAAAATAAGAATATTTGTTAAGTGTTCGAAAATGTACCACCTTACCCTATATCGAGGTTTGACTGAAGTATATATGTTTCTCAGAATTAAATTAACGGATATCATTTCACGACGGAATATCAATAACGCTAGAAGCTGCTCCCTGTTCATTTCAAACTACACTGCAATCAACAATTTGAATAACACAGTTAAACTGATGTGAATTGATCTGAAGTTGAAACTATACTGCATAAACCAGCATGATCATACGACGGCGACGGAAATTTTTCCGCCCCGTGTGTAAACGTTTCATTTCTTTGGGCGGCGACGGCAAATTCTCCGCGACGGAAAAAAAACGCCATGTGTGTAACCAGGCTACGTGTGTGCCAGTGAGTATGCTATATCGGAAGTCGGTAACAAATCCTATCCACTGATACGTCACTCATAGCTGTAGGCTTTGTATTAGTTGAGAAATAGGCCTAGGGATGTTTATCAGAGGTCCTAAGCATCTAAAAGAAGACAAAATGGGATGGAACATTTTCAGTCCTACGCGCGTAGTATATGATGGCCCAGGTTTTTGGGAAGGAAAGCATGAAAGTGATATTGAATTTCTTTTTTACTTCAGCCCCGAAACGGTTGTATGGTAATATGAGAGTGAGAAATACAATTTTCTGTCAAGACAATACAATCTTATGTAACCGGAATTTCTTTTTCTTCTTATTTCCACTCCTCCCAGGCATGGTGTGTAGAAGCAATGGAATGCAACATTCGACATCCTCTATGAGCCATAAAAAGCTATATCTAGAGTTTTCTGAGGGAATAGTCTGAGTGCCATATGTCGTTCTTCCTCATTTCGAATTCTACATACATATTATATAAGGACCTAGAGTTTCAACATCGAAAGTCCTCCATAAGTTAATTTCATATTACAAAATACAAAACCCGGGCGACGCCGGGCCATTTAAGCTAGTATATTTATATAATTAATTGTCCGCGTCCATAGGGGGTGTGGCTGCCTTCCACCCGGGCGGCCTGGTTCGATTCCCGGCCGGACCGAAGATTTTTCAGTAGTGGAAAATTTCCTTCAGGACTGGGTGTTATGTTTGTCCCTTCACCTCCATCCCGCGAGAGCCAAATCTCCACGGTATCATCCCATGGCTTCGTTCCGGCATAAAACTCATATTAATTAACTGTAAATTCATATTTAGGATGCATATTAAACTGCATTATCTAAAGTTCACCAGAGTCACTACATGTAGTTTATCTATATGAGGTTTGTTCTTTGGGTTGTGTATAGGCCTACTGTCATGAAATACAGTAGAACTCCAACTCTCCGGATCGCCAATTATCCGGGCCGCTTTGAGGCCGTATTCAAGTGGTTTTTGCTCCAGTGAGCATTTGGAAACCTCTTTCAGGGCCGATTATTTGCTGAAAAGCAAAACTTTTAGCGGACAAAATCTACAGTCTGTAAGCAAAACAACTGACTCTGACCGGTCTGTTTAAGAAGTGACAATTTATGTATGTACAGTACTCTACAATTTAGTTTCTTTTTTTTAATGATTTTTCCCAATTATCCGGATATTTGATTTTCCTAATCGGGTTCGGCCTCACTTAATTCGGATAATATTGGAGTTCTACTGTAAATGGAAATTATACAAGAAGATGGACTAACAGTAGGCCTAACTCTTATGAAATAAATAATATAAACATAACTATGGGGACAAATAATTATGTAGAATTTACTTTACAAACAAAAGTGAAAGGAATGTTTGAAATGTGATACTGTATACAAGTTAGGCTACATACAGTAATACCAACTTCTCGCTAAACTAAGATTTACAAAGGTCGAAAGAGCCATTTATTTTCTCCTGTTTCCTACTTAGTTTATCTTAGAGCTATTCCCTCCGTTTTCCTATCAGGCCACTCCAAAAAAACAAAATTACACGCCTATCGGGCAAGACTTATTGACTGCAATGGCTTAGCTTAATTATTTGCATATTGAGATTGTGGCTTGGTTCTAAAAGGGTCATTGTCATAAAACTTGCTTTTGAGATAACTGACTTTGAAGCCTCTGCAGAAGTAACATTTTTTGCTGAGAACTCCCGACATTGGCTTCTAGGGTTTCTGTATTAGCCTATGTCTATTAATAGCAACATACATTGGCACTTTTAGTATACGAAAGATAAAGACAAGCCGAGCTCAATATTGCATAAATCTCATTTTTGCAAGAAATTGACATTGGCCCTTTTAGAGCCAAGCCACAGTTATTTTATTTGATTGATTAGAAAATAGATTAAGTAACACAGAAAAGTATTACAATTCTATACAACACTTTGAGATAATCTTCTTTAGACTATGTCTCACTTTTACATACGGCATGTGATAAAGGCTTATGATTTTGCGGATGGGAAGCTGGCATTTACGCAGGCTTTTAACCTTTACCCGCACGCATTACAATAGGAATTTGTGATGTTTGTTTAATATGCATCTCACGAGAAGGAGCGCGACTTGTGTCGAAACCGCCAAGTCACTTAATTGTTTCCGCGTTGCAAGATTCTCAGACAATGACTTCTGTCTTCAGCCTCAAGCCCCCAGGACCAAAGCTCGATCACCCTAAACAAGGTAAACACAACAGTGGGATTAGCAATAGCACTAGTATTAAGATATTCCTACAGGTAAATATGATAAACATTGATTTAGTGGTGATCATGATGATGATGATGAAGATGATGAAAATTATGAGTTTAATAATCAGGGCCCGGATTCTAATGACATATATTTTTATTGCTGCTACCTAGACGTTGCCAACTAGTAGATAAATCCTAATCGTGACCTCTAGATTGTAGAAATGCATTTTTATTAGGTCATTTTTTGTCATTTTATGCAATTTTATATTTTTAGGGCATTTACTTCAATTTTACGTCATTATTTTGTCAATTTCGTGTCATTTGCGTCCTTATTTTGTCATTTTCATGCATTTACTTTCAATAAATGACTAGGTTCCTATAATGCAACATTTTTGTAGAATATACTTTAAAAACAACTTTCTTATTTTTCTTCTCAAATGTTCCAATCAAGAACAAAGTTTTTAGACCTACAATATTCTTTCTACATTTACAGTTTATAGAATTATGTACAAATTAGTCTATATCTTTGTGTGCACAATAATAATTGGTATAAATAAAATATCAGTTGTTAGGTCATTCTTTGTAATTTTTAAGTTATTTTCTTCAAAATTTAGGGTCATTTTATAGGTCATTTTTCAAGCAATTTTAGGTAATCAGAATCCGGGCCCTGTTAATAATAAATTGATGATAATGTTGGTAAGACGAAGAGGTTTTAAAAATATTGAATACGAACAAACTAATGTCGAACAAGACGATAATAAAGGATAAAAAATATATAACATTTCAGAAAATACTGAAGATGTATGCCTCAGACACAAAGAAGATACAAATAGGAAAATACGATAGTAGAGGTCGGAAAAAATGAAATTATAACAGGTAAATAAAAATATATTTTAAAAATAATTCACAAGAATATATTTTTACAAAGGTTGTACAAGGTTCGAAAAAGATTCCAAATGTATAAAAAGATATAAGTTACAAAGCAAAGTATATTTTAAAATCCACAAATCTATGTAGCAAAAAAGCTAGTCAATATCTGGATTGTGTTACATTTTTATCACATTTCGATCATGCTTTGGTATGTTCTACAAAACAAAAGTTCTACACTCTGGAAAAGCGTTTATGCTAGGATTCTCTTGTATTGCAGTAAGTTAGACTACATGGGACACAAAAATTTAAAGGTGGAAATGACGATTTTGCTAAATACCGGTATACAGCCTACATAGAAAAAAATCTTAGAATAATTTATTTTTCCAACAAATTGCATCTTTCTATTTTTCAAGGCATAGGCCTACATACCTTGTAAAATGACAAACAATTGATTGTCTTATTTTCAAAATGTGCTAGTGTTTTTAACCTTACGATTGCCATGGATTTTATAACGATTTTAAACATAAAATTATAATGTATTACAATAGCTTAATACAATTGGCATATGAACACAACTGCTTATTTAAATTAACAAAACTCCGATGAGAAAAACGGGTAAAGATTAAAGTATAAGAATCAACTAAGAAAAAGAAGCCTGTGATCACATAGAAGGAAAGGAGGGGAAAAAGCAACTTTCAAAAATAAAAGCCCAAGAAATAAAGCTTAGCCTACATGAGTAAAGAAAATTAAAAGGACGAGGTGATGAAATGTACACAATGATAACAAAAAACGGTGAGATTATGAAAACTTAGACATTATTTAATATAGTAGAATGTAGATAAATGAAATAAGAAAGAATGAATGAAAAAATCGGAATAGTTCATTAAGGAAAACTAGAAAATTCGCAAACATATTAAAAATAAAATTATTAAAATTTACGTAAAAAATACATATCGTGGAATTTTAAAACAATGCACATATAATATGATAAATATTGAAAAACAATAATAACAATAATGATACAATGATAATAATAATAATAATAATAATAATAATAATAACAATAACAACAACAACAACAATGTTGAAAAAGAGAATTACATCCAAGAGTAACGAAAATATGAGAATACAAGATTATATAAAATAAATTCCGGGAAATCACAGAGATGTAGACGTAAAACAGGGCCCCAGAATAAAAATTAAGAAATGTAGAAAGGGTAGGCAAACTTTGAGTCTGAAACATGAAAAAGAAAAAGGAGTTAGAAACTTGATAGAGGAAATGAAATGGCAGACACATAGGCCTAGTGACGGTTCATGAAGTTCTTATCTCTATGAAGATGAAGATGTGGTAAAACTAAAAAGGATTAAATGTAATTTTTAATCACACTGTCTGCAGACAAAAGTGCATAACGGACGAAGCATTTTGTCTGATGTTATCAGGACTTGCTCGACATTAATTACTTCACTCTTCCGCTCAAGTGTCGCTGTTTCGAAAGCATGTTGAAAATTCAAAATGGCCGGCCGGCGCTCTGATCCCAGGATTTCCTATAATAATTTCACTATTGTTCTAGCAGACCGATGGGATGATAACTCTGTACATTAAATCATAAATGCATTGCCAAATAACTTTCTCTCTCCATGAAGAACAGTAAACGTAAGCAGTGGCGGACGCAGGGGGGGGGATTGGGGGGATAGATCCCCCCCCCCCGAAATTTGAAAAAAAGGCCTTTTTGCACTCTAACTGTCCAGTTTTATAAACTAATTATATATGTAAGTTTATTATTTTTTTAGTATTCTTTCTACCTATTCAAATCCCCCCCGAAAAAAAATTCTGCGTCCGCCACTGAACGTAAGTATTGCCCCACTTCTTCACTTCAGTATAGGGACACTTAAGCCTTTTGCCCGGTTTCTGGATAATCTGTTAATTAATTGAAATTAAAAAAACGAGTCTGTCAGGACAAAGCCATATATATATATATATGTCCTGACAGACTCGTCTATATATAACTTATATATGGGTATATATATATATATATATATATATATATATATATATATATATATATATATAGAGAGAGAGAGAGAGAGAGAGAGAGAGAGAGAGAGAGGGGAGAAAATGAGAGTGAGAGTGAGAGAGAGAGAGTGAGAGTGAGAAGTATGTCGAGTTGGCAAGAGAACTTGAGTTACACACAGTAAGTGATTTGGGAAGGCAAAGCGATTGTTCAGAACGATCTGATATAAAAATACATATTAAAGCAGTATGAGACATTCCTGTTTGCAATTTTCTGAAAAAATTACCTGTCTTTTAATTTTGTTGAGTTATAAATCTTGGCTATGAGTTGAAAAAAATAATACAGTGGTTGGCAGAATAATGATTACCGGTGCATAAATATTAGCTGGCAATTGAATAAGAATGTTCTCTGTGTGCATTTAGAAAGTAATTGGGGGCCTAAAATATTTTTGCTGAAGTGCATAGCTTCAAAACTTTACGCCACTGTTAAGTGATAAAAGTGACTGATGTGTTAAAAATAATCTGATCGTAAATGTTGATAAAACTGTCTGCTTGTCATTTCAAAATCATGTAAATTTTACTCAGCTTTCAGTCAAATGTGATAATGCCAATTATAAATTCAACCAATTCTTGTAAATTCCTGGGCATACTTCTAGATGATCACCTTAAATGGAATATGCAAATATTGATGAAGTTTGCAACAAACTAAATAAGGCTGGTTTTGCAATTAGATGTTAAAAATTCCGTCTATAGTGCTGACTCACTTAATGTATGTGCAATTATTTTCTATAACATTGTAAACTGGGGTACTGCATCCAATATTCAAAAAGGTTTTATTATTCAGAAAAGGATATTGGGGATAATTTTTAACCTTTAGCCCAGAGAATACTCAAGACCAGTTTTTAGTAAATATAAGATTTTAACAGTGACCAACGCCACTATATAGCCTACAAGACATGTATGTCCTATCAGAAAAACACTAGTAATTTTAAATTAAACAGGGATATGCATTGTTACGAAACAAAAAACGAAACAGTTCGTATGTTGAAAATTACAGGACAACCAAATATTTCACCTGTATGTCTAATCAGTGAGATAATAAACTAACTTCAGAATGACATTCTTAACATCAGAAATATTAACTTTTTTAAAAGTTAAAGGGTTTCCTATATGAAAATGTTTATTATAATTATTATATTGTTTACTTTAATTGTTAAGTATTATCACAATCAAAATTGTTGTAAACATTGTATCATTGTGTAAACATTAATTCCCAGGGCCCGGATTATGATAACCTAAAATTGTTTTAAAAATGACCTATAAAATGACCCTACATTTTAAAGAAAATGACTCAATAATTATAAAAAATTACCTAAAAACTGAAATTTTCTTTATAAAAATTATTATTGTACACACCAAGTTATAGACTAGTTTGTAAATAATTGTAAAAACTGTAAATAACTGTATTGTTGTGAATGTTCTTTTCTCACGGAAATTTATACTGGCACTGAGCACCGGTGAGTCAAATTTCGGGATTTCCTTTTGTTGGTAATTGAGGGTAAACAGTAGTTTACACTCTCAAATCCAAGCAGGTGGCAGACTCTGGTGCCAAGTCAATCTAATAACAGTAGTAATATAATTCAAAATTTTGGCGTCTCTTTGATTCTCATTTCCGGCTGAGACATGACAACACTTTAACGCCGAATTTTTCCTTCTTGCATTAAAGAAACAACACTTCAAAGACAGCACCGCTATCGACGAAAAAAGTTAATATACTTAATGTAAATACATGAAAATGACTAAATAAGGAAGAAAATGACACGAAAATGACAACATAATGACCTAAAATTGAAATAAATGCCCTAAAAATATAAAATTGCATAAAATGATCAAAAAATGACCTAATAAAAATGTATTTACATAATCTAGAGGCCATGATTAGGATTTATCTACAAGTTGGCAATGTCTATGCAGCATCAATAAAAAGATGACATGTCATTAGAATCCGGGCCCTGATGATTACTGAAAAATTAATCAAGTACAACCAGTACTAATTGATTTTCAGTTTCGAGTCACAGACTCAATACTTTATTTCCTTCAAATAATTATGAATTAAAATGAAACAATCTGTATCCCCTTTATAACAATTTAAGGAACTGAGAACTGAATATTTTGCGTAGTGGCAATATCGGAACCCTTGCACGATTAATCCTTCCGAGAAAAAACCAACAAACAACAAACCAATTATTGCACGAAATAAATTTCAGATGCAATCAGTATCCAGATATTTCCTAAATTGTGTATTTGAGTGTATAATTTGCCCCCGTAGGGGCGTCCAAAAATTGCCGAAGCGCACGGTATTTCACGTGCGCTTGGCGGGGTATTGGTATAAGTTTTCAACTAGCAATAATCGCACCTCGGATTAACCTCATTGGTTACGATATTGCCACTGCGCAAAGCTAACGACAATCTGCCTTACACAGTATCCTATCTCCACCATTGCTGCATCTCACCTAGGAAACGTAAACATAATTTATAGTTATTTATACTAAATAAGTCATATGCTGTAATTCTGTTCAAAATTTCTTCAAGTGCATAATTTTTAGATAATAATTTTGTAATTTTACTTCCAAAAACTCCAGTAGTTAGTGTAATAAATGCTTAAAACATGCTTGAATTTATAACATCACATGCAATGCACTCTACCGGTCACCGCGGAAACTAGTAGGTCGAGCGCTCCGTACTTACTCGGCCACGAGGTTGTGTCGGTAACTCACGTTCACTGTAAAGAACGGATTGTCTTAACATGTATCTATCTGTTTAAGATCGCTTTTTAACAACGAATGTATTACAATGGACAATAAAAGAAAACTAGGTGCGTTTTATATCTGATAATGATGTCTTGTAAAAAGCAACAGCACTAATAATAATATTAGGTAAACTCATAAAACAAATTGCCAGATAGAGTTATTTCATTTTATTTTATTTTTATTTTAAGTCTACTAAATTTAAAAACTGGACAACGCACACTCAATTACAACAATTACAAATGAAAAAGTTAACATATAGAAGAACAATAATACATTGTATTGTGACTTTATGACTGCATGGTATAAATTTTGCAAATATTCCTATAAACGACTGTACTGGATTGAAATAGATCTATATCAAATTCATTACATAGATTATTGTACACAATGCAAAGTCTTAAAAGGGAGAATTCCTATAATGATTTGTTCGTGCATAAGTTATATAAAAAGTTCTAATACATCTACAGTTAATAGGAGGAGCATACAGATGTAAGTTTGATATTAATTTACACAGTTCACCAGCATGGATTAAATTATACAAAAATTTTAAACCATTAACTTTTCGTCTAACAACTAGTGAATCTGTGATGAAAATTTATAATAACATATATGCATTTTAAAAATCGTTTTGCCCGACAGATTCTAATAGATCTATTTATATATTTAATCTGATGATGGTTCCACACAACTCTGCAGTATTCTAAACTAGACCTTACAATAGATAATAATATTTTAGAAGTATTTTAAAAATTAATTGTGTTTCTAAAACTAAACCGTAGGAGCTTTGTTGAAGTTAATGCTAATTTTAGAATGTGATTAGAAAAATCCATGGTACTTGTAAAGATAACGCCTAGATCTTAAGCGAATCTTAACTTTTTCAGCAATGCTCCTCCCATAATATCTATCATATAATGACATTTTTCTTAAAATATATCCTATTTTCAACAGACCATTCAAATAAATTGTTAAGATATTCTTGCAATAATGAACAGTCATGAAGTGAACGACATGCCTGGAATACTTTAACATTATCTACATACATCAGGCATTGATAATAAACAAACAGCATTTGGTGAGTCATTAATAAACGAAAGAAACAAAAGCAGGCCCAGATTGGACCCTTGAGAGACACCAGAAGTTACAATAAATACATCTGATTTGTATTTGTTGAAAAGATATACTGATTTCGATTCATTAAATAACTGTCTAGAAGAGCTAATAAGAAACCAGTAATACCAAATGTAATTCTTTTTTTCCCCCAGTAAGATATGATGTTCAACTGTAACAAATGCTTTTTTTAAAGTCTGTGTATACAACATCAATCATAGGCCATCACATTCTTGTTTTCAAGGCCGGTCCCCCCATTTGAATGCACATCCACACTGCGTGACCCCTATTTGTTCCCTCCCCAATTCAATGTCATCAACAAAGCAGTAACAACTATGTCTGCCCAGTGTTTAGCAACGTAATAATAAAAATAAAATAAAAATAAAACATTACCATGGTCCCGCTTATGTTGCACTGATAGGCCTACATAGTACAAGTAATAATATTATAAGGAAGTTAAAATTGTTTGAGGCCAAGAACCTTGTATATCCATCTGTGATAAAAAAGCTAGAACGGGTATAGCATGGTATAAATTGGGGGTTTGGAAACTGGAGGATGTAAGGGGTTATACTGAAAAAGGCAAATGTCCACTATGCGGAGAAAATTAGTAGGTCCCAAACACTTTTTTTGGAATGTAACCAAAGTGGAGGGATAGCAGTTGTGTAAAAAATGGACACCCTACATTTGAGTAATGAAGTTGTGATATATCAAGAATCATAATTAAACAAGTATTCATAACCTTAGGACCATATTAAAGAAAGAATAAATTATATAAATTTTCTAATTCATGGACGTAGCCAGGATTTTGGTTCGGGAGGGGCCCACCGTAGGGGTTTGGGGATACTCACCGTATTTTTGTGTGTAAAATTAAGTCTTCAAATTTCATTTTAACTTCTTTTTCTTCAGTTACAAACTAAATAACTTTTTAACACTATTACACTTTTACTGATCCAAATAATAGCATTAAAAAACTTAAAAATGAAATCTGAACTGTTACAACTGTTAAAGATAAAATATCATAAGGGTAATAAAACACTTAATTTAATAAAACTTAATGAGAAGTACATTTTAATTTAGTGAAAATTTCGTCAATATTATTCCAGTCAATATTAAATTCCACGAATCAAGGAGACGGGAGTATTTGCGGTGAAACAAGAAGAGGGGACTGCAAATCAGGGAAGTGCAGCCAGGGAAGCAGGGCCAGTGATTTGCATAACTGCTGAAGTTCACGACCTTGCTGGTTGTGAGCGGGAAAGTGCACCTGGACCGTGACAGGACGGGGGCAACGCATCATCTTCACTTTCTACCTACCTTTTACATTGTAAGCAATGCACATTGGCCTATGCAATTTGAAGTATTTCGACTTGGAGATTACTTTCGTTTTAAATGAATATGAAAGGTACCTTGCTCCCTTAAAGATTGAACCATGCCTGAAACCAGAATATGACGTATTGTTACTTTGAAAGGATGTTCCTTATTCACAGGGACAGGTTTTTCTGGTGTTTATTTTCTGATAAATTTCGTAAAATTTTTATAAAACGTGGTATTTACAGTTTAAAAATTTGGTAGAAATTTCGTAAAAATATTGGTGGTAATTTTTGTCATACTCATACGCTTCTTTTACTACCGGTATTCTTGTAAAATAATATTTACTTTTTAATTTATGTATTAGAAAAAGTTGAATGTAAAAAAAAAATTGTATATGGCGCACATTTTGAACATATTAATTGTAGTGCCCTTAGTTATTAAATAACAGCTCCAGTTCTTAATAATAATTAAGTTTTATTTAAAATAATTTGGAAACCTGATTAATGTATTCATATCCATTTCAGAACTGCCCCCCACCATGACCATGTGCTTATTCCGTTGGAATGTTAATGAAAAAATACGTGGGGAAAATTGTAAACATCTTTCATATGTAGTATTTATTCAAGGCAATAAACCACCTTCAACCTTCAAGATTCAGTGATTGACATGATACATTTTCTTCCTTCTCACAGATCGGAATGCGAGCATATCGATCATTGATCGATTTTGATGCATGATGCCATAAAATTCCACAATAAACAACAGAGGCATCGATGAGATAATTAATTTTGAAAACATTCGGGACAAATCATTGACACAGAGAAATGAGAAAAATATTTATTCTGATAAGCTTGAATAAATTATTATTGAATAAATTATTATCGAACTCGCCATTTAATTATCAGCTGTACAGCACACATGATATTTTATCACGTATTATATTTCTTATCAAATATTATGATATTGTGTATAGTCGAAAGTTTCAAAAATCAATTCCGTACACTACATTTAAAACAAAAATTAGGTTGTCATGCCATATATATTATTTATGTTTATACGAAATATAAACAACCAAGCCAAATTTAACAGTATGATCTGAATGCTACGGCTCTTTCCTCGTTGCTCAATATTTTATTTAAAATTTAAAATTTGTTTCAAAATTACATGAATACATAGATAATATATAAGATCCTGAAAGCCCGAAAGAGCAGGAGCTCATGCTTGGGGCAGTTCTATGTTTATATTTACATGTTTTACATTATTGAAATAAAATCTTAACCTAAATTTACCTTAAAACTAAATAGACTAAGTATTGTGAAATAGTACAAGGGGAAAAGACAAAAGCTGAGAGTAAAGGCATGACTCAATTGATATAACAAAATAATTATAATAATGAAAAATAAAAATCATAATAATAATTATATATAATATAATTATTATATTATATTATTATTATTAATAATATAATATAATTATTATATTATATTATTATTAATAATAATATTAATTATTATTATTATTATTATTACTATTATTATTTTGTAGGTAGTAAATACCAACAGATAAGCCTATTTTAGAAGGGATGAAAATCTAAGCTACATGAGTCTTTTAATTTTAGATTTAAATATTCCATAACTACATTTGGCTAAAACTGGATGTAGGCCTAATGTGATTTTAGAATTAAACAGACGAGGACCGAAACTAGAGCTATGTGATAGACCAGCAGAAGTGAAACAGTTGAGTTATACTAATTTACTAGTTTTATTTCGTCTAGTGCATAATGAACACTAGATTCTTTCATGCACTTAATGTTTCGCGTGTATTATCGCGTTATCTTCTTATCACTGCTCTGAAATGTACGCGGCCATACACTGGGAAAGTTATAAAGTTGAATATTAAAATGCCGATATAAACACAGGGCTTGAAAGTTGTATGGTCTGGTTTGGGAAAGTGGCCTTCGCATTTTATCGAACCAGTCGGCACGTGATGTTATTCGCCAAACTAGGTGGTCAGTAATTGTGCATATTTAGCGTAATAACACGGAAACGGACTTTTCGGCAGTTTCCGATTCGCAAGCTGACCCAGTAAGCAGGTGTGCCAACTGTGGCCCAGGGCGAACCAAGAAGACACGCGAGTTCCGTGGTTCGAGCCCCAGGCCAGTCAGATTGATTCCAAAGGAAGTGGAGGACATTTAATTGTAGGTTCCATTTTCAGCATTCCTCTCGAATCCTTTCACTGACAAAAAAGGTAGATTGCCGCATTTTAGAGGGCAAAGAGGCTGCGAGATGAGGCAATGGAGCCCTAGCAAAAACTAAGCGAAAACCAATAGCAATATCAAAGATTCTGCGGATAATTGATTGTCGATTGACTGTCCTAACTCCGAGAGCTATTTTAATATTAACTTCTGTGAGATACCAACAGGAGCGCATTGCCGACAGATAGATAAGGCCATGCGGCAAACGACATATCCGGAAGAAGTCCTAATCGGGGAAGAAACTATCTTCTAGTTTGCTACCTGTATTACATCTTCCAAAGCCGTATATGAACACAGTAAAACAGTATCTTGTTATGAGAACTGATTTGCCTTTGATAAATTCTTACTAATTTCTTATTAAGTTATAAAATAGGCACTAAATTGGGCATTACTCCGGTACCGGTCGACCGATTTGGTCCAATATCATAGGATTCTTTCCATGGACGTTATAAATGGGTAGGCTATAACAAGTTTCATGAAAATCCGATAAATCTGTATTTGAGTTATCGCGCTTACAGACACACGGACAGACAGACATTTCCCATCCCCACTCAATCTCATAAAGTACCATTCTAGCAATAAATAATTATAAAAGACAATAATAATATAAATTACTTGGTATTTAGTGAACTATTATTCGCATGGATGGTTGGAATGAGATATAGGCCTATGTGAACCGTTACAAGGTGCAATAATGAGGATAATAAGTAACGATTGCAAATAATTGGAACGAATGTATAGACAGATAAGCGAGTGATTGAATGCGATAGACAAGACTGGAATGTGAGGTTATGGCAGGGGTCATACAACTTTCACTAGCACACACACATACACACATGCGTTCCCATGGAGGCTGTCGCATGTTTCACATGGATTTACAACACAGCTGATCCAGTTCTACAATCACAAAACAATTATCACAACCCTCTGTGTATTTCAAACCCAACCTCTAGTTACTTGTCCATCAGAGAGGATCATGCGTTAGATGCGTTATGTGAAAAAAAATTGAAAATTTTAAAATAATGATTATTTAAATTTGCTCCAAGTCATTTTCTTTACTTGAATCTTTATGATTATGTATATTTTCCTCCAAAACTATTATATTACTGTATCATTTATATTATTATTTGTTTTTTCATATTATGTTCCCTTGTGTAATTGTCATATTGTTCGTATTTCTGTTTTTCTTTTCTGTGTGTGTGTTTTTTTTCTTATTGTTATAGCATTAGCTTAATTATTTTGAATATCACTTGAATTTTTGAATCTGGTGTATTAAAATAAGCGAGAATATTGTAATTGGGCATTAGCCTGTAATATTCTTAGTACAATAAATAAATAAATAAGATTACTAATGGTCCCGGACGTATAGGGCGATCATCATTATTATTATTATTATTATTATTATTAATATATTTATTTCAAAACTACTTATTTCAAATTAGGCTAAATAGTCAATTTTTTTTTTTTCAAAATTACAAAATTTCAAATTATAAAAATCCAGGTTACTTAATAATTTACGTTTTCACCGGAACAGCCTCATATTTTGAACTGATATGTCGGCCGGGAGTGGCTACTTCCAAACCTTGAAACATAGACCACAGCATTGTGTGATGAGAACCTATAAGATGCAATTTTGGCTCCCCTTAATGGAACTTTTTTTTTTTCTTCTTCCAAATTAGTTTTCAAGCTCTATTTTCAATTCAAATTGCTTCAGATCAGATATGTCAAACTCGCGGCCCCTCAGTTACAAAATGCGGCCCTAAAAGTTTAGATAAAATGTATAACTTAAATATATAACAGTGAATTTCATTCGCTTCAACATGAATTTTCTACTTTGATTAGTGACATAGGTTAGTAGTGAATTCGAGGGCTTGCTAGGCTAATAAAAAGGTCTCTGCCTTTCTTGTCATCAAGTTTTAAAATGCTTTTAGCTCCTTCGAAAATAAATTCAAGTTTTTTAAGAACTGAAAAACGAATCAAATTATAAGTAGAGATACCTAGTTTTCGCGAATGACGGATTCGCGAATTGTTGTTATTACTATTGATTAAGCAATAATCTTGTGTTTCAAACATTCCTACGTGGAATTATCGTCGGTTTTTAACCGCGAAAAAACGCGAAATTTTGTGTTTGTGCAAAATTGTCGTTTTTTGCGCGAAATTCCTCTTTTTTAAACGATTTTTTTTACTTTCAAGGGAAATCTCGGGTTTCAGAAAAATAACTAAATAATTTGTGCTCATTAATACAAAAAAAATTCAATAATCGATGTTAATAACAGTTCTTAAACATGTAGGCCTATGTTCTAAATATAAAAGCATTTTTATTCCGGTGAATAATGTAGATGCTGAGAGAGCTTTCTCAGGATATTCAGACCTTCTAACCGATAAGAGGACAAGACTTCTTCCTCAAAATGTGGAGACAGCTTTAAGTTTGTACTTTGGGGATGGGTGCAATTTAGAATAAAATAGGCCTACAAAAATACTCTAAACTTTATTTTTATGGGTAATGGTGCACATTTTTCATTCGGGTTTTTCTTGATCATGCTCATGTGCAGAAATACACAATTATTTGCACCACAAAGGCTAAAAATGTATTTAGTTTTTATGCGAAATAACACCGAAATTTAGTTTTTTGTGCGAAATAGCACCGTAATTGACCCATTTTAGGTAGATTTCGAAGAAAAATCTACCTATTGCAATGGATACCATGTCATGATTTTCGAAAAATTCTTTCATATCTTTACGATTCATGCTCCCGTAAGTACGCAACCACAGCACGTTCAAAAAAAAAAATTGTGATATTTATATATATATTGATATATATATATATTTATATCTTTACACGATAGCGGCCGTAATTTTGAAGATATTTGAACCAAATTTTAATATGTTATTTCTAGACCCAATAGTTCGGACAAGTTCGTTAATGAGCAAAATTGGCCCAAGGGGGTGGTCGGGGAAGGGGGTTTAAATTTTTAAAAATGTATATCTCGGCCCCTATGAAGTATAGAGGGAAACTTTGTTTGAATAAATTAGAGTACTCCCTATGGAGTTCACAGTGACACCAACGATTCGGGGGTTCGAGTGAGGGTGGGGGTGGGGGCGGGGGATGAAAATTCGAAACTTTTGAAACCACGTCTTGTGGGGTATCGTTGAAAAGCTCTTGATGAGTACTCTACAAATCAATAAATAGTTTCTTGATAGCTCTCATATGACGCGAGATTTTAATGTTTGAAAATAATAACACTTAAAAGAATTATTATAATATCATAATTTTGTCTTGTTTAGCGGCTTTGCTAATTTTATTCATTGCTGATCTTGCGCACGGCCTCCCAGAATATTATATCCTATTCTTTTGTCAAAACAAATGATTGTAGGCTCTTCCTCTTTACTGCAGGTTTGCCACGCCAAGGCTAAAAAAGAAGAGTGCTGCGCAGCGATAATAAATTAAACCAAAAGCACTTTGAAATCTACCTCAGCCTGTAGGCCTGCCTAAAGGGATTTTTTATACCGAAATTTAACATTTTTACTAACCGCAAAATAACATCTCTAATTATAAGCTAAGTAATTCGATTGAAGACTTGATATTCAGGGTAGATTTTGCGACTAATGACCGCTAAGTCAGAGAAGATTCCTTAAAAGCCTATATAGCTATATACTGCACACGGTATTTTGCATGCTCTTGAGGAGCCGCTGCAGGTGCTTGACCTTTCTGTAATGTGGAAAGTGAGATGTAACGTCTTCCTCTACAACGCCCACACTTTCTACATTCCCATGTGCAGGTCACGGGTCAGGCTAGTTTTCCTCATTTTCCATCAGTATACACATGTACTTCTTTGTAGTCTCTCTGAAGACGTTTTAATGGATTTTCAAGTTTTGCAGTGCCCTCATTAAGAAAGCGAGTGAGCATTAACATGCAATCCCTCTTAGCGAACGAAATATGTAAAATGAAGTGGTCCTGATGCAGGTCGTGATCGCCTTTAATTTAATTTACCGTATTTTACGGACCATAAGACGCACTTTTTTACCTTGAAAACAGAGCCTTAAAACATGGGTGCGTCTAATGGTCCGAAGTACACTAAAAAATTAAAATTATGGTAAATATTGCCGGAAGACCATAGTTAGGACTATACGCAGGGTGTTGTAAAAGGTAAGTCACAAATTTTAGCACAGACTGCAAATCAGTGCATTTGTAACAATCGTAAAATGAGGGTATATAATGCAGAAAGAAAGGAATGTTGAGTTCTTTTATACAAAAGGCGTTGCCTCCACCGGGTGGTTTAAATGAAGGGCATGATCTCCCGTTACACTCACCGTATGCCGAATTGAGGGTGAGAGGGTGTAAAATATTTTCATTCTTTCATGAAAAATCAGTTCAGTTGTTAAATTTTTTGCGATGCCACCTGTACAGAAGAAATTTTCGTACAATGCAGATTTTATGTTAGAAGTGATTTACACTGCCTACATTGTTTATGCAGTGAAGTATATTAGCCTATTCCCTTGAAAATGTTTCGTTTAGAATCACATTAAATTTCTTTTCCTTTAAATTTCCATCCTAAAATTAAGGTGCGTCTTATGGTCCGGAGCGTCTTATGGTCCGTAAAATACGGTAAATTTTATTTATTTGTTTAACCTGGTAGAGATAAAACGATCAGATCTTCTCTACCCCTCTACCAGGATTCCAAAAACTACAATTATAATACAAAAATTACAAGAATAAATGCAATAAGTTGGTTGGAAATGGTTATTTAACGACGGGGATTTACTGCAATGTAGGCCTGTGACCGTCGCCGGTATGCCGGAATTGTGTCCCGCAGGAGTTATTTTACGGCCAGTAAATCTACTGACATAGTTCTGTCATATTTATGCACACATAAATGCCATCGAACTGAGAAGCTACTTGATAGAGAAGTAGCGGCTCCGGTCATGGAAACCACCATTAACGGCCGTGGGTGTCGGATGCTGACCACATGCCCCCCAATCCTGCCATCTGCCTATAGGTAGATGACGCAGCGGTCGGGTGGTAGACCTTGTCCCTTCGGGGATGTTGCACCACGGAGTTTTAAAAAATACCATCGAACCCGCAACCTTGGGTACAGAAAGTCAGCGCGATACTGCGCCACCCAGGCTGACAAATTCAGCAAGGATATTAAATTATCATTGACACTAAAATTAAGATATGAAATTACAATAATAATAATAATTACAATTACAAAAGAGACATTTAGTTCTGCGGAATAAATAATCTTAATCACTCTGCAGAAGACATTTAAGAAACCATTTAACTCACTTGGGACAATTTGTGTATACGAGATAAAGGTATAATTGTTCTATAAATTTTCTACACGGACTTTTGTCCCCTTTTTTCCTTAACTGGCCCAGATTTTCCAAACATTTTTAAAATGCCCCCTTTTGATATGAGTATGATATTAACACAATATCCTGAGGAAATATTAATTTCAAAACAATCGGTGCCGAAAAACGGAGATAGTACAGGCCTATTAATATCAGACACTGGAACCACAAAAACTGGGTAGGCCTACTGCCAACAGCCACTTCAGTATTGGTCCTGGGATCTTACTCAAGCTTAAATTATTCTATATTTACGGATTTTTCAGTAATGGAAAGAATTATTTTGGTTTTTTAACGTCTATTAAAAATATATACTTTTCTCCTCTTTTAGGGCTGTGTTCACCAACGCCGATAGTCTAATCCTGGATAAACCACGCTATCTACGACATCAAGATGGCGCGTAGGCGATTGGAACATCTGTCAGTCAGTTTTCTCCCCCGCTGTTTCACACAACACCCGCTAGATGACGTTGGTTCTGTTATGAAAAATTTAAGGGTCAGACAAGTAGTAGACAAAAACCAAGCTTTGGAAAACCAAGGTGACAAACTATGTGGTGAAACTCGAAAGGTTTTTACTATTTGAGATCATGGGATTAATCGTAGTTTATATTATCCACGATACCGAGAAATTTTATCCTTGTTGGTGAACATAGCCCTTAAGAAGGAATAAAATTATTCCCGCCACTGAAGAGAAGATTCGCCACTGCAGCAATAAAGTGCGGCTGCACACATAGGTTCCCACACACATACAGACAATACCGACAGTAAAAGTAAATTCCCATAATATCACATCGCAGTGAGAGTTTACTAATTGTACCAGCCGACACACGCTTTCTCGAGACGAAAGTTACACGCCGATACATTGGAAACTGTCTTTGTGAAATACACCTGTACACTCTACCCACTATGTCTATAAGCCTATACCGCAAGGATACGTTAACGAGCAAGGTGGAGGAACCATGTGTGCACTACCTAGACGCATTTTTCTAGGGAAGTGAACGCACAGAGCGAACCGCCTTGGCTCCCAAAATTACAAATTATTCGCAACGTCATCATGTTTGAGTCACTTAACCGATATCTGCCAAATTTTAAAGTTACTGAGAGTAGAGGACGAGGTTATTAAATTAAAACTAGAAATCAAATCAGGTTGAGAATAAAATCGGGTAAACTGAAATAACAAAGTGCCAGAATGCTTTTGTTTAAACATTGCAATTATGATATGCAGAAAAGAAGTTATTTTTGTTACGATTTTCGAGTTAACCTCCGGATCGATTCATTAAGCAGGGCTTACGGAAAAACAAAGGTCTAAAGTTCAATAAGCATATGTGAAGAGATATGTGGATAGATGTATTTCAACTTCCAAAGCCGTATATGAACACTGTAAAACAACATGTTGTCATTAGAACTGATTTGCATTTGATCAGTTGTCTAATATATTACCATAAAATAGACACTAAATTGGGCATTACTCCGGTACCGGTCAACCGATTTGGTCCAATAGGCTTCTTCCCATGGACGTTATAAATGCTTACACCAAGTTTCATGTAAATCCGATAAAGCGTAATTGAGTTATCGGGCATACAGACACAGGGACAGAAGACAGTCATGTTCCCGTCCCCCCACACAATCTCAAAAAGTACCAATCTGGCACAAGTTTATAGTAATGCTTGTCTGTTTTTAAGGAGACCCCGCTGGGTTTATTTCATTACCGCTTTTCATAATAAGGGTATTTACTATTTATGGATGAATTTTTTTTTAAAAACCTTGAAGATAACATCCAACAAAATGCAACCAGCATATTGAATGCTGATGTTCCAATAAATTTTTCTTTGTGCACTCACCATTCTGAATAGGCCTAAGATGCTCAAAACAATGGTCTCTCACCTGAAACAAGAAGAATTATAATTAGACCTATAATTTAGCCTATATGATTCACAACAGAATCCAGTTACTATTAAGATGAAGATGGTAATAATGGTGATGGTGATGATGATGATAATGATAATGCTAATAAAAAATATAATAATATTAATAATAATAATAATAATAATAATAATAATAATAATAATAATAATAATACTCATCGTCATCATAACCTCAATGAGTACAGCTCGTGTTCGTAAGTATATTTCCAGGTAAAAATGTAAATAACACTTTCCCAATATATTAGAAAAAGTGTAATGTCATAGGTCGGCTTTAAGCTTATTTTATGGATATTTAAGAATATTGTCCGGAAATTGAAACGAAAAGACAAGAAATTTTGAATAAAAAATTCCTAGGAATTAACGTAAAAATAGCATATAAGAAATTAACAACGACGAAGAATATGAAAACTTGGAAGGAAAATGGGCACTTTTTATACATTGTTGAAAGAAAATGGGAAAAATGAATCCTAGAATTAGGTGAGCAAGTGTGTTGATCCCTTTGCTTTATATAGGCTATAAGTAAGGCAAAGACAGCAAGACAGCAAGACAGCAAGACAGTGATGCCATAATTAGTAAGTTCTCAAGGCTTTATGTTAATACTAGCATGTGCCCGCGGCTTCGCTCGCGATAATTATTTTAAAAATTAAAAATTAAGAGTATATTAGTTAAATCATTATATTTATTAACACCTAAATCACGTGGACTACATACCACGATTAGATAGCATTTCGCCTGGTATAAGCGACCTCAGATTCGAGTTCCTTGGCCCAGAATACCCCTGTACAGTGAGTTTCGTAAAAATCGAACAATGTTTGACCATACTTAGGCCTATATTGATTATCCCTCTTCCGTGTAGGTTGAAAATTTCATATGTCTTCGGGCCTTGATATTCTAAACAAAGGAATCGTCCAGGATGGACTTACAAAATCAAGCGATCGCCCGCGATAATTATTTCAAGAATTAAAAATTAAGAGCATAATAGTTAAATCATTATATTTATTAACACCTAAATCACGTGGACTACATACCACGATTAGATAGCGTCGCCTGGTAAAAGCGATCTCAGATTCGAGTTACTTGGCCCAGAAAATCCCTGTATAGTGATTTTCGTCCAAATCGAACGATGTTTAACCATATTTAGGTCTATGTTGATTATCCCTCTTCCGTGTAGGTTGAAAATTTCATATGTCTACGGGCCTTAACATTATAAACAAATGAATCGACCAGCGTGGGCTTACAACATTCAAGCGATCGCGATGCTTTTATTTCCACGGTATGACAAAAATAGCCGAAGCCAACTGCAATTGATATGACATTGAAATGTATTACTGAAATCTGATGCTTCGACAGCGCTAAAATCACGTTTTCTGCCAGTTTTTCACTCATAACTCGCGAACGAAAGCTAAAATTAAAAATTCGGCTTCGAGATGCATTCGCCCACCTTTCAGTCCATCTATCTTTAAAATTTCAGATCTCTGCGTTCAGTAGATTTCGATGGGCATCGTGGACAGACAGACAAACAGCATGTGCCCGCGCTTCCCCCGCGATAATTATTTCATATTATAATTATTAAAACCTAAATCACGTGGAGTGCATTCCACGATTAGGTAGCGTCCCCTGGTAAAAGCGACCTCAGATTCGAGTTCCTTGGCCCAGAAAACCCCTGTATAGTGAGTTTCGTTCAAATCGAACAATGTTTGACCATATTTAGGGTTGATTATCCTTCTTCCGTGTAGGTTGAAAATGTCATATGTCTATGACACTCTAAACAAATGAATCGTCTAGGATGGACTAACAAAATCAAGCGATCGCGTTGCTTTTATTTCCAAGGTATGAGGTATGATGACAAAAATAGCCAAAGCCATCTGTAAGTGATTTGATATTGAA
Source organism: Ectobius pallidus (assembly GCA_964059195.1). Taxonomy (NCBI): domain Eukaryota; kingdom Metazoa; phylum Arthropoda; class Insecta; order Blattodea; family Ectobiidae; genus Ectobius; species Ectobius pallidus. Next base: position 145,865,512 of record CAXKWD010000007.1, read on the forward strand.
ATTTATTACTGAAACTGATGCTTCTAAAACGCAAAAAAAAAATGCACGTTTTCTGCCAGTTTTTCACTCATAACTCACGAACGAAAGCGAAAATTAAAATTCCGGCTTCGAGGTGCACATTCCGACCCTTTAGTCCGCTTATGTATAAAATTTCAGATCTCTGCGTTGAGTAGATTTCGCTGGGCATCGCGGACAGACGGAGGAGGACAGACACTTCCTTTTAGGCCTATTAATATAGACTAGCTTAAAAGATCCGGCGTCGCCCGGGTTTTGTATTTTGTAATTGGAAATTAACTTATGAAGGATTTTCAATTTTAAATTCTAGGTCCTTATATAGGCATTTATAATTTGAAATAGGAAGAACGACTTATTACACTCAAACTATTCCCTCATAAAACGCTTGATATAGTTTTTTATGGCTCATAGAGGATCTAGAATTTTGCATCCCATCGCTTGTACAGTGCACAGCAAGCCTGGTAGAGGTTTAAATAAGAAGAAACAGAAATTCCTGTAACATAAAATTGTAATATCGAGGCGGGAAATTTCCCACTCTTATGTTACCATAAAGTCGTTTTGGGGATGAAATTAAACAGAAAGCATTATCACTTTCATACTTTTCTCTCCAAAAACCTGCGATATAATATAATAATATACACATTACCATACCTCGTTTTATTTTCTCTATGCCCAGGGTAGAGAAAGTTATGTGATTCCATTATTTTAGTGGATTTCATTCTGTAATATTTATTTATAACATGAATTATTTTGATAACTTCTCTTATTTGTCAAAAGTGCATTTCAATTGTTTTTTCCAAGCCCATCCATATACCATTTGGCAACAATATATTCTGTGATTTGGAATTGATAATTCTATGTAAAAAGGGATTAAGTATTTTCAAAAACATTTAATTTTTGGCATTTAGAATCAGAATTTTTCAAAATCCTTTCTTAGTGAGCACCTACATTATGAAACGAAGGTACTGTCAAAATTCCAAGTCTCTACCTGTTATAGTTTAGGCTGTACGTTGATTCCTGTCATTCAGTCAGTCATTCATTCAGTCAGTCAGGACAAAGCCTTTTATATAGATAGAGAAGAGATAGAGATTAGTGTGGAATGGTAGGAGGTACACCCTATGGTGAAAACTTTTGTAACGCCAAGGGTGTAAATATTATGACACAAGAATAAATTACATACATTACATATTTAAAAGTACATTTTTCTTTTCTCTCCGTGTCGCTACATACCTCAATGGACTAGGCCTACTAACCGGCCGCAGAATAATCTACCATTGCCAGATGGCAGGATTGGGGGGTTGTAGTTAGCATGCCGACACCCACGGCCGAAAATTATGAATATGTTATCATAGGTAATAAATGCAATAAACTTATCCCATTTAAGATGCTTATCAATAATAATACCTAAGTATTTAGGCTAATTCCAAAAGATTCGTTTCAACATTACAGCATTTCAGCAATCACAATGTTTAGCAGAACCACCTTTCCTTTTGCATTTCCATACATAAATCATTACTGGGTTTAGTACTTAGCAATAGGCCTATATTACATTATGGAGCTTAATACAGTTATAGCATCTAAACGTTACATTCACCTAGTCGTTGGTAGGCTCTAAATGACAAAGACTTGTGAAAAAAATATGATAAAAAAGTCTTACAGTTCATGCATTAGATGTGTGGGGAAATGCATAATAAAGTGTTGAGGAAATGCATGTCCTCTCCTTTGTTTCCACGTGACCCACATGTAAGGGTACGTATACATCTGCGCTCCTCTTGCGCGCCGTGCGGAACGCGTGCCGCTCGGCACGCAGATTGGTACGGCATTTTGAGGTGCACGCGTACCGCTCGCGTGCCGCTCGCCACGATCCGTCTCCTGTCGGTTTTTTCGACGAACACAAAGGATTTCTGATTTCACATTGGGACGTGTTTTTGGTAGTTGCGTGCTGCACGCGTGCATCTCGCTGAAATTATTTTCACAGCGCTCCGCTCCTCAAGCTTTACTGTACAATTGGCAAATGAAAAAAATTATATGAGAGGTTGATGCGAGTCACTTACTCACCTTTTGGGGAAGGATAGGTATACAGAAGCAGGAGCTGAGTCAGATGTTGTATACGTTACTTTGCACTTTCTGAATTTCTTTAAAATACGCCTGGAGAAAATCGATCTTTATGTTTGGCTTCTTCCTTCATGCAGGCCTACTCATAGACAGTAGCAATAATCTCGCTACTTTGACTGTAGAGTTTTCCCTTTTAGTTTTGACAGTATAGGAGGCATTATCACGTTATTAAATAAATAGCATTCGTTAAAACACTTGCATGCACCCGTGTTGCATGAATTATATAGCAGTGAATTGTCGTCTCCAAACAGAGTACAGGAAATTCGACTGTTTGTTTATTGTAACATGTGCTATTTTGCTGACGTGCCTAGGTAGCCCACTGGTCCCTCTCTGAAGGACATTAGTCAAGATTGAATGAGCTAGCTTGTATGTGATATAATCATGGAGTGGTCCGAGGAGAAGATACTGCAGATGATACATATTTACAAATCAAAACCTCTACTGTGGAACCCAAAACATAAGGATCACTACAAACAAATTTAAAGGAGGATGCATGGAGGGAAATAGGAATGGAAATAAATACGTCCTCAGAAGAGTGCAAGAAGAAGATGTTATCTATGCTATCTTGTAACCGGAGAGAAAAAATTAAAGTTAACGCCATCAAAGGTACAGGAAAAGTTAAGTTATAAAATATAAATAATAACACTGTTTACACACTTTTCAACTCTTGTTTAAAAATGGTTTTGTTTCGATATTTAAGCCGTAGACAAGTTTTGCAATTGAGGACTTTTTTCAAAAGTCGTTTTCTAAGCAAGACAACACACAAAATATTAGGCCTAATGATGAAAGCTAGTGGTTCGCAGTAGGTTCGTCGCTTTCCTATGGAACGCAAGAGGAGCGCTGTGAAAATAATTTCAACGAGCGGCACGCGTGCTGCACGGCGCGCAAGAGGAGCGCAGATGTATACGTACCCTAACGTTTTACAATTAACAGTACGCATGTCATTACACTGTTTTACGTACTGTATCACTTCAGCACATTCCATTCCATTCTACCTCTGTACTGCATCTATCCGTTACTCTGCATAATCTCTCTATACAGAGTGTTAATGAATAACACCGAAATATTTTACCTGTGTATAGTGAGGACATAGACAAACAACATTTATTATGAGATTTTTGCTCTATGACGTAAAATGTGTATGCTTACAGGGCATTAAAGTCATTACAATTTGGTGCTCATAAGTCAACAATTAAGCGAAATAGGGTTAACATTTTCATTAAATTGACTTCATGCCTTCTTAGTGATCGATAAAAATCTTATTCTTAATCATTCATCAACAGACGTATCATAATTTCGAGTTTTCATAATCTGCAAAATTTACCGACTAATCACATTACTGGCCGCCACTGCATTAGTTTTGTTGTTCATAACTACGGTGTTAACAACGAAGTTCCTTTGTTTTGCATTTTTTCAAATGTTAGATGTCAGTGGCTGCCATGCTCTGGGAGATTTTATGCTGTAACAGGAAAAATTAAATCCGTAGAACAAAAATATCCTAATGATTAATTTATAGTACTGTAATTGCTAGGGCCCGGATTTTTAGGTTTTTATAAAGACCGGTTTAGTTTTTTAAAGATATTAAAATAGTATTAATTTTGTTTTTTACCATTTTCAGACAATTTTATAAAGTTTCACTTTAATAAGTACAATAAACACATTGAAAAAATATACGAATTCATTTTATTTTCACTTAAATTTCCATGGCCCTGAACTACAAAACTTTAGGAATACTAAAGTTTTAGAATCACCCCTGTCATTTCCAACTCCACCACAAACTAAAAAAAGGACGTTTTTCAATTAAGCAACCAACTTTTAGAATACTTCACTTTCGGCGTCTTGCTGGAGCAAACACTGCGAATAAACTGCAAGTGTAAGCTTCTTAACAATGTATTTAATTTGTTTCTAAAGAAACCGGGGAATTCGGTTCAGTTAAGATTTCATTTACCGAAATAATTGGATACAAATTACAAAATTACAAAACGCAATGCTATATTTTCTCTTATAAAATAATAAACTGGCAACAGTGAGCAAGCTGAAATAGGCAGACTCTTAAAAAGTAATTTTTAGTATAACAATAATAATAAGATTAATTATTATAATTATTGTTGTTATTGAATCGCATTTTACTTGAAAAGCAGTTTTAGCCATTTTTAGCCATATTTAGGTTTCATAAGACTGGACTATGTGACTGTCATGACTATGAAATACATAATTATATTAAAATATCACAGTTACCTAGCAAGGAACAAAATAGTTTAAACCCTAAGAATCCTGGCCCTAGGAGCTAAGAAAACCATAATTCCGCCTTACGTCTGTCAAAATTAACTGTCGTAGATAGGGTAGATCAAGGCGTAGAGGTTAACTTTTAGCAGGAATCGAAATGAATACGGATTTTGAGATCTACAGTGACATGACAGCTACAGAGACATCTCTTAGGAATTTATAAAAATTAACATTTCCGCCTCTCTCCTTTATACTAATCTAGGACAGAAGACAAATTGTATAGGTAAATCTCCATTATAGCAGTAATAAATAACACATATGTTGTGAACGTTAAGCTATTGAAATGTATGTTGTTTCGTTTATAAAGGTACGTACGCGTATTAAACTTCGTATGTGTGGTTTATGAGTTGGTTAGGCACGGTAGTGTATTTAATTATCCGTGGCGAAGTAAATTGTTTGCTGTGAAAGTTATTATAGACAGAGTTGTACAATAACTTCCACGAATCCGAGGAACACTGTATCAGGTGAAGTAAACAATGCGTTGTAAAGAAAGGAAAAGTGTCAAAGACATCATAAAGATTTCTAATACGCCGTGTTCTACAACTTCATCTAATGTGAAAATGTGATTGTCTTGAAACCCATCCTTTAACTCCTTCCTTTAGCTATTCACAACATATAATCTTCTTCTTTCAGTTCTTCCTCCCCTGTTGTAGAGATGTGTAGACTCAAATTAGGAAATGCTTGTTTTTATGTAGATTAGAAACTTGATCTTCCCGTCTTTTGTCCAGAAATCTAAAAATAAAGATTTACAAGACTATTATCCTGCCGGTTGTATTGTATTGATGTGAGACATGACCGCTTACTGGTCGGGAAGAACGAGGGTGTTCAAAAACAGGGCGTTTAGGAAAATATTTGGGCCTAAGAGATGAAAATGGGGACTGGAGAAAACTGCATAACGACGAGCTTCATAACCTGTACTCATCACCGGGTAAGGGTAATAAATCACGGAGGATGAGATGGGCTGGACATGTTGCGCGCATGGGGGAAAAAGATGTATCTCAAAAATACTGACTGGGAGACCAGAAAGGAAGATACCATTTGGAAGACTTTGACATAGATGGGAGAACAATATTAGGATAGATTTGAGAGGGGTGGTTGGATGGAGTTAGCACAGAATAGGGTTGAATGGCGGGCTCAAGTAAGTGCGGCAACGAACCTTCGTGTTCCATAGAATAGACAATACTCCTCTAACTTGCTGAGGAATTGTCTATTGCCATTGAGTAAGTAAGTTGTAGAGAGGTTTATGCGGCCTTAAAGGACCGTGACCTGGCGGGGGAGGATGTTCCTATGGATCAAATACATAGGCCTTCTATTTTACCAGATAAGGACATGGAGGGCCTCCTCGGATGAGTGATCACTCCAATGCCGGGGCCATACCCGAGACAACACAAACAAAAGGACGAGGCACGCCAGTCGCGCGCAAAGGCGAAGTAGGCCTATTTAAATTTTTAAGCCAAATCTTAAGATCATTTCATTTTTAAGGAATATTTTCAAAATTTCCTGTACTCATTCCCTTGTGATTTTCCCTCCGAACCCAACTGCTGCCTGCAAACAAATACTCTCAAAAAGTATTGAGAGTATTTGCTGCAAATCATGCAGCCAAGGAGAAAGAACCACAGGATCAACCTGCGATGCGACGCATGTTTCGGCACAAAGACTGCTCCATAAAGTCTAACTTCTTTGGCTTCCCAATTTTGTGAAGACAGGCAATACAAATTTAATCCTGTTTTTAAGAAATGTTTATTTCCTAAGTTTTTGCAGATATCAGTATCCTATTATGAGCAATTATCATGAACGTATGAAATAAATAAATGTTTCCTACAATAAATTAAAATACAAGAGGCCGGAAATTTAAATTAAGCCAAGAAAAAAACCTAGTTTTAGTAGGGTAATAATTCATAATAAGATGAGTGGATTTTAAAATTTGCACATAGAGATCATAATTTAAAATTAACACCGTCAAATTAGTAATAACATCGATATATTGAAGTTTTGAAACGAATTCTGCTTAGTTGGTTGGTATATGGTTATTTAACGACGGAGATGTACTGCAACTTGGGCCTGTGACCGTCGCCGGTGTGGCGGAATTTTGCCTCGCAGGAGATGTTTTACATGCCAGTAAATCTATTGACATGGGCCTGTCACATTTATGCACACATAAATGCCATCGACTTGGCCCGGGGTCGAACCCGCAACCTTGGGCACAGAAAGCCAGCGCGATACTAACTGCGGCATTCAGGCCGACTGAATTTCGCTTAAATATAAAACCATTTTTACAGATTTCTATTTAATAGGGTTCGGATGTTTATGATATGTCATACTTTTATCCTGACCTCCATTCTCGCCGCAAACACAAATTAAACATGGATTGCACATTTGTTACCCTAATTGGACCGTTTTTATTTTGCATATAAAGTCATATTTTGGTCGTTTTCATGGTCTTGGTCATATTTCGGTCAAATTTGTAATTTAATGTCATATTTCAGTTATAAATTCTGTAAAAGAGCACAATTATGCAGTATGTGCACTAAATTGTCGACCTGATTTTTTTTTCCGAAAAGAGTCACGAATATTTTGGTTTTACTGTAACTGAAATCTGAAGGGACAGTAACAAGTAATAGTAAAATTACCTCTTCCTCCTTGTTGTTAACAAATTCCAATAAGCATGTTTTTACAAGATTTTCAGTTCACATTTGCAGTGGTATCTGGAAACATTAACAGATTAGATGTTCTTTACATGTAAAACTGTAAATCACCTGTAAAATTGTTAAAAAGTGATTATCTGATTGAATTCATGTGATGTAATAATTTAGTGTCTTTAAACGTTTTAAATTAGAACGTTTATTTTTAGAAAATACGTTACTTTATAAGGTCATATTTAGGATTTTTGGGTCATATTTTGTAATTTTGAAGGTCATATTTGCAGTCATATTTTCCACTTTTTTAGGTCTTAAATACCCGAACCCTACTAATTACTATGCAGGTATTGGGCATATACTTCATGCGCACATTAGTCTAAGAAACGTTTAATACATTATTATTTTCCAAAATCATACACGAGTGAAATTGTCACAACGTTCATGTTAGAAACCATAAAGTGTCTCCAGGGACCAACACTAGCCTACTTGACAGCTATTAGGTTTGGCAAGCTGAATGCAGAAATGGGTGAACAATCAATTTGGCGAACATGACTTATTACCGCATTACCGGTGCGATTTACGCACGACTCCTTTACCGTTACAGAATGTGCCTTACTGGACGTGAACACAAGGACACTTGAGCCATGACCTCTTGTGCAACACCGGCATATCTCCAGGCACCTTTCTCTTCTAGCAACACCGCCCAAATATAATTACACTCCTTGCCACGTTACCAAAAATGTCACTACGTTATGTATGCAAAATACCTGCTGTTATAGAATCCTCGCCCAGCTAGAAAAGAATGCGATGACTCCTGCTCATTCATTATACATGTGAAAGAGATAAGAGAAATTTGTTTATATAATATTTCTATAAGGAAGACTATCTAAATTCCAAAAACGTGATAAATGTTTAGCTAGCATATTTCAATACACTATGAAATACCAAGAAAATTGCTAAACGGTCACTTGAGACACACATTTTTCATTTCTCAACCAAATATTACTAAATATTATCTTTACAAAATGTCCTAGACTAGGGATATCTAACCTCAAGAGGTCGGAGGGCCAATATATGCAGGAGTAAATGGTCAGGCCGCACAATTTTTGAAAGACAAACTTAGGTAATAAATAATGAGCTGAAAAAAAATATATATACTGTATATATATAACTTGTGCCGAGATGGTAACGTCTTCGATTCGCATTCAGGAGGTCCCAGTTCAAATCCCGTGGCCGGCCAATTTGACGTAGGTCTTTTCATGGTTTCCGCAGTCGGAAAGGCAAATGTCGAATTGGATATTTACATACCATGAATCATCCTCACCATTTCATCCTGTGTCATATCCATTTAAATTAATGTCAGTTGAAATTTACTCCATAAAAATACAACAATAATAGAAACAATTGACAATCAATAGTTCCATGGCCTACCATACAGTACAGACACAGATCCCGAACTCCTGACATGGCTCCGCAGCTAAAAGGAGTACAAACAAAGCTGAAGTCAACAATGACCCCGTCGGAATTGATGGGACTCTTTGAACCATCTGGTATAAGCTTAGGCCTAAAGGAAATAGGCTTATGCTAATGGGGATAAAATTCAATACATCGGTTAATAACCTAATTTATATATTCATTTATTTCACAAAGCAAGTATTCACAATACAACTTAGGACCTGGGGTTCCACCGTCATTTTTTTCGATTATATAGCGACAATTGGTAACTTTTCCCGCACATTCTTGCAGAAAAAAACTATCAAAGATCTTGCAAACTCACTACTTAAGGTAACAGCGCTTCTCTAGTATGCCGGCCGACTTGTATGAACAGTCAATATTGCACCTGAGGTAATAAGACTTGCAGATGCTACATCACTGTTTTAGAGTAACTATTCCCATCTGCCAGATGATATTCTGACATGTAAGACTACGATAACAGCTTGGTGCTATAACTCCTATGTCTCCTTATATATATGTCTCCTTATATTATACTAGCATGTGCCCGCGGCTTCGCCCGCGATAATTATTTCAAAAATTAAAAATTAAGAGCATAATAGTTAAATCATTATATTTATTACCACCTAAATCACGTGGACTACATACCACGATTAGATAGCGTCGCCTGGTAAAAGCGACCTCAGATTCGAGTTCCTTGGCCCAGAAAACCCCTGTACAGTGAGTTTCGTCCAAATCGAACAATGTTTGACCATATTTAGGCCTATATTGATTATCCCTCTTCCGTGTAGGTTGAAAATTTCATATGTCTTCGGGCCTTGATATTCTAAACAAATGAATCGTCCAGGATTTACTTACAAAATCAAGCGATCGCCCGCGATAATTATTTCAAGAATTAAAAATTAAGAGCATAATAGTTAAATCATTATTTTATTAACACCTAAATCACGTGAATTACATACCACGATTAGATATCATTGCCTGGTAAAAGCTATCTCAGATTCGAGTTCCTTGGCCCAGAAAATCCCTGTATAGTGAGTTTCGTCCAAATCGAACGATGTTTAACCATATTTAGGTCTATGTTGATTATCCCTCTTCCGTGTAGGTTGAAAATTTCATATGTCTACGGGCCTTGACATTCTAAACAAATGAATCGACCAGCGTGGGCTTACAACATTCAAGCGATCGCGATGCTTTTATTTCCACGGTATGACAAAAATAGCCAAAGCCAACTGCAATTGATTTGACATTGAAATGTATTACTGAAATCTGATGCTTCGACAGCGCTAAAATCACGTTTTCTGCCAGTTTTTTACTCATAACTCGCGAACGAAAGCTAAAATTAAAAATTCGGCTTCGAGGTGCATTCGCCCACCTTTCAGTCCATCTATCTTTAAATTTTCAGATCTTTGCGTTCAGTAGATTTCGATGGGCATCGTGGACAGACAGACAAACAGCATGTGCCCGCATGTGCCCGCGGCTTCCCCCGCGATAATTATTTCAAATTATAATTATTAACACCTAAATCACGTGGAGTGCATTCCACGATTAGGTAGCGTCCCCTGGTAAAAGCGACCTCAGATTCGAGTTCCTTGGCCCAGAAAACCCCTGTATAGTGAGTTTCGTTCAAATCGAACAATGTTTGACCATATTTAGGGTTGATTATCCTTCTTCCGTGTAGGTTGAAAATGTCATATGTCTGTGGGCCTTGACACTCTAAACAAATGAATCGTCTAGGATGGACTTACAAAATCAAGCGATCGCGTTGCTTTTATTTTCAAGGTAGGCTATGAGGTATGTTGACAAAAATAGCCAAAGCCATCTGTAAGTTATTTGATATTGAAATTTATTACTGAAACTGATACTTCTAAAACGCAAAAAAATGCACGTTTTCTGCCAGTTTTTCACTCATAACTCACGATCGGAGGCGAAAATTAAAATTCCGGCTTCGAGGTGCACATTCCGACCCTTTAGTCCGCCTACTTATAAAATTTCAGATCTCTGCGTTGAGTAGATTTCGCTGGGCATCGCGGACAGACAGACAGACGGAAGACAGACAGACGGAGGACAGACACTTCCTTTTATTAATATAGATAAGCCATTGTCTCCTAGATATCTTAGCATTCCCTTAATGGACTGTAAAGCAGGGTATGGTAGTCATGAGAAATTTGAAACTCGAAATTTATCATTGATTTCTCAAAGTGGATGTAATCTGCCCACTTTCTTACTTACTTCCTCCAGGGCGAAAGACAATTCCTAAGCAAGCTAAAGGAATATTATCTATTTTATGGGTCAATGCCGCGCTTACCTGAGCCCGCCATTCAACCCTATTCTGTGCTGACTCCATCGAACCATCCCTCACAAATCCTACTTCCTTTAAACGTAAATTCTATTACTCTCCCATCTACGTCTAGGTCTTCCAAGTGGTCTTTTAATCTGTACTTTAATGGATGTGAGATCAAAGGCGTAAAGAGGGGGGTTTGGGGGTTGGAACCCCCCTCCCCCATTGATTAAAAAAAGGAAAATAGTACATTTTTTTAAGTCTGCTTATAAATTACTTGATATGAGTATAAAGCGTGGGAAGCTTAAAACTCGTTATTGTGCATCTTAATTCCTAAAATTTTCCGGGGGAGGACCCTCGAACCCCCCTCTCCCTGGGGGTTTTCCATACCCCCTAGACGTTATAACACCCCCCCCATATGGTCGGCCTGGTTACGCCAATGTGTGAGATACTATCACGACACCATCATCTATTTGTATTATTGTAAGCGTATTATAGTATGGTCGAACAAAAAAGAACTTCTTTCTGATAGGAATTCAAAAAGCCAGCGGCGCACCGTAAAATGAGTGAATTCCAGGAAACAAGAAGCGTGTTCCAATTAACCCACAACTGTTCAATGGAACAGACGCATTGATCGTGATACTCCAACTCCACGATTTTCGGGGAATCATCATTTAAATTCTAGGCTGACATCTACGAAAGTTGAAAAGGATAAAATATTCTGAAGATCCATCATGAAAGTAACACGCACGATCATGACCGTGATTATTGGAAAGCAGAGAAAGATATGCACCAGTAATAGCTGGATCCTTGTAACTCCTGAAAACATGGGGCGGGGGGGAATAACAACGAGGGTCCGGTTTTTCTGATTTTTAGGTAGATTTCGAAGAAAAATCTACCTATTGCAATGGATACCACTTCATGATTTTCGAAAAATTCTTTCATATCTTTACGTTTCATGCTCCCCTAAGTACGAAACCACCGCCCGTTCAAAAAAAATTTTTGTGATATTTATATATATATCTTTACACGATAGCGGCCGTAATTTTGAAGATATTTGAACCAAATTTTAATATGTTATTTCTAGGCCCAATAGTTCGGACAAGTTCGTTAATGAGCAAAATTGGCCCAAGGGGGTGGTCGGGGGAGGGGGTTGAAATTTTTAAAAATGTATATCTCGGCCCCTATGAAGTATAGAGGGAAACTTTGTTTGAATAAATTAGAGTACTCGCTACGGAGTTCACAGTGACACCAACGATTCGGGGGTTCGAATGAGGGTGGGGGTGGGGGATGAAAATTCGAAACTTTTCAAACCACGTCTTGTGGGGTATCGTTGAAAAGCTCTTGATGAGTACTCTACAAATCAATAAATAGTTTCTTGATAGCTCTCATATGACGCGAGATTTTAATGTTTGAAAATAATAACACTTAAAAGAATTATTATAATATCATAATTTTGTCTTGTTTAGCGGCTTTGCTAATTATATTCATTGTTGATCTTGCGCACGGCCTCCCAGAATATTATATCCTATTCTTGTTGTCAAAACAAATGATTGTAGGCTCTTCCTCTTTACTGCAGGTTTGCCATGCCAAGGCTAAAAAAGAAGAGTGCTGCGCAGCGATAATAAATTAAACCAAAAGCACTTTGAAATCTACCTCAGCCTGTAGGCCTGCCTAAAGGGATTTTTTAGGTTTCAACGCCGTCTGTTAAAGCAACTCCTGAAATTTGTTTGTGTATACTGTATACGAGGGCCGTCCATAAAGTAAGTTCCACTGGGGCCGTTTATAGAAACAAAACATAATTTCATGAAAATGCTTATTGCCACAGATATTGCAAGTGTTCAGCTATTTTTCAACACATTCGCCACCGGAATCTCTATATATAAAAGCCAAAACCCACTGACTCACTGACTGATCACAGTTTCTCAAAAACTATACAGCCTAGGAACGTGAAACTTGGTACACATATTGCTCCTAGGCCCTAGATGCGCACTAAGAAAGGATTTCAACATCTTTGGCCTCTAAGGGTCTCTAAGGGCCAAAATAGGGTTGTAAAGTTATGAAATTCACCAAAAGGAATTCATACTGCATGTATACAATCCCCATGACAACATAATTTTTTTTTAACTACACAGGTGGCTTGGCATGACAGTGTGATTTGATGTAGACCTAATAGATATAAAGTTATGAGAAAGGCTATCAATAGAATTCCTATAAATTATTATTAACTATTTTGTGACACGAAGTAAATTTAGAAGGTCCTGGGTTCTGTTATTAAGAATTGAACTCTTTTCTTATAGTTACCCTAGGACTGTATTGCGAAAGATAGTTTATACTGTATTAATAGATATAATTTCCTGATTAATTTCCATTTACCATATTATCTCTCTATCTTTACCTTAGTGTTTACCTCTCCATTTTGGGGGTTTTTAAGCGACCCACGTTGCCCGGGCCTTAGAGGGCCGCGACCTGTCGGGAGGGGGATTATCTATGGATCACATACATAATTTATTGACCAGACAAGGACATGGAGGGCCTCTCGGATGAGTGATCAGTCCAATGCCGGGCCACCTCCGATACAACACAATCATATAGGACGAGATACACCATTCACACATTCACTCTGAACAAGGCGAGGATGGGATGATGATGATAATGGCTGCCAAATGATATACGGGGACCACTAGGGCCTAAAGTTACCAGAGCCTAAAGTTACCAGACATTTGTCTCACAGGTGAGGAAAAATCCCGGAAAAACCTTACCTAGGTAACTTGTCCCGACCAGTATTCGTGGGAGGAGAGAACGCATCCCCTACGCCCAGCTATTTACTGTATGTTTGCCAAAATTGAAACAACGATTACATTTTTAAGACATAATCAGAGTAGGCTAAACTACGGGTGGAGGAGTAGGCCTACGTGGAATATAAATACGTCCACCGTGTTGGCTGGACGGCTGATGATTTATAGAAGTACATCGAATCGACTTATAACTGTGTTCACTTAACCTTAGGCCTATATACATAAATCTAACAATGCGAAGCATTGATGGGTCAGCTAGTTGAGACATATTTCATTCCGTGGGCCCAACGTTCGAACACCTGTGTCAGAGAAGTCTGCCGCCTGGGATTTGAGCCATTGTATGGCAACCATGTCCACCTCTTTGTCATTCTCTGTCATTTCTTGAGGTGTAAGAAAGGATGCTAATCAATGGGAGCGAGATACGGGCTGTAGTGTGGATTTTTAAACACCTTCCAGCAAGTCTCCTGCAAATTTAAAATAATAAAAAAATATAAATAAAAATATATATTTCTGATCGGCCAATAGGCGTAAGTAGATTTCAAAGTTCATATTTATGTAAGACTTTGGTAATGCTTGTTAGATTTACAAGGGTTCGATATTGTATCTATTAGGGGGTAATGATTTTTTGTTCTGCGACCTCATTCTGGCCACCCACTGCAGTAAAGGCTTGTCATTTCAAAAAAATGTTGAAGCAGATTTATAGATGATATTTAGAAAATTTACAATAACTTTGAATGGATCTGTGCCTACTAAGAGAGTTACGATTTTTTGTTTTTCGATCTCTATTTTTTCCACTCCTTGAGCTAATAGCATATTATTAAAAAAAAACTACTTTTAGGAGGTATAAAACTTTAAATGGGAGTTTTAGTGATTTTTCAAAAAAATCTTCCCCATTTCTAAACTCTAGATCCTATTTTTCTCATTAACGAACAAGACCGAGATTTTTCATCTCTATGTATTATGTATCAGTTTTGAATTAATGTGTGCAAAATTACGACAATCAAGAATGGTTGACGTATTTAACTCTTAAATGCACGAGACTCAATTTCTCACGCAAATTATAAATCCGTGCCGGACCGCTAAGAAAACGCTAATTACGGCTTTTATTGTACTATACTTTTAAAATGTTTACACGCATTTAAAATTTTGTTTTGAGTTATTTTTCCGCTATTTTATTACAATTTTAAGTCAAACTATTATATCCTATAAAGTACATTATCCAGTTTTATGTGTTGAACCAGAAAACAAATGGGACCCTATAAATTAGTTGTTTTTATTATTATTCCGAAAGTGTAAATACAGGGAATAATAAGTCAGAAATAAGTAAATGGAAATCAGCTTTTGGGACATAGTGTAGCATATTAGATGCTGAATGAATGAAATGCACCGTTTTGTTGTATAATGAATGCTGTTCGGATAACAGAACTATGAGCATAAAATCGTCAAGTCATACATCTAAATCTCATTACTACTCACTGTCCTGACCTTTCTCCCTAGTTCTGTGAACAGCAGCTGACACCACTAAGTGATGCTGTAACAATGACACCTTCTCCATCTCATTACCTCGAGACTTCAACCAGCAAGAAAAATTCTACGCTCCGTTAAAACCTGGGCTACTTGAAGAATCCGTTTAAATATACGACAATGGAATAACCGACTGACAAGTAAATCTTTTTGGTTTTAAGAAATTCTTGGAACACCAAAGAATGCTTTATAAAATTACAAGAAGGAGGGAAAAAACAGAATGAGCCCCTTCTTCATATGACATGTATTCACGCATGTACAGGTAGGGGGGAAAAAAGCGGACCGACTCTTGTAGCTGATTTCAGAGCCTTGTGATACGTAAATAAATGTAAGAGATGTAACGGAAAAGTTTGTTTTCACAAGCAATGCAAATTACTTGAAATTATTTCTCAATTGATTGTCTATATTGTCTAGAACAAATTTCAATACATTCCCCGTTATCCTGTGAATGCCGCTAGGCATGCGCAGTGACTCATATCGGCAACTTAGATATTTTAGTCGGTCCGCTTTTTCCCCCTACCTGTACACACATCATCATCATATTTCATGTTGAATTCATGTAGTGGAGGTTCCTATTATCTATTTGAATTTTGTTATGTTTATTTCCCGATAGAGAGTAGTAAGCCTATCACCTCACAACCCTCCGGAAACTAAGGTTATTACTTGGATGTGAAAGGGCCGAGGGAATTTGTCCAGAGGTTCTAATTTACATCTGATCATTTATGTTTGATATTAGACATATTCTTTATATTGGATTGATCACTGATTCACGAGATAAATACAGTAGAGTCCCGCTATTCCGAACCCCGCTATTCCGAACAGAGTTCAGAAAAAAAAAATACCGATTGTTTTAACTTAAAAGCAGGTGAAATTAAAAAGACGTTCGTAAAAAAACGTACATTTATTGTTACATAAAGAGATTAAATAGAGACATACATAGAGCCTAAGCTTGATGAAAACGCCTGAAACCAAATTGGAATGAAAGCTGGTTACTTCAGCACATGTCGGCTTCATTTATACAATTCCTCGCACTTAATTTACGCCTTAACAAGTCAATATACGTTGATATTACTCATGAAATCCGCATATTCCGAATTCCCGCTAAACCGAACGGTGTTCGGTCCCAATTAATTCGGAATAGCGGGACTCTACTGTAATCACAGATATCTGTGAAGGGCAATTATAAGCCACTCTTCTCATCTACCAACAATTCGCGATTTGGAAAACTGAATGCCCATTCCCACAATGCAGTCATTTATTCTGTCCGAGTATGAAGAGTACCGGTAAATAAAGTCATGTGAAAGTTTCATGGCAGATTCTTTTAAAAATAATGCTCAATTTAAAAGATCAATTTTTGGTGCGAAGTCTGCGGTTTGAGAAATGCTGCACTGACATAAAGAAGATCCTGGATGGCAAAACGCGAACACAATGATGTGAATTAATTAAAATTAACAATCTCTTCGCTTCTCAAGGAAACCCACATTCCTTGCGCATTGCGACAAGCACTTCAGCTGTGGGGGTCGCAAGGGGATAGCAAACCTGTTCGTATATACAGGTCATCCAATACAATCTTATGTAACCACCATTATCAATCCCTCATGTTCGACCTTGACTGAACGCTATTAAATCCCTGTTGTTATTAAAATCATTTTATGACTTCATATAGCAAGCTACTTGTAATGGATACATTGAGAAAGTTACCAGGAACTGAAGGTACACAATATCATAAATCACAAATAAATAATCCAAGAAGATAACATTCGAGAAGTCCCGGTTTCAAATCTCATGATGGATTATACTTAAGCAATTAGTGTCCACTGACCACATTTGTGGGCGCTTTATGTTTAAATTCATATTTATCAAGTGGGTTATATCTAGAATAAAATCAGGTAAACTGATGTAACAAAGTACTAGAATGTTTATGTTTAATCAGTGATAATTGCAATTATGATATGCAGAAAATAAGCTTTCTTAATCGATTTCCGAGTTATGCTTCAGATCGATTCATTAAGCAAGGTCTAGTTTGATAAGCATATGTGAAGGAATATGTGGGTAGTGTTATTTGTCATAGCTAACTGTATTGCAACTTCCGAAGCTGTATATGAACACTGTAAAACAATATGTTCTCATGAGAACTGATTTTCATTTGCATTCTTTCTAATATATTACCATAAAATAGGCACTAAAATGGGTATCACTTCGGTACCGGTCACCCGATTTGGACCAATATCAAAAGGCTTCTTCCCAAGGACGTTAAAAATGCGTATACCTAGTTTCATGAAAATCCGATAAAGCGTATTTGAGATTCGCGGGTACAGGCACACGGACAGACGGACATACATTTTCCCATCCCCACACAAGATTGTAAAGTACCATTCTGGCAGGCACATTATCACTGCACCGGGATTCAAACCTGCCACGTTCTCTTGCCAGAAGTGAGTAGCCCCTTAGACCGCGAGGATAAACCTCAAGGACGTATTCATCCCTCTTTGCAGCCACTTATTAGGATTAAACGTAGTTAAACGTAGTAAAGCAAAGTTCTTAGATCCGCGATTTTCAAAATTACGTAATTGCTGTGAAAAGTGCCGGGTAATAATGGGTTAACACCTGCCACGAACGTTCCCTGCCCTTTGTGTTCAATATTTGAGCTGTCTCAGCAAGATACCCTGACTCAAGCTGATCAAGTGATCATACAACATGTATGGATCTAAGTATATATGATCCGTCATTATTTTCCTCCCCCCTTATGGAAAGGCTTGTAAATCCTGAAAGGAGTCATTGAAAGAAACAAAATAATATTAATAATAATAATAATAATAATAATAATAATAATAATAATAATAATAATAATAATGAGACGATTTAGTACTTATGGCAAAAGCTTTAGATTTACAGGCATGTAAAATAATAATGTGGGATGAACTTCCGACAAACCAAGCATCCTGTATCATATCCATTTAAATTAATATCAGTTGAAATTTACTTCATAAAAATACACCAATAATAGTAACAATTGACAATCAATAGTTCCATGGCCTACCCGCTGTATAGAGACACACCCCGAATTCCTGATATAGCCTCGAAGCTAAAAGGAGTATAAACACAGCTGAATTAACAAAAAACGGCAACAATCACAGGCCTGAGAAGCAGTACACCCTTGTCGTCAGACATCCATAACAATCAACCAGCAATATTATCGCAGATCGGTTCATCGGAGCCATGAAGCATGTCGACCGGGTGCTCCAACCTCAGAAGGGCATTTTAGTCTGTTTAAGATTGATAGACGATAATAAGTAATAAAATAAACTTTCAACTTTTACAATTTATTTTTTGCGAACTGTACTAGACAAACCATTCATAGACAGGGATACCAGTGACCAAGATTTTCCCTGAAGAGGATGCAAAGAGATAGCCTATGTTATATGAAACCTGTTCAACCAAGGGAAAGTCGGGGATCGAATCTGTGAAGCCAAGCCTAACACGGTTTCAAAACTCATAAATGGCAGTACATCGTAAACATCAATATGGCACAGTAGCATTATGGCTTTCTAACATCTTCCTTTTTCGCTGTGCCGTAATTCATTTTCACACCTGTCACGCACATAAAAGCGTTTATGTTCATAACTGTGGCTTCATGGTATTATGGTGTAATTCCTACTATAGCGAATCCAATCTCAGCAAGGACAATAATTATTAGGGTAGGCTTATAATTCTGATTAGTAGGTGGCAGGAACTGTCGGATTTCGATTGCTTCCACTTTCGTGGACAAGTAGCAAGCCAATTACATCTAGGGTGAATTTTTTAAATTAAAATAATCAGTAACCCCTTCCCCGCGATTTCGCACTCTGTAAACTATTGTGTTCGCCTCGGTGGTATAATACTAATTTCCACTGGCTTCTTACAGATCATGAAATTTGGGTTCGAGATCCTATATCTTTTCGGATATTTCTGAAGAAGTGTGGAAATTGAAAACATAAAAGTATATGGATACCTGGGGGGGATTCTTTTATAATAGCTGCTTTAAATAAAGGGTGCCAAAAGGAGACAGCCAAATCAAAACAATTCTAAGAACTATATATTTTTTTAATGAGAATTCTGTTTTATACTGAATTTCGCTTTATTTTTCCAGAAATATTGTTTTATCCACACTGCTTTATTATTTATAAACTTCTATTGGACATCTCCCTGCAGATTTGGACACTACAAACAAAAGTACACAACATTTTAAGAATTTGTTTAATTCAGCTTATTTATACTCATTTCAGCTTCGAGGCCATATATCAGTTTAGGATCTGTTTTATATAGCAGACCATGAATTATTCATTGTAAATTCTTTTCTAATGTCAGTGTATTTTGTGGAGTAAATTTCAACAGATAATAATTTAAATGGTTATGATATTGGATGAATAGAGAGGATAATTCATGATATGTAAATATCCAACAAGGGGAAACCATGGAAAAAACCAAAGTCAAATTGGACGGCCATGGAATTTGGACCTGCGACTTCCCGAATGTGAGTCCAAGAAAGTCTCGGCTACCTCGCTCGGTTTAACTTATTTTGTGTAATCGTCAGTAAAATAATATCGAGTTACAACACAAAATACGTAATGTTTCCCCATCAATCTCCAGTGGAACTTTCCGAAACTGAAATAGGAGCTAGCTTGCTTTCACCGAGTTAATGCTGTAAATAACACGAACTATTAATAAAGCCCTGATGACTGCAAACAAATTGAAGGCCTAATTGCACAGCTGGTGACATCAATGCGCGAGTCAGGGACGATCTTCAAATTAGTGTAAACACGCCGCACCTGCGCACAAACACTCACACAAAAGAGTTGCTCATTCAGCTAGAAACGCAGCGTATGACCTTCTTCATTAGGACACACTGAAGAATGTCTTCCAATGCTCTCTGACCTGCCGGCCTCAGCAGTTCTTTGTAAATAACACCTTCCTAAGCAAATGTGTGGCATTCCGCGCCTATTTAATAGCAACTTTCTGTCAAATGACCTCTCTTTAGCATACAACAGCCATGAGAAACTATATAAAACAGAAATACAGCATATTCTATACACTGTAAGCTGAAAGTATTAAGGATTGGTAACGGAGAAATGTATTTTAAAGCCATATTTGTAATTTTCCACTAAACTAAACTAACTTACGTTTGAAATGTGTAGATACCTTTCTTATTCCCACGTTAATACAATAGCCCTGTGCTGAACCCATATACATAACTATATGGCCTATACATAACTATATTGAGAAAAATATTAAGGTAATTTTAAAATGTTTGATATGCAATTAAATTTATAAATGTATTATTCAAAATGGCCAGGTACTTGCTATGTCACAATTCCATAGTATCACAATTATAACAATCAGTATCATAGTATCAAAATTTGGCAATTCCATAGTATCTAAATTTTTAGCTTACTTTTTTCGTTTTTTAAGCTTAAAGACGACATACTTATTAAGTGCCAGAATGGTACGTTTTGAAATTGTTTGGGCGACGGGAAAATGTCTCTCCGTCTGTGTGTCTGGTACGCGCGATAACTCAAGTACGCTTTATCGGATTTTCATCAAACTTGGTATATGCATTTATAACATCCATGGGAAGAAGCCTATTGATATTGGATAAAATCAGTTGACTGGTAACGGAGTAATGCCCAATTTAGTACCTATTTTATGGTAATTTATTAGAAAGAATTTATCAAATGCAAATCAGTTCTCATGGCAACATATTGTTGTACAGTGTTCATATACGGCTTTGGAAATTGCAATAAAGCTAGCTTTGACAAATAACATTATCCACATATTCCTTCACATATGCTTATCAAACTAGACCTTTGTCTTTTTTTTTCCGTAAGCCCTGCTCAATTCATCGATCTGGAGCTTAACTCGGAGATCGATTACAAAAATAACTTTCCTTCATATCGTAATTGCAATTATCACTGATTAAACAAAAGCATTCTGGCATTCGGTCACATCAGTTTACCTGATTTTATTTACATTTAAATTTACGTCAACTGCTTTCAAGGTACTTTAAAATTAAAATTATTTTTGTAAGCTAAATATTTAAAATACAGTCACGGTTGAGGTCATTTTTGTTACTTATACAGGCCTTTGATGACACCTTGAACAAAAAAATTCAATCGCCTTTATTTCCAGTATTTCATAGCCTATCATGTCAAATTCTAAATCTATCTTCTCTCACAAAAATACATAAATTGAGGTTCATATTTTAATATTTCACAGAGAAGATAGATTTCAATAATACTTTTAAAATTCAATTTAATTACTATCTCAGAAATAAATTGATACATTAAACTGAAATTTGAAACTGTACTTTCTGTTAAGCTTTTAGTTTTAAGTGTGTCAAATTTAGAGCTTACAAATAGTTTAGAAAATCAATCTCAACACTTCGGCCATCCTTAAGAATAAAAAGGAACGGGGAAAAGTGTCTGTCCACTCTGAAGACGCTTGGGAGTAGAAGGAAGGAAGGAACAGGATTCGCAGCTTGAAGAGAGAGGGACTTAGCAAATGAAAGTAGTTAAAAGCTGCATAGAGGCAAAACAATGGTCAAGAGTTTCCTGTGACTCCATTGCTTACTCATGTCGAACGCCTCGTTCATGTGTGTGTGTCTCTCCATGCGTGTGTGTGTGCGTACGTCGCGGCGTCATTGCAGTTAACTAGGTTATACTCATTCATACTATGACGATGTTTCCAATCTCAAACGTTTAGCAGCAGCAGACAGCCTACTTTCCAAGACAATTATCTCATGAGCATAAGATAAGCTTTATTGTCACAAATTATTTGCATGTTGAGTATATGCTCGTAAACATGTGACTCAACAAAATCTAAGCTACCAGCTAATTATTTAGGCTATCGTAGTGGGATTTATAAGGACTATTCCTTTGTTATCATTATTATTATTAATATTATTATTATTACTAACCCATTAAGTAAAATAAAAATAGGCTACGTCAATATATAAAAACACAAAATTACATAATTATATAAAAACACATAACTTACATACTAGACAAATCAACATTAAAAAACTCTTTAACTTCATACATAGGATTATTGAGAAGCCACATTCTAAGTCTGTTTGATATGATTAAACTGTATTTAATATGAATAAAATGTATCGGATTATATAAATAATTATTATTTTCTTACTTGTGTTGTTTAAGGGGGGACAAACAGCTTTCGGTGAAATATGTTTGCAAATAGAAAGAAAAAAGAATCAGTAAAAAATGTTGCCATTTGTGGAAACTATGACGAAAACGGCTTTTTTATGCATGAAACGTAGCTGCCATTTTGTAACGATAATTACCCATAACTGCAACAATTTGATTAATTTTGAAAATAATATACAATTGTTGCACATTAAGGACATTCTTAAGAATCTTACACTTGCAGTTTATTCACAGTGTTTGTTCCAGCAAGATGCCGTAAGTAAAGTATTCTAAAAGTTGATTGAATAATTGAAAAACGTTCTTGTTGAGTTTGTGGTGGAGTTGGAAATGGCAGGGTAGTTATAAAACCAAGCAAAGCGTATTTCTAAAGTTTTGTGGTGTTTTGTGCATGGAAATTTAAGTAACAATAAAATCAATTAACATAATTGTTCAATGTATTTATTCTACTTATTATTAGAGTAAAACTTAAATTAACTTACGTCTGAAAACGTTAAAAAAAACTAAAATAAAACTATGCTAATATGCTTTAAAAACTAAAACATGGTTTATAAAATCTAAAATCAAACAATAAAAAACAGTATAATGAAATAAAACAAAAAGTAAATACTTCAAATCCAGGCAAAAAACTTACATGACTTGTTAAAACTGAATGCCTTTGACAGTGGCCACACGAAAGAAAACACAGCGTTCGTGGCAATTGAAGGAATAATGAGGAAGTCCCGCAGCATTAGAGCTAATCACTGTGACCAGGGTCGTGCCCCGGAGCGGCAACAAATCATTTCACAGCTTCCTCCATTCTCTATACTGCCGACGAGAGGCAACTTCTTAATGGATAAGTTACTATAACGAATGTAGCATTTCAGTTTGGCCGGAAATATTTGTCCTCCCAGCAGCAAAACGTTAAAACTAAAGGAAAATAAAAGTGGCATGAAGTGTCAGTAGGCGTACTACAAAGCTTTTATAATTTCAATTTTGTTCTGGTAACTGCATTTAGTGTCATTTAATGTATTTTTTAGTACACGCTCTCTAAAACAGCTGCTTATCGGACTGGTAGCACGCCGAAAAATTGCATTTTAGCGACCAAGGCCGCTAAAATTGCATAAAAGTGCATCCAAAATGCATTCAAAATGCACTTTTAGCGGCCTTGTCCTTTAAAGTCGTCATGCCAATCTATAAACAAAACCCAGACGGCATTGACCAGTCACACCAACTTTAACATGGATTTACGCATATAATTGGTCATAAAACAACAAATTTAAGCCAACACGTTTCTTTATGATAATCAGAAACTTTACCAGGATTTTTCGCAAAACACGGTAGCCCACTTCATCACCTGACAGCAAATATAAGTCAACAACTTTTCACATCTTCGTTCACATAGCTTACATGGATGCACCAGCATTTAATTGCAATATATTCCCTATTCCTTCTGCCGTGATGTTGCTGGCACCAGCTCCAATTCAATGTTTTTGACTTGGAGAGAAATTTCCTCGGGATTATAATTCATATTTTCACAAGCTTTTCATAAATACTACTTCGTATTTACTATTGTTTACAAATCAGCGACTCATATAACTCATCTATAGCCTACCGCATTTCGTATTGGTACGTACGGTTCATTGTTGTCTTGCGTTTGAGAGGGCCGTGAGAATATGGTAGACTGCCTCTCATTATAATTAATTACGGTATTTTTGTTTCAGTTCATATAATTTAGAGAGCTATCACTAAAAAATATTGTATGCACCACGTACGCAAAAACTTTAGCGGACTCATCCAGTATTTCAGCCTCGGCTTGCGCCTCGGCCGCTATACTAGATTCGTCCGCTAAAGCATTATTTTGCGTACTTGATACATAAATAGCTATTAAATCATTTAATGTTTTATGCTTTGTCATTTAATGTATTTTGTGTTACTTACTGTCTTATATTGGAATAACTTACGGTCTTAACTTTCTCCACGTTAAATAAAACTATATTATTATTATTATTATTATTATTATTATTATTATTATTAACGAGTCAATTACCTTGTAATTTGATCTTCCTACTAACAGATTTTTCAGTTTGGGAAATTACCGTATTTTACGGACCATAAGACGCACTTTTTTACCTTGAAAACAGAGCCTTAAAAGTTGGGTGCGTCTAATGGTCCGAAGTACACTAAAAAAATATTAAAATTATGGTAAATATTGCTGGAATACCATAGTTATACACAAGGTTTTGTAAACGATAAGACAGTTGAAATTATAGCACAAACTGTACATCACTGCACTTGTCACAATCGTAAAATGAGGGTAGCTGGAAGCCAGGTATACAATGAGAAAAGAAGGTAATGGTGAGTTCTTTTATACAAAAGGAGTGTCTTCGCGGGGTGATTTAAATGAATACAATGACCTCTAAACAGCCTTGTCCCGTTACACTTACCGTATGTTGAATTGAGAGTTAGAGGGTGTAAAAGTATTTTCAGTCTTTCATGAGAAATCAGTTCAGTTCAGTTAAATTTACGTGATGCCACCTGTACAGAAGAGATTTTTGTACAATACAGGTTTTAAGTTAGAAATGATTTACACTGATTCCATTTTACAAGGACATAATTTGCTTATGTAATGAAGTATTAAAATATTTAGTCTAGAATCACATTAAATATCTTTTCCATTGAATTTCCATCCTAAAATTAAGGTGCGTCTTATGGTCCGTAAAATACGGTTTTCCTTATGGTAATTACCATCACAAAGAAATTACTGTTTTTATGAACTGATGTGCCGTTTGTTTTATAACCTCCACAGTAATAAATATTTCTGGGTAATCGCTATTTCTGTAAAATAGGAATGTCCTTCAACAATAAAAACTGCAATATTTGAAATATCTAAAATATATTTATTTTATTTTAAAGTTCTTATGAAAACTTAATTTTGTTTGGATTGTCTTCGGTAATTCTTTTAACAGCAGACTACAAAAGTGTGAAATAAAGTTGCATTACGTTGAAATATCTTAAAAAATGTACTGAGGAATGAAGAACAGTAGAACACTGTTTTGAAAAATAGAAATTACACGAAAAAAGCGATATTCTCCTCTTTATAATGTACTCCGTCAATAAATTGTACAAAATGGGCAATAAACATAGGCCTAAATTTAACTTAAACTATATAAAAGTGCCAGTCAACAAATGTAGCAAAATTATAGCCTATTTGAAATAATATGCGAAAAATGATATGCATTGATTAATTGGTCTATAAACTGTATCTGAAATATGCTCTTTGTCATTTTTATTTAAATATTTTCTTTTTACATGCGCCCCATAACTATCAACTATTTTACTGTGTTTTTTTTCTTCTAAAGATAGATTTTAATGCTAGTATTGTAAGAATATTGTTATATGATAGAGTAATGTGTTAACTGAGTATTGTGACTTATGTTTTCAAGACAAGACGAATATAAACAAACGACAACATATATAAAGAACAAAATAAGCTAGCATATTTATGCTCTTAAATCCTGAAATAATGTACATACGTAAATTTAATCACTCTCAAATATACATATCTTTATACAAATATACATATCTGTTTACTTTATTAATCCTTAGACATGCATTATTAAGTGCCAGAATGGTACTTTCTGAGATTGTGTGGTGGACAGGAAATGTCTACCCGTCTGTATGTACGCGCATAACTCAAATACGCTTTATCGGATTTTCATGAAACTTGGTATACGCATTTATAACGTCCATGGGAAAAAGTCTATTGATATTGGACTAATGCGGGGTACCGAAGTAATTCCCAATTTAGTGCCTATTTTATGGTAATATATTAGAAAGAATTTATCAAATGCAAATCCGTTCTCATAGCAACATATTGTTTTACAGTGTTCATACACGATTTCGGAAGTTGCAATACAGTTAGCTTTGATAAATAACAATACCCACATATTCCTTCACATATACAGTACTTATCAAACTAGACCTTTGTTTTCCCGTAAGACCTGCTTAATGAATAGATCTGGAGCTTAAGTCGGAAATCGATGACAAAAATAACTTATTTTCTGCATATCATAATTGCAATTATCACTGATTAAACAAAAGCATTCTGGCACTTTGTTACATCAGTTTACCTGATTTTATTAAATATTAAATCATGAACAAAACAAATGCAATTATTTCCTGATTGCATCACATTGATTTCTTCATTGTTAGTTATTTATTATGATTGGACTACATATTTTAATCTCTGATTGAATACCATCTTTCTTCTAGGTCATTTTATTCTTTTCACTTTCTCTCTTAATTTTTAAATCATGGAATGTGGTGGACTGTCCAGCGCTTACCGGCTCCAGAACATGCAAAATTCCGATTGTGTGGAAATGACCAAGACATTAAACTTATTTGGAGAGATATTTCCAGAATACGTACAAGAGGTTGGCCATTATGTACCCATTCCAATGTTTCACATGCAAATCATATTTTATCTTCGTACCTTATGTTTAGCCATATTCCGTTTGATTTGTCTTTCACGATTAATCTGGATAATTCAATCAGAATACTATTATAATCTTTGGAAACAAGATAGCAAATTTTCTTATGAGAAAAATATGTTTAGCAATCATTCTTGTTTATCCAGCGAAACTCGGCCTTCCACATAATTTTCTAAATAAGGCTGCAGTCTGCTACTAATGGACATTAATTGCTGTAACTATTAAGGCATCCAGGTCAAAGTAAGATTCACTGTAACAATTGTATTTTTCTTCGGGTAAATATGTCACGGTCTACATATTACTTTACTATTCACAGGGATTAATGAACAATCGCCTAAATCACCTAACATGGCTGCCCAAACTCTAGTTTCAAAGAGTCTTTATTTTGCTGGTAATCGTCCATAATGTGCATGATAGGAGGGGGAGTCCTGACAAGGGCTCTAATTTATATGGAGTGTGACTTTCCAAACAGTGCGAAGTCATTTAGAAGGCTTACACGAGCCCGCCGTTCAACCCTGTTCTGTGCTAACTCTATCCTCGCAAGTCCTGCTTCCCTTAGAGTCTATCTATTTTAATATTGGGTGGAGTGAATAAAATTAAGTAGTTACTACTTGTAATAAGTAATAGTACTAGTAATTACTTCCAGTAGTTACTTACAAGTACCAGGTTGCTTAGCTGTGGAAACATGTAGTGGAGACATGATTAAAGTAAGTCATGATATCTATAAACTAAGAGGAAGTATTTGCTTTCTGTCTGTCTGTTTGTCCGAGGTTGAAACCCAGTCAAATCTAGAGCACATAGAGATCTTATATTGTTTACAAAATAAAATTATGATATTTAAAACCTGAACACTACATATGATGGGCCATGCTGATTAAATAAAAACAGAACAAAATTGTGAATTTGTTTAGGTAATAGCCTGATACATAGAGACATTTTTCAATAATAATTAAGTAGGCTACTATGAATTCTGATTCTGATAGTCTGGATCGCTTAAAAATGAAAAATTTATATCTTCTGCCTGTTTGTTAAGGCATCGCAGTGTTTCAATATTTTCATCCATGAAATGTGAAGTAAGCCACTCTGAATGAGCCTCCATTCGCTCTCTGTACACTTTGTGCTTCCTAATTCCTTGGGGTACCGCAAGGTTCGGTTTTGGGACCGTTTCTTTTTCTGGTATATATGAACGATTTGCCAAAATGTTTGCCACATAAGTCCGTAATATATGCTGATGATACAACTTTCATAACAGCGGACCATAATTTAGAGGAAGTAAAAAGAAAAACACAAGAAATGCTTAGAAATTCTGCGGCATGGTTTCATAAAAATAACCTCATCTTAAACAATAGCAAAACTGAAACAATGTTCTTCTTCCTCCATAGGTTAAACGAGAAGATAAATGAGTCCGACTCTGTTAGACTATTAGGCATCCATTTGGATCCTAAATTGAATTGGAAAGCCCATACCGAACAGCTAAGCATCAAGCTATCCAGAGTAATCTTCTTGTTAAGTAGATTTAAAACTTTAGTTAGTAAACAGCATCTACTTAACTCTTATTATGCTTTTTTCCATTCCCATCTCCAATATGCGGTTATATTATGGGGAAATTCTTCTGGCGCCCAAACAGTGTTCAAGTGGCAGAAAAAAGCAATAAGAGTAATTACGGGAACTGTACGCCATGAAACATGTAGACCCATTTTTAAAGAGCTAAAAATCTTAACTGTACCCTCACTCTATATTAAAGAATGCCTCCTTTCAATAAAAAAAAACAGACAAACACTTTACCACTCAGAACAGCTATTCACGGGTATGAAACTAGAAATAGAAATGATTTAAACATGGACTACACCAGATTATACATGAATCAAAATAGTTTTAAATATACAGGTATGAAGTTATACAATATGCTACCGCTTACAGTGAGAAATTTACCAATTCATGTCTTTGAGAAGTACCTTCATAATATTTTAATTGAAAAGTGTATATATGATGTTAATGACTTCAATCTCTGTTAATTTTATTATGTTTTTAATGTATTTGTTTTTATGACTATTGTCTATTTCAACTTGTGTTGACAAATGACAAATAAAGAGAATTCAATTCAATTCAATTCTTATAAAAGCAAGCATTTCAGATAACGCATTACAATTGCTTCCAATCTTAAGCAAGGTCTGTACCTCACTTGCAAATGTCACAGTATTTACTGGTATTGATAAGTAAATACTTGCTATTATTCACATATTTTGCAGCAGGTACTACTAGATCTAGTATGTACTGATTACTAATAAACAACAGTATTTACTGAAATATTTTATTCACTAAAATGCTAGTCTTTACTTAAAATTTTGCAGTAACAGCATTTACTGTCTTTTATTCACTACGTTCATGGTCCTCCCACCTATGTCTAGGTCTTTTCCCTTCTCTTATTCGAATTATTTTCTTTAGATATGTAGGCCTACCACGTTCGATACTATGGAGTGAACTTTCTGGCCTAAAAAAATGGGGAGCGATTAAAAAAAGAGGGTAGCGTTCTTTCATTCGCATATAACGGTGATCTCTGAGATATCTAGTGCTTTGAAGAATCACATGGAAAAGAAGCAGAGTAGAAAGGAGAAATTGCTAATTAATTACAATGGTAAACAAGTCAGAGATTTTGCATAGGGTCCGTTAATAAGGAAATATTACGGTGCTTGTCTTCCTGATACAGTCTGGTGGTCACTGAAACTTGCGTCACTCCTTCTAGTGGTCAGTGGCCAGGAGTCTCTCACTTCCTGTGTAGTTACGCAATCAGAGAAACCTGGCATGGCACGGAGTACAGGTGAAAACCGAATTCCAGTAACACCGCATCTTAATGTTGGGTCAGTCCACACAGAATTTAAAAGGTTATGACAGATATCAGATCATATAATGCAGCGTTTCTCAACCTATGGTCCGCGGACCACTGGTTGTCCGCGAAGGTGGAGCAGATGGTCCGCAGATATAATTTAAAAATATCATAAAGCTAGTGGAATGCAAAGAAGTAATTTTTTTCACATATTTCGTTATAATGACCTATAATTAATACCACAAATATTAAGAATATAGACCTTTTAAAAATGGGATGTAAAATTAGGGGTCCGTAAATTTTTTTACTCGTTTTACAGGTCCTCGGCTTCAAAAAGGTTGAAAAACGCTGATCTAATATAATATCTGAGCTCGTGTTTCCGTGTAGATCCTACTCAATTGCTAAATTAATTTAAGATGGCCTTGCTCAGTTGCCATAGCAAACTTATCTTTTACACAGGAGGACCAAGAAAGTAGTCCTAAATGGGAAAACATAATGATTTGGATGAAACTAACTATGCGATATTTTTTTGGCCTAGGGAACTCGAATCTGATGTCTTTCTCAAGAGAGATTCACTGAAGATGGTTGAATAACCGAAAGGCCAAGGAAAAGAAAAGAAATAATAGTTGACACGAAAGATATCTTCTTGTTGCTTTTCTAGGGTTGTGTTTACTCTGTCTTTTATGAGAATCGAGAAAATGAAACTGAATAAATTAAAGAAGGAATGAATTAAGAAAGAAAAAAGGAATGAAAAAGGAAGGAATAAAGAAAGAGATAAAGAAGGGAGTGGAGGAAAGAAAGAAGGTAAGTAAGCAAGAAAAAAGAATTAATGACAGAAAAAAGACAAAATGAAAAGAAGGTTAGTACGAAAAAAGATGAAATAGGAAAATGAATAAGAAACAAAGTCATGGATCTAGGAATAAAACGTTACAGAAAGGATAAGCACCGGGATGATAAAAAGAGAACCATTTCCGAAACAGATACTAATCTAGTACGAGAGGGAGTGTCTATTGAATATACTTTTCCGAAACGCAGATACTAATATGAATGGAATCTAGTACGAAAGGGAGTGTCTATTGAATATACTTTTTCGGAAAGGAAGTGTATTTACAAAATATCGGAGTTGAGGAAAGTAGGTATACGTCTTTCATCAGAGACAAGGTCGAGCTTTCTCTGACATGCTTTCAAGCCCCGGCCCGGCCTCATTTCCATTTCAACCGCCAGAGGCGCCGCCGTCGCCGATAAACAATTCATTCATCTTCCAATGGACTTGACAGAAATGTTTAGTAAGATCTTGTGGGCAATACTTTCTTAATCTCTCTCGCACATGGTCACTGACACCGCCAAGGCTTATCTGGGTCTTCATCGTAAATATTATCCAAAATGCGTTCAGCGTTTAATAAGATGTAAACTGTGCTAGTAAGGGATGGGCAGCCAGTTTCTGTTCCTAGCTTGAGGCCCGTCAGTAATTTTTGTTAACAACTCAACCTCCTTCAAGTGAATGAGCAATAAAGAAGGAAGCTACTATCACGTACAGGTGTACATATGGTAGTTTCTCCGTTCCCAGAAATGACGATGTGATGAGTATAAAACTGAATATTTTGAATATAAAACGTGACCCGGTATTCCGAGGAATCCAGCGTTTGTACAAATGACCTTACGTCAGTGGCGTAGCCAAAAAATAATTTCGGGGTGTGTCAAAAGTGCCGGGGGGAGGGTTTGGGGCTCACCCCCAAAATTTTCTAATATTGAACTAGTGAACATAACATTTTATGCTATTTAAGCACTGAAAAACTAGATATAAAATTTGTTTACTAAACTCAAAGACAGCGTTTCTCAACCTTTTTGAACCCGAGGACCTCTAAAATGCCTAAAAAAAAGTTACGGACCCCTAATTTTACATCCCATTTTTAAAATAAGGCCGATATTCTTAATATTTGGGGTATTAATATCATATCATATATCATTATAACGAAATGTGAAAAAAAAATTTACTTCTTTACTTTCCACTTGCTTTATATTTTTTAATTATGTCTGCACCATCTTCGCGGACCATCCGGACCATAGGTTGAGAAACGCTGCTCTAAGACATGCCAACTTAAACGAGAAATCGTTACCTAAGTTGTAATACTTATTACTATTTATGAGAAAGGTTAATATTACACAAGTTTACAAGTTCAGGATTTTATTATTAAATAAAATAATTAAATATTTGACTAAATGGAGCTTAAACAACTTGAACAGAATTTTAGGTTTTGATTTCGAGGGAGGTCCGGACCCCTGGATCCCCCCACTTCCCTACGCCACTGCCCTATGTTAAAAATCTAACATGACTCTCATATGACTTTCACTACCCTACACACGGGGGAAGAAGACAATAATGACGTTCGTATAAAAAAATGTTATTACGGAAACTATACCGTATGCCTGCCTGATCTGTGACTGTTGTTTTGTCAATGCTATTTTAAAAATGCAAGTTCGGTTATTTTAATAATATAAATGCCTCGATTACTTTTGCGCAGACACAAGTAGTTGTATCTTAACTTAGCTTATGTGCATTAAATCGTTAAGTGAATAGTACGAAACAAAAATGGAGTAAAAACAAGACTAAAATTGTAAAATTCAACATTAAAATATTATTATAGACTATTACAAATCTGCAATAATAAATTTGTTAGTAGTTAGAGGCACTGATATAAATGACACACATATGTGAAGTAAGTAGGAAAGAGGCGCAGGTAAGTTAGATTACCGTCACTGGGTGCAGGAAGTTCCAGTTTCCACCATAATAGCAAGAACGGAAAATGGATGAGAAAACATTATCAAAGGTAATCCCACGACAGATTACGACTCAATCAATAGATTTACAAGAACGAAGTCCGGGCAAATTTATATTATGAAACTCGTAATCTCGAGTGAGATTTATTAAGATTATGGACAAAAATATATAAACAATAATTACTTTCTTATTTGTGTAGTTTAAAATCAACCAATATTCTATCAGTTGTGAGATCACGGCTTACTAAATGAGGATGAATCGATTGAGTTACTAGAGTCTAATCAATGCTATCAGTAGTGCCTATGAAAAATGGTTAGCCGTATTAAGATAAGCTAACATCAGAACAGAAGAAAAACACACGAACTGGCTTGCACCGAATCGAAATTATGATTTTAATTAATGCACATTTATATTATTTCAATTTCCGAATAAGTTATGCTGTATAAAATAATGTGTTTTATTCTGTTCACTGGCAGCATGCGACCGCATATTGATACCGTAAGCATCCAGTCACGAGCTGAAGTTTTATCAGATAAAACTACATCCTTGTGTTCCTAGCAAGCAAATTATATGATAAACGACAGTGATTGGTCGTTATCCGAGGCATTGCTAAACGTTTATTTATTTATTGGATCTCCAAATCTTTATGAACCCTATTTTGCCAGAAAAGGCATGTTAGGATTATAGCTTACACAGCAATATATACAGTAAAATATAGAATATTAATTAAATATGGTTGTGAATATATAATAGATACTGCATAAAATGATTATAATAACATTGATTCGTGAAAATTTTTTTACACATGGAAATTTCGTCACCATCTTCAAAAAGCAAATTTAGCTGTTGCTAAACGTTATTGTTCAATGTGAAACACGCGCCGTATGGATGGGTTTTATTTAAATTCAGTACATGATGTGCTTATATTAAGAGATAAAACGTTTATTTCATAAGCCACCCACTGTATGTAGAAACTCAGTCTTGTCTGGTGAACAATAAAGCTTTGCAACAACTGAATACGCGCGCTTTGCAATACGGCATCTTATTCTATATCAGAATGTGAAGCGAAGAATGAAGAAAATGTCGTACATAGGTCTATTATTTCATACAATGAGGCGAAACTTTTATTTGGGCAGAGGAAATTATGTTTCACTTTTTTTTTTAATTCTTATGAAATTTCACTATCGATATACCACGTTACCAGCCAATGAAAATATGTCCTCCAGGCACAGTCAGAGAAAATTTTGACCTCGTCCTGCTTCATGAACAGATGTCATCTACGAATGACCCATAAACTTTCATCTTGGAAATTAAATGAAATTAATCTGATATGTCTTCTTAATTTGGCTCGTGATTTAAAATTTAAATCCTCAGAATAATATTCCTTGTTAGATAGCTGCGTAACCTTCCATCCGTGTTGGCCTACAGCCCCAAATTGGAAGCGTTTGATTTATGAGGTAACTTTCATATCAGTGTATTATGTTCTGATGAGAGATCTACACAGGTGGCCCGTATAAGCGATCCACTTCACTTCTTTCATATTTCGCCATTCACCCATGTGATCTGCATGTCATGATCATAAGAATGAGCCTGTCTCCTTAGCCGCGGTCTTGGAGCCGTGGTGACGAGGCTGTGGGTTCGAGTCCCGCCTTGAGCATGTTGGTGTATAATAAGGAAAAATGAAAAAGAGGAAAACAAAACTGTAAAAAAGATAAATTAATAAGGAAAATTGACCTTTGCCCGGCTAAATTTAAAAAAAAATATATGACTATGTTAATACTGATGATGATAATGATGATGATGAAATGGCAATGATGATTAAGGAAGCAGCATACTATAAGCCTTAAAATAATATCTCGAAAGATCTTAAGAATACATGTTTCTACTACTTCACGTTTTAAAAATCGTTAAACGATTTGTTATCGGGTTCAAAAGAATCTCTGGGTTTTTTCTGTCGGAAGGACACGTGGTTAGGACTGTATTCTTTTTAAAATATCGATAATATGCAATTATCCAAAGAGATTAAAGCTCGCATGGTATACAGTAGGACTATTTAGAAGTATATTGATATCAATAAAATCAGGTAAACTGGTGTAACAAAGTGACAGAATGCTTTTGTTTAATCAGTTATAATTGCAATTATGATATGCCGAAAATAAGTTATTTTTGTTATCGATTTCCAAGTTAAGCTCCAGTTCGATTCATTAAGCAGGGCTTACGGAAGAGCAAAGATCTAAAGTTTGATAAGCATATGTGAAGGAATATATGGGTTTCGTTATTTGTCAAAGCTAACTGTATTGCAACTTCCAAAGCCGTATATGGTCAGCATACCGACACCGTAGGCCGGTTCCCATGGTTTCAGTGACTGGGGCCACTGCTTCTCAATCAAGTAAGTTAGCTCCTCAGTTTGTATCACGAGGCTGAGAGCACACCGTTTCAGACCTCCCTACCTCAGATAACTCCGAGGAAGTACCCGGGATCGAACCCGGGCCTGCAGATCCGTAGCCGGCGACGCTAACCACGAGGCCACGCAGGTAGTCTGTGAGCTAAATATCGAGCAAAATATATTAACATTAGGCCTATTGTTAGCAGTAATAGCATTATTACTACTTTTATTATTAGGCTTATTATAAGTATTATTATTATTATTATTATTATTATTATTATTACTGCTGTCTTTCTCAGATGCCTACAATATATAATTTCTAAAAATTGTTTGTAGCGTGTCTAAATAAATAAATGAAATGAAATTATTATTATTATTATTATTGTTATTATTATTATTATTGTTATTGTTGTTATTATTATTATTATTATGATTACAACCATCATGACCACTAACATTATGAACTTCCTAATTGATAAACTCGTAAGATTAAAACAAAAAAGACATTCATTGGAAATTTCAAAGTATTCGTTACACCACCAATAATGATAAAAATGACTGCTCATAGGCGATGGTAATAGCAAAGAGATCATTTTTTATTAACTACAGGCGTGAATGGATTACATCTGAAGATAATTTGACTTAATGTACCGTAGTCTTAGAAAGCAATACAAATACTGGCACTATAGAAAACAAGTGAATGTGGGAGATGAGTAAAAGTGCTTGTCATGATATTAATAATAATATAAATATAAGAAAGGTAGCAGGGCCCGGGCCTAATAAGATTTGTATGAAATTGAAAATGTGTGAGTGAAAGGCAGACGAGTGTGACCCCGATGAAATATATTCACCTGCTTGACGACTCTCTCCTCTATCATCATCTGCACCAGGTCGTCACACGGGTTCTCTACTTAACCCCTCATTGAAATCTCCGAACTTACATTCGGCGTGTACTTCCCCATACTACTACGTATGTGGCGTGAAAAATGTGCAACTTTTAGTACGATGTACTAACGTTAAAAACCAAGACAATTCAAACATAATAACATACAATAAGTCATAGTGGAGTTTCAGACTATCATATTTCTTGAATGAATTACGAGAGAGAATTGTAACATCCTAATTTAGGTCTCAAATGGCTTATTTAGTCCCGAAGTGCGCCACGAATTTATAAATTAGCTTCAAAATTACATTTTTGTCAACATTAAAAGGACTAAAGAACTTTTGTATTATATAATTGATGGCCGCTTTCTGATCAGGAAGAACATAATCCGAGAGTGTTCGAAAACAGAGTGCTTAGGAAAATATTTGGGCCTAACAGAGATGAAAATGGGGACTGGAGAAAACTGCATAACAACGAGCTTCATGACCTGTACTCTTCATCGGATATAGTAAGGGTAATTAAATCACGGAGGATGCAATGGGCGGGACATGTTGCTCGCATGGAGGAGGAAAGACATATCTCAAAAGTACTGACTGGGAGATCCGAAGGGAAAAGACCACGTGGAAGACCTAGACGGGAGGACAATATTAGGATAGATTTAAGGGAAGTAGGATTTGCAAAGGATGATTGGATAGAGTTAGCACAGAATAGGGTTGAATGGCGGACTCAGGTAAGCGCGGCAATGAACCTTTGGATTCCATTAAATAGACAGTACTCCTTCAGCTTGCTGAGGAAATGTCTCTTGCCATTGAGTAAGTAAGTAAGTAAGTAAGTAAACAATGTATGAATCATCGTTTTAACAAATTGGCTATCAAACTATGTTATAAAATTAAAAAAGTTAGTTAGGCTGATCAAGATGTGTCTAAATGAAACCTATAGCAGAGTCAGGATAGGGAAACATAATATATGATAGGTTTGCTATCAAAAGTGGCTTGACGCAAGGAGATACATTACAGCCTTTACTATTAATTTCGCTTTGGAATATGTCATTAGGAAAGTTCAGGAAAACAAGGTAGGCCTTGAATTAAATAGCAATCATCCTATCTTGACCCTCATTTACTATGTTTGTCTGTTGGGCAATGACATAAAATTGAAATTATTTTCGGATCCACTCTGATAAAATGTTTACGATGCAAAGTGATGGATAACCTCTTCCAGTATCGAACAGGTGGTCCACACTACAGCGAATAAATATTACATAAACTTAGTTATTTTGTATACTTCATGCAAAACAATTTTATGCGGTGTCGATTCTACAGGACACATAGCATAAACAACAGATGAACCTTTAAAAAAAGACAACGTAAAACATACGCCAGGAGCATCAGTAGCTCCCCTCTTGTTGGAATTCGGAATTAACTCTTTTTGTGACCTTGGTGGGGCCGCACGTGAATAATTGCTATTCTTTTGTTTCAGCTCTGCTCACGAACTTCTTTTTCTCACTACACACACACATACACTTTCGGATTTTATCAAAAAACAAGCACGTCACTTACAACTCACGCATGCTCAGCAATACTCCAACGATTCCCAGCCTTTAAGTGTCACGGCCTCCTGAAATGCTTTTTCGTTTTGGGGTATCCCCTACTTTTTTTACATTTACTCTAGAATACGCATGATACCAGTATTTTGTACTCAGCTTTATTTATACTCTTTTCAGCAAAGAGGCCATATCAGGAGTTCAGGTTCTGTGTGTAGGCTATGCAACTATGCCTGGTGATGTTCAACTGATTTTAATTTAAATGAAAATGATACCTGGGACCTCCCAGCAATAGGGGTCTGGCTTATATCTTTTTTTTTTTACAAATCGAATAAATAACTTAAGTATTAATCAGTTAAGCCAGAACCTTTTTTTTAATTAATTCAGCTGTTTTTATACTCCTTTTAGCTGCGAGGCCATATCAGGAACTCAGGACGTGTGTCTATGCAGTAGGGTAGCCCATGGAACTACTGATTGTCAATTGTATTTATTTTTGATATATTTTTATGGAGTAAATTTCAACTGAAATTAATTTAAATGGATACGATACATGAGGAAATGGTGAGGATGATTCATGGCAAATAAATATCCTGCCTTTACGACTGGGGTAACCATGAAAAAACCCATGTCAAATTGGCAGGCCACAGGATTTGGATCTAGGACCTCCCGAATGCCAGTCCAAGATGTTACCATCTCGGCCACCTTGCTCAGAGTTACCAATTATTATTTTGATGCTTTATATATATAACGAACGTCAGAAAACAATGTATTTACATATGAAACCCTACTCAAAAATTCAATAACATTTTCAAACAGTTGATTGGGCCTATCTCGAAATTATCAGTTTCGCTTGATTATGCTTAGTGTAAAACGCAATAACTGTAAATCTAACCGCCAAACCATATGTATACAAACTTGGAAAATCACGAACATTGAAATACTCAAGAATTTAACCTCTGTACACGACAAAATAGCTCAACATAATCCGAATTTTAGATTTTAGGTACCAAAAATATATTCAATAAAGGGATTAAAATAGGTCCTAAAATCTATATCTAATATTACTTCGTTTGAGACATTATTGCATGCATTAAGAATCTCGGTGTTGGACAATCGTACGATAAAGTGAAACTTGCCTATTATTGTAACGGGTAATTATGATTATGAGATTACATACCTCAAACCCTCCTCATCATTCGGCTTAATTAATCTTGTCTCACAATCTTAATGACATACAAGACAAGAATTATATTTGGGTCGAAATGAACCGAGACGTCCGGCCTAGAGGCCACATTCCTTTCTCCACATTATCTGACCAGACTGGACGCTAAATGATGCGTCTTACAAAAAATATGTGGGTTAAAACTTTCGCTTGATAAGGTCTACCCAAGAATCGAACCAAGGACAGCGTGGCGGTGGATTCAGCAAACCTGTTTTGTTATTGTTTTGTTTATCGCGACCGTGAAAACGAATCCGCCTAAGAAACAGCAACCGATCATTGCTTTCAATCTTGCGATTAGCTCATAATATCTTCATGAGATTGTAATAGGCCACCAAATTGTACTGTAGATATAACTTAGTATACTAAGAGCTTGATAATATTATAAGAAACAAATTCCTCTGACGCTGGGATTTGAACCCAGGACCTTTGGCTATCCGTGCCAATGCTCTACCAACTGAGCTAAGCCAGAGTTCACTTCACAGCGCCAGATGGAACCTCTCTCCTATGACTAATTGCCCATAAATGGTCTACCTCATACTATC
Source organism: Ectobius pallidus (assembly GCA_964059195.1). Lineage (NCBI taxonomy): Eukaryota > Metazoa > Arthropoda > Insecta > Blattodea > Ectobiidae > Ectobius > Ectobius pallidus. Next base: position 145,904,466 of record CAXKWD010000007.1, read on the forward strand.
ATGTGATGTCCAACAGAGACAATAATAATCTGTGGTTTTTGAATGCATATGTATATTATCAATATTAAGAGCTCGTTTCTTAGAGTTGGGTATTATCCAAATACTGCACACGAGATTCGTTGCACAAAAAGTTATATGCCGAGCGAGGTGGCCGAGATGGTAACGCCTTGTTCTCGCATTCTGGAGGTCCCAGGTTCAAATCTCATGGCCGGCCAACTTGACACGGGTTTTTTCATGATTACCCCTGAATTATCTTCACCTGATTATATTTTGTGTATGATTTCCGTAGATTAGTTATTCTGGATATTTACATATCATGATTCATCCTCACCATTTCATCCTCTATCATTTCCATTTAAATTAATATCAGTTGAAAGTTACTCCATAAAAATACATCAATAATAGAAACAATTGACAATCAATAGTTCCATGGCCTACCCTACAGTACAGACAAATATCAGGAACTTCTGATATGGCCTCGCAGCTAATTGCAGTACAAACACAGCTGAATTAATTTAAAGAAGGTTCTGTCTTAACTGATTAATCTTTACTTATTTATTCGATTTGTAAAAAATATAAGCCAGACCAAAATTGGTCCAATTGGATTAGCTACAAATACTTACAATGAATGGAATTAGGGAACACAGTACTTTGAGATGGTCAAATATTCTTTTAGCGTGAAAAATATATCGAGTCCTCCTGAACAATAATATACTTTTATGGTGTTACGCAACAATTTGCCCACATAAAATAGTATATTGCGATACAAGTGCCGTAAGGCACGTTTACGGGTCGAGGAAACAGATTGAAAACCCGAGGCGCAGCCGAGGGTTTTTAAGTTTTCGAGACCCGTAAATGCCTTTACGGCCCGTGTGTTGCATGCTATTTTTTGCACGATGATTATTTATATCAATTCAATTATACTAATTGTGATATTACCTGAAAATATTATGTAAATACATTCTTGAAAATAGGTGTTTATTTCAGAAAGTGATTCGCATGTGTTTGTTGTTATGGGAACCGAATATTTGTCCTGGGGGCCGTGTATTATGAAGTGTATCGTAATGAATTATGACGTAGCGCTTGGACCGTAAGTGTTTTAACCTCATCGCAACCGGCCTTAGCAACAAGACTGTGTGGGAATGTCAACTTACGATCCATGTAAACAAAGTTCGTAAGTACCACTTACTAGCTAAGGAGTGCAAAAATGCATTTAATTGGAATTTCCATCAATCTAAAACCAGAGGAAGCATTATAAGTAACTGAAAAGAACTGCATCCACCGTGCACAAGAATCTGCTCAGACAAGTATGGGGCAATGCGAGAGGAAGAAATAGGCAGAGAACTAAGATGATAAACATTATCATAATCGTATTGATGTCAAGTCAACAAACAAATTTTTAAATCCAAATATTTCCACACTGAATTTTAATTTTATCCTTATCTAAGAATCTATTAACGCTAGAGTGCTGAAATTTTGCACACTCCTGTAACATAGGATTGAAGAAATGGTAGCAGATTTACTTTGATGCCATATTTTTTATAAGATTTACGGGGCTTTTTATGTTGTAAATTTCACTATTTTGTTTGTGACTGTGGTTATATATGTTGTGATCTCCAGATCGATTCATTAAGCAGGACTTACGGAAAAACAAAGGTCTAGTTTGATAAGCATATGTGAAGGAATATGTGGGTAGTGTTATTTGTCAAAGCTAACTGTATTGTAACTTCCAAGCCGTATATGAACACTGTAAAACAATATGCTGTCATGAGAACTGATTTGCAATTTCATAAATTCTTTCTAATAAATTACCATAAAATAGGCACTAAATTGGGCATTACTCCGGTACCGGTCAACAGAATTGATCCAATATCAAATGGTTTTCCCATGGACGTTATAATGCGTATACCAAGTTTCATGAAAATCTGATAAAGCGTATTTGAGTTATCGCGCCTACAGACACACGGACAGACATTTTTCCATCCACCACACTATCTCATTAAGTACATTTTGTCACCTAATAAATCTCACTTTCAAGACTACAAGCTAGATATGAAAAGTTGAAAAAAGGAAGAATTCTAAAAGTGAAAACTCATCAATGGTGTTAGAAATAATTGTTCCAAAAAAAATGTACATGGTCCTTGGTGTAGAAATATTTTTGCGAAATAATATCTATTTATTTATATATACCTTGGATTCATGGAATTTCTTTACGTAACCAACCGCTAAGAAAATAATTAGACAAAGCGTAGATTGCTTATTTTCCACCATAAAAAATGTATAATTTATTCAAACAATCTTGAAGATAAATTCTTCCTGTAAAAACTTAAAATAGAAGCTCATTTATTTTTATTATATAAAAAACAATATCGGTAGCCTACTCCACATCTAAATTACCAGTGTAGCTAAATTTTGTTAAATTATAATATCACGCAGGCATTTAGACTAGAGGTGAAATTTCATTATTTTAGTATTCAGACACTCAATAACAAACGTTGGCAAGAATAACAACCCTTGACAGTATCCGACTTTACCCCTACGTTCAATATTGACCAAACTCTGACATTAGGAAATGTCAAGATTTTAGAGAGCACCCTAACAATTTAACTCAGATGTTCAAATTTTCTTCTAGAATACCTAATTTAAAGCAAAGCTACAAAAAGTTACTTTTGGTCACTAATTACAGGTATCTCTTACGTAATGCGATGACAATTAGCGAAGTTATCACACCACCAACCGTGAAATTGATAAGCTAAAGGTATAACGGAGCGGCGTCGGAAGGATGTCAAGGTCTGGCAGGCCGGGCAACTATTATTTATGCAAATTGCGATTACATTTAATATTCACACGGAGTGAGAGTAGCGGTAACTCCGCACTTGATCCTGTTGAGTTGAAAGGACACGCTTTCCCGCTTGACACTGACTTCCTCACACTGAGGAGAGATGATGTGAAGCCTTACGGTGTCATGCACATCTTATTCAAGGAAGCATAGAAAACTACTCCCCACAATTCCTTCATCCACTCTGCCTTATCTTCTCCTTTTAGTCTTCAATCCTTGGATTGGTTTGCAGCGATTCTCCATTCTGATCTTCTTTCTACCTTCCTTTTAATTCTTTGTATGACTTACAGTTCATATCATCCTTAATTTGTTCCATGTACTGTAGTCTTGCTCTTCTTTTGCTATTCTTGCCTTCAATTGTGCCTTCGATAATGATTTCTAAAAGACTTTGGTGCCTTAGTAAATGCCCTATGAGTATTATTCTTCTTTTTCTTATTTGGTTCCAAATTTCTTTCTCTGCTTTTGCTCTCTCATAAACTTCCTCACTGGTAATTTTATCGATCCAGCTAATTTTCAGCATTTTTCTGTACCACCATGTTTCAAATGCTTCTATTTTCTTTCTGATTTCAGGATTGACCTAGTTTCACATCCATACAACATTATGCTCCATACATATGTTTTCATCAAATTCTTTCTTATTTATATACTAATATTATTGCCTTATATGCTAATAACAAAAATAATTACGGCGCGTCTATTTATTCATGTTACATTTGATCCGCCTTAGGCCGCGTACATGTTGGAGCGACGATGTACGAACATAAAAGCAGCGCTGTTTTTACAAAGAGAATGGTAGCATTGATTAACACTGAGGTGTTGGAGCAAAGATAAAAGCGTCGATGAAAGAAAAGAGCGACGAAAATGAGATAACCTATTTTCTTCGTTCTTCTCACAGATCGAAATACAAGCATATCGATTACTGATCGATTGATGGTTTCCATAGTGATACACGAAAACATAAAATATTTAATAAGAATATTCCACAATAAACAACAGTCATCGATGAGTTAATTAATTCTGTAAACACTCCGGAAATTCATTGGTGCAAATAAATAAATAAAGAATAAATTCCTCTAGATAAGCTCGGAGATGAGGCGTTATGCAACAATTAATCTATTTTCCTGACCACTCTCTATTAATAATTTTAGTTAAAACAGTGTACATGAAACAGCACAATTTGAATTGAGTTTTTAAAGATCTGGATTGAAAAATTTATCAGTTCATAACGAATTATTTTAAAGAGTTGCAGAGAAAATTAGGTAATGGCACCACTAGCTTCAAATAAAATACTTTTTTTAAGTGCTGCAGTATTTTTTAACTCAAAAGCCGGATTTCTGAAGAAAACCACACACTGGATTTCAAGATGGAGTACAATACCTCCTCCCCTTTTAGCCGGATTTCTGAAGAAAACCACACACTGGATTTCAAGATGGAGTACAATACCTCCTCCCCTTTTAGTTATTAGGCCTATCAGGGCCCGGATTCTAATGACATGTCATCTTTTCACTGATGCTGCATAGACATTGCCAACTTGTAGATAAATCCTAAACATGGCCTCTAGGTTGTAGAAATGAATTTTTATTAGGTCTTTTTTTGTGTCATTTGATGCAATTTTATATTTTGGGGCATTTATATCAATTTTACAACATTACTTTGTCTTTTCGTGTCATTCGCTTCCTTATTTAATCATTTTCATGTATTTACATTGAGTATATTAACATTTTTGTCGTCTAGGTAGCATCATCCCCAGCGGTACCAAATTTTGATGTGTTGTTTGTTTAACGCAAGAAGGACAAACTCGGTGTTGAAGTGTTGTCATGTCTCAATCAGAAACGAGAATCAAAGAAACGCCAAAATTTGGTTTATATTACTGTTGTTAGGATCTGCTTTAAATTAATTTTCTTACTTTTCTTCTCAAATGCTCTAATCAAGTACAAGGAACAAAGATTTTTTACCTACAAAATCCTTTTTGTATTTACAGTTTCTACAATTATGTAAAATTAATCTATACCTTTGTGTGTACAATAATATTTGTTTATAAATAAAATATCAGTTTATTCTTTATAATTATTAAGTCATTTTCTTTAAAATTCAGGGTCATTTTATTGGTCATTTTTCAAACAATCTTAGGTCATTAGAATCCGGGCCCTTGTTATTATCCACAGTAAGGATAAAGTAAAAGAATAGCCTGATATATTAATGGATGAGAAGAAATGTGACCACCAATAGCAAGTTATCAGTTTTGCCTTGAAACAGGAGTATTGCGAGTTGAGACTATACTTACACAGGCATCTGCACATACTTGTTGAAATTGGTTCGTAATTTCAGGGAGCAGGAAGAGAACATTGCGGGTAATTATAAACAGGTCCGGTTTCTCACAGATACTCATTTCGGCAGAGCAGTAGCCTGTTAATACCGGCATTGTTTACATGCTCACATCCGATCTCCCAGCACTTCACTACAACAATCCTACTTCTCAAACCATTACCTTATATTTCCGCAGATAACACGACCTTCAGACAAGACTAAGTTATAAATGTTCGTCAAAGTTTATAGTTTTAGCATATATCTGTCCTATAAGACGACCCCCAAACTATCAACGGACTATGAATTTATGTTTACGAAACAACTTCAAAAAGTTTCGTTTTTGGTTCAGTTTTCTGGTTAATCGCAAAAATGTCGCACTATTATAATCCATAGGTAGGTATGAAGATATACCGGTATAAAGGAGAAAAAAATAGGCCTTTATTTCGCGGATTATGATGTTTGTGGCTTTATTTACGAAATTCGCGTTATTTCGGGGCTTATATTTGCCCGTAAATAGTACCTAACACCTTAATATATCAAGATAACATAATATTGACATGAGAATATATTTTATAATGGTTTTAATTTATATAAATTTCAGTTTTTTTATAAGACAACCCCGGTTCTTCGGGGCCCTTTTTGTGATTAAACTAATTGTCTTATCTGCGGAAATATACGGTAAATCAAAACAGGAGCAAACTGGATCTGGAATACGTCGGATCACTGGAAATATCGGATAATGCCGGAAAAAAACAAAGAAATGCGTAATTTTTAAGTAAATTTCCATTGAAAGAGAAGTTTTAGAAAGCTGTAACCAGGATGACATTATTCATGAGAGAGTAAAAAAAAGTGTACTGTTGAAATATGGTTGTAAAATGTAAATATACACTTTAGTGTACACGACATGTGTGTATATTCTGAAAAAAATGTTATTGTATTTCTGAAAAAAAATAACTTGGCGCTTTAATCATTACATTAGATTATCCAGTTTGACTATAGACATGCTGGCATAAAAAAATACCTCCTAGCTCTATTAGTAATTTTGCTCAGCAAAGAATAACAAAAATAGAAGTAAGAAATTTTACTATAGGTACAAACAGGTACAAAAATATTATGTATAATTTTGTCTTGCGCTTAGCTATTAATATGGCTGAAAACATAAATCGACAGTCATTTAAAAAAACACACATCGTTTAATGACTACTCGAAAGAAGTGGAGTAGCGGTAGTGTTAGACTGAAATGGGGTAAGAACAAGTTTTGTCATTTAAAAACATTTCTTCTCGATAGTCTATTACATGTACGGCCTGAAGTCACGCTAGATTCCAATGCTATATTCTAAACAAGTGACTCTATCTTTGATATTATGCAAGCAGCTTATCATTGCGAGTGGCTTATCATAGCCCACAAGAAAAAGCCGAACAAGAATAGAAATTCAACTATACATGTTGAAATCGTTTCGTAATCCTAAGTAATGTTAATTGAGTGGGTTTATCTATTGTAAATGCGTGAAGATAAAGCGTTTCGTAGTTAGTTTTACACTAGGCATGTCAAAACACAGGGTCCCCGTAAGGCCAATATGGGTCACATTTGTTTTGTCATGAGGGCCACACAATACGACTAATTGAAAATTATTGCAGAATATGTCTTTAATTAAACTTAGAAACATACGAGGCGCGTCCATAAAGTAAGTTTCTCTGGGGCCGTTTACAGAAACAAAACACAATTTCAAGGAAATATTTATTGCAACATACACAGCCGTGTTCAGCTATTTTTCAACATATTCGCACTGGAATTGAAGCATTTGTCTTACTGTGGCACCGACTTCTGAAAACCTGTGCCGCCTGGGACTTGAACCACCGCCTCTTTGTCATTCTCTGTAATTCTTGAAGGTGTAGGAAAATATGGAAATCGCTGGGAGCGAGGTCGGGCTGTAGGGTGAATGTTTAAACACCTCCCAGCCGAACTTCTGCAGGAGACTTGCTAGGAGGTGTTTAAACATCCACCCTATAGCCCAGTGATTTCATCCATCCTAGTGATTTCCATCTTTTCTTACACCTAAAGAAATGACAGGGAATGGCAGAGGCGGAGATGTTTGTCACACAGTGGTTCAAATTCCAGGCGGAAGACCTCTACGACACAGTGTTCAAAAGTTGGTTCCACAGTATGACAAATATTTCAGTTCCGGTGGCGATAAGTTGAAAAATAGCTGAACACTAGCTGTATCTGTTGGAAATTATATGTCCATGAAATTGCTATTTGTTTCTGTAGGGGTCCTAGGGAAACTTACTTTATGGACGCGTCTCGTAAAATGTCCATACAAATGGTTTAGCAGCTCGCTACGTTCATGAATGCAATGTAATGAAGGAATCGAACCCAGGCTCACTGCGTAAGGGAAGCGAACGCATCCCCTGCGCCACAGCGGTCAGCGGTGGTCGAATTTCAGAATGCCGCCATAAATAATGCAAAAGATAGAACCTAATTAAGTCTGAAGCTTCAAACTTGGATGTTAAATTGTTAAATAGTTATGCGTACCTACACTAGATGTATCAAAATTTCGTCCAATAGACACAATGAAAAAGTTTGCTTTTCTCATTGGAGTGTCTGCTTACGTTGAACTGAATTACAACCGTGTGCACATAATGCAGTATGTCCTAATGAGGAAATGAAAAAAATCCTCTTGTAGTGTTTTGTATAGTCGTTTTTAATTAACATTTCTCACAGTTACTAAATCCACTTTACTCTTTCCTTGTTTTTAATTCTCCTTCATTCATCATAGGTTATTTTTCTTCACTGATTGAACATATACGTGTATCAAAGCAAATCGGCTTTATTTTTTTATAAATCTGACCCATATATATAGGGTTTGCCAAACGACATAGAATAGTATAAAATGAGCTTTACACGACACAAAAATAGCAAAGAAAATTTCCCAACAGCCCCTATGATATTCCATTTAAATGATTTTTTTCTGGGTTTGTTTTCTTTTTCTGAGACTTATCTTCCCCGCTGTAGGTACCTTTATGCGTCCCAGGCCTCAGAGGAGGGGAGTTTCCATGGATCACATATATACTTTTTTAACCAGAAAGGACATGGAGGACTTCGGAGGAGTGATCAGACAAATGCCAAGGCCACCTCTGAAACAGCAGGAAGACATAGGACGAAACTCACCAGTCAACACACACGCTCATGCCAAAACAAGCCTCCCCCTAATCTTGCCATCTGCCTATAGTAGCGGATCGGTGGTAGGCCTAGTCCCTCCTGGTATGCAGCGCCGCGGAGTTAGTTTTTTAATACAAAGCCATATTTTGTTAGTACATTGCTTATAAATCCTAAACCTTGTAATTTTACGAAATCTCCCATGTCTAATCCAAGTCATTCTTTCGCGTTAACAAAGCTGAAGAAATTGGATCGGAGGGTCATTTGCCTACGGTGGATTAGCGGTCGGGTGGCAGGATAGTTCCAGTATATATATACATATAAATAAAGTCGCATTTTGTTGGTGCATTGCTTGTAAATCCTAGCCTGACTTTGAATTTTAGGAAATCTCCCATGTCTAATTAGTAATTCTTTCGCGTTAACAAAGCTGAAGAAATTGGATTGGAGGGAATCGAACCCCGGTGAGAGGCGCCAGAGTGTCGGGTTAATTTCCAAGTCACAAAAGCAAATCAATGAACCTGTGCAAGCAGCGTTGCGATGAGTGGGCAGAAATAACACTTTAACCTTCTGCGGAAGAAAATTGCGCTTCAACGGTTGAGGAATTGCCGGGCTATTCACCTGAGCACAGCCTTGCAGCGATTCCAAATCCCAAAACAAAGCGAATATTCGCGGAAATGCAAACAATCCGCGAGCTGCTAACATCAGCTCTTTAAAGTTTGCGCACGCACTGTGGACTCAGGGACAGGTATAAACAAACAATAGAGGCGATAGGCCATGTTTACGATCCTGACAATGCTTGCATTCAAATCAACCGAACAATGATGCAATCCATTATGTAATTTGTCCAATGTTTACTAAATAATGGTACAACTATGCAGACTGTTTACATTCTTCTGTATTTTCTAACATTTCCTGTTCCAGAAAACGCTTGTCGGATTCCAAGAAAATTAACTTAACTAAGCTCAGGTTTTAAAAATACTTAATTACAGGAAATAAATCACCTTTGTGATCACTAGGGGGCGGATTTCTATGACATGTCATATTTTTCCCCTTTGCATTATTTCAGGTTTCCGACTAATTTAAACCCGATTCCAAGCATCCTGGTGAAAATGGAACGGCTTTTATTGTGCATATAACTGCATATTTAGGAAATTTTCAACTATTGTAGCATATTTAGTATGGATATGCATATTTAGGTCACATTTTTTGCATATTTGTCTGCATATTAAAGAATTTTGAGGCTTCACATCATATTTTGTAAATTTTTCATTATAATTATACTTTTTGAGAATTTACAGATATTTTAAATAATTGAAATTATATTTTAATAAAATGAATTGTAATGAAACTTTTAAAAAATATACACAATGTGTAAGTGGTAAAGTCATATTTTAAATTTTATTGGTCATATTTTAATGTTTTAGGTCATAAATGCATGCCTATATCCTATTTTCTTAGGTCATAGAAATCCGCCCCCTAGTGATCACCTTTTTCAAAAATCATATCTTTAATAGACTAATACACTCAATTACATGCTAGGGTTAAGATGTGTACAAGACACACGGGATTGAGTTTTGTTTCTGTAAACGGCCCCAGAGAAACTTACTTGATGGACGCGCCTCGTATTACTGATGAAATCAACGGGAACTCAGCAGGTATTCTACACCAAAATTTCACAACAGCCTTGAAACTCTTACTGATTATAGGACTACAATATTATTCTTTTGCGAGAAAGGTGTGATTTTTCTTCACGTACTCCGTTAAAGAAAAGGCAGAAAGAACGTTTATGGGAGCTCTTTCTTGAACTGAGAGTGTTGTTCTGTTCACGCTATGCACTACCGGTAATGATACAGAGTAGGCCTAATATGCGAATGGCAGCCGAAATAAGCGGCCGGACCTGTTCTAAGCCCATTCGGAATTGTTTTCCTCTTAATAATTTCCTAAAGAAGTAGCACAAGAGAAATCATCCATTCCACACATACACACATTCCTATAGTCTGCATACTCGCCTATCTCATTCAGATCATGATTAACATACTGTCAATGGAACATCGATTAAAATGCTAAACAGGGACTTCATACGCAGCCGACTTTTTTTACCTAGGAGCATTTAATCTGGTGGCCCAGTGCATCGGCAGCTGATGACCAGAGCCCGGATTCTAAAGACATGTCATATTTTTATTGATGCTGCATAGACATTGCCAGCTTATAGATAAATCCTAATCATGGCCTCTAGATTATAGGTCAATTTTGTCATTTATGCAATTTTATATTTTTAGGGCATTTATTTCTACTTTACGTCATTATTTTGTAATTTTCGTGTCATTTGTTTTCTTATTTAATCACTCTCATGCATTTATATTGAGTTTATTTACAAAGTTATGAAAATATTCATTGGTCCTCATAGTCCTCTGTTCAACGTAAATAAATTGGACTGTAGCCCTATTTATAGCCTGTGACATTACTTCTTCCGATTTCACTTCATTGCATAATACTTGGGAAGGAAACTAAAAACATTTTATTGGGTAACGATTGATGCAGTGAATACATTAACAGCACAATGCTATCATTCGCATTGGCCTTCGTAGGCCACTTAAAGTGTACCAGTTCGAAGTTGTATCGCATGTTTCTATGTAGCTTCATAAATTTAATTTAATTTCCACACAAAATCTTAGTTCCTGGTTATAGTATCGAATAACAAAATTACTGTATTCCACTACAATGTGATACGTATTTTGAAAACCTATTTATAATCCACAAGAAAAATATCGTAACATACGCTTGAATAACCGGTATTTTGTACATTATAAAAAGGCATGGGCTATAGCAGATGATACTAGTGTACTCGTAACAGGAAAGTCACAAGAAGATTTAGCAAGACTAGCTACAAAGACTTTTCACGAATTAAATACTTGGTTTCAAGCTAATAAAATGTCACTTAATATTGATAAGACCCACTTTATTCAATTTAGAACAAAAAATAGATATATCTCAAACATTGTAATCAATTATCAAACACAAATCATAGAGGAAATTAGCAACATAAAATTCTTAGGACTACAAATTGACCAAAATCTTGACTGGAAGAAACACATTGTAATGATAAGTTCTAAGCTAAGTTCAGCATGTTTTGCGCTACGAACTTTGAATGATATATTACAACAGGACGCATTACTCACGGTATATTTTGCATATTTTCACTCTGTTATGAGGTACGGAATCATTTTTTGGGGTAACTCGGCACATAGGGAAAAAATATTTAGATTACAGAAGCGAGCAATAAGAATAATATGTGGAAAGAAAAAACGAGAATCTTGTAAACCGCTGTTTGAAAAATTAAAAGTCCTCACTCTCACCGGAGAGTATATATACTCTGTTATGTGTTACATGGTAGATAATATTGATAAATTTCAAAGTAATCACAGTATACACGGGCGTACTACTAGAAACATGAATGATTTACATAGACCAGCTAACTCATTAAAACTTTTTCAGAAAGGTGCTTATTATTCCGCAATACAAATATACAATAACCTTCCAAAAGAGATTAAATCACTATGTATTAAAAGCAAATGCAAATCTTTCAAAAGAGCTCTGAAGCAATATTTAGTAACTCACACCTTCTACAATATGGATGATTTCTTTTCAGCTTGAGTAAGTGTGACATAACAATTCTTGTATCATGTTTTTTTTTTTATAACATGCATGTATGTTTTTATCTGACGTGTTCTATATCCTTGAGCCCTGCTCAACACAGGATCTACAGAACGAGACATCTACATCTACATCTACATATCACTGTTCCTAACCTAACTGCTACCTACCTAGATCTACATGTCACATTATTATCAATAAGTTATTCCTAACCTAACTGCCACAAACCTAGCTCTACATGTCACTAACACTAACATTACCTGTTATTTTACCTAGAATCTGTGAATATAGTTTCCACGAGGAAAATGGGTCATATATCATATTAGAAGGAACAATGTTTATAGCTATGAAACCAGAAATAGACATGCACTTGATGTGGCTAAGTATGCGACCGTTTTACAATATGAACGAATTTTTTAAACAAAATTATATTAACTTTTAGTGTTTTTTAATGTCCGTTTTAGATCAGATATTTGTTTATAATTATGTTGCCATTAAAATTTTATTATGACGAAATCTATTGTATTTTTATATTTAATGACGAATATATTATTATCATTATTATTGTTGTTGTTGTAGAAAACCAGATATGAGAAACAGTAAACCCTACCTTATAATGGAAAAGAAAATGGAGTTTAGCCTAATAAAAATCTTTAATAAAGAACCTTTTTTCTTTTTTCATGTAAAAATGTAGTATGTCTAGCATATGAAGAACGATCGTAATCTTGTTTTAGTCTAAACGTAGTATATGGCGATACAATGGTGGTGAAATGCAGCATTAGAGAATCGAGGGAGAGTTTGGAAGCCTAACCCAAAGCAAATCTTTTTAAAATTCCGAAATTGTCTAATCCAAAAGCATGTGTGATCATATTAATCTTGATGACGATCGACACATAGATTACTTCACCGTAGTCGCACCATAATTAGCTGCTTGATTAATTCAATCTAAGCCAATATTAGCGGGGGAAAAAGGAAGTAGGCTATACACACAAGTACGGTACCTAAGTTTGAAATGGTAATATTCAACTAGAAAATATGACTATAACTTACTCCAGGTCTGCAAATAGAAATAACGAAAGTAGAGGCTTTGACATAATGATGCACGTGGTCTGCAAAGAAGGCAAAATACGCATGTAGGTTAGGCTACCGGCACAGGAAACTTGAATTTCCACCATGACAGAATGAACGAGAAGTGGATGAAAAACACTATCGTAAAAAGAGTTTGCACTTGTTCGCAAAAAAAAAAGTGGAAAGAAAAATGAATTTAAACCAAGCATGCTGTTCCTCTTAACATAGAAGACTATCAAAATCCATGTGAATTTGCGTATTACAGTACGATACCCAGTAGAAATCGTACTGAAGCTCCATTTAGACAGTACACGATTTGCCATGATTTAAAAACAAAAAAGTAATATATAAATAAACTGCCTCGTCTTCCCCGTTCTGTGGTTCTCTGTAGGCTATAATTTATGGAAAGACCACAAGGGCAAGATTCAGTTCAAAGACCGTGCCTAAGTAGGCAAATATATTTTTAAATACCAGCCTCACTGCCCAATACTGTCAGTCCCGTCAACAGTAATGGGTTACTGTTTCTTAAGTGTGACCGGCATTGCTATGCTATTAAAAACAATGCGTGTTCGGATGTTTTAATAATAGAAATGCCCAAGAAATTGTTTGAACAATCCAGGCATAAATGTGGGCTAAGCAGAAAAAACAGTAGGCCTACTCATAAGTATCATAACTGAATTTATTCCATAATGCCACACTTTATCATTCTTAAGTTTTCGAACAGCAGTAATACTTTCTTCACATGAATTTTTATTTTTCATCTATCCTTACTTCCAATCAAGTTTTAGTTAAATATATATTAATTAGGGTAGCTACTGCATTATGAATCTATCATGGATTATAAAAATTCAATCTATTTACATTGTTGAAGTCATTATTTGCTTTGCTTATACAGTTCGTCAGTTAGTGAATGTCATGTAATTAAAATAAGTTCACAGCGAGTAAGTGGAGAGGGTGAATGTGGAATAATGTTGAAGTTTATAAACACTGATATCAAAAAATGTTTCACTCCGACTGAGAAAACCTACCACCGCCCCTTAGAAAGACCAGCTTTTACCCTGTTTAAAATTTAAACCAAAATGTAGCCTAGATTTTGTCAACTGTACGAGAAATACAGTCCTATAGGCCTACGTACCTAACCTTACATTACAAGAAATTACGTTAAACAAGGAATGGCTGGAATGAACTGTGCCAAATGGCCTATCTGAAATAGGTTATATTCCACACGTGTTCTGCGGTTTGATAATATTTAGAAGTATAAAACGATTTCATAGTTATTTGACCACTGTTGACCTCTCAGTGAGATTCAAAACCTCATCTCATCTCCTCAGAGCTTGCCAAATCCGCGAACCACCTGTTGCCATCCCGCAAGATTGAACCTGTGATTTAGTGATCAAAAACACAAATGTCACTGATTCTATCGAGACACGGGGACGGTATTCCACACATTTATGTTCTTTCGAAATCGCAAATACCAAGAACATTCCGCAATACGCAGCATTTGTAAGCATTACACCTGTCTAAATAACAGCAAGCATCATATGGTTTGGAATAAGTTCTCCGTGGTAACTGTTCTTTGATAGATGTGAATTTTTTAAACCTTACCTGTAGCAGACAGCAGGAAATGTTGAAGAAATGAAGATTTAATCCACTGACAAGCACGTTAAGAAGAGCACAGATGTATTGTACGTATCAAGAAGATTGTTATTGAAGAACACTTGACAGTCAACTAGCACACAATCACATCACAACACACACGAATCGCGGGCGCTTTCTTTCTGAATGAGGGAACGAAACGAGCTCTGGTTGGCCTCCACAGTCCACATCAGCGGGAACAGGTGAACTCCGCTGCTCTTACCTGAATCACTCAATGCATAGAGAAAGTAAATCCGGAGTAACAAGTTGCTTATTCCACGCGCGAAAATTTAAACGCACTTTTCAATTTTTCTAATAGTTCTCAATCATTTTTATGCAAAGGGCACTGTATGCTCTATGTTCCTAATTTTGCGTAAGAGACATGACAGATGGCAGCACCAACCACACACTCCTGCAATACAAATTATCGTGCATTAACTGACAATATAAGCATTGAACACACAAGGATTATGTTACTTGTATACAGTTTAATTAACTTCCAAGACATGTCACTATATTTCCATTAAACTTATTTTGTTCTTATTGACTTCACAATTTGCAAACTTTTCTCTCAGGGTCACACATAGTAGAACACTTTCTTCTCCCCCCCAATATTGGCCAGCAACTAACAAATTTCACACGTAAAATTTTGCTAACCACCTGCTGACGAGGAAGTAGCCAGGATTTTGGTTCGGAAGGGGACCACTCAGGGTCTGGGGGTACTCCCATATTATATATTTTTTTGTATAATAAAGCTTTCAAATTTCATTTGTAACATATCTTTTCAGTTACAAACAAAATAAAGTAATTTTATTTTAACTGGCAGATGTTCATCCACTCATTTTACATAACAGAAGTTTTAATTCAATATATAATTAAATTAATTAATGTTATAATTTAAATTATGAAATTTAAAAATCCTTACGGTCCATTAAAAATAAATCATCTAATACTGAACTAAGTTATCGACAACAGCAATTTTTTTCCTTAAATCTGAGTTCAGGTTCTAAAATGTGGGTCACACTGGTTAAGCTTTAATACATTACTAATTTGAAGATGAAAATCTTAGGAAAGATTAAAAGAAATACATTCAATAGCTAGGAAAATATGATTCTCATATATAATTTAAAAATATGTAATAATTAATAACTTCCTCGCTTTAGGCGATATATTGTTCAAAGGATGTTACGAATTTTTAAAGAAATACTTAAAAAAAAGTCACATAGGCAGCCATTAGATGTATAGTATTCCTCTTTGAAGCTACTCTCATGTAAATTGTGTGTGCAAAATTTAATGAAAATCTGTCCAGTCAAAGTCAAATTATACAAGATTTTTGGGTTACACTGTAAGAATGGGTTACTGTGTAAGACCCCTTAGCTCTATTTTAAGTCTTCGTGCCTCACCAATGACAGCAGTATATAAACATCTTGTGTTCTCTCCTTTCAATTCTTCTTTGCAGTTCTTGAAGAGGGCAATAGAATGCTCTGCCACGAGCCTTGAAGCGTTTCCATCTCACTTAGGATATTTCCTGAGCATTTTTGTGATTAGTTCACTATTGAGGATAAAAAGAAAGAAAGAAAGAAAAAAATTAAGTGGCACTTCCTCTTTAATTTAGTGAAAATACAATTACATATCCAATATTTTTAAATTATGACAAAAAATGTTAATGTCTTGACTAAATTGTTCCTTTAAATTTACTCCGACTTGGGCAGGTTTTTTCAATTATTTAAACCAATAATTGGTAAAGTTTTGCTAATTTCCCATAACATAACTTACATCTTTTAAAACTGTTTTTCTTATAACTTGAACAATTTTTTCCACTAAATTAATGAAATTTTGCAGGCAACTATACTTAATAACAAGGAAGAAATGAGTATTATTTTAATTATTTATTAATAATTATTTCAATTGAATATTTTGTTTTTAAGAAATTACAATTGGAAACTTCAACAAGAAAAAATAACTCAAATAAATATAACTCTTTGCATTATGTGATTGATATTAGTCATTACCGTCATTTCTGTTAACATGATTGTTAATAATAAAATAAAGCGAAAACAATTTTAAAAAATTGAAAATTGTGTGAGCCATGAACAAAATGGATTTCCACTGCAAGGATTGCATCCATCATTATTGAAGTATGCATACCATTAATTATAAAAATATTTTAAATTTAAAAATCATATTAACAATGTAGGCTAACTTTTAGCATCAAAGAATTACAGGCAATGAAGAGATTACATTTTTAATTTTACCCTATTTTGGCAGTTGAAGGTGTATGTTCTCCCTTAAGTTCAATATAATGATGAGAAATAGCATTATAGCATATATCAGATCAACAAGACATTGTTATAAGTCAACCACCAGCTGAGGATGAGGGAGTAATCCCTGGAAACTAGTCCTGCAAATTAAATGTAAGTGGAGCAAGAAGTGTAAATATTAAATAAATGTTGACTCTGTACAAGTTTTACAACATGCTCTACTGTTTATATTTCTTCAATTAATTATTTTAACACTTGAAGCATTATTATTGTTACTATGGTTGCCTACAGGTGTGTCTAACAAAATGGTGGTGGAGGAACTTACAGCAGCTGACAAGTCCCCTTCTAAGGCTACACTCACCATGAAGTTCCTATCTAACGAGGACAGTAATGAGGTTGATATTAAATTTCCTTGCAATACATATTCTTATTTTTGTTTGTTTGCAGCACTGTTTTAATGCAGTTAGGAAAATCGGTTGGTAAAATTTGGTTGATCTGGAGCTTAATTCAAAGACTGATTACAAAAATAAAGTTTCTTAATTATTTATTTATTTGTTATGCCATGGAGTAGTGGTTGAAGTAATGCACTACAAACTGGAAGGTCAGAGGTTCGATCCCAGATAAGGCTGCTGAGATTTTTAAATTGGCCTAATCTTTCTGGTGGCACTTTGGCTCTGGGGTCGACTCAGCCTCTAACAGAAACGATTACCAGGAGCAATCCTGGGAGTAAAGGCAGCTGACAACCTTACCCCATCATGTGCCGAATGTCTAACATCTGGGAGCCTCAAATTCCTGGAACCCTCAGGGCCTCCATGGCCTGAATAAGGAAATACTTTACTTATTTTTTTTATTTATAATGATGTAGCATGAATATGTTTAAATCCTGACTCAACAATTTATAATTAAATTTAAAAGCTCCAAGCTTCGGGATTGGAAAAGACCACCTACAGTGAGAATCTCATTAAAGGGTATGCAATCAGTATGATTATGAATGACATCCTCATGAAGGGTAGGTTCTGACAGAAAAGCTACTGAAATTTTCACAGCGCCAAGCAATTTCAACAGAAAGGAAGCTCCCACAAGTATAGATCCCAGCCTTAACAACATGGAAAGGATATAATACAATGTTTGTCACTCCTATTGGCAAAGCAAACACAAAGCGAAGCTTTGAACAATGAACAAACTGCTTGCAAAATGAACAAACGAATGATGTCATAACACTTTTATAAACAAATTCTGTTGGTCTAGAAGCCATTTTCAGGCTTACAAATTACTGAAGAAGTTCCCCATAGCTGGGAGCAAAGTGGTATGACGTCACCATTCAATCAGCAATTCCTCGGATACAGACAATCATGATCGTTTATCTTATATTATGCTTGCTATTAATACGAGGGTGTGATTTTATCTGATAAAACATCAGCTTGTTACTGGAAATATTAAGTATCAACGTGCAGTGAACACAATAAAAACACATTATTTTATATAACATAACTTGTTTGGAAACTGAAACAATATAAATGTACATTGATTTAAAAAAAAAAAAAAAAATTGATTCTGTGCAAGCCAGTTCTTGTGCTTTTATTTTCTTCTGCTGTTAGCTTACCTGAATTAGGTTAACTGTGTCTTATAAGCACCATTGGTAGCATTGGTCACACCATGGTAACTCGAATCGATTCATGGATGGTTGATGCATAGTACTGCATGATTTTGCAACTGTTAGTTTTGTTTTTTTTTTATAACAAAGTACAAAAGTAATCATTATTTCTATAATCCATTACATTCTTATTCATGGAATAGTCTTAATAAATCCAACTCGAGTTTACGAGTTTCATCAGACTATTCCACTCATACGGCGTAAGTTCTACATCATACCTCTTTGGTCGTCACTTCATTACCTTTGCTACAAAATCATTTTCACACAGCTTGAAAACAACTCTGGATACTTAGTAATAGGAGTTACCACCCCTAGAACCAATAACAGCTTGCATCCTGTTTGGAATCCTAGCAATTAGGGTGTGGATGTCATTTCTGCAGAATTATACCCCATTCTTCAAGCATGCTGCCCACACTGTAAAACTCGTCAGTGTGAAACTTGCTGCCTGACTCAATGTCAGAGAATGTCCCATACATGCTCGATACGATTGAGGTAAGGATTTCGTGCTGGTTTTATTTTTGGAAATTGGATACTGAATGAAATGACTTACTGTGCTGAATGAAAAGGTTGGGGAATGTATCCAAACAGTGCCAAATGCAGCAAACTCAACAACTGAGAAATGGAAATGCACAAACTCAATGACTGAGACACAGAAAAGCCTATCAAATGCAGCGAACAATACACTGCAAAACTGGGCAACTTCTGTTTATTTCTGTTCATTTCCAGTTAAAACGTTATGTTAATTCCTTTTGATAAAAATATACATATTGTCTAAAGCAAGGTGCAATAAATGGTGCCACAAAATTTAAGAGAATATTATGCATGTAGAGCGTATATATTTTGTTAATTTGTTATGAAATTCTCGAAAAATCCTAAGTGTTACGCATGTTTTGCTGTGCTGTAAAATGTTCCACTAGTAAAATAATCTTGTAAACCCTATTATATAATTTAAATTTCAAATTGAATTGCAGACTGCTCATTTAATCAACATTTCTGTTGTTACGTTTAGCAATTCTGTGATTCAATTCTCTTTTACAGGGACATCAAGAAGACTACGCTGATATTGTTTCCTCCATCCCCTCCATCATCCCTTGTTTCTATGGGAAGGAGCTAACCATTGATCAAGAACTGATCAATGCTGGATTTGCTGGAATTGCTATTAAGCAAAATAAGGTGTTCAGTCCGAGCAGCATCAGCATATCTGAAATTGCAAGAGGTAAGTTTAAGTTCAATTATTTAACAGATTGTACAGTCGGTCAAATA
The DNA here is from genome assembly GCA_964059195.1 of Ectobius pallidus. NCBI lineage: Eukaryota > Metazoa > Arthropoda > Insecta > Blattodea > Ectobiidae > Ectobius > Ectobius pallidus. Next base: position 145,924,304 of record CAXKWD010000007.1, read on the forward strand.
AAAAACGTCGGGACTCGTATGCTGTTAAAATTAAAGTTTTGACGCATTAGTTCACAAGTTTCCTATAAAAAACACAAAATACAGGTCATTTTCGGAACATATGAGGCCATGCGGCAGGAGGGAAAATATGAACAAGGAGGGAAAAAATGAAAATCGCGGAAAGCGCAACACACGATATTCAACTTAATGCATTGTCACAATTCATTTTGCTTTGTGTCATCGCCACATACAAATGCTAACGTGAGAGAAAGTGTAGTTAGGGCTGTAATTGACCTGCATTTTTCGGTCTCTGAAGCAGCGAGAAGGTTCCATATTTATGAAAAAGCAGCTCAGAGGAGGGAACTTGACTATAATGCGACCGGAAGTTTTCATAGCAAACGTTGATCTGGCCGGACGCGTATTTCGATGCTAAGATTGGTTGCAGAAGTTGAGCGTAAGTTATTGATTTTGCACTAGAAGTACCGGTATTATAAAATAAAATCTTAAAAAAATGCTCCTTGAATAAACATATTTCTCGCGAATCTATTAATTATTAATATTATAAAAATTTGCAACCAAGAATATGGTGGATTTGAGGCATATAGCCCACAGCCTTCTATACATGTTTGTTTTGGAACAAAACTGACTAAATAATCAAGAAAATACATGGATAGACAAGAGGCGTGTGTGAACCTAACCTTAAGTCTTCCTGTACATGCGCATATGCTCGTTCGTGATACTTAATCAAATACCGCCCGACGTTTTTTATTTGACCGACTGTACACTCAACAAGCCTGCGAATGAAGACATTACCTTGCACTTTATGCTGGGTAAAATAGTTAGGTCACCCTTTTATGGTTTTTATATGAACTACCAAAAGAGCTTGTTTTTCAAGGGAACTATTGATAGCCCGAACCATATGTACCATTTTGAACAGGACAATATCATTATTTTCGTATTTTTTGGCAGTCTTGTCATTTTAACGAAAATATAAGTTTTCTATCATTTTTAGTAAAATGTCTATTATTTAATATTCGTCAAGTGTAATTTATTATTCATAAGGCTAGTTTACATGACAAAATCAGGTTTCGTAACTAAGTTTTGCAACTGTTTTTTACTTGAATGCACAAGAGCAAGATGTACTGGTGACAATGAGTTACGACACTATGCAGTTTCAGCTGATTCCGACTTTTCACGAAACTATAAAAGTAATTTTGAGGTTATATCTTATTTCATTTCGCGTTTTTTAAAAATTAAATGGGAAGTGAGGAAACTGTGAAATGCCTGGATTTATAGATGTTTCTAACATTTATAGGAATATTAACAGCTTGAACATCAGCCGTAAAACGTGCGGTTGCACTGAAATTATATTTTAAGAAAATAGGTGTAATTAGCTTCATGAAATAACTTTCATGAAAGTTCATACGAAACCTAGTGTCAGCATGTAAACTAGCGTATAGCCTATAATTATATATCAATGTCATGTTTATCAGTACATTCAACAACCACAGAGTTGCAGTGTTCGATATCTGCAGTGGTTTATTCTGACAGAATATCATATTGTGTAGTGTAGTGAACAGCATACTTAGATAGCAAAGTACTTTTCTAATAAGATTGTATAATCTCTGCACGCTATGTGCTATAAATGCTATTTTATATATATATAAATAAATCTTAACTCTTTCCGAGCAAAACATGGTATAGTCGGGTGCGAGGTTTTTAATTTCCTGCACAATATGATAAAATAAAGAGTGGGAAATTCAAAATCTCACACCCAATTGTATCTGTATTTGGCTCGCAAAGAACTGAAAAGAGAGGAAGATCCTTCTACAGATATTCTGCCCATGGATTATGGGAGTTTGCTGTATGATACATTAGTGAAGGTACACTTTCTTCAAGTAAAGTTGTGCAAACAAAGTCTAAAAGGAGTCAATAAAGTTCATATGTATGATTTTTAGAACTAGGCAGTTTGTCTGGTGCCAGTGAACAAACTGTACACCTGAAGATCATTGATGCAGACGTACAGTCCAAGTCCACTCTGGCAGCTTCCCAAGCAGAAACAGTGATGACAAAAGAGGAAGAAGAACAGCAGGAAGAGACAGAAGAAGATATAGATTATTCTGTAAGTGGTTTTCCTGGAGGTTTCCTGTGTGAGCGCAACTCATTCTGGGATGTGCATCGGCCAGAGCTGACTAAGCTGAAGTGGGAGACCAGCCCTACACAGCGCCATGTTGAAGAGTACTTGAAAGCTCACGCCCTCTTCAAAGGGGCTGACTGCTCTTTACTATGCAGTACCAATGCTGATGGGTCCAACACAGATCACCTAAAGGCAAGTCAACCTGTGTTAAATTCTGACATCTAAAGTTACAGATACCTTAAATGAGATGGGCAACATTTCAGTTGATTTTTGTAAAAATTGTACTTTTTTTTGCTAAAAATTAAACACTGAACTCCAATTAATGCATTGATCAATTTTTAGAGCCCTATGGCACTTTTAAATACTGGAAATGTCGTATTTACAGAATTGGAGTAGCTCAACTTTTTGATCCTGGCCTTTCCAAGATTCTTTTATCCACTGAAAATTATACTTCCTCATATATATCTAGTTTGTTTTCCACAAAATACAGAGTATTTCTTTTATCCATGTAAGTCATCATAGCCAGTCCTATGCAATACTGAAAAAACCAGTTGATGGGAGACATGTTCAGAAAACTATGGCTTCCCCGGTTATCCCTCATGAAGGTCACAGAAATAAGGATGGCCAAAAGTTTGAGTTTTATAATTCTGACACGAATGATAACACGCCAGGAAAGCTTCAGGTCCTAAAAATGTTCAGGTAATTTATTTTGGTTTAAATTCAATGCTAACTTTTAAATGCAATCTCACATTTTCATTTTTATATAATTTCACATTTAAAATACTATTAGTTCCATAAACTTTAAGCTAAAATTCTGAAATATTTACCGTATTTTTCGGACTATAAGACGCTCTGGACAATAAGGCGCACCTTGATTTTAGGATGGAAATTTAAAGGAAAAGAAATTTAATGTGATTCTAAACAAAAACTTTTGAAGGGAATACCGTAATACACGTCATTGCATAAACAAATTATAACCTTGTTCAATGGAATCAGTGTAAATCACTTCTAATATAAAAACCTGCATTGCACGAAAATCCCTTCTGTACAGGTATCATGTAAATTTTAACTGAACTAATCTCTCATGAAAATACTTTCACACCCTCTAACCCTCAATTCAGCATATGGTAAGTGTAACGGGACAAGTCTGTTTAGAGGTCATTGCCTTCATTTAAACCACCCGGTGGAGACAATTCCTTTCGTATTAAAGAACTCAACATTTCTTTCTTTTGCAATGTATACCTCGCTTCCAGCTACCCTCATTTTATGAATGAGGTAAGTGCACTGATGCACAGTCTGTGCCAAAATTTGTAACTATCTTATCGCTTACATCACCTTGTTTATAACTATGGTATTTACCATAATTTTAATTTTTTTAGTGTACTTCGGACCATTTGATGCACCCAACGTTCAAGGTTCTGTTTTCAAGGTAAAAAAGTGCATCTTATTGTCCGTAAAAGACAGTACTATAGATTCTTTAAAATATCCGTACTTAGCTTTTACTATTTATATATATTTTAAAACAAATGCTTCTGGAACGTATGTTATAAATTGTATACGTTTAAGGCCAGGAGGTTACATATTTTTTCTGTTTTCAAACTTGAACAAATTTTAATATCTGGTTTAGGGTTTCCTTTTTCAAACAAATCTAAGCTATTACAAAAACAATGATACATGCAACTTCAAATTTTTTAAGTAGTACAGTATTGGATTATAAACAAAGTCAGGTTCCAAATAAATTACTTCATAAAGTACAAATGAATCCTCTAACTGTAGCAACTGCAATGCTTTAGAGGAGATCTTTGCACCCAAAAGGAATGTTATTTTTGGGGGATTATGACTCTTACCCCTCTCATTGGACCAAGAGCCAAGATATCAAAGGGGCCATTTTTGTTTGTAATATGACAATTGGTACCATTGGTACCAATTACCATTGGTACCTAGTCCTTGCACTTCTACATGGACTTGAAATTCTGTAACTTACTTTTGAAATGTGAAATCTCCTGAACAGGTGATACATCCTCCATCACCACAGGATTCATACGAAGACTTCCAGAACTTCAACATATCTGGTGAGCGCAGCATCAATATTAGCGATGAGGATCTGAGTCCAGCAAATACAGTGCACCGTAGCGCTGCCCTCTTCTGCTTCACTATCGGCCAGGTGCGCACCTCTCATCGTAGGAATCCATCAGGCGAGGTGATCCTAACTGATCTGGAGAAAATACCTCCTTCAGATGAACATGGAAAGAACAAGGATGAAACAAATCTCACTAGCTCTCTTACTGAGGTACATGTATGTCTTATCATAAATTTGTAGTAAAGTTATCTTTAAGTTATGTGTTAACTACCTAGGTAATCTGCATTAAGGTCCATTCACATTACCATTAGGGACCATATTTTTTTTGTAAAAACAATAAGCATGAAAATTTATAAAACAACTTTTCTTAGTTATGTTTAGGTATTTTTGTATTTACTTTTCATCAAATAATATTCTGAAAACAGAATTTAAAAAATTTGTTAGAAAGTGTATGAAGATACCAGAAGGCTGTAAAAGGCTCAAAAAGTCTTAAAGATTCACGAACAAAGCAATAAGCCAAATGAAGAGGACAAAAGAGGGTTTGAAAATGTCAAAAGATGTCTTAAGATTCCCAATGATTCTGGAAGGTACTGTAATGGACAGCAGGTTGGAGGGTCAATGGTTCAAAGGAATTAAGAGACTTAAGGGGGTCAATCAGGTGCCCACAGACAGGCCCCAGTGAGCCAAAAGGTGTACCACAAATTGAAAGTAGATCAGCTTAGTGATAAAGTATTCCTGTTTACACTTTCTTCGGGTTAATCTTCATAAAGATTGTAAAATTTGACTTCCGATCATGTTGAGTATTACTAAAAAAATCTGATGTGAAAGTCACATAACTTCCTCTGCCCAAATAAAAGTTTGCAGCATTTACGCTAATTATGCTATAAATATCTTATAGCCCTTTCTTTGAATGTTGCGACTAAAAACGCAGGCTATGGGGGAAAAAAAACAAGTGACTGCAAACGTTTATTGAACTTTCTGCTGTTCAGAATGATTTCCGAAATTTATCAAATATTCCCCTCAGACATTTCTTTACTGTAAGCAGGGCCAACAGTACATTTTTCTCTCTTCACGTGCTTATATAGAATAAAATGCCTTAAATGTCCGCGTATTAAGTTGTTCACCAGGCAAGTTGGTAGGTTACAACCACCCTTCAGAGAATGTTTTTGAAATGGTATAAGCAATCCATGTACAAAATTGAAAGGAAATTTTTAGAGCCGTTTATGAGAAAATAGCAAAAAACAAAATATTCTTCATGTAAAGTCCCCTTAAATATAAGAAAAGGTTGTAGCCAATCTTCACAGCCTCAGAAGGTACGTAACCCAAATACAAAATTTTGTTTTCGTACGATTTACAAGAAGCCGTATTGCAAAAAGCACGTATTCACAGTGGGTTGCTTATAACTACCATTCAGAGAATTTGTTCGAAAAAATGTTTCAAATAAAAGTTTTAGCGCTTGGTACAAGCAATCCATGAGCAAAATTTAAAGAAAATCGTTAGAGCCGTTTTCGAGAAAATCGCGAAAAACGAAAATTTCTTCATGTAAAGTCCCCTTAAAAATAAGGGAAATTTGTCGCCAATCTTCGAATCGCATCTTCAGAAGGTACCTGACCCAAATACGAAATTTTGTTTTCATACGATTCTCCGTTTCGGAGCTAGCCTGTTCACAAACTTCCACACAGACAGACACACACACACACTGACAGACACACACACACTGACAGACACCCACACAGGGGGCCTTGAAACGTGTATATAATATATTATGCTAAAAACTCAACTTCGAATTTTAGGGTCGAAAACAATACTTCCTCTACCTATAGTACCTATGGTACGGGCAGAGGAAGTAAAAATTTAATACTGTATCAAATCAATGAAAAATTGATGGGTTTCAAAGAGAAAACAGTTTCAGAAAATTGGTTAGTACCAGTTTACTCAAAGAGAGTGCTATCTATTCAATTCTGGTTATTATATCATTGCAGAAGCTAATAAGGTATGATTTAGCTCTCTACAGTTTTGCAATACAAATTACGGATTCAGTATAAATTAATAATCACAACTTTCTTGAACTGCATCATAAAATTATGTCTTTTATTAAAATTTATCTGAGCAGTCAACTTCATTGAAACCCTATGCAAACATAAATTATTCAGTATTATGGTAGTGCCTTTAACAATATCTGCTAAAGTCATATTTGCTTGGATAGCACTAAACTGTATTGAAAAATTGTGTTACAAATTTCATGAAACAAGATTTTCCTTCAAAAGGAATACTTTTCACCATGTACATTTGATTTAAAACCAAAGTCCATTTAAAAGCTTCAGTGATGATACACTACTCTCGCTTTTTCTTCAGTAATTTCTTAGAATATCTATTAGGGAGATTGCCAATTGGTCTTCTAATAATGAGAGAACAAATTCTGTTGTGAGATGGTAGGTGCATATTCATAACTAGGGGGCAGATTTCTATGACATGTTATATTTTTCCCCTTTGCATTATTTCAGGTTTCCGACTAATTTAAACCCGATTCCAAGCATCCTGGTGAAAATGGAACGGCTTTTATTGTGCATATAACTGCATATTTAGGAAATTTCAACTATTGTAGCATATTTAGTATGAATTTGCATATTTAGGTCATATTTTTGGCATATTTGTGTGCATATTAAAGAAATGCTGAAGTTTCACATCATATGTTGTAAATTTTGCATTATAACGATAATTTTTTAGAATTTACAGATATTTTAAATAATTAACGCTATATTTTAATAAAATGCATTGTAATGAAACTTAAAGAAATATACACAATGTGTAAGTGGTAAAGTCATATTTTAAATTTTATTGGTCATATTTTAATGTTTTTTAGGTCATAAGTGCACGCATATATCCTATTTCTTAGGTCATAGAAATCCGCCCCTTATTCATATCATATATTCTGTTTCAGGTGGATCAAGAACAACTAACCAACATAATTATGACTGACAAACCAATCCACGAAGGAAATAGGTAAGATATAAATAACCTGCAGAATTTATATACTGGTAGGGTGACCATATTTCTGTGAATGTAAATGGAACACTTTGTTAGCTTAAACAGGATGGTTAAAAAAAAATTCCGACAATACAGTTTGACAGAAGTGATGTTTTTTTTTTTTTTTTTAAATAGAACAAGTCTGTAAACAATTATTTTTTATTTTTAAAATTTTGTCCATTAAATGTAACAGAATTACTTTTGTAAAATGTGATGTAAATATACAGTCTCCCAAATGATTGTTTCTTTGTGAGGCATCTATATTAATAAAAGGAAGTGTCTGTCCTCCGTCTGTCCGCGATGCCCAGCGAAATCTACTCAACGCAGAGATCTGAAATTTCAAACATAGGTGGACTGAAGGGTCAGAAAATGCACCTCGAAGCTGGAATTTTAATTTTCGCTTTCGTTCGTGAGTTATGAGTGAAAAACGGGCAGAAAACGTGTATGTTTTGCGATTTCGAAGCATCAGTTTCAGTAATATATTTCAATGTTAAATCAATTACAGTTGGCTTTGGCTATTTTTGTCATCATATCTCATAGCCTACCTTGGAAATAAAAGCATCGCGATCGCTTGATTTTGTAAGTCCATCGTGGACGATTCATTTGTTTAGAGTGTCAAGGCCCGCAGATATATGAAATTTTCAACCTACACATAAGAAGGATATCAACATAGGCTTAATTATGGTCAAACATTGTTCGATTTAAACGAAACTCACTATACAGGGGTTTCCTGAGCCAAGGAACTGGAACCTGAGGTCGCTTTTTCTACCAGGGGACGCTACCTAATTGTGGAATACACTCCACATGATTAGGTGTTAATAAATATAATGATTTAACTATTATGCACTTAAGTATTGAAATAATTATCGCGGGGGAAGCCGCGGGCACATGTTATCTTATAATAATAAAAGGACGTGTTTGTCTGTCTGTCCGCGATGCCCAGCGAAATCTACTGAACGCAGAGATCTGAAATTTTAAACATAGATGGACTGAAAGGTGGGCGAATGCACCTCGAAGCCGAATTTTTAATTTTAGCTTTCGTTCGCGAGTTATGAGTGAAAAACTGGCAGAAAACGTGATTTTAGCGCTGTCGAAGCAACAGATTTCAGTAATACATTTCAATGTCAAATCAATTGCATTTGGCTTTGGCTATTTTTGTCATACCGTGGGAATAAAAGCATCGCGATCGCTTGAATGTTGTAAGCCCATGCTGGTTCATTTGTTTAGAATGTCAAGGCCCGTAGACATACGAAATCTTCAACCTACACGGAAGAGGGATAATCAACATAGACCTAAATATGATTAAACATTGTTCGATTTGGACGAAACTCACTATACAGGGATTTTCTGGGTCAAGGAACTCGAATCTGAGATCGCTTTTGCCAGGCGACGCTATCTAATCGTGGTAAGTAGTCCACGTGGTTTAGGTGTTAATAAATATAATGTTCCGGTTTTAACTATTATGCTCTTAATATTTTATTTTTTATTTTTGAAATAATTATCGCGGGCGAAGCCGCGGGCACATGCTAGTTTAAAATACTGAAGTTATCAAAACTAGGTTGAGTATGTACAAAATAATATATTTAAATTAAGTTAATGTGTCAGAATCCATCTCATTATTATTTTTGTATAATATGAGGCTCATCAAGAAAGTAAGTTCCAATTGTATCCAAAGATGGCAGGACTAGTCAGGCATGCATGCACATGCGTAGCAGAAGAGAAGGGGTATGTGGGAATGCTGCAGTGCAGTTCCGGTCTTGTGATGCCAGTAGTTGTTGAACAGTGCTAAGAGAAAATGGCTGCACTCATAGTCTCCCACCAACTGCTGACAAGAGGGATTACGCTTTTGCACGACAATGCACAGCCATATACAGCTCGTGCCACACGGAATTGCTTCAGTTTGGACAGGAGATCTTCGACCATCCACCCTATAGCCCCGAGCACGTGACTTCCATCTTTCGTCTCATAAAGCGCTTTCTGGCAGGAAAACACATCACAATGACGCTGAGGTACAGACGGCAAAGATTTCATGACTCCAGATGTTGGTGGCAGAGTCCTAAGACATGGGCATACAATTATTGGTACACCACTGTAATAAATGCCTCAATAATGGTGGCGACTATGTAGAGAAGTAGCCAGTAAATCATTGTAAATATTGCAATCAATACTTATTGATGCTTTTGTTTTCTTTGTTGTTGATCGGAACTTACTTTCTGGACGAACCTCGTAATTTCATTGTATAAACTTCCTACAAATGCTTGCTATAACTAAACCTGACACTTCTCAGCTGTCAACAAGAGATGACATCCCATCCTACAGTGAACGAAGAGCAGTCTCTGAAAATCCTGCTGCAGCCTCGCAACATAAACAACTTGGAAGGATCGTCACGCAGCGAGCTGGAGATGAACAACATTGTACCCAGGAAGAAGCTCTCACACTGAGAAGAGGAACTGCACACAAGACACACCAGCCATTTAATGTGATGTCACATAGTACACACAATTATTTAATGTTTCGTGAATTGAATTTTCAGTACATTATCTAGTACACCAAACATGTTATACATGCAACTATATAAAATTAAAGGTTTAGGCTTCATTTCTAAAATCATTTACTTCTTAATTACAACATTAATATGGATTGTTGATATTTGAGCATGGAAATTTCACATGAACTTCACTTAATAGGTACTTCTACCTTAGAACATGTTTTGGAGGACCTCTCCTCCATCAACAGCTGATTCTAACTGACCACAACATGACAAATTTTAAATATACATATAAAGAAAATGTAAATTGTTAACATGGTTTATAACACATATACCAATTTAGTTCACACGAATCTGCAACTCGTAAGTTAACAGAAAATGAAATATTAATTATTACAGGAAGTTTGTGAAGTGTCACAAAACTGACTCCTTTCTTATATTATTGTATTTTTAGAAAATGGAAGTTTCAAAAATATGCTTATCGATTATTGAAAGCTGCTTCCGTATCTTGTGATCAAAGCACCACCTACTAGATCCTATATATCAGTAAAATCAAGATTACTACTAGGAAAATAATAAGAATCAAGGTTATCGAATGAAGTCCTTGGTTTTACACGGTCTGTGAATTCGCAATCTATTATGGAGTAAAATGTTTGATTTTCTACAAGGCCTGGCCAGACATGACAAAAAAAAGCAGAACATGTTGGGCAAAATCTGGTAACCCTACCAGTATAAATAGCAACTTTATCAAGTTACATAATATATGGTGGCCCCATCCAATACATATTTACTACTAAGCTAGATCTGTTTCTCTGATTTAGAAATCCACTATTATGGGGTAGGCCTAAATATTTATGAATTCTAAAAAATGGGTATATGGTAGAATCAAATTTTCTTTGAAAAAGGGTTCCTATAAAGCAGGAATTAAATGCATTATTCTTATGATAATTTTAAGGACTTCAAATTTAATTCTTTATATAAAGCAAAACACTGCAACAGGGTTTTAGGACCTTAGATATTATATGATGAGTGTTAACTTCTGACTTTCTTTGTAGACTATCATACTGGCTTCTAGTTTAACGACTTCAGTCACTAGATTCCTGTAAACATACCTTGTGCAAATCAGTCTTATAGGCCCACAGGCTGAGCTGCTTGTATACTTGCCTTTCATTGTTATGTGCACTTGTTACGTTTGGTCTGCCATCTCGAATCAGATTCTTCTCTGGACATTCATCTGCCTATCAATCCCTCTCACTTCCTCTTGTTCTTCTGACATCTCGTCTCATCTTCTACAAGATCCCATGCTCCTTCACGCATCCAGACCCCCATTCTGTTTTCATCCCTTGTGGTTTCCAAGGCTCTCATTCAACATGGCAAGCAAAACGTGTAAATATAAAAGGTAAACTAGGAAGGATGGACAGTGGCTAGTGGTGATATATAATTCACAACTGCATATGCTAAGATGATGAAACAAAGTGATTGTACATCAATAGATATAAGGTAGCTACTTAAAACTGAATAGAAATAAGTGTATTAGGATAATAAGCCAAATAAAACATTTTATTAACCCTTAATCCGATTTATGGAGAAAATTTATTAAATGAGATCAACATTCAAATGTCTTGTTTTATTACAACTATTTGAGAGTTAACTTTCAATTTCTTTTTAATAATAAATTGTTGTTTTGAGTAAACAACAAAGAAAAATGCTCATAATACCCCTTATTTGTTACATATTTCAACAACGAATATCATTGCAAAACAATTATTCACAACACTTTTTTAATCAATTACTAATATTAATTTCAATGTGTAAAATTTCTAAGTTTTTCTTTTATTTATTTTAAACATGAATATCATCTTAGATGCTTCACCCAAGTTTCCAATCATTGATCTTCATTCACTACCTAGAGATATCCCCTATGTTTTAGATTTTACTTTCTTACCAGCAAACTGAGATTACTCTGCTTCTGTAATCACTGTAAATGGAATAAAAGTCTTATTGAAAAGAATATCGAGAAGCGAAGATTCACAAGTTACCGTATAACGTCACCAGCTATGTTTCAAAAATATAGTGCTCTCATGGATGGATATTTCGGTTTAAGGGTTAATGTAATTGTACAGATTCAACTTGCTCCTTAAAATTAGTGGTATTTCTTGTCTTAATCATTCTTTTAATATCATTATTATTTAAACCTCATTAATTTTAAAATAATATATCATTGCTAAAGATAAGCAGAGTAGAAAGAGCTTCACATAAGATTCCGAGAGATTTGAAACAGATGTAAAACCAACCAGAAATTGAGAAAGGACCATTAGGAGTGACAATACAATATCTCTGACAGGAACATAGCATCTCCATAACAGTTTTAAAGCTATGGCACAATTCCAAAACAGTATTTAAATTTTAGAAAAAAATTGTTTAGATGAGGTCCCCTGGCTTTGAAATATCCACAGATTTTTTTTTTAATTTCACAAAACAAAAAGTGTAAAATAAAATCTGAATTTAAATCACTGTTACTGATACTGCACTATACTTAGTACAGCATTTCTCAACCTTTTTCTACCTGAGGACCTCTAAAATGTCTAAAAAATTTTATGAACCCCTAATTTTACATCCCATTTTTAAAAGAAGACCTATATTCTTAATATTTTAGGTATTAATTATAGGTCATTATAACGAAATATGTGAAAAAAATTTTACTTCTTTACTTTCCACTTGCTTTATGATATTTTGTAATTATGTCTGCGGACCATCTGCACCACCTTCGCGGACCACCCACGAGTTGAGAAATGCTGCTCTAGTACATTTGAAACAAGCTGTGAGCAAAAATAAACACTGGTGAGAAGATAAGAGCATAGTTCATGATAAAAAGAAAATTAGTTGTATGTCAAGTTTAAAAAAGAAACATGAAAACAGTGTTAAACAGTAATTAATTAAAACAAGGTTGTGAACAGCAATACAGTATCCCCTCTGTAATACAGCACTGCACCAGTCCGGTGTTTTCAAATTGGTGTTTGAGAGTGTGGCCGGGAAAACAAATTTGTGCATATCAGAAATCTTTCAAAAAGAAGCTTCAGTAAAGGTGTTAAAAGTATCATTTCAAGCAATGTGTGTGTTGAATGCCAACACTGTTGCTCTCAAGCATTTGGGGTCCATCCTGAGGAAAACTGTCAAGAATTTTTACACTTCCATTTTAAAATTTTGTCTTGAAATATCATACTGTGTACACCATCTACACATATTATGCAGTTGTAAAATAATAAGACAGTTTGCTATAGCACTGCTCTGAATCACATTGGTATTATTCTTTCTTTCCTGTAACAAGCTTGCTCTCTTTTATAATAATAATAATTATAATTATAATAATTAAAAAAAATATTCACACCACTTTGTTTTAATCATCCTCATCATCATCCATTCTTAAATTAGAACAACATTGTGCTGAATTCTCCCAACAAACTAGCCAAGCCATTTTTATACCATATATACAATCACGTCATTTTTATGTAGTTTGTTATAAATACTGAACAATCGCATCAACAAGGCCGAACAATACACTTGTAAAATTCTTCACAGGAGTGCAAAAACTATCTCTCATGAACTTCAGCTTTATTCAAACTAGCCAAATGAAAAGAGAAAACGATATCTCTCAAGTAAGAACAATTTTTATGTAATTTATATGCTTAAGTGTACTTTTTAAGAAACGAAAAGTCAATATTATTTAATGAATAATATGACTAAGGACATGTACATATTAAGATCATAATACCTTCTTCTGATTAAACATTCTGAAAATAGTTTGGGTAGTATCTTCAAGGAAAAAATTCAGTGAAAGATATTACTTTAACAGTTTTTTTAAATAAATAAAACTGAGATCTGTTAAAGAAAATATAATAAATTAATTCTTCAAGAGTTGTCAGGGGGATTATAGAATTATCCAGTAATTTCGCTAATAAACCAAGATCAAATAATTAATACCAATCACCAAGGAAATTCAAACTATTCATTCGAAGTAATTACTAGAACACAACTATCTTACCTAATGCATGAATCACACTTTTTATAATCTGTAAACAAACCGTAGAAACATTTAGAAAAACCTCATATCTGATGTAGCCTAACTTGATTTTAGGCTGGTCAAATAAGGTAATAGATAATTCAATGCCATGTATCTGAATGAACGACATAAGTCACAGAGTTTCTATGCTGACTCATTAACTTCTTTGTCAAAATCAAATCACCCACCAAATTCTTTTAGCACTCTTTTCCTTGCCTACCAATGTGACATCTGACTTAGTTTGAGATGGGGAGTCAAGAAAATATTCAACTGGACTACACACTGATATGAGTTAAAATTGTAGCTTTGATACAGAAACAAAATAAAAAGCATATCAGATATGCTGAAAACACCAAAAAGCACACATAAGATGCAAGAAATTATTCATACTTCCATAAAAGTAATACATAAAATTCCTTAACTCCAATGTCTCCAACTTATAAGTTTTATTCTCTTTCCCCATAAGAAATAAATTAGTAATAAGAAAGCTAACATCGAATGAGATGTGGATAGGATATTTGTAGTGATATATTCCTCTAGAATATGATTTACCCTCAGAATTCTACATATATGCCAGAAGGCTAAACTGGAAGTTATACATAAACTTTGTTGGAATTAAATTTTTAATGTGAGAAGGGAAATGTCAGTTTGCAGAACACAGGCAAAAGTTAACTTGTAGATAAAGTACACGCCCATTCACCCATCAATGAAGTACAAGATGAAAAGCATTCTCTATATACACATTTCTAGTGTACTCAGAATTCTATTGCAAAAGTTTTCTATCTTAATGTGATGAACTGTTATCATGAATATTTTATCCAGAGACTTCCTACAGGTAATCCTTATTTCAAACCTGCTGCTTTACATGAACGAAAGAGGCACAAAGACAAACTAAATAAATATCAAAGGACGCAAGTGAATTCTATCATAAAAAATTCAGATGTGTTTCATAAGCTACCTTCACTTTAACGCTTTCAAAACTGAATTTATACATCAGTAACAAGACAGTCATCAAGTGAAAATGACAGTGGGATCTAAATCATAAAATTTATATGAAGGTTATATAGTGAAGTTAATAAATATATATTAATACTTGAGATGGAGATTTAACATACATAACTTAACTTAATCCACACTGAATTAAATGTGAATTAATATATAGTGGGATCTAAGTTTGAAATCAATATGGAAAATTTCATGCTTTCCATGAATGACAAACATAACACTTGAATAAAAATCCTAACATTTTACATGAAGCATTGCTCTATTAATCTTACATCTCTGCTTTTACACAATTTTTTAGGTGATGCATTTATATGTCAGTAACACAGAAAATATTATAGGAGAAAAATTCCTCCGACACTAGGACTTGAACTTAGGACCTTTTGCTATTCGTGCCAATGCTCTACCAACTGAGCTAAGCCGGAATTCAATTCACAGCGCTAGATGGAACCTCTCTCCTACGACTGATTGCCCTAATGGTCTTATGCATATGCTTATATATCTATCTTGAATGTTAACTGTACAAAAACAGTGGGAGCCTGGTCACAAAAATCACTACTTAATGTGCCTCACAGTACTGCATATGACATAACTTGTCAGTCTGTGAGGTAGACCATTAGGGCAATCAGTCATAGAAGAGAGGTTCCATCTGGCGCTGTGAATTGAACTCCGGCTTAGCTCAGTTGGTAGAGCATTGGTGCGAATAGCCAAAGGTCCTGGGTTCAAGTTCCGGTGTCGGAGGAATTTTTCTCCTATAATATTCTCATGTTACGTCCAACAGAGACAATAATCTGTGGTTCATGAATGCTTATATATCTAACAGAGAAAAGGTTAAATGGAATGATAGTATAGAATTGGTTCTTATAGTAAACTTCACTTGCTTGGTTTTTCCAAGAAACTACCATTGTGGTTATCCTTACTTAATGTCTGAATATTTTGAATTTCTGTTATTTGCTGATCCTGTTGAAGATTGTGGGAGTGGGGTGGATGTGTTGGATGAAGTCTGTCACAAATAGAAATTTTGAATGAGGCTGCTTTCTGTGTGTGTCAAAGTTCTTTTTTTTGGTAGATATTCTCCCATACTGTCAAGTTATTGAGCAATTTTTAGTAATTTTGTTTCTTGACTAATAGAAATGCACTGCTATTGCTTATGTCATATTATAGGTTTTTAAGTCTATAAAATGTTCTTTCTTTCTTTTTATATTGCCATTGTAAATTCTGTCCCAATTTTCACAGTTTATTTGGTGAATTCCATAATCATTTTCCAGTTTTTGGGGGTAATGATGTATTATAATAATTAATTTTTAATTTTTTTTTAAATTTATGGTAGTGTTTAAACCAAGTATAGTGTTATACCAAAGGTAGGTCTGGCATGAAAATAATTTTTTACGCATATTCTATTGTTATGAGTGAAGGAAGGTGTTAATTACGTCATAAAATGCTTAAACACTAACAACAGTAATACTTGTTTCATAACACGATTGCTGAATTGTATTTTTATTTGGCTACCCAGCAATGAAGATCATTTTAAAATATAATTTATTGCTATTTACTAGAATATATCATAAAATATTATTTGAAGAAATACACCATCCTGTTCTTACAGATAGGTCAGGTCTGGGATGAGACCTTTATGAAAGATTCAAGAACTTGATCAAATTAAAACAACACACTTATTTAATCACTCAACTTCACTTATTAAGTAGATTATTACCTACAACGCGTTTCACAAGCTGTAGCTTGCATCATCAGATGGACACTGCCGGTTTCACTGGATTGCTGGTAAATGGCTCTGTAGGAAGGATCCATCATGCGATCAAGTCGTTTTCATTTGGTATGTCAAAATTAACTAAATTGTTCTTGTTCCTTTGGATATAACATGGGAAAGAATTTATATCCAAAGGAACAAGAACAATTTAGTTAATTTTGACATACCAAATGAAAACGACTTGATCGCAAGATGGATCCTTCCTACAGAGTCATCTACCAGCAATCCAGTGAAACCGGCAGTGTCCATCTGATGATGCAAGCTACAGCTTGTGAAACGCGTTATGGGTAATAATCTACTTAATAAGTGAAGTTGAGTGATTAAATAAGTGTGTTGTTTTAATTTAACCACTTCACTGTGTATTCCCGCAAGAATTATCGGAACTTGATCAAAGTTTTAAAACTGGTTGGTTAAAGCTGTCATACACCTTAAGGCAAGTGATATATGAGCAATGGATAGGGCTACTGAGTTTTTGCAAATAATGAATTAAAAAATCACATTGTACTGCAGAATAAGAGAACAGTCATATGAGTAATGGATAGGTTGGTTGGTATATGGTTATTTAACGACGGGGATGAAACTTAGGCCTGTAGTGCAGTGCAGTGCAGTGACCATCACCAGTGTGCTGGAATTTTGTCCTACAGAAGTTCTTTTACATGCCAGTTCATCTACTGACATGTGCCTGTCACATTTATGCACACACAAATGCCATCGACCTGGGCTGGGATCGAACCTGCAACCTTGGGCACAGAAAGACAGCACAATACTAACTGCGCCACCCAGGCCGACAGTAATGGATAGGGCTACCAAGTTTTGCAAATAATAAATTAAAAAATTACATTGTAAGTTTACTGCAGAAAACAATTTTATGTTTTGTAACTAACTACAAAATTTAAACAATTTTTTATCTATTATCAAAAGCTTCTGTATTTACAACTTTGTTTACTTTTTTACAGAAAAAATTGAACTTTTTTATTAAAGCACAATTATGTTTTTAAAAAAAGACTGCAGATAATCCGCATAGTGGATAATCAGCCATGCATAATCGAGAGTTTACTTTACGGGTACTAGTTTTTCCCCCAGATACCATCCACCACTTGACACGGAACCTATTCAATTCCAATTTTCCAGAAAATATTTAATGTGAAAATATCTATATCACTCAATAAACAATGTAAAAAACTTACAACATAAAACACAATTCAGCAATACTTCACAATATATAACAAAGATTATAATAATAATTTTGAAAACTTGTTAGGGCCAAGCTAGTGAATAAACTCTAGGAGTTAAGCTCACGTTTTAGACTCACTGGTATATATTTTCATTAGCATTGCATGCTATTGATATAATGAACAGCTGAATTTTTGCACTCCTGTGAAGAGAACCTAATTATACCAAGTTCAAGGAGGGGAAGGAATGATTGAACTAAACATTACATATTGGAGACAAATTGTATAAATTACTTAAAATATGTGCAGCCCTATGTAAAGTGCACTATGTTAAGGGTAACAAATCATATGCTACTCAATAAAATGTAATCAGAAGACTTATTGCTGTCATATTTCCAATCTGGAAAAGACCAGGCAGAAAATCTATATTAATTTACCTTCTTTACAGGAAGAAAGGGGGATATGTTAGGTTCAGTCCAGCGACTTTTCCTGCAAATTATAAATGGGAAGTTTTTATTGCAAGCCAGTTTGTACGTATAAGACCAAAAAATATAGAAAAAAAAGCATTCTTTAATTTACACTAGTCTTCTCCCTGCGTCAATCTACATTATCTATCTGCCTCACTGTTAAATGAATGGAAACTCCTATTCTCTCTCTTGTCCATTGTTATGCTGAGTTTGTTTTGATTCCTGTCTTTTGTGTATGTTGCTACAAATGAGTACGAAGTGAACAGGTGAGCGTCGTCGGAAGTTGCGTTCTCGGAGGAACTTGGCACTGCACTACAGCACACAACACTGCAACTAGAGTGTCCTTCGTGTTGGTAGTAGCTGGCTGGCCATTGCGACAGCTTCATAACTTGTGGTTGGATGTTAGCCATGTGAGCCCTTCGTATAGGCCGTCGCCTGTCGTCGCACAGGAAGGCTGAACATACCAGTTCCTGTCGCGTATCCGTGTAAGACCGAGTTTCTCTTGAATTTCATGGGGCTTCATTGCTGAAAAAATAAACAGGAACTTTACTGAAACTGAAAACAAGAAAACATTTCCTCGTAAGAGGGTAGATTTTTCAACAGAGGAACACATGACTGTAGAATCTTACTGAAACAGAGGAGTTCACTGATTTCACCTGATCTGGTTGGATATTCAGCATATCTTAGGGCAAAATGGATTTTCTCCATTACAGTACCACATATGCCTTAATAATAATTATTATAAGAATTAAATAATCAGTCTCTATCTACCAGTCTAAAATGGCATTTTAACCCCTTAGAAAAACAATTCTTTGATGAAAGTTCGTCCAAAAATTTCCAATCTTTTCGTTAACAAATCTCAAACTAACAAGAAGTCTTTAGATTGAATGCTATCATAGATCTTGCTTGTCTATGTCAGGTCCTCTTCACTGTTGATAAAATGGACAAGTATACATTTCAGCCTATATAGGCTATCTTCAGTCCTTCCATCAAGTGGGTCTATCCTTAACCTGTTGTGTGCAGTAAGAATGCTAATTGTGTAACTTTAATTTTTTATATTTGAAGTCATTGAGAGTACCGTATATTGCACTATTTTAGAAAATATTTTATATTATGTGACTTTACACTGTTTTGTGCTTGAACTTATAACATAAAATACAATAACGTAAAGCAAATGGATTTAAGGCCTAAGGGTACCTTTTAAAACATAACTTGTGGAAATATGGCAGTTATAAATATTGTGCAAAACAATTTAACCCTCAACGAATATGAAATACATAATTAATAATTTTAATAGTATTTCGGATAATTAGCAGGCATTAAAAAAATGGTACATTAAAATCCTTAGTGTAGTTTTATAGCTATATATTGGTTAAATGTTTTATAAGTAGGCATTTTCAATAAATCATTTTGAAAAATTTCCAAATGATGTAGAGAATTAAAAAATATAAATAAAATATGCATTTTCTTATACAATTTCACCTTAAAATGTCTGTAGCATGTAAATACCTAAATTACTTCCATGAATTATATTTATCATCACTAGGGGGCGGATTTCTATGACAGGTCATAAAAATCCATCCCCTAATCATCACTAACACTATCAGTAATGTAATTTTCAAATTGACAAAATTCTGTATACAGTAGAGTCCCACTAATCTGGACTGGATGGGACCAGACGCTGTCTGGATCACCGGAAGTCCGGATTAAACAGAAGTTGCCTTAAAATGCATGTACTGTACTGTAACACAAATTTTAGATGGGTAAAATTATAAAAATCAATGTTTTTTTCATAACTATAACTTTTTCTACAACTTAACTTTAGTTATAATATTACTGTAAACGTAGACCTAAATTTTTAACCTATGAACTGATGTAGGATTAACAAAATTAAACATCTTTATGATAAATTTAATGTTTATTGAATGTTCAGTATCTTTCCATTTTAACCAACTGAGGATGTAAAAAATTAGTAAATTTTGCTTTTTTAAATGTTTAAAACCTGCCCGAATTAAACAGATGTGTGGACAAGCGGGTTCTGGATTAGTGGGACTCTACTATAATATATAAAATTCTTTAACAGAATAAATATATAAATGCACAAATTTAAAAAGCATTACAATTTGAGCATGTGGCATCTTTACATCATAGGAATATTTATCTTCACACTTTATATCTCAGACATGAAACAGACATAAATATGAGCTGTTTGTGAAATGAAAAATCATAGATTAAGCAAGAACATGTGTTTATGTATTATTCTTTCCAAAGAAATATTTACAAGAACTAACAACTTAAAATACACGAATGTAAAACATGTCTTCATACAAGGTTTAGAATGCAAAAAATGTGATTTGGCTTACATTAAAGAAACCATATTTCCCTACAATGATAAATATAAAAAGATAAAACTTGCGGATACCAACCATCAGGGAGGTCTTGCTTATTGGCGAATATGAGTATGATGGCATCCCTCATCTCTCTATCATTTATTATCCTGTGAAGTTCTTGTCTTGCCTCATCAATACGATCCCGGTCGGCACAATCTACCACGAAGATGAGACCTTGTGTCCCCGTGTAGTAATGCCGCCACAACGGCCTGATCTTGTCCTGCCCTCCAACATCCTGCAACAAAATGAATACTGTACTTCTAAACGAATTCAAACTTATTAAGAATACAGAATTTAATTGCTCCAGTTCAATACTGACACGTTTCAAAATTTAACACAAGAACAGGAAAACTCTTTGTTTACTATTATTTCTAAACCATCTTCTCTGTTTTCTACTGTCTTGGGATGAATGTAAACTTGTAACAATACTGAGCTTTGAAATGGGCACTCTAAAAAAGATTTAAAATGTTGAGTTGTCACAGTTTTGAGCTGGAAGACTGATTTTAAAATTCTAAAATTTTTATAAAAAAGTTACAGGTACTTACCCAAACATTAAATTTAACATTCTTATATGTAACAGTTTCTACATTGAACCCTACAGTTGGTATCGTTGTTACAGATTGACCTAATTTCAGTTTGTACAAAATTGCTGAATATCTGGTTAAGGAATAACAGGTCTCACGACTTGGAAAAATTTAACAAGTTTACAAAAACCCTATTATCGTATTCTTAGATATTAAACAGAAACCATTAATAATA
The DNA here is from genome assembly GCA_964059195.1 of Ectobius pallidus. Taxonomy (NCBI): domain Eukaryota; kingdom Metazoa; phylum Arthropoda; class Insecta; order Blattodea; family Ectobiidae; genus Ectobius; species Ectobius pallidus. Next base: position 145,945,633 of record CAXKWD010000007.1, read on the forward strand.
TTCTTGCAGAAATTTCAAGACACCAAATATTTTAATGAAAGTCTGAACAAAATAAGGGAAAGCAGAAGAAAGAAGGAAACAACGAATAGAAGATATCAGAAGGTAGCAAGAAGACGAAAGAAATAGGCAAAGTTGGGAAAGAATGAACACAAAGCTGGAGAAATGCAAAAGAAAGAGGGGAAAAAACGGGAAGCAGACTAAGGGTAGAAGAAGACAGAAGGGAAGGAATAAATGAAATAGAGAGGGGAAGTTATAGGAAATAAGGAAAAGGTTAAGAAGAAGGACAGAAGAAAAAATAGGGGGGAAAAATAAGAATTCAAAAGAATAGAAAGATAAGTCGAGAGGGAGAAGATAAAAGATAGAAAGGATAAAAGCAAGGAAGTAGAAGAGAGGAGATACAAGGAAGGAGGTTAGGTTTGGTAGGAGGCTAGGGTAGGAAAGAGATAGAGAGAGGGGGAGAAGAAAAATCATTTTAACAAATATAGGAGGAAAAGCAGGAAGAAGAGGTAGAAGGTATTACTAGAGACGAAAGATAAATAATTATATGATGGAAATGAAAGCGAGAAGATGAAAAGGTCAGGATAGAGAAGAGGATTAGTACATTATACAAAAGCCTATAATGGCATTTATCATGATATGATTATCTTAATTAATATGTTAGGCAAGTTGAATACGACTGATAGAAAAAAATGTTTAAATTTTGAGATTTTAGATTCATGCAAACAAACTAGCTAAACTTCAGCACGTTGACCTTTCCACCAACTGGTTGACGTAGTTCAAGTCTTCTACGAGAGATGGCAGCTTAGCATTAGTCAAATCAAAGCTTCCTTTTGCTGTTTTCTTCAAACGGATTTTTACAGCATGATATGAATTCATTTTAGTGTGATATTAATATTAACATGAAGAAAATTGATTTTAATTTTAATACATGCTCTTTATTACGCAGATTACAGCTGCTACTCTCAAAGTCTCAAGATAATTCCATGTGCGATAATAACTGATAATACCACACCAGTTTCAAAATGGTGTGAAATGAGTGTCATTACGACACTATTATGTCACACACAGTATTACAGTATGGTCAAAAAGAAAAAATAAATAAATAAATATTGAAGCTATAGAAAATGAAGAGGAGAGCAAGATAGGGCATATATTTGCAGATGATGATTTTTTTTTAAAGGATACTTGTTTTCCCCGCAGCATCCAGTCCCAACATCAATATCCTCATCTCCTTGTTACCAAATATTTTTGATAATAGCTTCCCCATCCTGACCCGATGCTAGCTGCAGGTCCTGCAATCAAACAAATGTATCAGTTAATATTGTACAATTATCATGAGAAAGAAGAAAAATTGGCCTATTTCTAAATTCACTTATCACTATACAAAAAAACAAAAAAAATCTCATGTGAAGCAAGTAACTTCCATTAGCCTTAACATATTCCGGCATAGAATAGACAGCTGCATTGCAGCAGTGGGAACTCAACTGACTCATCCTCATTCATAATTGCATTATTTGTAACTAATAACAATTACAATGTTCTTATATATTATTACAACATTGTTACAATGTTAATACTAAATATTTCAACTAAATATTTCACACTAAAAACAGAAAACACACAGCATAAACAGAATGGGAGGAATATATCTCACAACTAACCTCCAGAGTACTTATTGGGAAAAACATTTCAATAAAGTTTTAACCCCAATTATAAAATATTAAGATATATAACACACTATAAATAGTAGGCCTATAATAAATAAAATCAGGTCAACTGATGTAACAAAGTGCCAGAATGCTTTCGTTTAATCAGTTATAATTGCAATTATGATATGCAGAAGTTTTGAAGAATGAACTTTTTATTTTTTATTTTTTTTTATTCATTTAGCAGTTAAGCCCCAGAAAGATTCATTAAGCAGGGCTTAGGGAAGAACAAAAATCTAGTTTTTTATTTTTTAAATCAGATTAAATTGTCCAACATCAGCACAACTATTCGGATTTGTGATATCTTGACAATCGCACACTCACATTAACAAAAAAATCAAATTAGCCAACTACGGGATTTGAACCAGGGACCTCCAAAATGCAAGTTGAAGACGTTACCATCTCAGCCACCTCACTCAGTATAACGGTGTACTTTGATAAGCATATGTGAAGGAATAGTGTTATTTGTCATAGCTAACTGTATTGCAATTTCCAAAGTCGTATATGAACAGTGTAAAGCAATATGCTGTCATGATAACCGATTCCCATTTGATACATTCTTTGTAATATATATAGGGCATTACTCCAGTACCGGTCAACCAATTTGGGCCAATATCAATAGGCTTCTTCCCATGGAAGTTATAAATGTGTATACAAAGTTTCGTGAAAATCCGATAAAGCATATTTGAGTTATTGCACATACAGACACACGGACAAACATTTTCCCGTCCCCCACACAATCTTATAAGTATCATACTGGCATTTAATAATGCATATTATGCAATTTGTGTAGAAAAGTTAAACAAAATCATAAAAGCTGTTTCCAAGAAAATATTGTGAACAAATAAAATTCTCTCCATGTGAAATAGTTGCAAAATGAGGTAGTCATTGCTATGCTTTGTGTCCTTTCCTCTAAGGGATATACAACCCAAATTAAATCTGATGCACTCACATACCATATATTTCCGTGACAGATATATAAGACAAGGAATAAATTTTCATCAAAGTTTTATAGTTTTAGCATATTCTGTCCTATAAGACGACCCCCAAACTATCAAGGCCTATGAATTTAGTTTACGAAAAAACTTCAAAACGTTTTTATTTTTATTTATTTTATTCTTGTTTATTTTATTTTATTTTTATTTTTGTTCTTTTTTTTTCAGTTTTTTGGTTGATCATGAGTTATGAGGCAAAAATGTTCCAAACCATTGCACTATTATAATCCAGAGGGTAGGTACAGTTAGTTAAAAAGACTTTTGGCTACCTTTATTGGAACAAAGCTTCTTCGATCTATTTTTCAAAATGGCACCTCTGAGCAAAGTCGCACCAGAGTGAAACGATACGCGCATTGTGTATGAGCCATGTGATACATGTACCGGTATATAGGGAAACATGAAAAATACCAAAAGTAGGTTTTAATTTGTGGATTATGGCGTTTGTGGTTTTATTAAGGAAATTCATATTATTTCAGGGCTTTGCCAGCAAATGATATCTAACATCTTAATACATAAAGACATAAGAATATATAATTTTATAATGGATTTAATTTTTATAGAATTCAGTATAATTTTCTGTTATAATAAGAGACCATATTGCAATGAGTGTGTATTCAGTAGTATCATCCTCAGCCATTACTGTTCACCACACAATAATTAAATGTTTCTAACAAAACTTTTAGCTCTTGGTATAAGCACTTCTTGTAAAAAAAAAAAAAAAATTAAACACGAAGCTACACGAATGAAGATGTTGTAGTGTTCAGTCCTTATGAATTTGCTCAAAGAACAAGAAGGTAGATGCAACAAAATTAAAATGATAAAAATAAATCTATAAAATCTTGATGACAGACACTTGTGACTGGTTGAATTTCCACATATTCCTACACTGGATTGGTCACCACAAATAGTCAAGAAACAATTAATAAAATTACCGTAAAATGCCAAATACAAAGGAAAATGCTTGGGGTACATGAGAAAACTCCCCACAGTCACCGATGGCATGTTTGACAACACAGTGATGGAAATTTAATGATGTCAACATTATTGAGGAAGTCAAGCTTACAGAGCATGATAGAAAGCATTTAATTCAGAACACGAGCGGGCTGTTGTCACATTTATGTGTAAAAAATCTCGCAGGCTGCTGAATAGCAGGCTGCTACGGTTATTAGGTTATCTCTGGAATCTAATGAGCAACAGCCAACCACTCCAATTACATTAACCGCGGGGCTCTCCCCCTTCGTGTAGAAATCTCATTACTATCCATTCTTCATGCTCACATTTGAAGCCACCGTAAGATTCACAAGCCCTCTGTTAGTAATTCAATTTACAGTATTATCTCCTTAAAAGCCTGCTTAATGAATATGCCAGGTATGAAAAACCTTTAGACAAAACGCTAATTCCTATTTACCTAAGCAAGTACAGTAAAGAATAAAATCAGGTAAACTGACAAAACAAAGTGCCAGAATGCTTTTCTTTAATCAGTGATAATTGCAGTTATGACATGCAGAAAATAAGTTATTTTATTAAACGATTTCAGAGCTATGCTCTAGACCAATTCATTAAGCAGGGCTTACGGAAGAACAAAGGTCTAGTTTGATAAGCATATGTGAAGGAATATGTAGGTAGTGTTATTTGTCAAAGCTATCTGTATTGCAACTTCCAAAGCCGTATATGAACACTGTAAAACAATATGTTGCCATGAGAACTGATTTGCATTTGATAAATTCTTTCTAGTATATTAACATAAAATAGGCACTAAATTGGGCATTACTCCGGTACCATAATGTAGTATTTTTTATAGGCATAAAATAGGTATAGGTATAGCTCTGTTATGTAAAAAAAATTAGCATGCTTACCAATAAGTGTGTCTTACATAAGGAAGCAATATAATAATTTAGCATGATGATAATGATGATAGTAGTAGTAGTAATAATAATAAAAATAGTAGTAGTAGTAGTAGTAGTAGTAGTAGTAGTAGTAGTACCAACAGCAGCAGTAGGGTAGGGAAAGGGCAGTCCAGGGGTCCGGACCTCCCCTAAAATCGAAACCTAAAATTCTATTTTTGTATATTTTTATATTTATTAAATTATACAAGGTTGTTGGCGTGTCAAATATGACACAGCGGTTATTATGTTTTCATAACTCATTAAAGGAAAAAGTTTAGCGTGACATGAAATCCAATACTGCTGGTACTGTATTTCCGTTTTCATTAGAAATCTGTCAATGTCATCTGTATTCGGAAATATTAGGGAGAGTCTGCACTGTTCTATGTGTTATTTAACTTTTCTTATAATTAGTAATAAGTGTTACAACTTAGATAACGATTTCTTGTTTAAGTTGACATGCCTTACAGCATAGTAAACAAATTTCCTAACTAGTTTTTTAGTGTTAAAATAGCGTAAAATGTGATTTTTGATTAGTTCCAATATTTAAGATTTTTCCGAGGGTGGCCCCCCCGGACTCCCCCTTTCTTGGGGGTATTCCATACCACCCAAACCCACCGGTACTTTCGACCATCCCCGAAATTATTTTCTAGCCACGCCACTGAGTAGTACTAGTAGTATTAATAATAATTTTAATAATAATAATAATAATAATAATAATAATAATAATAATAACATCAATCGGGTTAGCTAATAAAGAGAATTACGGTGGGCTAGCTTGGATTAAGGCCACGCCCACTGAAATCGCCCACGAATGAATGGCGGTGCAGATAACAACTCTACACTACTGACTACTACAACAGCATAGGTCGCTAGATGGAAGACAAAAGAGCGGACACGCATCAATACGCACAGACAGAACGCATCTGCAGTCCCATTCATGTCTCGTGTCAGGGGTAACCAACTGAGGATAGCCTATGCCTGTAATACGCTACAGGCTTTCATCTGGATCTTCGATTGATCTCGAAAATAACTGCGGTGATGATTATGATCAAGCGGCGCCAAATATCCCCATTGTTTTAAGTGTCAGAGCCCCCTTGAAATATACTTGCTTTATTTCGCGGTGCCCCATGAAATATTTCCATAATTTTGAGCAATAAGGGCAATAAGGGCAATCAGTTTTACCTGATATGCAGCTTTCTATCTACATTTACATTAACTTGGAAATTCAGGAACACAAATTACAGTGCATTTCATCAATTCAACCTATTACAAGGAATAATAATATTTTTTTAAATTATTTTTTCGACGATAGTGTCATCCATTTCCCGTTCGTGCTATTATAGTGGAAATCTGAACTGTCTGCACCCGGTGCCGATACATGCGTTGTTTAGCCCGAATGCGCGTTTTTATATCAAACCTTTTAATTTTTATGTAAGAGGCGCGTTCATAAAGTAAGTTTCCCATGGGCCGTTTACAGAAACAAAACACAATTTCTTGGACATATATATTCCAACAGGTACAACAAGTATTCAGCTATTATTCAACATATTATTTGCCACCGGAATTTATACATTTGTCTATACAGTGGAAACAACTTTTGAAATCTGTGTCGTACAAGTCTGCCGACAGGGATTTGAACCATCATGTGACAAACCTCTCCTCCTCTCTGTCATTCCCCGTCATTTCTTGAGGTGTAGGAAAATATGGAAATCGCTGGGAGCGAGGTCCGGGCTGTAGGATGGACGTTTAAACACCTCCCAAACGAACTTCTGCAGGAGACTGGAAAATCTGCACCGATACCGACAAAGAACAGGTGCTCTTGTAGTCGCGTGGATTTCCCCAGTGTTCACTACTTCTCAAGTGAAGTAAACGTGCTGTAGTACACATTTGGCAACATTGTACTGGACTGGAGACAAGTGTGAATAAGCCTAATTATTTTTCTACTCACTGATTGACAGATCGAAGACGTTTAGGGAGTATAGCAGGTAGAGGAAGTTCTTGGAAAAGAAGTATTTAAGAAGTGGCATCCACAATACTCGTACATTCGTGGTAATAGTTATGGGATAAAAGTTACGAAAACTTATGGGAAACAGAATATGATTAAGTTAAACCAAAGCTAACGAATCCAAAGGGTGTAAACGTGTCTCTCGGCTTTCTCTGGAATAAAGGGTGGCGTTCGTGTTAAGAGAACGTTGTAATTATCATACCTCATTTGTTCCTCCTTGATGTGTACACACATAATAACATGCAATTACACGCGCAAACTGCCACTTAAGCGTTTTGCTCTATCCCAGGACGACGACCTGTACACGAATACAACTTAAAATATTTGTATACCAGTACCTCCAATGCCAAGGATCACACTGTCTATAAAATAATATCATGTGAACCATTTATATGATTCTCTCTTACCGAAATTTCGGTTCCATGCTATGAATAAGAAGTACCTAACTGAAGCAACGTTTTCAATATTTTTCACAGGCAATGCCACAAGTGACTTGGAAATTGCCGGTAAATTCCCGAGAGACGAAGTCACGAAGAGATTAATTTAGGAGAGTTCAATATCACGAGTTGTATTTATGATTATTTAACGAATAATACGTCATTAATAATTTAAAATATACACAGGATGTTAATGAATAACACCGAAATATTTTACCTGTGTATTATTATTATATTATTATTATTATTATTATTATTATTATTTTTATTTTTTTTCAGTGTAAAGAAGTTAACTTTATTAAAATTTGTTCTCAGAAAACAGTGCTTTTATATTACTCGTATGTGTGTGGGTAATGCAACCTTATACTCGTCCACTCATCTAACGTTACAGGTGATCTATCGGACATCTGGGGTCTCACAGTACATTGGTCTTTCAGTATATGTAGGCCTACTTGACTTATTTCCTGTATCTCTTAAGTGGAGCATAGGGCATCAATGAACTTCCGCCAACGAACTCTGTTCTGCGCCATGGTCCTAATCTCGGTCCAGGTCTTCCCTCCTTTCTCGAATCCTTCTCCCATTACACTCCTCCTCCAAGTGTTCTTTGGTCTACCTCTTCTCCTGCTACCTTGCGGGTTCCATTCCAGGGCTTGCCTTGCTATATTGTCTTTATCCCTCCGTAAAGTGTGCCCAATCCACTTCCACTTTCTACGGCGCATCTCGATGCCAACGGGGGTTTGTTTTGTTCTTCTCCACAACTCTTCATTGGAGATAACTTGTGGCCACCATATCCTCAGGATGTTCCTCAGGCATCTATTCACAAACGTCTGGAGACTGTCAATCAATTGTTAGAGGGGATATAGACAAGCAACTTTTATTGAGATGTTTGCTCTATGACGTAAATTGTGCATGCTATTAAAGTCATGACAATTTCATGCTCATAGGTCAGTATTGAATGAAACGAAATAGGGTTAAAATTTTCATTAAATTGACTTCATGCCTTCTTAGTGATCGCAGACTAATCGCATGACTGGCCGCCACTGCAATAGTGCATATTAAATAAATTTTGAAGTTTCATATTAAAAAACTAAACTAAACTCCGTGGCGCTACATCCCTGGAGGGACTTGGCCTACCACCCGACCGCTGCGTCATCTCCCGTAGGCAGATGGCAGGATTGGGGAGCATGTGGTCAGCATGCCGACACCCACGGCCGTTAATGGTGGTTTTCTTGACCGGAGCCGCTACTTCTCTATCAAGTAGCTCCTCAATTTTGAATCACGAGGCTGAGTGCACCCCTACCAGACCTCCCTGCCTCAGAAAAATCCGAGGTACCGGGAATCGAACCCGGGCCGACGGATCTGTAGTCAGCGACGCTAACCACAAGACCACGCCGGCGGACAGTTTCATATTATATTTTGTAAATTTTGCATTATAATGATACTTTTTGAGAATTTACAGATATCTATCTATCTATATTAATAAAAGGAAGTGTCTGTCCTCCGTCTGTCTGTCTGTCTGTCCGCGATGCCCAGCGAAATCTACTCAACGCAGAGATCTGAAATTTTATACATAGGCGGACTAAAGGGTCGGAATGTGCACCTCGAAGCCGGAATTTTAATTTTCGCTTTCGTTCGTGAGTTATGAGTGAAAAATGAGCAAAAAAACGTGCATTTTTTGAGTTTTCGAAGCATCAGTTTCAGTAATAAATTTCAATATCAAATCACTTACAGCTGGCTTTGGCTATTTTTGTCAACATACCTCACTCATACCTTGGAAATAAAAGCAACGCGATCGCTTGATTTTGTTAGTCCATCCTAGACGATTCATTTGTTTAGAGTGTCAAGGCCCACAGACATTTTCAACCTACACGGAAGAAGGATAATCAACCCTAAATATGGTCAAACATTGTTCGATTTGAACGAAACTCACTATAAAGGGGTTTTCTGGGCCAAGGAACTCGAATCTGAGGTCGCTTTTACCAGGGGACGCTACCTAATCGTGGAATGCACTCCACGTGATTTAGGTGTTAATAAATATAATGATTTAACTATGCTCTTAATTTTTAGTTTTTAATTTTTGAAGTAATTATCGCAGGGGAAGCCGCGGGCACATGCGGGCACATGCTGTTTGTCTGTCTGTCCACGATGCCCATCGAAATCTACTGAACGCAGAGATCTGAAATTTTAAAGATAGATGGACTGAAAAGTGGGCGAATGCACCTCGAAGCCGAATTTTTAATTTTAGCTTTCGTTCGCGAGTTATGAGTGAAAAACTGGCAGAAAACGTGATTTTAGCGCTGTCGAAGCATCAGATTTCAGTAATACATTTCAATGTCAAATGAATTGCAGTTGGCTTTGGCTATTTTTGTCATATCGTGGAAATAAAAGCATCGCGATCGCTTGAATGTTGTAAGCCCACGCTGGTCGATTCATTTGTTTAGAATGTCAAGGCCCGTAGACATATGAAATTTTCAACCTACACGGAAGAGGGATAATCAATATAGGCCTAAATATGGTCAAACATCTTTCGATTTGGACGAAACTCACTATACAGGGATTTTCTGGGCCAAGGAACTCGAATCTGAGATCGCTTTTATCAGGCGACGCTATCTAATCGTGGTATGTAGTCCACGTGATTTAGGTGTTAATAAATATAATGATTTAACTATTATGCTCTTAATTTTTAATTTTTGAAATAATTATCGCGGGCGAAGCCGCGGGCACATGCTAGTTTTAAATAATTAACCCTCTTATTTTAATAAAATGTATTGTAATGAAAATTAAAAAATATATACACAATGTGTAAGTGGTAAAGTCATATTTTAAATTTTATTGGTCATATTTTAATGTTTTTTAGGTCATAAATGCATGCATATATCCTATTTTTAGGTCATAGAAATCCGCCCCCTACTTATAATTAATTTCACGAATGGAGATAATACAACTTCTCCCACGAGCCAGTGCAGTGGTGCGGATAGTCTAAACACGCTGCAGCAGGGGCACGGGTAATTCAAACCAATGAACGCACAATATAAACATTGAAATTACGCGCGATAAATCAAATACGCTTTATCGGATTTTCATGAAACTTGGTATACGCATTTATAACGCCTATGGGAAGAAGCCTATTGATATTGGACCAAATCGGTTGACCGGTACCGGAGTAATGCCCAATTTAGTACCTATTGTATGGTAATATATTATTATTATTATTATTATTATTATTATTATTCTCCAATACAAAGGAACCCTATTTCACCAATAGGTATGCTAGGGCTGTATGTTGTAATCTAGATTGATTTCATAAACTTAAATACATACATGGATAATTAACCTGTTAGATTTGTGAAACATAATCATCAAAAGAACACATAATGTTACGATTACAGTCAAAGAGTTTTAAAAATGTGAAAGATGAAACTGAGAAAGGAAGATGCACAACATTTGCGTCAGAAAGAATTTATAAAATGCAAATCAGTTGATGTAGTTAGGATCGCCGCACAGTTGGTCGCCAAATTTGAAGAAGTACGTTGATCGATGTTAGGCCACACGTATGGGAGCCAAATTTGAAGAAGTACTGTCGCCGATTATTCTTTCCTCAGCTATTTGTGAAACTCTCTCAGGGATTTCGTGTGGTCGATATTTTAAATAATACACACTTATGATGTTGATTGTAGTTTATTTAAAACTTGTACGCCGATATTAGCCACTGTAATATTATAATAAAGCTAATGCAATGAGGCGGCAGTTTGGTGAATCCGGAGGACGTCTGTACTCGGCAAGTGGCGATCTAATAATACATTGTTATTATGGCGACTGATGAGTGAATAATACGTCTACATGGCGATGGCAGAAGAGTAATGCGTAATGCGTGCTTGTGATGAAGGATTGCCATTTATATAGCCTCACTTTTAGTTCTCGTGAGCCGCGATATCTCGCGTATAAAAGGGTTTACAACTTTAATCCCATAACTAATCTGGCTCTGCCATTGGCTAATTATTCAACTGTCTCCAGTGTCTTTCTTTGAAAACTCTGTTAAACGGACTCAACGGGGAATTCCCGTTCACAAGCGTTACTGCTATCCCTTAGAGTATGACAGGCACAAGTACAGCGTCATCCTGATTGCAACATGATAAAATCTCGAAATTAAGCTTTTCTGACTTACTAATCAAAATTTCTATATTGAAATAATAATTTCTGAATTAAAATATGCCTATAGGCTATTGTAATATCTTATTACAGCTTCAAAATGCCCCTTAATATAAGGAAACATTAAACTTCCAAGCAGGTAAGTTTAATTTTTCTTATATTAACAACCTCAAAGTAACTCAATAATTTTGATTTTAAGTGGCACACTATTCAAGATTACAAAATTTAAATATAAATATGGAATACATGAGTATACATTGGATATATTACATATGAAGTTTAGAATTAAAGAAAATTATGTTCACTCATATCATGTTTTCCTTATCATTTCAAAAATTAAACTTATCCTTTTTCCTATATTTTCCTCTTAATCATCATTATCATGGATATTTATCCTATCTTAGTTTCCTTCATCAAGTATTTATTTTATACTTTCTTTCAACAGATCATCTTATATTTAACCAAATTCTTTAGTGATTATTAGGTTACTATTCATCCTGAAGATCTGTATTAACTATGAACAATATTATCAATATTTTGTTCTATTCAAAATAACTAAATTGAGATAAAATGTAGTGATAAACATAAACATTACATACATTACATAGTAAATATCATACTTTTAACAGATAGCTATCATTATTTATATCCCTTCATCGAATTACTACAACATGTGGGGTATTTATTTAAATCATACTTAAAATTCAAACACACTTAATATACCATGAGAATTACATTTACACATTCAATTACTCATATCACCACGACACATGGAAACGCATTCGTATGTCACTCATGACCATACGTTGGATGTAAACAATGATGCTATAGGTTATGGATTATATTCACACTTTCTAACCACAAAATTTTTAGCCTTTTCAATTCTTTACGAAAATCATAGTGGATGTATCAGTGGAATATATTGGAACTATGTTCATGAAGGCTGGTTAGAATTACGTCATACCATCATGCATTAACATTCTAGCATCGATTAATCATTCGCAAGGGTGTTTTTCACTTTGTTTGGTAATATTACGTGGAGAACTCTCAACACGATCATTCATTCTTATACAATACATAACACTCAACATTCTTTGTTGATATTGGTTATTATTTTGGCGTTGTGCCTTTACCTTGAAAATTCTTTAGATAATTGTTATTCATCCTAGTACAGCAAATTCTATATATGTATCAGTCATAATAGCTTATATCAACATTTTATTTTTCCTCCATCCAGAACTTAAAATTTTTTTTTTTTTTTAAATTGATACGGCACTGTAAATAATTTCAAATACATCAGCTATATGTTTATCATCCTCATTTATATTTTCTTTTGACACAGTAATTATATTTATCTTCCTTTGGTAGTTACTAACTTCAATTGTGTATTTCCTATCAAATCAACCTTATATACTTGGCAAAAATTAGCGTGATCAGCAAAATTTTTTTTTTTTTTAAGAACCATATTTTATCAATCCTCAGTAAAGTAAGTTAAATGCTATCAATCTTTTATCTTAAGCATCTCCTCCATGAAATTCTTATTTCCCTTACAATTGTAGTCCCTTAATACGCCACGAACATATTTACTTCACAATAACATCTACTCAACAGTAGGAATAATAATATCGTTGCTTATCCTCACAACTATTTATTTACTTAACATCATGGAACTCTCAACATGATTTAATCATTTATTTCCTGTGGCTATCTTCTATCTCATTCACGCATCTACGGCGGATATATGTTCAATAATATAATTCTTATAGGGAACACTACACTATTCTCTTTCATTAGTTGACACCATCGGAGGGTAATTTATAGAATCTTTACTACTCAATCTTCAGATCTTAAGAAAATGGTTCAAATTATAATCAATCCTATTGATAAAATATTAACTACCTATATTAACTTTAATTATTCAACTTGGTTGTAACAAAATTCATTAATCACGCTGATATCTCATATTCGTTGATATTTTCATTGTGAGGAAAATCTACAATAACATTTTAATTTATTTGTTTTAATTTTGCCGTAAACATATTCTGTTCAATCATGACTTTTCAATTAATGGATGGGTAATCTAACATTTTTCCAGAATGTTGTTACATGCTATTATGTACCTAACCTTTTATTAAAACAATGACATTATTTACATATCCTTATGAATGTATTTCAACATGATCGACATCATCTTTATTTACATCAAGTTAGTAAACCTCATTCCAAGATTTTGGATATGGTATTGTAGGAGGATTTAGATTCCTGATTCTCCATGCACCTTTGTTTATCAACTTTCCTACATTTGATTCATGTTTAGCAATCTTATTGACGTTTCTAAGTTTTTCTGCAAATGTACTATAACCTTGACCTAAATTCCAAAGAATACTATAGTTGTTCCTTTGATTCTTGGCAGTATACTGGTTGAAATTTTCTATTTCTTTCTGAATATTTATCATCATCCAATCTACCTGAACATTCTTTTGTTTTGGGAATCTACTCCAGTTCCTGAAATTTTCTGCCCCTACCTCAAATTTTTCAAAATTTACATTTTGAATACGATCAATATTTCTTAAGCATGATCGAAAATTATCCTGGTTACTAGTTGAAATGTTTGCATTTTTCCTGACACTTACTTTGAAATTAGAATCAACATTCTTTAGATTTCCTGATTCTACATTTTTCCTATCATCCCTATTTTCCTGGATAGCAATTTCATTAATCTCAATATTATCTAATTCTGGAGTCATCATATTATCATTCTTGTATTTGCTATCAGCTGTTTCTAACCTTCCATTAGTTTCATCATTAACCTTGTAATCAGCTGTTCCTGACTCTACAGAAATACTATCCTTGACCTCGCTATCAGCTGTTCCTAACTTTTCCTTAGTTTCATCGTTGACTTCGTAATCAGCTGTTCCTAACTTTTCAGTAACAATCCTATCATTGACCTTACTGTCAGCTGTTTCTACATCAGGATTTACATTATTCACTTCTGCTCCTATCTGACTATCTACCTCAGTATCTTTTACTGGAATTCCTTCTGTTACTGGTTTACCTATATACGTATCAAGTTTCCTATTTATTTTTTTCATTTCCTGAAGGGCACTTTGCATTATATTCATTATAACATTCATTTCCTCTCTTGACAACATCATCTCTTGACCCTCAAAATTATTTACTCTAATCTTTTCAGTATTCTGTTCTAAGTTCGCCATTTTTCCTGATCTATGTAAATTTTCGTCACACGCAATTTTCTTCTTTGGAGCACTTAGGTAAATAAAAGGTCTTACTTGGAAAATAGTATGTTTATACTATTTATTGGTGCTTCCCTCGTAGCGAAGAATTCATTTCCTGTTGCGGGCCAGATGTTTTCGTCACGGTCTGTACAGCTAGCAGATCACCGCCTTCGACCTTGATTTTCCGCTGCCTCCAGCCTTCCTCACGCTCAGCTGTTCCCCTTGCTGTTGCTCTGGACTTCCCCGCTGTTATTCCGTGGATGTCGACACTGGATCTGCACCAGTTGGGCCGCCAAATTTGATGTAGTTAGGATCGCCGCACAGTTGGTCGCCAAATTTGAAGAAGTACGTTGATCGATGTTAGGCCACACGTATGGGAGCCAAATTTGAAGAAGTACTGTCGCCGATTATTCTTTCCTCAGCTATTTGTGAAACTCTCTCAGGGATTTCGTGTGGTCGATATTTTAAATAATACACACTTATGATGTTGATTGTAGTTTATTTAAAACTTGTACGCCGATATTAGCCACTGTAATATTATAATAAAGCTAATGCAATGAGGCGGCAGTTTGGTGAATCCGGAGGACGTCTGTACTCGGCAAGTGGCGATCTAATAATACATTGTTATTATGGCGACTGATGAGTGAATAATACGTCTACATGGCGATGGCAGAAGAGTAATGCGTAATGCGTGCTTGTGATGAAGGATTGCCATTTATATAGCCTCACTTTTAGTTCTCGTGAGCCGCGATATCTCGCGTATAAAAGGGTTTACAACTTTAATCCCATAACTAATCTGGCTCTGCCATTGGCTAATTATTCAACTGTCTCCAGTGTCTTTCTTTGAAAACTCTGTTAAACGGACTCAACGGGGAATTCCCGTTCACAAGCGTTACTGCTATCCCTTAGAGTATGACAGGCACAAGTACAGCGTCATCCTGATTGCAACATGATAAAATCTCGAAATTAAGCTTTTCTGACTTACTAATCAAAATTTCTATATTGAAATAATAATTTCTGAATTAAAATATGCCTATAGGCTATTGTAATATCTTATTACAGCTTCACAGTTCTCATGACAACATATTGTTTTACAGTGTTCATATACGCATTTGGAAGTTGCAATACTGTTAGCTTCGACAAATACCCTACCTACTTATTCCTTCACATATGCTTATCAAACCAGACCTTTGTTCTTCCATAAGCCCAGCATAATGAATCAATCGGGAGCTTAATTCGGAAATTGATTAAAAAAATTACTTATTTCCTGCATATCATAACTGCAATTATCACTGATTAAATAAAAGCATTCTGGCACTTTGTTACATCAGCTTACCTGATTTTATTATTATGAGCAAGGTACTTACTTAAACGCTCCTAATTTTGACAGATGTTATTGTTAAAATACTACACAAAACATATAGAAAAGCGTAAATTACGAGTATAATAAAGCGCTGTTACCATTTTGCAATACAGGACTCATAGTTTCTCCTTGTATTGTGCATATAGTAATTGCCTGGTTTCCTATCACCACCAACTAGTGAAATAACTGATGCATAGCTTTTTATTTTATAATGTATTACAGGGGACTACACTGACAATTCATGGTTGTCTTTGAACAAAAATTCCATATTTAAAATTATGGACCCTGGATCTATATCACAAGTTTCGGACAAATGCAAATTTTCATGATCAATACTTGATTGAGAAAACTCTTGGAAATTGCATGTACCCGCAGCCAGTCAGTGTAAACTCCAGCCAGCTCTCCAGAGTAATTCCCAGTCGTTCATAAAATTTCCCTCCTGCCTCCCACAAGCAAACATCAGATAAGAGGCGTTTCATTTAAAACGACCTGTGAGTCCGTGCTATCAGACTCCAGCTGCTACTAGCAAAGGTGCAATACCGGCTTAACGCGACGCCATGCATTATCTTATCATCAGGGCTAGGATTTATATGTACTAAAAAATGTCAAAATATGTACATATATATATGTACTAAAAAATGTCAAAATATGTACATATATATGTACTAAAAAATGTCAAAATATGTACATATATATGTACTAAAAAATGACATAATATGTACATATATATGCACTAAAAATGTCAAAATACATACATATATATAGGATATAGGCCTATAAATGCAAATATATTTAAAATATGGACATCAAAAAAATTTAACCACCAAACACTACATTTTGTTACTCTTAGAACCTATAAAAAGGCATTACAAAAACTGGATTCATAAATTAAATTATTCAATTTTTTTTTCAAATCACTTATTTTATTTGTAATCATTCATTGATTATTTCTGCTACCATAACTCAGTATGACACAAAATGTTGTTTTATATTTTCAAACTTTATACCCCAAGGAAGCGTACTCGGTCCACTACTTTTTATATTATTTATAAATGACTTACCAAAATCGATCCAATCTCATATCAGATTGTTTGCGGATGACTGCATTATATACAGGGAAATTTGTAATGAATTAGATGCGAAGTTACTGCAAGAAGACTTAGTTCGCACAGAAAAATGGGTTTCTGAAAATAGGATGACAATAAACGCACGCAAAAGTAAAGCAATATCTTTCACCAACAAAAGGGTAAAATTTTGCTATAATTATGAAATGGAAAATGAAATTATAACGAGAGTAGAATCGTGCAATTATTTAGGAATAACTCTTAATAAGGAATTGAACTGGAATACACATATAGGAAATTCAATTAGCAAGGCATATAAAACATTGCACTTCGTATTTAGAGCATTAAGGGGAAGCAACTTAAAAACCAAAGAGTTAGCTTATAAATCATTAGTGAGACCAAATTTGGAATATGCTGTAAGTGTATGGGATCCGTATCAGGCAGGTCTAATAACACAGTTAGAAATGGTGCAGAGAAAAGCTGCAAGATTTGTTATGAATAAGCACCAACAAACTGACAGCGTTACGGCTATGTTAAAAACACTAGGGTGGAAATCTTTAGAATCCAGAAGGAAAATAAATAGATTAAAATGTATGTATTGTGTATACACGAAACAACCGGCATGGGAAGAGCTTCATAGCAAAATTAAAGAACCAGATTACAAAAGTAGGAAGGATCACAAATACAAAATAAGGGGTAGATCTCAGAGAACAAATATTGCCAAATTTTCTTTTTTAAATAGAGGGATCCAGGATTGGAATGATTTACCTGCAGAAATCTTCGAAACGTTTCCTGCTAACGCCAAAATTTTTAAAAATATATTGAATAGGGTATATGATGTATAATTTTTTGTTCTAAAATATTCACAGTATGCAATTTTTTTTTTTATGTTATAGTTTCAAATGGAAATATATATATATATATATATTTATTTTTAAATATCAGGTACGTGGATAGATGTTGCGATATTTAATGTGTAAGTGTATGTATAGTGTGTCTTTTTTGTATATATGTATGGCTGGTATTTATTTAATGTGTAGTGTTATTTCTGTATATATGTATGGCTGGTATTTATTGCACCACTGCCACCGGGTTGTTGACCCATTTGCAGTGTAAGGAAATAAATACAAAATACATGGCGCGAATAGGTGAGCGGCCCGCAGATATATCCTCTGCTGTTTCTTTACGCTTTTAGAGATGATTTTTCTGTTGGAAATATTATTCTATTCAATATTATAATATTTTATTTAATATTTCATTTAACTATTGCATTTATTCTAATTGATAAATGTCCATTATATTATTATTCATTTCTGTACATAACTGTAAACTTATCGTGTGTTGCCATATTTTGTCACTGAAAACGACAATCGTAGTTTTACTCTTAAGAATAAAATATGTACGAATATTGCATTAAAATCACTAAATATGGACAAATATTTATTTTACATATAAATATGTACTAATGTCAGGAATATGGAAAAATATGTAAAATAAATTTGTATAATTTGAATAGAGGACAACATAATAGATAGAGATAAGTTAAAAAAGTGTCTATCTGTGAAATTAAGAAATATGTAATTACATATAAATCCTAGCCCTGCTTATCATATTAACACCAACAGAAGCTTAGCTACCTTACCTTATCATCAAACTTAACATTAAAATAAGGAACTCAGTGGGAATCGAACCAGAGTTTTCAAATTTGTGTGCTGATGCTTAACTCTTAATTGATTTTAAAACTTGTTCATAGTTTTTTATTACTTAGGTTTACTGATTTTAACACTTCTTCATAACTTATTATTTATGGATTTAAAAATTAGATATCGTTTTTCGTTTTCTTTCAGTTATATGGGTAGTTATATTGGTGCTACTATACAGACTGCATTATTTTGAAGAAAAAAATCTTTATTTATACAGGGTAGAAGGGATATAACTATGAGGATTTTAAAATCTTATCCTTGAATTAAAAAAAAACAATATATATCCTAAATGAGTAGCCTATTTTTCTTTTAAAAATACTATTACTACGTAGGCCACACAAATCTACACGCTATACAAGGCAACGTCGAAGTGATGTCCAAGTACCATACTGTATTTTATCTGTTTTTATGTGTGTGCCATAGGTCATTGCCACCCGGAATAGCTATCTGGCAGTGCGCTGTTGCAATCTGCGGAACCTTTCAATCTAATTATTGCACTGACAATAAACATAATTACAAAATAGCAAAAGGTTTTATATTTTATTTTAATGTTATCTATTGCTCCATTCAATCTGCACAGTTATACCCCTGTTACCCTGTATATTAAATTTGTATTCGTTCTTACAGTCGGGGAGTAGGTAAAATTACAGTAGGTATGAGAACAAACCCACCGCGTGACGAACATACCTGTACCGAAGTTGCCAAGTATTTGTATTTAATTTGTACGATATAATATAATAGTGGTAGTATATTTAAAGGTCTAGGGATCTGCCGAGATAAGATTTAATTTAAGATTAAAAATCGATCAACATTTATTTCCCTCAAACTTTAACAAAATACAAGAAGACACACCACATTATATTTTGCGGGAAAAATCAATACTACTACTGGGCAATACGATGGTCTAAATTACTGTTTGAAATTTATAACACCGTACTCTTATTGCTGAGAATCCTGATCTTATAAAATATAGTGGCAACCAATTTAAGACATAAATAAAAAAAACTACAGCTTTACTCAACTGGGGGTTTTCAAAGAATGTTTTATAATAAAAAGTGAAATTTGAAAGAAAGAAAAAAGTTGTTATTGGCACTATACAGGGCATGAAAACTTCCATATTAGAATTTGTTGTTTGTTTTTACGGAAGGAATCTGCACAGTTGAATTACTTCTACCGGTATATTAAAATGTGTTGTTACTTTTTAGTTAAGTGGTTGATCGCTTTTTTGGAAGTTCGAGAATTTGTACAGCATTTTTTACTTCCTCTGCCCGTACCATAGGTACTATAGGTAGAGGAAGTATTGTTTTCGACCCCAAAATTCGAAGTCGAGTTTTTAGCATATATACACGTTTCAAGGCCCCCTGAATCCAAAAATACTATTTTTGGAAACATGTCTGTGTGTCTGTCTGTGAACACTCTAGCTCCAAAACGGAAAATCGTATGAAAACAAAATTTTGTGTTTGGGTCAGGTACCTTCTGAAGATGTGAGGATAAGATTGGCGACTATTTTCTGTTATTTTTAAGGGGACTTTACATGAAGAAATTTTAGTTTTTCGCGATTTTCTAGAAAACGGCTCTAACGATTTTCTTTAAATTTTGCACAAGTGTAGCTTATAGTGAGAGCTAAAACTTTTATTTGAAACTTTTTTCGAAAAAATTCTCTGAAGGCAGTTACAAGCCACCTACTGTTCACCCACTGTTTGTAAAAAGTTTGTGTTGTGTGGTAAACAATTGAATACACACTCTTTCACGGCCTCTTATTCTATATAAGAATGAAGTGAGAAAGACATATTGGAGGGAAATATTCGATAAAGTTCGGAAATTATTATTAACGACGGAAGTTTCAATAAATGTCTGCAGTCACTTGTTTTTGTTTGCTATAGGCCTACAGTCTGCCCTTTTATTAGTCGCATCATTTTCAAAGAAGAGGTTATTATTGTATTGTATAATTAGCGTTAAATTGTGTCTTGCGTTTCTGTACAAGGATATGTGAATACTCCTAACTTTTATTTGGGTAGAGGAAGTTATGTGACTTTCACATCAGATTTTTTTTTGTTTAATTTCTGCAAAGAAAGCCAATCTATGGGGAAATGAAAAGGCAAATCCTGGTCGAATGAAGTGAGCCACCCTGTGTAGAGGGGTAGTGGCGTCAGTTAGGCGCTGCAGCCGACTTGTGCAGTTCAATAGGACTGTCTGCACCCCCACAATGATCGAACCACGTGCTAGCTGCTATTTTGTTAATATGAGGGCTGCAAGAGAACAACAGATCACTTTTTGATTTTATATTCCGAATACAGTGAATGCCGCTTAATGTAATCCCAGATAATGTTATCAGTTGGCTGATGTTATCACTTTTATGGAGTCCCGTACGGATTAATACTTATACATTGAAAAAATGCTGTTTAATGTGATAAAATATTCGGTTTATGTTATCACATTTTCATTTGTGCGGCTTTATTTCCAAGTTTTACGTCATTCAGAATTTATTTTTAAGAGTTTCGTTTCTATCTCAACAGTATTGTGTTGTACTGGAGGTAGCAATATTATTCCCAGCTCACAGGATGGCCAGTTTAAGGGAGTGGCATTACCTAACTCTCTTTTTTAAGTAATAAAACATGTTTCACTCCACTTCACTCTACGCGGTGTTCACCACAGATCAGTATAGACTTTCAAAAACACTCGTATCTCGTAACTGAGTATGGTGTATTGATTAATGGACTCCAAAATGAAAACAGATACAATTAAAAACTTTGTTACTGGTTTTAAAAAAATAGTTGTTTGCAATCTATTACTGTATTAGGCTATGAGTGGTTCAATGATTCACAGTTATGTATTATTTTATGAATAAATATTTTGCATTCTGTCTTGTCTTCTTATCTTATGTATGAATACATATCTTTCAATTAATTCTTTTGGCTACTGTTATCAATCGGTTAATATTATCAGATTAGCTGCATGCCGAAGTGATCACAATAAGTGGTGTGCACTGTATCTGAATTTATTCGTTACATTTCCTTTTCTGTGTATTTGTACGTATTGTTTTTATTTTTTAACTGTATGTTCCGTTACCATTGGCAATAGGCTACTACATGCACATATTTATATATAAGGCTATACATAAGTTTCATAAAATTGTATTTTGTATTGACTATATATCCAGTGAAAGATGAATTTACATAATGATTTAACCCTTCCTGAGCTGAATTTATATTAATGTAAACATCCATCAAAAAATTATATCAGTTTGTTTATAAGTTTGAAATCAACACAGAAAATTTATTTGGATTGAATATGTGAATTCCATGGAAAAGGAAGGTACTCCTCTGGGTCGCGAGCGACCCCTGGGGATCCCGTAAGGGGATATTCACAGCGGATTTGTTACCGGGGTGCGCCAGTCCCCTACCTACTTAAACCTAAGGACACATACACACACCCAGTCCTGAACCCGGGAAAGAAATTTTTCACTACTGAAAAATCCCCAACCCGGCCGGGAATCGAACCCGGGCCGCCGGAGTGGAAGGCAGGAGCGCTACCGACTCACCCACGGCGGCGGACTGAATTCCATGAGGGCACCAAAATTATTTAGTACTAGGGCACCTAAGGGTCTTAATCCTGCCCTGCTCAGTAGGTAAGCGGAAGGTCCCGGGGTCGAGGAATTTTCTCCTAAATATGGTAACAGTGGTATGGGTAGAAACACAAAATAAGAGTTTTCGTTACGCATGCAAAGGAAAGCCATGACAGTGAACAATGTTAAATTTCTTTTATAACCGCTATTCCGAATGAAGGCCTTTATAAGAGCCGCTTTTACAGACTCGTTCTGATCAAAATATTGAGGAGAGAGAGGATCACAGATGTCTCATATCTGCTATAACGTCTCGAAGATTGCATTCCCTGGAGTATAATGGCAGAAAGAAAAGCTCCCGCGCGGAAATGCGCCATTCCATACCACACATTCCCATTCTCCTTCAAGCCATATTCCTCATCCGAAAATCTCGCTCCGGCCGAGGATTTTCATTATTTTTTTAGTCCACATGTGACTAGTATGGAGAAAGAATACAGAGTGTAAAAATCGTACTAGAGGCATTTACATGACTTTCTCTATCCTAAGCATTGCAGCTTACGTTTGCCTACAAAGAGTAACGTAACTTGGGGATACTTTGACTCTCTGAGGGTTACTTTGCACACTTTTGCGCTTTGGTCAAGAACGAATTCGCGTAAGTCAGCGTTTCTCAACCTTTTTGAACCCGAGGACCTAATTTTACATCCCATTTTTAAAAGAAGGCCTATATTCTTAATATTTGGGGTATTAATCACAGGTCATTATAACGAAATATGTGAAAAATTCTACTTCTTTATTTTCCACTTGCTTTATGATATTTTTTTAATTATGTCCGCGGACCATAGCTTGAGAAACGCTGGTGTAAGTAATTTACTGCAAACTCAAGTATAATTATTAAAAAAAATTAAAATAGGAGCTGTAAAATTTTAGTAGCGGATTTTATCATTTTTTAAAACAGCACCTACAATGAGGTTATTAAGTGCCAGAATGGTACTTTCTAAGATTACTTGGTGAACGGGAAAAATGTCTGTAAGTCCGACCGTGTGTCTGTACGCGCGATAACTCGAATACGGTTTATCAGATTATCATGCAACTCGGTACACACACTTATAAAATTCATAGGAAGAAGCCTATTCGTATAAACAAAAATAATGAAGAAAACAACTGCTACTGACGTATAAATGCGTTGCCTCAAAAAAGCTGTACAGAAGCAAAGGTATAGGCCTAAAACTAGTGGAGTAAATGATGTAGGCCTATGTAAAGTGTGAGGATTTTTATCCACGTGTTAGATTATCATTCACGGAAGCCAGATGTTCCACTGAAATTTTCCTCTCGATTTGAAACTTAAAGCACAGTGACGATTTTACTCGAATGCTTACTTATAAGAATATACATACAAACGATTTGAGTTGGCTCGTCTTAGGACAATGAAAAACAATATCAATAGTAACTCTGAAACTTAGCATCTTCAGAACAATCAATGAGCAATGAACTACTCGCAGAGAACATAATAATGACCGTCCGAAAGGAGGGGCAGGGTCAAGATCAGTAAACTATACTGTAGTTTACAAGGGCAGGGTGGGGCTGCTGCCCCTCCCTGGAAATTTTATTTGCACATAAACCTCTAAAGTCTAAACTAAATGACTTATAAGCAACTAATGTGAAGAGAGGCTTAAGTTTCCACATACTGTAGTTACCGTTGTTTGGATGAAAATGAGTTGTAACAGCTGACAACCTTAGATATGAGCAGAATAATTACTTCCCCTGAACTTGAAACTACTTACAGTCTAATATTTTATTATAATGAAGTTAAGGCAAGAAAGTAATGCATTTTATATTTTTTACCTGTGAAATTGTAAGGTGCAGAAAAAGACACGTGAGTGTAAACATCAGATGTTTTCTTTGTGTCCATAGTCATAGGTAAATCAAGGATGTTGATTACATAATAATAATAATAATAATAACAACATTAATAATATTAATAATAATAATAATAATAGCAATAATAATAGAATGGTTGTAGTAGCATAGTGGTGGTGGTGGCAGTAATTATTCATTGGTCCCCCTTGACAAAATTTCTGCGGACGCCCATGACCATAATCAAAATTTCAGATCAAATACAAACTTGGAGGCATGCCCGAAAAGAAGAGACTTCAAAATAGGCCTAACACTTTCTTTCGCAATTCAAATGTACACAATAAGAGGACAAGAAATGGTTAGTTTCTAATTCCATGTAGGAATATGTAGCACAGTCTATGCCTAGCCTGCTATTTACAAACCCAACAGACGTAATCCAGCCAGAATGTAATTAAAGATCTGCAGTATTGATTGTCTCTCGTATGAGTTTATTACAATGAACTGTATTAAAAATAGGAGGGAATTTAAAATGATTCAATTTGAATGTGTTCCGCCAGTGCATGTGGCGAAGTTCAATATGGGATAGCTGGCCACTTTGATGTATCTGACGACCATTGATCCATTCTTCAAAGCCGTATTTGAAGTTCGAAACATTACATGACGTGCAGTTAATTCTGTTCGGTTATAACGGTTCGTATTTGTTTCAAAATAACATGCATTTCATACTTCAGTTATTTTAAAAATATCAAACAGTAAGAGCAATTTTATTTTCCACAAAAAAAATGTGAAGTTATTCTTGATGTTTCGTTGGTTGGTATATGGTTATTTAACGACGGAGATGTACTACAACTTAAGTCTGTGACCGTCGCCGGTGCGCCGGAATTTGTCCCGCAGGAGTTATTTTACATCCCAGTAAGTTTACTGACATAAATGTCACATTTATGCGTCGACCTGGGCTGGGATCGAACCCGCAACCTGACGTTTCGTTAAATTTATCGAAATCCTGGTACATTTCAGTGAAGTATGTGACGTACCATACGACCACGTAATACCTCTATCTTCCAAAGTCACTAGCAGATGGCAAGGAGATGCATACGGTAAAAAAAACTAATGTGGCCCATATTTTCGATCGGATTCCTTGCATTTTTGCAAGTTACCCCATTCCAGAGTTCCCTATATCACGATATTATTGATGTAGCCTAATGAATTTCGTTCTGTTGAAATACTTCCGTTCAAAACAGAGTAGAGAGATCATAATTATTCATGTGGTAAGGCATCTTCTAATTATAAGTGCCTAGTTTACGAGCATATTGTAGGTTAAAGTGATGTACCCTATGCAAGCCATGAAGGCCCTTAGGGCTCCAGGAGGTTGAAACTCCCAGATTTTTTTATAACCAACAAATGAAGGTGGCAGTGTTGTCAGTCTTATACCTTGACACCGGACTGTTCTTGGTGGGCCTACTTATTTATGTTAGACTGAATCAACCCCAAGTCCATGGTGTCATCAATAACGCCAATATACAGAAGAAAGAAGAAGAAGAAAAACCAATGACCAGCTTCTACTGTGAAGTGATGTTATAGTCATGCGATCCTTTTGGGTTTTAGCAGGGACTAGAAAAATCCTGCTCAGGGATATATCTATATCTAAGGATATACAGTGTTAGCAGTTTGAGTGCCATCATTTTACGTGATGTATTGTGACGTTCCATATAACCCAATAGCAAACCCAAAGATTTTTAGAGACTTCCGGAATAGGCAGCAATGCTACTGTATTATTTTATAGGAAACCCGACGACATGGGGCGAGGTCGTCTTAACGTAGCTTAAGGGACACATCCATATGTGTAGGCATACATCATGCTTCAGCATGGTTGACTTGCACTTCCTGTCGCGGTAGATTCCCAGTGGTCACTTGAGAGAGGCTGGAAGTGGAATTAAAGCAGGTGAAAAAGAGATGAGCTGGACCACCTCGTGAATGGCAAAGTTGCATGGGTCAGGTCATGAGATCGATCCGGACACGCCTAGCAGAATGTCATGCACACTCTACCTGTGTGTAGGCCTCTTTTATCCCACTCCAATAGTTCAATGCGTTGTTTTATCTTGCATATTAGCAAATATGCCAACAAACATACAAAAAATGCAAAACTACACCATTTCAACCTCAATTTCGGAAAAAGTAATTTCAATTTCGGAAAAAGTAAATTCAATTTCGGAAAGAGTAATTTCAATTTCGGAAAGAGTAATTTCAATTTCGGAAAAAGTAACTTCAATTTCGGAAATACGAGGGCTATTTTTTAAACCTCCGATGGGGCATAAAATGCAAACCACAGTGAAAATCAAAACTGTTTTATTTGGAACATTTAGGTACACCTTCTAGCTACTTCTCTACCTAGTCGCACCCCGATTGAGACATTTGTTGGAGCGTGGTGCAACTTTCAAGTACCCTCTTCAATAGGCTGGCGGCAAACTTCTATGAAAAGGGTACTTGAAAGTTGCACCACGCTTCAACAAATGTCTCAATCGGGGTGCGAATAGGTAGAGAAGTAGCTAGAAGGTGTACCTAAATATTCCAAATAAAACAATTTTGATTTTCACTGTGGTTTTCATTTTATGCCCCATCGGAGGTTTAAAAAATAGCCCTCGTATTTCC